>CP137684.1:16763838-17043838 GCA_037976565.1 Mesocentrotus franciscanus | reverse complement strand
TTTAACCTTTTCATTTTTCTGGCCTGCAAATGGGACATAGTACCTTTAAAGGAACAATGCTCGACCAGAGTGGATCTACTAAAATACCTAGCCTATAATTGAGTTGATCTATTTAAAGGAACAAACATGAGACCAACATGGATCTACAAAGCTAACTGGCCTATACTGGAGTTGGTCTATTTAAAGGAACAAATGCTTGACCAGAGTAGATCTACAAAGATACCTAGCCTATAATTGTGTCGATCTATTTAAGGGAACAAATGCTAGACCATAGTGGATTTACAGAGATACCTGATCTATCTACTGCAGTTGGTCCATTTATGGAACAAACATTATACTTATCTGGTTATTCAAAGATAAATACTCAAGTTGGTCAAACAAATATGAAATAAACATTGATCTTTAAATAACAATATTCTACAAAAGTCATGCCTCCAGCGAGGTAAAGAAAACTTATCCTTATGAATGAGGTGGAACTAAGCCTTCATCACTAAGCATCCATATTTCCATACATTTTTAACTAGGGTAGGGGTGGGGCTGGAAATTGTTCAATGGTACCGTCTATGCCTGGCTTATACATGTACATACAGCAGGGAATCTTTGTTGAGCACAGCTAATGAATACAGTATAATACCAAGGAAAATCTAGGCGAGCCGAGTACAAGTGACTCGTTGATTCTACCATAATCCTTTTATTTTTAAGAGCGATTTTTGTTTCGGGTATTTTGAGCAAAACATTTATATTGCTGTACGGATGTGACGTATGCTCCTCACAACGAAAGTGCCAGCGGTATACATTCTGACAATAGGCTATTTTCGTAATGTAACCAAATTTAATGCATACGTCTTTGTGAGGTGCCTCTATACAAACTATTTCATTCACCTGATAAGAATAATAGTGTTTCATTATTCTTATCAGGTGAATGAAATAGTTTGTATCGAGGCACTTCACAAAGACGTATGCATTAAATTTGGTTACATTACGAATCTGTGTTGTGAGGACCCTACGTCACAACCGACTCGATCATTAACTTGTTTTTGCTCATTAAAAAAAATTAATAAAAATAAATCTGAGCACCATTTTCCAAAACCAAGTTATATTTGGGCTTTTTAGATTTTTGTCTATCTAATCAGCCCAACTTTTCAGTGGAGTGGACTTGTACTTTAAGTCAAAGTTAAACATGAATTTTTTAAAGCCTTTACAATCTGTAAAATCATCAAAGGAAAAGTTCTCCTAGCCAATAACTAAACTAAAATATTTTTCAGGGGCAGTAAACATAATTCAACTAGGTCAACAGTGTAGAATATGCATTCTCTCTGAGAAAAATGCGATATTTTAGCGAATGTTAGAGTGGTTGTCAGAACAGAAAATGGACTCCATACAAAAAAGAGTCATTGACATCAGGATGAATGACAAAGCACCTTGAGAAGCCCATACTAAATCCCACCACTGCAAAATAGATTCCAGGCAAATGTATACAAACATACGTTATGTAGAATTGGATTTTGCAATATGTAAAGCAAAAAGCATTAACAATACATTCCGCAAGTATAGAATACAACCCTCAACTTGGCAAAACACCTGTACGACAGTCGTTTGACAGTCAATAAAATATCACAGAATACAAAAGTCATGACAATTGGCTTAAAGGGAAACGTTAGTTGGTGATATTTTGTCACCATGCCAAACGTCATGCTACACAGCTCTTAAAGGAAATCCATTCTGCAGTGACATCAGAAATTGTGTGTTAACAATTCACTACGTTTCAAAGTTGAAGTTGAAACAGAGTTTGAAAATCAATCTGAACATGATCCCAAAGACTTCAGAAAAATCAACTCAAGGGCAATTTCAATACCCTATAGTACATCCTATAGAACTCATGTTCAGATTACATAATATGTTGTAATGTTCACACATTTCAAAAGGTAATGGCCTTGGCTAATGCAATTGTCTTCAGTTGATTTTTGTTAAGTCTCTGCCATCAAATTTCTGGAATGTACAATATGTATGTGCTATGTGCGGGCAGTCTTAGGCCTTCAACGTATTTGATGTAAACAAAACATTCAACGACATTCATAATGTACATGAAATTAAATAAATATATATGAATGGATATCACTTACTCTCTTTAACAGAATCATTCCTCCATAGTGTTCCGTTCTCCTGCGGTTTCGTATCTGTCCAGAAAGAAAGGTGGCAAGAACAAAATGGGGTTTAGGAGTGAATCGGAGGCGTGAATCCCAAACGCCGCTAAGCCGGCTTTCACTGTGATGCAATGTTAGCAACACAAACAGAGATCAACATACTCACTCCGCACTGTAAGCTTGCTGTCAAAAACTCACTTTCCACATACGTAGCGGTGACGCAAACGCATGGTAGTTTAAAAAACGGGGATGTCGCCCGGTCCTGCAACGCCGCAGGGAAGCTGTAGTCTTCCCTGGCGGACCCCTTGCAATGTTCCACAAAAACAAAACGGAGTATCACACCCGAGACTAGTCACTAAGCTTACTCAAACAAAAACATCAATTACATAACAATATAACATGGTCCTGGATCTGTTACCTACTGGGACCAGTGGATCCAGGACTAGGGGGTTCCATTGGTTGGACTAGATAGGGTCTTATCAGGGTCTGATTGAAGACCAGCGGAACAAGCATGTGGCTTTTCTCTTCCTGACAATCGTAAAGTTCAAGTTCAGTGCATATCTAGGCAAGATATTATACAAGCCATTCATGGTTTTCAGCAGGTTAGTCTACGTCGACCAGGCTCTTTTTAGCATACTGCTCTTGGGCTGAAGCCAAGTGAGCAAGTTTTACCAGTTTTCTGCACACTAACAAGTTGCAATGTCTCTAATTTGGAGATCCCAAATGTAAACCTGCCACAAAACACTGACAAATAACTACAACAATTTGTTAAAATAATAATGGTTTAAATGTACACCATAGGGTTAGCATTGGTTGTTAACTTTGTTCTACTATTCAGAATAAATAGCTCAGAAATAGCTCAGAAAAAGCATGGTTCAAAGCATTTTTTGTTCTTCTTGAGAAAGTGAAATATTAAAGCTTACATCTAAATGTATTCAACAAAGCCTCAACCAATCCATCTTTCATTCTGGTGTCACAAAAAAGTCCAAAACACATCAAATTTCCAAGGGGTATGAATAATTAAGTTATTAAAGAGAAGGTGGAGTTCTGGGAAGAGGTGTAAAATAATTTTTGAGCGTTATCATTGTTATTATGCAAGTGTGGAAGAAGATCAGATAAAAAATGTTCCCTGAAAAGCATGGCTCTTCAAATGCCTTAATATTATAAATACGGCATGTAACAGCATAAAAAATCGGGACAGATTTTTATGCCACTATTTCGTTTAGTCCCATATACATCTTTCTGTGTACAGTGCTTGTAACTTTACCAAGACTCGGCCAAATTTCTTATCATTTTGATGATTCCAGAACCTTGCAGTACACACCAATACTTGTATGCTAGATGATCAACCTTTTCTGATCGATTCCATACCATTTCTTTCACAATGGAATCGCATGACCAGAACTCAACTTTATCTTTAACTGTATATCCAATGTAGACTGATTTGATAGTTACATTAATTGTTATCATTATCATTATCATTATGGGCGATATATCAGGGGCCCTGTAATTCAGCAGTACATACAGTCAATGTGCTGGCAAAAGGGTTTGCAGTTAATCCTGTTTGTGCTGCCTTTCTTCAAAATGTCTGAATATGGAGACTAAGCATGGGTGTTAGTTCTGCAGTGTAGACAATTGGATTGTGAAGTTTTAGGGCGCAACTAATCACAAAAAGCATGGAAAGCACTTTATAAATGATAAAATGGAATCGGACAATAACAGGATGAATAGTGGGAGTTTGGTTTGCAAGTACTAATCTCAATAGAAAAATCTCAATAGGCCTTCAAAATCTATTTTACTTACCTTACCTTACAAAAAAAAATAGAATCTTCAATTCATTTCAATTTCAATTCAATAAAGGTTTTATTCAAACATGTCTCGCAGCCAGTGGCTGAATTGCACATGTGTATATGCACATCTTGTAGTTGTCGGAAAATTGTGCATGAATCTTGTGTGACAAATATGAGTTTTAGAAGTTGAATGACATATTTTTCATACATTTAAAGGCATCGTGTTAAATCTGAGATGCATGGCCCTACGTGTTATCAGTGTCTGTGATATGGTGTAATAATGAAGCCCTGAAAAAATTGCGCTTCAAAATGATCATGAAGTGCCTCAAAAAAGTAAAAATCTTTGAGTGACCGGTTTTACCATACTCATTTTCCCCAATAGACTGTAGTGTTATGAAAACAGTTAGGAAAATGCAAAATTTGATTTTGATTTCCAATCATAAATATCTTGATAATCAGACAGGCGATCGGGTTGTAAAAGTCATGGGGTTCCTTACTGACCTAAAGGTTTATAATTATCATTGCAGCATGAGCTAAATCCAGGATTTTGTTTCAGAATCTGAGACAAAGTTACCCAATCCCTTTAAAATCTATTTTCCTTTACTTACAAAGAAAAAAATAGAATATTGTAGTCGTCGTTTGAAAACTGAGCATGAATCTCGTGTGACAAATATGAGTTTTAGAAGTTGAATGACATTTTTTTCATACATTTAAATAATGGTAACTTATTGTAATATACATCTATTTCTGCTTTATGCCAATATTAGGGGTGATAGTGAATCAGGATTGAATAGGGAATCCAATAGTTTCTCTTCTTCTATCTATATGTAAATATCACTAAATGAAATGTATTACCTACTGTATGACGGTTGGTAAATAAATCAAATCAATTCAAATTAAACTTGTAGAGATTCTAGTTGTATCAAAGTTACATGTACTGTACACTCTTGAAACTAAAATGTATGGCCGAGGAGTGACCACTTTTTGAAAATGTCAGATTATCACTTTTAACATGCTATAGATTCAATGTTTATAGTGTCTGATTCAGCATACTCCATGTTAGCCTGACATTTTGAAAAAAGTGGTCACTCCTCTGCAATTTTTAATGGTGATTTAACATTTTAGCTTTTAAAGTGTACATGAGTACTTGAACTTAAACTTGAACTTTATTGGAAGTATTTGGAAACACCTTTTGCCCTCATGGGGGCACACGGGGGCACACAAAGACTTAACAGAGCAAACAAGAAAACATGAATATAAAAACTACATTTACAACATATTTACAAGGTATATACATGACACTAAATTTGTGGACACACTTTCTTATCTAGTTACAGAAATGAGGGAAGAAAAAAAATTTATAAATATAGTATAAAGATGTGTTGATGTTTTGTCCATAATTCAAATAAATTATATTGCTCATATGTGAAGGGAATCCACATCAAAGCTTTTACCCTGTGTATGCCTAGCCACACTGCACTGTATACATCTGTTCACACACTGCAGTCCTTTCATCTTTACAAAGTACAAAAACTGCTGGAAATATATACTTTCTGGACAGGATCTGATTTATTTTTCACCTTCCACTTGCCTAATATTACAATATTTAGGCCTGTATTCATCAGACTGAAGTTGCAAAATAGCCCGATCTCAAATTAGCCAGCTAATTTGCGTCTTCATTAGCCCGCAGTTGCAATTAGCGGGCTATTTGGCCAAGAAAATATCCCGAGAAATCTTGGTCTTGCTTCCAAAATAGCCCGCTATTTGGGAAATTGTGAGCTAATTTTTGCCCGTCCGAGGTAGTTTGTGATGAGCATATCGGTCTGGTAAAGACGCAATTTTGAGCTTCAGGAAAATATCCTGAGTCTGAAAATAGTGGGTTATTTTTCAACTTCGGTCTGATGAAGACAGGACTTCTGTGAACTGAAATAAAATATATTGATGAATTTTGTTATCAAATTACACAGGTATTACATATATATGACACTAGGCCTAGAAGTACATCATCTATGTACAGGGTAGAATAGTTCATTATAAAGCCACATTCTTTAATTTGAATGTTTTCTATATTATTTTTTTCTCCAGCCCTTTTCTTCATGAGGCTCACTCAACTAATTGTAAATTTATTCCTTTTTTACTCTTCCTATTTTATCTGTCTATATCCTCAAGTTTCTTTTGATCTTTCTTCTCTGTCTCTGTCTCTCTCTCTCTGTCTCTCTGTCTCTGTCTCTCTGTCTCTCTGTCTCTCTCTACCTCTCTCTATCTATCCTCTCTACCTCTCTCTATCTATCTCCACCTATATTTTCCTTCCCTCTGTATATACCCTCATACTATCTCTCCCTCCGTTTCCAAACACTCGCCAATTCACCAATAAACAACCCCTATACTATAGCCTACATAAACCACATGCGGTGCACACACAGTATAATTTCCCTGAACCCACAGATATTCAACGTATGCCACAAGTACGATGATTGAGAAATAATATGCAATGCGTTCATTACTTCTGGCTAAACCGGGCCCTCTACAAATGTCCACCCACGCTCTGTTATGAAAGAGAGAGAGAGAGAGAGAGAGAAAGACAGAGAGAGAGAGACACCGAGGGAGAGATAGAGAGAGAGAGAGAGAGAGAAAGAGAGAGACTAAAATAGAGATACTTGTAGCCATTTTTTTTTCTTGAACTTGACCACTTAACCAGGCATCTACACAAAAGTACATTATGCTTCTAAAGAAAAAAAGAGAGGGGGAAGGGGTAGGGAGGGAGAGAGAGGGAGAGAGGGAGAGAGAGAGAGGGAGGGAGAGAGATAGAAGGGGGAGGGGGGCAATTACAGACATAAATCTATTTTTCAGTGCCATGAATCACAGAAAATCAATATAATTTCTTCTTTTTAAGAAACTCTTTCATAAAAGAATACTTCTAGAAACCAGCCTCATATTATCATACTTTCAAGGAAAACAAAAACAAATACAAGCCAACTTCTTGGACCCAATGCTGCATCTTTTTCAAAGACTATTGTATAAATTAAATAATAATAATAATAACAATGTTGCTTATAGAGTACCGAAGCTGTGACGTCATAAAAATCTATTTTTGGAATTTCTCAATTTTTTCTTCATTTTCCGAAAGTGCACCAAAAATAATGTCCAAATGTCGAAAACCAATTGAATATGTTAAGTATTTGCCGAGATATGACCATTTGAATAAAAAGATTGCCTATGGGAACTCAGTGTTATATTGCTCTGGCTCATAACATTAGGAGCCAGAGCAATATAACACTGAGTTCCCATAGGCAATCTTTTTATTCAGATGGTCATATCTCAGCCAATACTTAACATAGTAAATTGGTTTTCGACATTTGGACATTATTTTTGGTGGTCTTTCGGAAAATGAAGAAAAAATTGAGAAATTCCAAAAATAGATTTTTGATGACGTCACACTTCACCACTCTATAAAGCGCTTACCACCGAAGTCTCTAAGCACTATAACAAACAGAATAGACTGATAAACAAATACATATTAAACAATATAAAAAAGTGCAAATAAACCTACAAATTACAATACATATGAAATACACATCAATGTGAACAGAGTAAGTTAATCAATAAAAGCAATTTTGAATAAATGTGTCTTAAGAGAAGTTTTGAATTGGTTAACAGTTTGACAGTTTTTTACATTTAAAGGTAGTTTGTTCCAAAGTTCAGCAGAAGCTTTGGAAACGTGTGTGTGTGTTACAAGCCTGGCAGCAGAGTTTGCTGCCAATTAGTTAATATCATTGACATAATATGAACAATTAAACATGGACCAATTGGCATATTAAACAAAATGAGTTTTAGTACTGTATGGCACTTGTACCATACATGTATGGCACGTCTTATGTTCCATGCTTTATATTGGTCTTATGTTCCATGATTTATATTGGTCTTGGTGTTAAATAGTACGTTGTAAAGTACTGTGTTGGTATATATTGAATTTATAGAAATAATTACATCAGATGATCAGTAGCTGTAAGGCTGACAACAGCTGGAAGACAACAGTCAACAGTAGAATCACATAAATACACAAATAACATAAATTTCATTCTTTGATTTTATAATGCAAATCTCTTGCACTTCCATCACCAGTTGGACCTAGTCTGGAAGAACAGACCCATTATTGGGCACTTTATTACAATAATTACTGTGTATGGACTATGGAGCGAAGGCTAGCCCAGTTCTTGGTTGTGTCAAAATACATGTAGTCAGGAGCAGCTACAGTACAGGGCTTATTGAGTGTAGTCTCCAATCTCAGACCCCTCTGTTTCTTGCTTAGATACAATACATTTATTTTGTATTATCTCTCTCTCTCTCTCTCTCTCTCTCTTGCTCTCTCTCTCTCTCTCTCCATCTCCGCTCCTCTCTCTCTCTCTCTCTCTCTCTCCCTCTCTCCCTATCTCTCTTTCACAAGGCTTTGTGCCTGCACACTATGTGGGTTCAGCTGATTTAGACTAGGGATGATCTAACGTCCGAATCGTTCACTGATCACTGATTGATGTGTGGAAGACGCTCTAAGCCAAGGCATTGCTAAGGATACTCGGAGGTCACGACGAGGTCACCAAGGATGTCCCTAATGTCAGAGTGACTTAGAACTTCTAAGAAATCCAACAACGTATTCACACTTGGCTTTGTTGAACGTTTCAAGGAACATTTAGACCATCCAAATGACCCCTAAACTAGTCGTTGCATGCAGGGGTGCGTTTAACATCCCTTTTCTGGCCTAGAATCGGCGTTTTCAAACGTGTTTCAGGCAAATTTGCATGGTGATAAACGCAAGCCTGTTTTCAAACGTCTTTAGATATGGGTATATTGAAATGCCAAATAAGTGCGTTTTGATTGTGAGAATGAGCCAGAATCACGTTTGTGAGAGATGATAAACGCAAAGCTGTTTTGAAACACACATACATATCGGACCTTCCTAGGCTAATTTCCAGTTCGGAGAAATAGCGCGCGCCATGTGCTGTGTCATGTTGTTGTACAAGCATGCCTGCGTACTCGTCCATCGTTCAAACGCGACATCCTGCAAATCACGTTCGTATAGTGTGGTTCGATATGTATGTATAGAAACGCTGTTTCTGAGTGGAAAAAGATGATAAACGCACCCTATGTTACATACAAAATGTGAGTTTGGGGGAAGGGGGGCGGGGTGGGCCCTCTAAGGGGAAAATCTCAGTGTGACTTAAAACCACTCTGAAATCCTACCCTATGCTGACACTCCACTTTGATGAACGTTCTTACTGATGTTTTGATATTCACTTTGAAAATGTGTGAGTATGGGGAGGGGGGGGGATCGCTCCTATACTCCCGTTCTGATGCCCCTGCCCCCACACAAAAAAGGCCACTTATTGATCCCTGTTCTAGTGTTGTTCTTATGCATACTATATATGGTAAGGACATGTGTCTCATTTTCAGCCATACCCAATTTTTGTGAAATCATTTACTTGCTATGGGAGCAAGTCTTACAATATTGTCATATATGTTATTAATGTCAAACACAAATAAATAATATTATGAAAACAAGTGATTGAAAATCTGTACCCTTCAGGCCCTTGTCAGAGTTAAAGAGAATTGATATTACAAATTCCAGGCCAAAAATGTTTTTCATAAAATTCAATTTTTCCTTCTTTCTGTTATCCCTCCTCTCCTACTTTCATTCACTCTTCTCACTCTCATCTCTCCTAGTCATCTTCTTGATTTTTTTCTCCTCTTCCTCCTCCTCCTCCTTTTACTCTTCATCCTTCACCCCTTCCTTCACCCCTTCCTTCTTCTTCACACCTATTCCTTCTAATTCTTCTCCTTTCCTTCTCATTCTCCTTCTCCTTCCTCTCTCTTCTTCTTTCTTTTTCTTTCTTCTTCTCTTTCTTTTTCTCCTTCTCCTTCTCCTTCTCCTTCTCCTTCTCCTTCTCCTTCTCCTTCTCCTTCTCTTTTTTCTTCCTCTTCTTCTCTTTCTTTTTCTCCTTCTCCTTCTCCTTCTCCTTCTCCTTCCTCTTCTTTTTTTTCTCCTTCTCCTTCTCCTTCTCCTTCTCCTTCTCCTTCTTCTTCCTCTTCTTCTCTTTCTTTTTCTCTTTCTTCTTCTCTTTCTTCTTCTCCTTCTCCTCCCCCTTCTTCATTTCCTTCTCCTCCCCCTTCTTCATTTCCTTCTCCTCCCCCTTCTTCATTTCCTTCTCCTCCCCCTTCTTCATTTCCTTCTCGTTCTCCTTCTAATTCTTCTCCTCCTTCCCCTTATCCCCTTCTCCTTTGTCTCTCTTCACCTTCTTCTTCCTCTTGTTTTCTTTTCCTCCCTTTCTTTTCTTTTTTGCATTATGGTTTGTATTAATACACCAATACCTAATATGATAAGTGATAGAAATATTATCAAATGTCTATATGGACAACATGCCTGCAGAATGCAGATTCTATTACTCTGCAATACAAATTCTACCATAATCTCTAAACTAAATCCATATTCCCCAAAACTTGATGCAGTAAACACAACCCTCACCATCTAGCCATGTGGCTTATTCCAACAAAATTCAGTTTGATAAATGAAAAATGACAATCAAATGGAATACAATCTCGGTGCTCAACAAACAAATGCATTATGCTAATATCCCAAGAGATTTCATATTTCCCTTTCTCCGAAAATGAACCGGTGTCCTGGAATTTTTCATCTCCCACCATCCCAATGCACAAAGGACATAATCTAGTATAAAAAGAAATGCTATATATATGCACTGCTAAATTCAATTTTTCATTTTGTATTATAATATTGAATCATCTTTACAAATTATTCTGTCATGAGTAGTCTGGTTTCAAGGCAGAATGAGGTTTCACCCTTTCTCTACCAAAATGAGTAGAGGGTCGAACTGGAAACTTTTGCTTGCATGAAGAAACAAATAACAACATTCATGAATTTGGCGAGTGGTTCAAATTTGTGAAGGTCTGAAATAAATGAAATCGTGATTGACACATCACAAAATGTTTGCAAACAGCAAAAGTTGATTGCTGTGGAAATGGCCATCCTGAACACTTTGTGACAGAGTCAGACTTTACAGTAATGAGAATAAGATCATGCTACATGTATGCTCCTCGATATGAAACATTCAATACTTTCTGTGATATTTGATTCAAGTTCAACATCCCTATGGAGATATGGAGCTATAAAAATTCAAAACCATTGATCAGTAATCACTAATGCCAGTGGTGCTTGAATTCCGTAAAGAGATATAACTAGATGACTGTCTGTACTCTGTAGGTCAAACGGCAGCAGACGCCCTCTTTAGTTAAGTGTCAAATCAATCTTGTTATGGTGTTGGAACCAAAGATACATGTACAAAAATAACTCCAAAGAGGATTCTTTTTGGCATGTATTCCTCTCTGCTTTCATAGATTTTAAAAACTCGAGAGCAATAGGCCTACCATTCTCAGTTTTCTTGTTAGGATACAATACATTTATTTTTGTATTTTCTCTCTCTCTCTCTTTCTCTCTCTCTCTCTCTTCTTTTCTCTCTTCCCCCCTCTCTCTCTCTCTCTTCCTTTCTCTCTTTCTCTCTCTCTCTTCCTGTATCTCTTTATCTCTCTTCTTCTTCTCTCTCTCTACCTTTCTCTCTCTCTCTCTTTTATTTGTTTTATTCTTCATTTTTTATTCTACTATGTACAGTTCTTCCTCCCCTCCTATCACTCTTTCTCTTTCTCTTTGTTTCTCACTCACTTGGTGAATATACCACTTTCCTTATTTTTCTTTCCCTTTCTCTTTAAATCTGTCTTGTTCTCTTTTTCCCTCTCTCTTCTTTTAATCCTCTTTGGATCATTTTTCCCCCTTTTCTTTCTATCCGGCTCCCTTATCTCTATTTCTCTAATTATCACAAATGTCCAAGTTTATGAGTGAACATTTTCCCTTATCTCTCTCAAATTTCTATTTTGAATAAGGATTATTATAATGTATGTTTTTTAATCATATTTCATCCTACATGTATGAAGTAGTAACCACACACAGTCACCCTAAGGCTTGTTCACATATAATGTGTTCAAACGCAGCTATGTTTTCATGACATATTCACACAAAATTTCACATTTCTGCGTCTTATAACACAAAGACATGTAATGAGTACACATATGATTTTTAAGGCAGCTCCTTTTTCTCATTCCAATTTGCTATTCCTTTAAAGGTACTATGTCCCATTTGCAGGCCAAAAAAATGAAAAGGTTAAAATTCCAACGGTATTTGAAAGACAGTACTAATTAAGAACTTCCCTAAAAAAAAGGGGGCTTGAAAATGTCTTTAAGTGGAAAAATAAGACTATTAGTTGTCGAATCGACTTAGGAGCTATAGAGCCAGTAAGTAATAGTCTGATTTTTCAGACCATTGTACCGAATGGTGGTATATTTTATGCTGCGCAAAGATTCAATCAGTTTAATTTTGGCCATTACAAGAAGTGGGTTATTGATGTAAACAAATGCTCATGTACCCTTTACAGCTCATTTTATGTATGTTATTACCAAAGATGAAAAAGCCAGTCAGTCACTCAATAGTGTCTGACAGTGAAGTCTAGCAAGTAAACAGGTTTCCTTGCATAATTTGAATATTAGAACACTGCTAACGTTTAAATTTCACAGATAGGACATACATGACATATTCATAATTCCTGCAAAGTTCTACAGAATTTGATGTTGGCTGCAAAAGGGACATAGTATCTTTAACATGTTTTTCAAAAAAATCCACAATTTCCAACATCATACGTTGTATGTGAACAAGCCATCACTGCTACTTGTATTACTGAGCCATCAAATTTATACCAAGCATGATATATACCAACATGTGTAACTAGAATAACAAACATATCCAACACCCACGCATGCCATTCATATCTGCCGTTCTAATTATGCCAGAATTAATCATCCCCCAATTCTACATAATGTTCCTACCATTCATTCAAACGACATAGTATAGGCCTATACCGAACCAAAGTAGAGCTTGCAACTCCTTACCAAAGAAGACCAGGTAGAGATGAAATTGCACTCTGTATGGACATAATTAAGTACTGGTTTAGATTGAGAGTAATTGCCTACACGTCTTTTTTCAAAATTAAGGTTATATTATAAATTTCTCTGAAAGAAGCAACTGAATCACGCGTTTCCTATTAATAGAGATCATACTACCCAATAGCTGCTCTGGAGTCCTCAAAACATATTTTAAAAAGAGAGAATGAGAGAGGAAGAGAGGGAGAGAGAGGGAGAGAGGGAGAAAGAGAGAAAGAGAAAGAGAAAGAGAGAGAGAGGGAGAGATTAAATAAAATTTATCCATTTCATCAATTCCTGAAGGAGTAATTTACATTGATATCAATATTAATAATCATGTTAAAGTAGTAAAATTGCAACTTTTCTATTTAATGATAGAAAGAGAGAGATGCTAAATAAAAAATGTATCCATTTCTTTACCTGCAGGAGTAATTTACATTGATATCAATGTTGATAATCATAAATAGTAAAATTGCAACTTTTCTATTTAATGAGAGAAAGAGAGGGGGAAAGAGAGAGAGAGAGAGAGAGAGAGAGAGGCTAAATAAAAGTATCCATTTTGATACCTTAAGGGGTAATTGTAATTGCTACAAATGTTAATAATCATAAATTATAGTAAAATTACAACATTTTTATTCTGACGATAAGAAGCAGAGTGAACCGACCAGGGTGACAGGGGTGACAAGGCAAAACAAGAGCAGTTTCATTAATTATTTGAAAAATACCTCCCACTTTGAGAACCCCTAAAAAAATAAATTATATATACTAAAATTCACCAATCAAATATCATGTATTACTCCTTAAATGATTCAATGATGAAATTGCATTTGGAGCCAGAAGGGTGTTAACTCTGTGTAAAATGATATGCCCTTTTGGTTTAATAATAACATACAAAATGCTGATCCCTCCCTTTAACAGTGCAAACTTTGGTAATGATGTCATTTGTCAAGAAAAAACATCATGTAAATGACAATGTAAATATCGCAACATTCTCCAGACATGAAATTGACACTATCCCACCCAAACAAAGAATGACTGACATGTCAGTCAATATTGAGATAACAGTTACTTACACAATACATGTACATAGTCTGTATCTTCCAGAAAACAAAGTTCTGGAACATTAACTGCAGGAAATTCCTGCATCGTTTATATTTTTAAGAATATGGGCCTCCATCAGCCATAAATAAATAAGTAAGTAAATAAACAAATAGTCTTAAATAAATATATTAATTAATTAATTCATAAGTAAATAATAATGGTGATTATAATAATATCATTGATAATAATAATATAAGTAATAATATTAATAATAGTTGTTATATTTTTTATTAATGAATTCCTGTTCAGTGATTGGTCAACATAGCATCATGTGACCAAACATAACATTGCTATGATGTTACTGATAAGAAAAATGTGTCATCCATGGTATAGTGCACTATACCATGGATGACATCATAGATATGCAATCGATCAAGATCAGAAATTATTATTATTATTATTATCATTTTTTATTTATTCATGGAGGTGAAGGTTGGTTTGAAAAAAATAAACCAAATATATCATGCACTATGTCAAGCCACTAGTGAAATTATGGATTCCTCGGCGACAGAAATAGCACTATTCCTGCCACCTCGATCCATAATTTCAACTAGAGCCTCTCAGTGCA
Source organism: Mesocentrotus franciscanus (assembly GCA_037976565.1). Classification (NCBI taxonomy): domain Eukaryota; kingdom Metazoa; phylum Echinodermata; class Echinoidea; order Camarodonta; family Strongylocentrotidae; genus Mesocentrotus; species Mesocentrotus franciscanus. Next base: position 17,029,205 of record CP137684.1, on the reverse strand, counting down.
TGGTATATTTGTTTATTATTATTATTACTATTATTACTAATTATTATTATTATTATTAATTGATTAATTATTATTATTGATTTCATTATTAAAATTAGGGCTGTGACGAGTACTCGAATACTCAAGTACTCGCACTGTTGACAACTACTCGAGTACGATTTCTTGTACTCAAATACTTGGCCGCCATTTTTTTTTTTTTTTTCCCCGTTCACCTGGCACTGTCCAGGCCGACGGTCACCCGTGCCAGAAGAGCACCGACATGGTAACGTGGGTAAAAATGTTTCCCAGCTCAATCATACACAGGGTGTCACTGTCAACTCACCACTCAGAAACTGGGACCAAATCTCCGGATTTCTGTTTGGACTCGGAGGTATTTGTCTGTCATCTTTAGTTTTAAAAATAACATTGATTCAATTATTTGTCAAAAATTCAAAAGCACAAATCGGCGCTTTCAACAGCAACTTGAAGTAAAATCGCGTGGGTTTTTGGAGACGAACCTTTGTACTGTTCGTAGTTTGGTGGTCAACAAACAAAAAACAAAAACAAAAAATCAAAAAATTCAAAAAAATCAAAAAAATTCAAAAAACTTCAAAAAAAAAACATGGCATCCGAGTATTCAAGTACTCGCCTGTAAGCCTAGGAGTGTACTCGAGTACCTCATTACACGGTTATGTACAGCCCTAATTAAAATATTGCGTTTTGCTGCATTTTCTTTTCACACAATACAACTTCATTTTCTCAAAGTTTGTTGTAGTACAAACACGACTAGAGACAATTGTATGAGAGAAATCAATATCATGTCTCCAACTCTATTACAGATGGCTGAATAATATAATGCAGAGTTGTGGGAAACTAAAATATTGGACAAATTTATTCAGTATAATAGAATTCTAGATACATGTAATAAAATGGAATGAAAGAGAAAAATGTAGAATACAGAATAAAAGTTTGATGTGCATCTAAATCATCAACGTTGTCTCTTCAGCTTTTGTTGGTTTTGTTTGTTTGTTTGTTTGTTTTTTGTTTTCCTAATTTGGTTTTTTTAAAGGGGGGTGCCGGTTGGTGTCGCTGTGTTTTGCTCTGTTAGTGGCTACTGTTTTCTTTGTCAATGATTATTTATTTACATGGTCATATTTTCTTTGCTTTTCATTATCATTATAGATCAATTAACCCATATCACACTTGGTTAAATTCACATAAATCAGTAACATATCAATGACTGTTAAAGGTGAGTTCTGGTCATGCGATTGCACACTTGCACACTTGAATAATAACAATGATAACGCTCACAAATTATTTTTCACCTCTTCCCAGAACTCAACCTTCTCTTTAAACCATATCCCAACATACACTTGCTTTATTTCACATAATTCATATCAATGACTATTAAATGACACATAATTACAGCATATCTACTAACTGCCAAAATAACCAGATATATGTACCTTGCCTGCAGAAATTTGAATCCTTTCCACTTGCTATATATTCTGCTCACCCTTCAAATCAAACATGTACCCTCATGCCCAAAAATTAGGTTTCTCAGGCAATTATTCCACATCGATATTCAGGAATTTACTCACTTCACCGACCAGGCGCTGTGATAGTAGCCTAGATTTCAGACCCAGCAATTTCATTTCCCTTCTAATTGAAAATATTTGAGTCTGGATTATGCAGACTATAGAGGTTTAATAAAGGAAAGAAGAAAAAAAACAAAGACAGAGGGAGAGAGACAGAGGGAGAGAGACAGACGGATAGAGTGACTGAGAGACAGACAAGAGAGAAAGAAAGTGAAAGAGAAAGAAAAAGAGGAAAGCCCACCGCACACTATATGACCCTCTTGCGATCCGATTTTCGAAAAAATACAATTATATTAGATATGAAAATCTAGACATACTTCCTCAATTAGGTTCTAAATAATGCTAAAAATTCTAAAAATCAGAAATTTTGTGGATTTAACTCTTGTAGTCGGAATAAATGCCGAATTGGCTTCAAATCAAAGACAATCACAGCTTTACCTCCTCCAAAGAAGCATAAAATCCCTCTGAATTTTGACTTTATTAAATATATGACAATAATCTAAGATCCTCGGCCATTAAGATTTTACATGTTTGATTGTTCATATCAAATGCTATTAAAAATCCTTTCAAAATTGGATCGTAGGCAGTTGTATCATGTGCTGAGGGCTTAAGTGGTGTAGTCTTAATTTAGCCTACATTTCAATTCTTATTTTGGTTTCTTTTGAGAAAACTGAAGGATGGAAACAAAATGGTATTCATTGGTGTAGAGCCAGAAGGGAGTTATCTCTGTACATGTGTAAAAAGCATGGGAGTAAACTCCCTTTCGTCTCTCAGCATGAGATTTTGTAATTTCCTGTCTAATACATTACCAAGTGAATTATAAACATAACTTGTCATAATAGCTTCATTTACGCTGCAAGCAAAAATAGAAATAGAAAAATCCACCTCTAGAGTGTGGTTTCTTTAAACGCTGACAAAAACTTCACCAAATTTTCCAGCATAAATGCCCACTGTCAGACATTGGTGAATGATTCCAGTTTTGGTCACGTAACTCTCCTCGCTTCAGTGCAATCACATTGCAGAGCAGCGACAAGTCGCGCATCTGCACAATACACCAAAGAAATAGTAATGAGCAAACACTGATGTTTTTTAATGGGTTTTTCCATTAGTGTAAAATGGCAGTCAAAAGAATCGACGATTTTTAAATGGTGTTTGGGATGTGTAAATGGGCCTAATGTATCACTCTACTTGCTATTTGATATGATCTTAGAGATAAAGTTGAGTTCTGATCTTGTGATTGCATTGTGAAAGAAACGGTGTGGAATCGATCAGAAAAGGTTGATCACCTAGCATATAAGTATTGATGTGTACTGCAAGGTTCTGGCATCATCAAAATGATAAGAAATTTGGCCCAGTCTTGGTAAAAGTAACAGGCACTGTATACAAAAAAAATGTATATGGGACTACACAAACATGTGTCATAAAAATGTGGTCCTCATTTTTAAGCTGTTACAAGACATATTGAGAAAATGAAGGCATCTGAAGAGCCATGCTTTTCAGGAACTTTTTTTTCTCTGATGCTCTTAGACAACACTTGCATAATAACAATGAAAATAATGCTAAATGTTCACAAATTATTTTTTACCTCTCCCCAGAACTCAATCTTCTCTTTAAGGTCCAGTAGAGATACACTGAAATGTTCGATGTGATCAGTAACAGAAGGCCTGTCTTCGTCAGCTCGAGATTGCCAAATAACCCGCTATTTTAACTATTCCGATCACAAATTATCCAGCTAATTTGCGTCTTCATCAGCCCGCAGTTGCAATTAGCAGGATATTTGGTCGAGATAATCATCCCAAGATATCTTGGGCTAGTTTGCGAAATATCCCGCTATTTGTCCGGTGCGTCTTCACCAGCCCGAAAACTCGCACTATGCACGAACGCTGAGCAAAATATCTCGAGCTAATATCAATTTCTCGAGCTCGAGTTTCGAGCTGATGAGGACGCGATCTGTTACTTCGGGCTTATTTCCCAAATCAGAAAAAGCGGGCTATTTGGCAATCTAGAGCTGATGAAAACATACCTTGTAGAGAATAAAATAGCTCTGACTTGCCCCCGAACTAATCAAATGTACCTGTATCTTGAAACCAGACTACTGCACAGGATAAAGAGGGGGAGGGTTGGAGGCACGCATACGCTGTCGTCGATGACAGCAAGCTGTGCAGACAATCGTGATAAAACTGGCAGTAATTAGATGAAAGACCTACAAACATGTATATTCGCTTTCAGCTACAATGGTCAAGATAGACTACTATGGACATTGCTTTACGCTATGCCCCATTGGCACTGCATTTTGTCAATATTTCCGACTAAAAGGCATGATTTATTTCCCCCTCTCTCTCTCAATCAAGAAACATTCAGTATAAACAGCTGACTGGTACATGTAATTTTCAGAATAATAGCATTTTCTAATTGATTATTTTACCTTACACCTAAGAATTGGCCATTAAAATTTATCATAAATATTTTCTTGCACAAAATGATGTAAACTACATAACGTATGTAGGCTATGAGGTACTATATAAACAGCTATTGTGACTGAAATATGTTTAGATGCAGTGAAGTGTCATGCCCCATTGGTATTGCAATTTGTGCTCATTTTGGGCTCAATCAAGATTCCTTTCCTATCAATCACCCCATGTTTACAAATAGCTTGTAAGGAGAATTTTCAGTATCTAGGCCTACATGTATAGTACAGGAGACATTTTGAATTGATGATCTTGAAGTGCATCTAGCATCTAGATTTCCACAGCAGATATGAAACATGAATACTTATTAAAAAATCAAGAAATCTTGCAGAAAATGACACAAAATACAATGTGCAAGTAGTGGAGAGAGACCACTATGGACATAGCATGCCCATTTGCTGTTTGCATTTTGGAATCAATTCACAATTTTGTAGCTCTCAATCAAGAACCCTTCTGTATGTAGATTGATTTGATTGATTTTATTTTATTTACCAACAGCAATACATTCCAACAATGTGTTAACATAAACAAGAAGATAAACTATTGGTTGGTAAAAGGGGCCAGATAATTTAGCACATGTGCTAGTCGAACCTAAGTAACCCCTTAAACAACTACCGGTATTAAAGCGAAGTATTTCGGTATACAAATCAGTTTAGAAAACATAACAAAACTAAAATAATGAATTTAATTTTACAATCAACACTTTAAAAAATAAGAATACTTAAACATGTTTACAATGTACAAACTGATAATGTTAAATATTATTTGTGTACATATATTTGCATATTTCATTTATGATTTGTTCATCAAATGCCTTGTAACAGAATTCTGAAACCTACTTCTAGACCTTGTTAATCTGACATTAATAGGTAATCTATTCCAAAATTCACTGCCCACAAAGGCAATGTAAGCAGTAAACAGTTTTTGATCATTTTCAGATAACGAATAAATTTTTACAGTGAACAGGTGATATAGACCAATAACATTTATCCATAAATCCATAAATTTATGAATAATTCAATGACAGCAAATTTTAAGGTAGTCCCTGCTTTTTTTTCTTCAAAACACAAATTTACAAGAAGTTGATAGAGTATTATTGAATATCACATACTTGATGGTATCTACCTTTAGTGTAAAGGCATTCAGATACTTTAGACATATTTCATGTCATGTCCCTTTCATTTTATTTCAGATCTCCTCCTCAATACCTTTCTATATCCGCAAAAGGTATTCGGACATCACCGACTGCCATTGTCAGCTAAGGGTCCATATGCTTTTCAAACCATATTCCCATTCACATTGCAGAGAAACCAAGTTATTAATACATTTTATTTGTTACCTACCATTTACACTACTGGAAAAACCCATGTAAAACATGTCGCTGCTCTGCATGTGTTAGCACAGAAACGAGGAGATTCACGTGACCCAAACCAGAATAAATCCCTGGTGTTTTGAGGATAAGCATTTACACTGCAAACCTGGTGAAATTCAGCCGGCATTTAAAACAACCACGCTCAAGAGGTGGGTTTTTTTATGCACGTTTTTCAACGTCTTTATAGGTAGTTGCCATGCAACTTCTGACAAAATCTGGAATGAGAGAAACACCAAGGGTTTTTGCTTGTGGTGTAAATGCACCTAGTTTCATACCCCTCTAGTGTAAACTCAAATTTTTCTGCGGTGGTGATATGATTTACAATCAGTCATTAAATGTCCCTGGTCTTCTATGAAATGGGCTAAGACTGTTTGGACCAAAAATAAACATTCTTTTTCTGGCAGCTCTTTCCATCTCTCTATCTTGTCCTCGGCATAATTAAGAGAGAGAAAATGCAGTCAGGAGAAAGATGCGAGGGGGGATTCTATAAATGTCACAGTGTTTGGGATTATTGGAATTTATCTGAGGTTTCAAAAACAACAAAAGAAATAACAGGTAACTTGCTCTAGAAATCTTGAAATACATGAAAAATAGAATGAATTGTCTAATCAACATTTCTTGTTTGCATTTTCTCTGTCTCTCTGTCTCTCTCTCCATTTCTTTTCTTTCTTTTCTCTGTCTCTCTGTCTCTCTTTGTCTCTGTCTCCCTTTCTCTTCTCTCTTTTCTCCGTCTCTCTGTCTCTCTGTCTCTCTCTGTCTCTCTCTCTCTGTCTCTCTCTTCCTTCTCTTCTTTCTTTTTCTCATTGTCATCATCATCATCATCATCATCATCATCACCTTTCTCTCTATTCCTCCTCCCCCCCCCCCTCAATATCTCTCTTTCCATACAACATTGTACATTGATCTTTTATTTTGATTGTCACAAAATAGGGTTTCAATAAAACGCTCATTGAGTATTTGCTATATAGCCTACTGTAAAGTCATGAATGTTTTTCATTGTTTTGGGGTTGTTTTACTACAAGACTTTTGAAGAATCAAGAGTTCTTTTTCCTTTTCCCTTTTTTCTTCATTGTGTCTTTAAATATTTTATCCTACGTATCCCCCTTTAAGAATTGAATAATGTTGCCCCCTTTAAAATGAGAATTTTCATCATTTCTACCTCGCATCCGAATTAACTGGAAACGGCTCTCAATCTTGGAGATGAACAGACTTAATCCCTGGGATTAGGCGAATTACAAGCAGCTTACAGCTTTATCTTATGACACATCCTGATGGGTTCTCTCCTACCGTAATTCACGTTCAACTTCACGTTCTACGGGAGACCTGCAAAATGTGTACATGTATAAGTAGGTAGGTACCTTGCGCATTTACATGTAGGCCTATAAATTGCTTTGCTGTACACTGTGTTTTCTACGCATCAGTATTCGATGTTGCACAGAGGGCCTTGGGTAGGAATAAGCCTTGTGCTTTAGAGCAACTAAGGGTGCGTTCAAGCGACACTTTTTCACCCTAGTATCACGGTTTTCAAAGACGTTTAGTTTAAAACACGGTTGCGTTCAAGTGATTTCATGCGATTTTTCGTCGGTCATAAAAATAAACGTGTTTCAAAACTCAAACATGAAACGCTGAAAAGATGCGTTTTGTATCATGATTCTGCAGAATCACGGTCGCTAAAAATCGCTTGAAAGCAACGGAGATCTCAGTCATGATTCTATGACGTTGCTATCTATTATAAATATTATCGCTATCTATATCTATTCTTCCTGGGTGGGCTTGAAATGAGCGAGAATCAGCGTTGATGGAAAATCGCTTGAACGATCCCCGCAGTAACCGTGTTTTGTAACAGCATTTTGAATTGTGATTCATGTTTGTGATTCTAGCTTCAAAAAATCGCTTGAACGCACCCTAAAGCGATGGAAAAGCATTTTAAAACATAGTTCTTCTCAAAAAGGGATCAAAGCATTTCGAAATATTGATTGCTTAGAACCAGAAGGGCATTAAAACAGAGTTAACACCCTTCTGGCTCTCAACAGACAATATTTGTTTTATTATAATTATTTAGATGGCTGGATGGGTACTTGCAAGATAAGCTACCTTCATCTTCTCATTCGTAGTAAACTGTATTTTAATATGAACATTTCAGGGGGAAAAATACACGGGGGCTCATGGCGAAGTAGCCCCTGAAATGCCAAAAAGAGCACCCAAAAGTCATAAAAAAAGCTCCCCAAAATTTGCATAGAGTTCAATGCAAAACAAATTAAAGAGTGTTATTTTCATGCAAGCAAGCTTGAAAAGTAGCCCCCGAAATTGTTTAAATATTTTTTTCCCTGGTTTCAACATTTGATACAAATCAATTATCAAATGCTTTCCAATTACTTCTGAACTTTTCATATGTTTCTATATTTCTAAGGTATTCCGGCAAGTTATTCCCTAATATAATATAATATGGCTTATTTATACATAAACTCTTCAAGGATTGTGCCTGCAAACTGCAGTGTAGACTCCATGTATATGCTCCCTGGTCTGTCCTACCTTGTCCTCACATAGGTTGCGTTTATCGACCAAATTTTTGCCTAGAATCAGCGTTTTCATTTTTAAGCTGTTACTTGTCATGTTTAGAATATGGAGGCATTTCAAGAGCCATGCTTTTCAGGGAACATTTTTTCTCTGATGTTCTTCCACACTTGCATAATACAATGATAACGCTCACAAATAATGTTTCACCTCTTCCCAGAACTCAACCTTCTCTTTAATTGTGACTACAGTACAGATAACCTCTCAAAAAAGATTACGTTATATAAAGAAAAATTATTTCCTGGTAGTTTAAGTAGGAGGAGTAAACAACTTGAAAATCACATGTGTCTGTAGCTGTGTCCATGTATAAAGGCTTGTTCAGACATGAAGTAGCAAGACCGGTGCATTTTTTAAAACGTTGATGTAAAGTGTCATATGCTTCCCGTTTCTGTATCTTATAACACAGGGCTCAGTGAATCATGCGCAAGTCCTTTGTTGCGCACAATTGCCCTTCATTTACACATTAAAAACAACGTGGAAGTTTACCGGGCCATATCTGAAGAAGCTTTATGTATAAGGGTGCATTCATGCGATTTTTTGAAACTAGAATCACAAACATGAATCACAAATCAAAACGCCGTTACAAAACACGGTTACTGCGGGAGATCGTTCGTGCAATTTTCCATCAACGCTGATTCTTGCTCATTTCAAGCCCACCCAGGAAAAATAGATATAGATAATGACGTCACAGAATCATGATTGAGATCTCTGTTGCATTCAAGCGATTTTTAGCAGAATCACGTTACAAAACGCATCTTTTTCAGCGTTTCATGTTTCCGTTTTTAAACACGTTTATTTTTACGACCGACGAAAAATCGCTTGAAATCGTTTGACCGCAACCGTGTTTTAAACTAAACGTCTCTGAAATCCGCATTTCTAAGGTGAAAAGGTTTTACTTGAATTAACCCGAAGAATAGTATCACCAGTGTTGGAAACAAACCAATCAACACTCCTACCACCCATCCTCTCCAACCGGCGCTATAGTTCACCTTAGAACTATAAGCTAAGAAAGATTACCAACAGTCTTTTTCAAGACTAACAACAGTCCTTTTCAGGACTACACACACTCAAGAAAGTAAGATTTCCGAGAGTCCTTTTCAGGACTCCCCAATCCTCCCTCTCTCTCACATGGTGCAACCGCAAGCCTACTGTATATCTACATCACCATGCAAGCCAATACTTATAAGCAGCATCTAATAAGTTACAATAACTTTTAAAATAAGCTACTGAAATCTTTACATTTGATTGATTGATTGAGAGCAAATTTGTCATAGAACTCCGGCATTTCTTACTGATAGCAAGTCTTATGATAGAGATCCCAGATGTGCCCACGGTAGATAACCTCTAAAACAGATAATGTAAATGAATACGGTTTCCTAGAAGTTTTCATGTACACATATGTGTACACTGTAGTACAACCAGACAAATTCATAGCTGAGTCCTCAGAAATGAACACTAGTGTTGGACTGGGATGGAATCTGCAAACCTATTATTAATAATTGGCAATGGGATTGTTTACTCTGGTGACATAAAAGATTTAATACTGGGCCATGTTGACATTGAAAGTCAGATCGGAAGAAGTACGTCCACAATGCAGATACCACTAAAAAGTGATATTCTACAATTTGGTTTCCTTGAAGTTTTCATAAATGTATGCTGTACACCGTAGTACAATCAGACAAACTCATTACTGTGTCCTCTAATATAAGAACACAAGTGTTGGACTACGAACACATGTACATGTAGGATGGAATAAACAAACTCATTATCAATACTTGGTAATGGTAGTGTTTACTCTAGCGACATAAAAGGAGATTTAATGCTGGGCAATGTTGACATCCAAAGTCAGATGGGATGAAAATATGTCCACAATGCAGAGTCTTGCTGACACTACTCAAAAGAAATTTGATTTCCTATAAAGGCATCGTTTAATAATGTTTCCAGTTTTACAAATCCGAGATGCATGGCCCTACATGTTATCAGTGTCTGTGATATGGTGTAATATTGAAGCCCTAAAAAAATTGCGGTTCAAAATGATCATGAAATGCCTCAAAAAGGAAAAATCTATGAGTGACGGGTTCTACCATACTCATTTTCCCCCAATAGACTGTAGTGTTATAAAAAAACGTTGGGAAAATGTTTTTTGAAATTTCATATTCCAATCATAAATATCTTGATAATCAGACTGGCTTGTAAACGTCATGGGATTCCTGACTGACCTGGTTTATCATTATTATTGCAGCATGAGCTAAACCCAGGATTTTGTTTAAAATCTGAGACAGAGATACCCAATCCCTTTAAGTTTTGTAGTACAAGCAGACAAGTCATTACTGTATCCTCTGGAAAAAACCACTAGTGTTGGACCTGGATAAATCTGGAGCAATCAAAATGCTTTTGAATACTAGACAATGGTACCGTTTACTCCGATAAAATCATTGACATTCAGAATCAGTAAAAGACCAGTCATGAGTGACATTAAACAAATCTCTATTACAGGAAAATATTGATTTTCCAGTCAGATCAGATGTCCATGATGCAGATAATCACTCCAAAATTATACCTTAGAATTACATTTCCTAAAAGAAATAGTACAGCCAGACATGTTCATGATAAATGGAATATCAACCATTTGTAACTAATAAATTAGATATTGAAACAAACCAGTCCAGACTTTATATGCAAGATTTGCTTGGATGTATAATCTCTAAGGAAACTTTCTTGAAGATAGGAACAACTTTGGACTCAAAATAGCTTTAAGGATGCTTTCATGACTTTAAAAATGACTCTAAAGGGATCAATGTGAATATGCAATAGTTTTTAATCTTACAGAACTTTTTGATAAGCCAAAATTTGTCTGCTGTTTTTCTTCCAGGAAATAAAGTTCTGTCATAAAATCTAGTGTGGATACATCTACATGCACATGTAGTAAAGCGAAACCTGTACATAAAGATCGCTCAATAGAGACCTCAAAAATGGTCTTTATAGACAGGTGGTCTTTATTTGCAGATTTCTTTAGTACGAGTTTCAATGAGCAATTTTGTTCAAGGGAAACAAAAATTGTTGTATTTATAGACAGGTGGTCGCTAAAGCAGGTTTGACTGTAAAAAGACTTTGCATTGTTCACAGATGTTCAGTTACCAGAGTTTGATGATGGAAGTATTCGTTTATGGTAAATCTTGCATTGAAATATGGACTGGTTTTGTCGAAGGTATCATGAGAAAATATGCTACTATTGATAACACATACTTAAAGGCTGTTGTATTCTAAAAGTACCTCTAATATGTTTGTTTGGATACAAAGTCCAGGAGTTATGTATTCTTAGCATAGAATTCGTTGATATGAATGCAGGAATGAACAAATATGCTTAAAGGGATATCTGTCAAAGATTGAGTTTTATCAATAGGTTCTCTTCATGTTTAATAAGAATGCACTGTTTCTTGTATTTACAAGGGGTGCGTTTATCAACTTTTGCTACTCAGAAACAGCTTTTCTATACATATATATAGAAGCACAGTATACGAACGTGATTTGCGGGAAGTCGCGTTTATCAACTTGTCACGATTCGAAATGAAGGCCTTGTCTCTGCGCAGCTGCTTTGCGCCGTTTGACACGGGAAGCAGAGAGTTGCTCGGAGGTCAACTACGGCGCGCGCTTTATTATTTTCGATCGCCCCGCCGGTGCTGCCCACAGGAGGAGCAAACACCCGAGTTCATCGGGATCCCAGTTTGAACCTTTTTCCTTTGAACTTGCAGACATAATTACATATGATAACGGTTTCAAATGTACAATAATAAATAGCGGTAAGTTGTCGATATGTCGAGTTGTAGTTGTAAGTGTAGCTAGCATGTGCACGCGATGACAATACACTCAAATATAGTTGAAGCATGTAATCGCATAATACGCAAACAAACTGAACAATGATCTAGTACGTACGCACTCTTGTACAACATAACACAGTGATTGGCGCGTGCTATTTCTCCGAACCGGAAATTAGCCTGGGAAGGTCCGAAATATATACGCGTTTTAAAACAGCTTTGCATCTATCATCTCTCAGAAACGTGATTCTGGCTCATAGTAGGTATCAAAACGCACTTTTTTTGCGTTTCAATATACACGGATACAAAGACATATGAAAACATGCTTGCGTTTATCAACATGCAAATTTGCTTGAATCACGTTTGAAAACGCTGATTATAGGCTAGAAAAGAGTTGATAGACACACCCAAGGACAATTTGTATGGATGGTAGAGAAGGGTACAGTTTGGCAAAACATGAAAGCTTTGGCGAATTTGGGGCTCCCAACACTTTAGAGGGGCTTTAAGTTTTATAAAACCACAAGAGCATCTGTACAGTACAAGATATGTGTTATCTCAAGTTTAAAACCACGAGCTAAACTTACACCCTATCTTGTGAAGCTATACATGAAGCTATAAACGATCTATGTTTGGAAAAACAGACCATAATTAATAGAGATCATTGCAGTGTGCAGACATATCTCAATGAATGTGCTGGGCTATTTGCTTCAGATTGATTTTTTTCAAAGTATTTTCAATCATGTTGTAAGAAAAAATGGACCAAGCAGGTGCAGTTACTTTGAGGCAATCATTGACATCAGAGGGAGAAAAAAAATAATAACGTGATTTTGCAAGGGGAAAAAGACATTTATGCTTATAACATTCATTAATGTGACATGAAAATTTAATCAGGTGGTATCTATAGTATTAATCAATATTTCCTATCATGTAATTCAGAATACTGTATGCATCATCTAGCATATTCTACTTCCATATTATGTGTTTTTTTTTTTTGGATGGTCATAGATCGATGGCAATATACTATCTGACTTCTCAAATTATATTTCACAATGTATAGCCTGTATTTCAGGCTACTCTTTAAAATCATCCAGAGCAATCTGTAAAGCAAGTATTTTTTTGTATTTTTTTTTTGGCACAGCACTAACTTCAGCCAAAGGCTGTTCTTTCTGCAGGTCCGTGCACAATAACAAAATACATGGCTATGTTGATATTTGGTAGTGAGGACTTTAACAAATTCAAATAATTTATTGAAACCATGTCGCCATGAAAGGATTATCATCAGAACAAACAACCAAACAACAAACAAATACAACAAAGCAAAACAAAATGTAGATATGCTAAATATGTGCAAAACCCTCAACAAAATAAAAGCAATTTGTTTTAAAATATGTATATATACATAAGGCCAAATAACAGAAATAATGTGCTTCTCGTCCGGACTTTAACAAAAAAGAAAAGGGCAGGGCATTACTATTTACTATTTTGAAGTTTGGGGCTATTTTTTTCCAAGATGGCTGCCATGCTAATTTTTTTTTTTAGGGGGCTTTTCTTCTGATTTAATAGTAAATAGGTTTTTAATAAGGAGGCGGCGGCCATAAAGGAGGCGGGCGGGACAAGAAACACTTCATTTTTGTTATTTGGCCTAAGCACAGACAAAATAACTTGGTAAAGTAGGTTTGAAATTAGGTGCTCCGCTATTTGCTCTAGATTTTCATTTGTCAAAGAAATGCAGGTTAGTGTTTATGCTGTGAAACCTATGATAGGATTTTATGTTGTGAGTAGGGTACTGTTTAGGGTTAGGATTAGGTTTAATTTGGGTTCCACCTAAAAAAGTTTAGAATTTGATTAGTTTTGCAAATTGGCAATAATGAGCAATTGTCATTAGCGAATTTGCAAAACAATCCAAAATTGGCACCACTTAGGAGAGAAAAAATTACAACCTGAAGGCATCAGCTTCAGGCTTTATTGAAGGAAATCATAAGTACTGTAGTATACTATGATACTACATACACTGTATGTTGCAGTGTACCTGCAATATCTCTGTGTATAATAGATAATAATAATGTTCAATTTGTATATAGCGCATATTACATAATTGTCTCTTTGGCTTGCCCTTAAAGGTAAAGACCAGTTTTGGAAACGCCCCTCTCTCAAAAAATGAAATAGAAGCTCTCATTACCAATCATGTGAAAGAATATGTTTTGACTAATACATGTACGTGATGATAAAAATTTTGCCGGGAAACCGCCTACTAATTGATATATTTGGTAAATTATGATATCTATTGGGACCAAATAGATATCGCGCACGTGGTCGCGTAGTCCCATATACATCTTTCTGTGTACAGTGCTTGTAACTTTACCAAGACTGGGCCAAATTTCTTATCATTTTGATGATTCCAGAACCTTGCAGTACACACCAATACTTATATGCTAGATGATCAACCTTTTCTGATCGATTTCACAACGTTTCTTTCACAATGCAATCGCATGACCAGAACTGGCCTTTAACTTTAATAGATACAAGAGAGAGAGATAAAAGAGGAAAGACATGAAAAATATTGAGCTTTCACTGTTTATCACTTTAAATAATTGGAGATTAGACCATATGGAAATTAGACCAAATGACTACTATGTTGACTTTGTATATACTGTGAATTTCTGATTTTTTATGGCCAAATAAATAATAATAATAATAAAATCATCAAATCAATTACAGAATTCACATGTTTACTTTATGATTTAAGACTGGCATGATTGAAACGAATATGTTTTTAAGTCAGATTTAAACTGATGTAGTGAAGGACAACATTTTAGAGACTCTGGGAGACTGTTCCATAGTTCTGGTATTGCATACTGGAGAGCACGGTGCCCTCATGTCTCTGTGACTATATCATGGTCATAAATACGCAGCTATCCATTCTGTTCATTCATAATCAAAATCCAATTTCTATGGGATTATACAATGAGCATAAGTAGAGCAAATATTATTACTCGTTCATCCGTCCTGTTCATCCTTAGGGCTACACATACTGGGATAGAGAGAAGTATTAAAGGGCAAGTCCACCCTGACATTAAAGGTAATACAAAGTTTTGGTATGGGGTCATGAATTTGGTTCAAATGAACATATTGGAAGCATACTCGATTTTACAATATTCAATGATCGTTGTCGCGGTTGAAATCAAGTCTAAAGTGATGAAATTGTAAATAATAAACTCTTTATGTTGTATAGCTCCCTCTCAAGACTGATATTACTTTAGCTTTAAAACAATGTTTTTTTACTATAATCGACCGATTTGCTATTCCCGTTTGGAAATTATATATCAGAACTGCATATTCTGAGATTTTCATGGTCGCAGCTACCAAGGAATGGCCTTAGGCGCTATTTGAAATATTTGAAATTTACCGGGAGCTCCTGTAAATTTTGATATTCTATTTGCTCTAAAGCAGAAGTGTTTTAGGGGCTCAATTTTCTAGTGCTTATAATACATCCACAGAGGCATCCACATATATCAAAATTTTAAAGAATTAACTATCTATTCAATTTTCAAAATTTCCCAAAACTTTGCATTACCTTTAAAGGGAAGCAAATTCAGATTTCTTTTTTAAAATATATGTCAAAGTTTGGCAGTCAAATACAGAACCATCGATCCATGTTAAAGATGCATGTGTGTTCATTGTGGACCCCTAACTAATACTGTAATAGCTATACAAATTCAATAAACCATTTATTTGATATCCACTTTTGAACTTTTTTTCACAGGTTTAACCAAAAAATGTACATGTTTACAGATATCAAAATGACTAGTTCTTTGAGATGAATATTTTCTATTTCCTTTGCCATATTAAAGTTGCCATTAACTGAAATTGATAGCCTTTGAAGTTATTTAGGCCCGTCTTTTAATTCCACACTTGTACAAGTCAAGGCCATCCAAAGCTTTCAAGACGGGCCATACCAAAAATATAAACAAATAAAAAACATTAACGTTTGAATGTTAGTTTTGAGAATTGAGATTTTAACACGTCAGGGAATTTTGTGAAAATGGTCCCAAACTGACCATGAGAGAATGGTATCAGGTGTCATGCTGAGGCAATGGTCCACCTTCCACAAGACATTGAACTCTCTTTAATTGACTGCACATGGTCAATGGCTAGTCTGAGAAAGCAGGCCCTATTGTTCCTCATGACTTTCTTAAAAAACTTCAGAATATTGTTTTTTATTGTGATTTGAAAACATTCTATATATATATATATATATATATATATTAGCACTTTGTAAGATCTCACAAGTATGAACCCAGTGCACCATTTCCACTCCTTCCGTATTCTGTTCTGTAAAGTGCATAGAGAAATGCAATTATGCCTAGATGTGTTATGCGCTATACAAAAACATTTTAGTTACATATATTATTATTATTATTATCAATGATTTTACATTTTCAAGTGGTGAACTGTACAATAAAAAGCTGTGATTAAGAGTTTCAAGCAAAAATTTGATAAGCGATTCATACAGACTTTTATTATTGTGCATGCGCTTGGGTTGGGGATGCCCATATTATATACCTACAAAATTAGAGATTGCACCTGAAGGTGGTTTGATTGATTATGAAACATACCAAACACTGATACATACATGTACATGGAGATATTTTGTCATTCAAAGTCATTCCATCTAACCAACCCCCTTCCCTGCCTCATCCTCTTTATACCCTAACCCCTAACAACCCTAAACCCTAACAAAATAAAATGGTACCTTTATCATTTGTTAATTTGTCTAAACTTTCACTTATAATTGCTTTGTTCTGTATTGAAATAAACATTGGGTTCCCTTTTAAAGAAGAAAAAAAAAAGATATTAGAAATGATCTGCTTGGCTTTATTGGCGAGAGAATGTCATTTTGCTTGACTATCACTGGAAACTACATTTATGGTTGACACTTGACAGAGGGTGTTTGTGTCAGAGATCATCATATGTACTATCAAGAATTTAGCTGGCATATTCAGGTACCCTTTTTCACTCCAAACAACCCTACAATTTGACCCACCCCCCTCTTTCACAAAAAAAATCCTGCCCCAATAGAATGTGTTGTATTAATTATACCTCTCCCCCAGACAATACATTTGGATATCCATTCCCTCTAAACCCTTCCCCCTCAATAAACTGTTTATTATCCTAGCCCCCCCTTCCTCCCCCCCACCCCCAACAAAAGAAGAGTTGCCCCTATATCTGTTGTTCGGAGAACCCACCCCAATTATGCTTTTCAATCTACAATATTCAGGTACCCCTTTCTCTCCATACATGTACATTACCTTACCACGTAACCCCTCCAAAAAAGGGCACCTGTATTTACATGTATGGTCAGAACCACCCCCAAGCTGGTGCCCCTATACATGTTTGTATCCAGGAAACTCCATTGACAACTGACCACTATCAAGCTTATGTCCTTTATTTTTGTGTTGACTGGCAGGTGTTAATTTTCACAGGGATTCTGAGGTTAGAAGGGGCGGATCATTGGGGAAGGGAGCAATGGGGAAAGGGGGAATAGGGAAAGGGGTAACATTGTTACTATAATTTGTGAAAAGTTTAAAAGCACAAATCGGCGTCTTCAACTGCGGCTCGAAGTAAAATCGCCTGGGTTTTCGGAGACGGTACTTCCACCGTAGACGGTGGTGGCAAAAAAAACATGGCGTCCGAGTATTTGAGTATTCGCCTGTAAGCCTGGGAGTGTACTTGAGTACCTCATTACACGCTTATGCACAGCCCTACTACCTGGTACCCATCTAACACCTGGGTGAAGAGTGGCAAATGTAGATTGATGTCTTTCCAAAGAACCTATAGTGCCTGGCTGGGATTTGAACCTTGTACCTTGTGATCTATGGTCTGGTGACTTATCCACTAGATCACAACACCTATAGAATTTCATTGGCTTACCACTAGAAGGCTGTGAGAGCTATGAAGTGTCAATGGTAGTAGTAGTAGTAGTAGTACTTAAAGGGCCCTCTTGCAGGCAGCCCACGATTTGCTCATGTGCTCATTCACATTTACCATGAGAAATGAGTACCCTTAACACTCCGCCTCAGCAGGAAGATAAGGAAATCCCTCTCAACTTCCTTCTAAATGTAGCGCCTTATGTAATAATAATGATTCTAGTTTCGAACTTCGGACATTTCTATGTGGATAGCAATTAACTTGGTGTCTGTTTGGAGACAGGAGGGTGTTAACTTGTGAATTTTAACACAATAGCATCCTTTTGGCCCTCAACAGACGATATAAATTTCTAGAAAATTTGTATGAAGAAACGCCATAGATGCAAAATCATCGTATATCGAAAGGAACGTACAGACTAGATAACAACTTTGTATTTATAAAGAAACTAATTCTGAAGAGGTCAATTGACATGACAGCTGACCAATCATAAGTGCACATTCAAGATAAGCCCCGCCCATTTTTATTGGTTCGAAATGATGCTCTAACGGGCATTTCGCTATAGAACGTCTCATTATACAATGTTCCTACCACAAAAAAATCAATTACTTATCATATAGCAACATTCGTTTCTTTGATAGTTATACGATTACGATTACAATTGGTAACCTGAGCACAGGGTTAGACTTGACTGTACAGAATTGGAGACTACATACATGTAGTAGCCTTAAATGCAGGTACAAATAAAATAGGAGTTTCACAAAGAATGCAAGAGGATTTTGCCCTCATTAAAAGTCCATGCACATCACTCTAATAATCTATTAACCTACTTTTCTTTCCTTTTCAGTTAAACGAACGAAAGGTGCAGGAGAAGCAAGCAAAATAGAGGAGGGGGCACAATTTAAGAGAGTTGAATTCACGCAAAAAATGAATCATATTTCTCATAAATTTACATGTTCCTTGCATTAGTCACCGAAGAGGAAAGAGGATGAGGGGGGAGGGGTCTAGGAACGATCCTGGAGATTTATGACATCCGAGAGTGCACTTCAGGGAAAGTGCAAGAACAAGTATGTCACCATTCAATGATGATGTCATACTTTTGATGTATCACTTTACAAGGACGTTGGAAGCATTAGATGCAAAAGTTACAGAACAGAACGTAAGAGAATCTTGTCTAAATGCATGAATATACAGTGGAGTACATGAATGCTTTTAGGTTTCTTAAAAGGGTATCCAATTACTTCTTTATGAATTACTGGAAGTAAAGTCACTATTTAGTCTTAAAGGGATAGTTGAGTTCTTGTTTAAGACCGCAAATGCTGCAAAGTGCATGGTTAACGGTATTGCTCTGATTCTTGTTCATGACATTTTTAGAACCTAAAATCGCTATGAAGGTCATTTTAGACCCCAAAATGTGTGAATTCAGATTGAACACGATCATACCAATTCAGCTCCACTTTTAAAAAAAATACAATAACCGTTGATTAGGTAATTAATTAATTAATAATAACAATACACGGGCCAGCTGGTTGTGCGTATCATAACCAACACGAAAAAGCCAACAAAAAGCCAATATTGGCATTGGCTGGAATAAAATGTATAAGGTTGGCGTTATCTCGTTTTTCAATGGCTGGTTCAAAATTACTGAACATTTGTAGGGCACCACAAATATTAGAAATGGTTATATTTATGGATATTTCAGCCATCTCTGAACCGAGTTTGATCAAACAAAGATGATTTTGTCATTTAAATTGTATATTCTTTCAAATTTGACACTCAGTTTTTCATTATCTCACAAAAAAATATTTTGTGTAGCGCCCTCTGCAACAAAAATCAACTATCCCTTTAACCCATTGACAACTAGATTCAATTTTATCTAGGTTTACATACTGTTCATATCTGTATTACTGGAATTCGGTTTAATTTTACTTAAAAATTAAAAAAAACATTTATATATATATATATATATATGTATATACAGGTGTATGTATTCATTTATCATTATTTTTACACTACATTACTATCCATGTACTTTTATTATTATATGATGTGGTCTAAATAATTAAAATTCAAATTTGATTCAAATTTATTCAAAATTATTGCTAAATCTCCATCCTACTGCAGCATTTCGCTACTGTATGCCACTATGACCATAATAATACTAATAATAATAATAGTTTGTTCTTTTATAGTGCATTTCAGGACCGCAGGCCCTCTCAAAACACTTTACAATGTACAATGTTTACATCATTACTGGAAACATTCATCAAAAAGGTGAGTTTTCAGCGCTCTCTTAAAAACTTCAACATCAGTCATGGAGAGTAGAGACACTGGGAGAGCTAGAGTTATCACACAAAAATGAAAATGAGTGAGGGCTAATCAACAAACATGAAGTAGTTCTGCCTTACCTGCCATTTCTTTTGTCACGGCTACGGCGGCCATAGGGCCTGATGGAGGGAACGATGATGACCACCTCAAAGAAATATCTGTCGGAAAAGAGAGAAAAATTAAAAGATAATTTTCAGCGAAGAAGGGCTGTATACCCCATGGTGGCAACATCTTAGTATCTAGTATTCAATTTATTTATCATCAAACAATTTTAAAACACATATAGCAGTCATATATACACTAATTGGTGAAATAAATAGATGAGAGGATACCTTTATTTTTTAAAGCACAGGGGGGTGTTTCACAAAGACTAAGATCGACTTTAGGTTGGACTTAACTATGGCAGGCCATTCATGCCACTGGTTGCTCGCAACATTGGTCTCTCAATTATGATATTTAGATAATATTTTTTCCTTCAATAATGAATTATCAAAAAAGGTAAATTCTGTAGATTTGTGACCATGATTTGTACGTCCCTGAGAGACCAATGCAAGTAAATAGTGAGAGCAAACAGTGGCATGAACGGCCTGCCATAGTTAAGTCCAACTTAAAGTCGATCTTAGATCCCATTCTCATTCACTTCTTTGGAGCGGTCTAACTAAGACCCGTTCCTCAGGAGCAGTTCTTAGGTGAGTGAGAATGGTCAAAGTGGTCCAGGAAGTGGACTTCTGGACCGCTCCAGAAGACCACCTCGGGGTGGTCTTGAGGAACGGGTCTTATTAAGAGCGGTTTGGGCCACTCTAACGTGCAATGTGAACGGGCGTACTTTGAACGGAAGTGAGCTAGTGACGTTCCACGCGAAACATGTAGTACGGTACATACGGTTTGTATTCGCGGCGAAAAATTGACCCGCTGACCTGAGCTGCCATAGCAACAAGACCACTTTGACTCGTGGAGCGGTTTGAGCCATAAAAAACTGCTCGGAGTGTGAACGCTCGCAAACCGTTCCTCAAGACCCGTTCCTCTGGAGCGGTCTAACTAAGACCACTTTCAAAATGAGTGAGAACGGGGTCTGAGTCTTTGTGAAACACTCCCCAGGGGCCTAGGTCTTGTAAAACAGAAAGCCCCTAAACGTATCACACGGAAATGAGAACAAAGTGGATACAAATCAAATATAACATTAAATACCCTTTACAGTCACAGGACCCCCTCCAGCAACACATCCTATTCAAACTTACATGTATTATTATTATTAACATTTTATTTGTGTGGGGGGGGGGAGGGGGGTGGCACTGTGACAGGGCACTTTCCCATTCCCAAGAACTTGACAATGTTTGAATTAATGAATAAGTAAGTACATAAATAAATAAATAGATAATTACAAATAAATAAATGAATAAATAATTTTTTTTTTTTTTTTTTTAATAGATACATACATACATGTATATACATGAAATAAACCCCAAAATATAAAATACCACAATTTAAGAAATAAATTAAAACCAATAGATGCACAAACATATTTACATATTCTCTAAACACATCCAAATGGTTAAAAGTTAAGAACATAAAGGGAAAACATAATTCATGATGACATTTGCACAGAATTTAAATCAGAATTAGTTTTGAGAAATGGTAAATACCCAACATGTGCAATGTCAGTATTTAATCTTCAAATAGTTATCAAAAAGAATTAAAATTTGAAAATAATATTTTACAGGGAAATCCGATACCAAACTTCTCTAGAAGAAAGAAGAAAAATCAAAGAAGAAAAATCAAAAAAGAAAAATCAAAGAAGAAAAATCAAAAAAGAAAAATCAAAGAAGAAAAATCAAAGAAGAAAAATCAAAGAAGAAAAATCAAAGAAGAAAAATCAAAGAAGAAAAATCAAAGAAGCATACTGGTGAAAGTCTCAGTGAAATCAAACAAAAAATTAGAAATTTATGAATTTTTGAAAGTTGCAATCACTATAGGTATGGGCTCCTCAAAATGGCTGAATCGATAATGTCTCTGTGATGTAGTGCTTGCTTTTTCATCAACCAGCAACACTTCCCCTTTGTTAAACATTATACATCTTAAACTGCTTTGCAAACCATAGAAAAGTATCTAGGATTTCAGATTGACCATTCAGTTATTAGGCAGGCAGGGTTTAAAACTATTATTTTTTTTTTTACATACTGTTTATGTCTAATCATGGGCCAAACCACCTGGTAGTCTTTGTCCAGTGATTTTATTATGTACATGTAGGACAAAACAACCATAGGAAAAATTCTTGTGTCTTTAAAGAGAAGGTTGAGTTCTGGGGAGAAGTGAAAACTAATTTGTGATCATTATCATATTATTATGCAAGTGTGGAAGAACATCAGATACAAAATGTTCCCAGAAAAGCATGGCTCTTCAAATGCCTTAGTATACTAAATATGGCATGTAACTGAACAGCATAAAAATCAGGGCAGATTTTTATGCATGTTCATGTAGTCCCATATACATCTTTCTGTGTACAGTGCTTGTAACTTTACCAAAACTGGGCCAATTTTCTTATCATTTTGATGATTCCAGAACCTTGCAGTACACATCAATACTTATATGATAGATGATCAACCTTTTCTGATCGATTCCACACCGTTTCTTTCACAATGCAATCGCATGACCAGAACACAACTTCATCTTTAAAGATACTATGTCCCTTTTGCAGCCAACATCAAATTCTGTAGAACTTAGCAGAAATTATGAATATGTCATGTATGTCCGATCTGTGAAATTTAAACGTTAGCAGTGTCCTAATATTCAAATTATGCAAGGAAACCCGTTTACTTGCTAAACTTCACTGTCAGACACTATTGAGTGACTAACTGGCTTTTTTCATATTTTTGTAGTAACATACATGTACATAAAATGAGCTGTAAAGGGTACATGAGCACTTCTTGTAATGGCCAAAATTAAACTGATTGAATCTTTGTGCAGCACAAAACGTACGACTATTGCAGGGTTCGTACACTTTTTGCCAAATAGAATTCCATGACTTTCCATGACTTTTGAAGTAAGAATTCCATGACTTTCCATGACTTTTCATGATTTTCCCAGGGGCAAATGTGGCACATAAAGTAAACATTTTGCGCGTATGACTCGACTATGAGCAGAAGATAAACACTGTGACCGCGATGATAAACGGTGTACAAAGGAGTGCGCAGCGCTGCTTCGCTCATAATTTACATTGAACTTACACTGGCAGACACTGCATGCATCTAGCCGTTCCTGGATCGGAGCTTTACTTTCAAAATCCATTCGCTATATGTCGGATTATCCAACCAGGCATCATGAAAATAGCAGTTCCCCGGCATTTTGGATTAAACTGACAATAACTCACAACATGAAATTTCAGTCCAAAACAGTTTAAAGTAACGTCAGTATCATCGATGTCACGTACATGCAGCAATATACAGTGCATGCATGCAGTGGAAAACAAAATACGTACACACGTGCTCAATAAGGGATGATCTCAAAATAAGAATGTGCAGTACATTGACTGTTGGGAAAATGTCAACTTGACCTTACTAGTGATTAAATCTTTGTTTGCATTATTAAAAGTCTCTTTTTTGAACTATTAAAAGTCTCTTTTTTGAACTATCAAAAGTCTCTTTTTTGAACAAATAAAAAAATATAGACAAATAAATAATGTTTTGTTCCGTCTACAAGTGATTACCCAAACTGTCCCTGTCGGTAACACAACTTTGGGGGTATTTTGAGATGATCCCCAAAATACACGTGCTCGGAAAATGCAAGCCACGCCGCGCCGCCAAGCACTACTCACATAATACACACACAGGCTATAGGCATGTACAGTTCATCACGCACGATCACCGTACAAATGCATCCAGTACATTACACAATGCGTTCGTTCACAGAGCTGGCAAACAACAATATCACAGTCGAGTCATAATAAATGCGTTTCAAAGTTCTAACTGAGAAAACAGACATGAAGAGATTTGAAATGAGAAATGAGTTTTATTGTTTACACATCTGACCATAAAAACACTTAATTTTCCATGCATTTTGTAATTCCATGACTTTCCATGACCCTTTTATCAAAACATCAAATTTCCATGACTTTCAAGGCCTGGAAAAAGACTAAGCCAAATTCCATGACTTTCCAGGTTTTCCAGGACCCGTACGAACCCTGTATAGGGTACAATGGTCTGAAAATCAGACAATTACTTACTGTATTGGTAGCACTTAAGTCGATTCAATAACTAATAGTAGCTTTTTCCCACTTAAAGACATTTTCAAGCCCCCCTTTTTTTAAGGGAAGTTGTAAATTAGTATTATCTTTCAAATGCCGTTGGAATTTATCCTTTTCATTTTTTAGGCCTGCAAATGGGACATAGTACCTTTAAGAGGGCTCTTCTCTCTGTCAATAAACTCGTCAAATAAAATGTGCTTTCTGTACATAAACCAGTGATATCTCCCCTTGTGTAAGAGATTGAAAACAAGATCTCTCCTGAACAAAGGGGAAATAACAAGGCTGCCCTCTATTTTTCTCTGCATTACGACCTCAGAGTTGCTCCATGATGCAATCAGTGATGATTATACTCAAAATTGTTTTGCAGTGTTTATATTTAATCCTGAATTCAAGCTCAACCTACCATCGTACGTTTGATATTCTTCAGCCAAGTGCTGTTGTTTTGCAGTTTGTAAAAGTTGATCGCTTTGAAAGAAAGTGGCCCAGTCTTAATTCATAACGGACTGTCTGAACAGCAAGACTATGGCCCTGTAATACAGCTGCTACCAACAGCAACACTAGTCTGCAAGCACAGACCCTAATTTGACACTTTTAAAAAAAAATCAACATGCCTTGAGAGAAGCCTAGCCCAGCTACCTACTGGTTGTGTCATCCTGTGTCAGGAGCAACTATAGTACATGGCCTATGGTAGTCATATAGTGCAGACTTTCTTTTACTACTGACCAGGGTTTGTGCCTGCAAACTACAGCAACACAGCCATAAACTTACAGAAATAGGCTCAAAACTTCCCTAAAGGGTCTTTAACTGAGTACAGTCTGCGTGCAAAACTAAGATCACTGGTGCTAATAATCTTTTTATTTCTCTCTATCTTTTTCTAGAGAGCTGGTGCAACCCCTTTCAAAAGTATCGACTAAAAATAGCAGAAATATTTGCAATATGAAACTTTTGTGAACTGTTATTTAAAGATACTATGTCCCTTTTGCAGCCAACATCAAATTCTGTAGAACTTTGCAGGAATTATGAATATTTCATGTATGTCCTATCTGTGAAATTTAAACGTTAGCAGTGTCCTAATATTCAAATTATGCAAGGAAACCCGTTTACTTGCTAGACTTCACTGTCAGACACTATCGAGTGACTGACTAGCTTTTTTCATCTTTGGTAATAACATACATAAAATGAGCTGTAAAGGGTACATGAGCAATTGTCTACATCAATAACCCACTTCTTGTAATGGCCAAAATTAAACTGATTGATGTTTGCGCAGCATAAAACGTACGACCATTCGGTACAATGGTCTGAAAAATCAGACTATTACTTACTGGCTCTATAGCTCCTAAGTCGATTCGACAACTAATAGTCGTTATTTTCCCACTTAAAGACATTTTCAAGCCCCCATTTTTTTAGGGAAGTTCTAAATTTGTATTTTCTTTCAAATACCGTTGGAATTTAACCTTTTCATTTTTTGGGCCTGCAAATGGGACATAGTACCTTTAAGCTTTTACGGTATTTGTTTTTTTCACAGCAAGAAAATCTTCTAACTTGCAAAACTTCAGCTTTAGTCATATTGCTAATCAACTATTTTGCAGCATGAAACTTTCACAGATATCTACCCCCCCCCCCCTCCCCCACAACCAAATTCACAAAGATCCAGGGCAGCGTCTCACGAAACCGTCATAAGTACAAGTTCACTGACATCCCATTGAAACGCGTGTTAAACTTAATACACGCATTTCAATAGGATGTCGGTGAACTTGTACTCAGGATGGTTTCGTGACACACTGCCGAGGTATTTATGTGGGCTAGGAATAGACAAGTTTACTAACATATTGAAATTTTATGCAAACTGTTTAAAGAAAGGTTGTTCTCGACAACCCCAAAAGCTTGTCCGAGGCTTGCCCGACATAGCAACAAGTAATGTATGCAGACCGATTCTGAGTACTGTAGTTCATTCAATAAACAGGTTAATGGTATAACTCGTCACTACAGTAGGTCCCCAGGAAAGAAACATCCATAAATTTGAATGTTAGTAACCTGGTCTATTGGTATCCCATATACAGTCAAACCTGTCTATAGCGACCGCCCAAGGGAAACACAAAAAGTAGTCTTTGTAGACAGGTGGTCTTTGTACACAGGTTCCTTTAGTACATGTTTCAATGAGAAACCATTTTCAAGGGAAACACAAAATGTGGTCTTTGTAGACAGGTGGTCTTTGTAGACAGGTGGTCACTACAGCAGGTTTCACTGTAATACCAAGTGCTATGGAATTGCAAATATATAATGACACCTGGGGCTGGGGGGTGTTTCACAAAGACTACGATCGACTCTCATTATTGAAGGAAAAAATGTTATCTATAGATCATAATGGTGAGAGCAACCAGTGGCATAAACGGCCTGCCATAGTTAAGTCCAACTTAAAGTTAATCTTAGTCTTTGTGAACACTCCCCAGGACTTCCAAATTAGTTTATTCCACCTAGGCATTGTACAGTACATGTCTAGGCCCATTAACACATCCCAAACAGCATTTTGAAAAATCATCAAACTTTTTTTGGACTACCATTTACACTACTAGAAAAATCCATTTAAAAAAAATGTTGTGGTGAGTAGTGGGCATGCGCGACTCATCGGTGTCCTGCATGCATTAGCACGTATTATAAGATGGGTAGAAGAATCCCTGCAATCTGATTGGTCAATTACTGTGTAGTTATTTTTACTGGATGCACGCGATATCAACGATATATGCGATATTAGAATCGATAACACCGCTATCCCGGCGCCGGTTGTTATGTTTACATCGTCTGCGGTACCTTTGAATTTGGTCTAAAACCCACTCTGCTGGGCCTCGTGGGTTCAAACCATTCAAAGGTACCTTGTGCACACAATTCCTACCGACGCACTCAAACCTGTGCATCATTTGTATACATGTAAGAGAGGAAAGTCACGTGAGCGAAATTCAGTTTCTTTCTGAAGTTTTGCTTTTAATCTGCAAAAAATCAGTGAAACTTTGTTCAGGTATTTAAAAAAAACACACTCCAGAGGTGGATTTTTGGTTGCAGTGAAAATGCAGCTATTAAAGGGATTGGGTAACTTTGCCTCATTTTCTAAACAAAATCCTGGATTTAGCTCATGCTGCAATCATAATTATAAACCTTTAGGTCATACATGAATCCCATGACTGTTACGAGCCAATCTTCTGTCTGATTATCAAGATAAGTATGATTGGAATTAGAAATTTTCAGAATTCCTTTTCCTAACGTTTTTTATAACACTACAGTCTATTGGGAAAAATGAGTATGGTAAAACCGGTCACTCAAAGATTTTTACTTTTTTGAGGCACTTCATGATCATTTTGAAGCGCAATTTTTTTAGGGCTTCAATTTTACACCATATCACAGACACTGATAACACGTAGGGCCATGCATCCCAGATTTAACATTGTTAAACGATGCCTTTAATTGTGTGACAAAAAACAACCAACGCAGCCCGTAGCATGTTCTAAAAGTTGACCAAAGGAGGAAAGAGTTAATGAGGATCGCAGCTGGACTATGGTGGCTTAAAAACTACCAGCAAAACTGAAAAAATTGTGAAGCATAATACTTCTCCTGAAGGACTTTTGTATGAGAGAAGGTTTGACTATTATATCACATCATGAAATCCAATATTTTCATTGCCATTATGTTGATTTTTGCTTGCTTCTTTGCTACAGATGATAATTTCTCAGTGTAGAAGAGTTGTATGCATTTTTTTCCCGGGAGTATTGCTACTACTTGAGAGTAATTGATCACTTGGATAAAATCCAATTCTAAACAACACCACCTGGACTTTGTAGAGTGTACCGACTAGTACCGACTGCTATGAACTGGATGATTTTATTGTTTCCACAAGTTATTATATTCTCAAAATTCATATGTTTCAAATAACATTAAAGATAAGGACCAGTTCTGGTCATGCGATTGCATTGTGAAAGAAACGTTGTGAAATCGATCAGAAAAAGTTGATCATCTAGCATATAAGTATTGGTGTGTACTGTAAGGTTCTGGAATCATCAAAATGATAAGAAATTTGGCCCAGTCTTGGTAAAGTTACAAGCACTGTACACAGAAAGATGTATATGGGACTACACGACCACGTGCGCGATATCTATTTGGTCCCAATAGATATAATAATTTACCAAATATATCAATTAGTAGGCGGTTTCCTGGCAAAATTTGTATCATCACGTATTAGTAAAAACATATTCTTTCACATGATTGGTAATGAGAGCTTCCATTTCATTTTTTGAGAGAGAGGGGCGTTTCCGAAAACTGGTCTTTACCTTTAAGGTAGAGTAACAAGATTCCTGCAACAAATTTCCAATAGGGTGTTCATTCGCTTCACTGATTAATGAAGACACTCACACACGCCATGCACACACATGGATCAGAAACACAACATTTTGAATTTTATCACTCAAGATTTTTGCTAGAACACTTTCCGTTCGAACCTTGACATATATTATAATATTCCCGGAAAGCTTAGAATCTCTTCTTTCCTATGGTATCAAAATATATTATGGAATTACCCCCTGACGAAGCCTCTGTAGATTGATGAATGAACCTCCTACGCTCCGCCCTTTTTCCTCCAAATACGGCAAGAACACAGCCGAATGTGAAAATCGGCCCAAGAATTTGCCATTTCGGCAGACATCGCTCGTGTTCGTTGACGTCTCCTGGCTTCGTAAAAATAAATTGGCATTTGGTGGTTTCACAACTTACTCTGAAAGGGCCAATTTTCTGTTTAAACTGTCCTCGAAAATCATAGCTTGCTCCAAACCAAAGTTACGAGTGATTGACAAAATGTGATGCTAGTTTCTGTGTTTTTTGCTCCAGATCAGCCTGAAAACTTTCATTTTGATAATTTGAGGGGTATATTTCAAATCTATGATATATTTACTACATAAATACCAAATAATAAAGAAATCGATCTTTTAACAAAGCTAGGAAAGCAGTTTTAGTTCAGCATTTTGATCGCCCAAAATGGATTTCTTGTCATGGAGTCTATACCATTTCCATGGTAACAAAGCTGTAAAGTTATAAATTATAACAACTAAAACATTATTTCTGAAAAGCATATTAATAAAACAACATATCCTGAAAGTTTGGTGGTTTTATCTTAATCAATTATTGATTTGTGTCTGTCTAAAATTGTGCATATTTTCCTGGACTTTAGACCCTAGTTACACTGTAGGGCCATATTTAGGCCTTACTCACTACATGCATAATGTCCTCAAGGCATTTGCGTTGTTTATCGCAAAAAAAATACCATATCTCGAAAAATATTTGTTGGATTTACTTCATTCAAAAAATATGTTGATGTGCTCTTCAAAGCCCTTTTCAATGAAGTTGGACATGCATGTAATTTTGACATGAACACCCTATAATTCGAAAAGTCAGGTACAATATTTTTCTTGTTCATTCTTTCTTTATTTCTTTCTTTCTTCTTTATTTCTTTCTTGCTTTCTTTCCTTCTTTCTTTCTTTTGATAACCTTTAACATGTATAAGTGGGATTTCCCAAGATTATTTTTAATTACATATTCAAACAAAAATATGAATAAGCATTTTTTTTTTAAAGAGGCTGGCAGAGAAAAGGGAACCGGGAGGGGAAAGAGAAACAACCAATCAATTTTGTTGAAATTTAGAAATCAGGGCATCGTTTTATGAAACTGTACTAACTACTATGAACAAGTTTGTGGACATTGCATTGAAACGAGTGTATATGTATAAAAGTTAACACGCATTGCAATGGGATGTCAACGAACTTGTACTTAGGACGGTTTCGTGAAAAGGTGCCCTGGGACACACTAACCTGGGAAAAAAGTAAATAGTACAATGTACACCCAAAATCCGAACATCGGACACAAGTCATATTTTCGGTTCTTGTGCATGTAGAAGTGTGTGCACTCGAAGCAGAAGAGAAAAGAGCCATCAGATGCAGACTGACGATGGCCAGAAAAGAGAAGTGGGAGGGAGAGAGAGAGAGAGCCCATGGGCCGTGTCCGACTACTTGGTTCCATGCATCATTATTTGGAGGGTGATTCAATAGGTCTAGTCTGTTCTTGAAATACATACATTCAATTCTATTTCTATGCATGCATGATCATGATGCATTGATGCACGAATTTCAGAACATGTGACATATTGACTAAATTGTTAATTAATCAAATGTAGAATTCAGGACCTTTGTTGTACAAATAAATTCCTTGAATATGTTTGAAAGGGTCTCTAGGCTATCTTCCTGTCAGAAATTAACAGATGCATACAGGAGGTGAATCCAAGTCTGTAATGTGTAGTTATATTCTGTAGTACAACTAGAATCTACTCCATGATTATTCATAATATGAGTGGCCTGGCCTGGCCTGGTTGACTTTCGAGCGGCCGCGCCATGCATTCGGGCACCAACAGCCCAGGTGCTAGGCCAGGAACACCGGTCCGAATTTACAATTCACAATCACACGCTGACACAGTCACACACATCGCTTATTCCAAATCTTACCAAATATCGTTGGATCTTCAATGTCAGACTCACAGAATTCTGGAATTTCCACCTGTCTGTACTTGCTTTTCGATTTCCACAGCTTTCCACCGCCCAATCGTCAGATAATCTTGGAAGAAGAGTTAAATTGAGGTAGATAAACGATTTTCTGCCGAGGCAATTTTCCACTCACGAATGCCCTTGCATTATATTCATGTTTATCATTAGCTCACGTATGCGCTATATGCACACGTACAACACATGCATAATCGAGGTACGTACAGTACAGTATATACGGTACAGGTACACGCCTCCCTTTAGCAAGTGCATGCAGTGTGCTAAACCTACATGTGCAAGGCAAGGAAAGCAAATGCCTGGGTAATATTGCCAATTTACAACCTCAATATTACACTACAATGATTTCGTTTTCATAACCATCATGTTCTCCATATAATAATTATTTTGTTATTTTTATTTAATATATATTGATTATGTGTAAAAGTAAGTCAATAGAGTTTTAAAAAGCTATTATAACTAATTCTAATCTTCATATGCATTTCATAATTCTTTTGAAGTTCTTTTCATAATCTTTGAAATATGTTGGTCTCCAAATTGACATCTGGCTAAAAGACAACTAAGTTCGTTGAATATTATTTATGTTTTACATAATAAACCATGCAGCCTGGTTATATATTCGGTAACAATTATATGAGGCGTAGGGTTGCTAGTAGATACAGGCTCTATTTTACAAGAAAACTATGATGCTATCTCAACAGAACGAAAGAGAGACAAAAAGCAAAACATGTTTATGATTATATAATATATTTGTTATTCATTCAATTGTCGTACCACACCGTTAGTACCTCGGCCTCGGGAAGCATTACACTCATATTTTACGAATCGCAGATTGTTTTGTATTTATCTGAATATTTGATTCTGACGCGGATGATTTTAGCCAGAGATCCCCTTCTTACCAAAATTATAGTCTGCTGGACTTTATTTCATATCTTTATCTATTTCACGTAGAACCCTGTTTGTACTATTGCAATGTTTAACCATACACTTATTTTCATCTAAGTATTTTTATCTGCACTGTTTCCTATGAGTTTGAATAATTTTTTCTTACCTCTCTTCATGAAATGATTGTGACAATATGATTCTTAAAAGATAAAGTTTATATATTCCAAGAACTTAATTTATCAATAAAGCTCTGTAAAAATACAAACATTGTCTCAGATGCAAAATTGTTACAATCAATTCATAAAAAGGCATTACGATAGATTATTCCAACTTTATTGGCAACAAAGTGTTTATTCATTTATTTCTTTAATCATTCAATCATTCATCATACCTATCTATCTTGTCATTATTCATTCATTCTATTGATTCTTTTTATTCTTATTTTCATTCTAGAATTTGTATCTATTCATTAATCTATATATCGTTTTTTATCCCATTGGTATACCCACCAGCTAGGAACATGAAAAAACAGGCGGTCGTTTCTCGAAACCGTCACAAGTCTAACTTCGTGGACTTCAAAATGAAACTATCCGTGGTATAATTAACACGCGTTTCCATGGGGTGTCCTCGAGCTTAGACTTAGGACGGTTTCGATAAACTGCCACTGGCCCCAGATTCTCCTACGAACCCCACCCGTCACCTTGTCCTCATAGGGTCACGCCTTATCATCTATTGAGACCGTTATAGACAATCCTATTACCCCTTGTTTGCTCCTATTGTTAGCTTTAACAATGGGGCGAAGAGGATTAACGGGTTCAATCACGGTGATCAATCAATAGGTACATCTTGTAGTTGTGTGCCCGGAATGCCTTGTCTCACGCCTCACTGCACAATGACATCCAGGATAGTCATGATGGTAGTGGTGAAGATGTTGGTGGGGGTAGTGGTAGTGGCGGTGGAGGTGGTAGTGGTGGTGGTGGTGGCGGTGGTGGTAGTGGTGGTGGCGATGTTAATGATGTTGGTGTTGCAGGTGGCGGTGGTAGTGGTGGAGTTAATGATGGTGGTGGTGCAGGAGGCGTTGGTAGTGGTGGTGGTGGTAGTGGTGGCGGTGGTAGTGGTGTTGGTGGTGATGTTGGTGGTAGTAGTGGTGGTGGTGGTGGTGGTGATGGTAATGGTGGTGGAGGTGGTTGAGGTGGTTGAGGTGGTGGTGGTGGTGGTAATATAATTGGTAGTGGAGGTGTTGGTGGTGCAGGTGGAGGTGGTATTAGTGGTAGTGGTGATGGTGGTGGTGGTGCTGATGATGGTGGTGGTGCAGGTGGTGAAGGTGATAATGTTGATAGTACAGCTGTAGTGGTGGTCAGGGTGATTGTGATGTTGGTGATGGTGGTGATTGTGGTGGTAGTGATGGTGTTGATGGAAGTGATGATGATGGTAATGGTGGTGGTAATGGTGGTGGTAGTGAAAGTGGCAGAGTTGGTGGGGGGGCTGCCGGTGAAGTAGTAGGAGGGGGAGGAGGACATGGGTGCAATAAAGTAGGTTCACTGTTTTCTTGCCGGCCGTTCAAGACTCAAACTGTTTTTGAAGTTGGGGGATATAGGATTAAAAAAATATGTATACAACCGGACATTTAAAAAATATATGTATTATTCCGAGCATGTGCGATAGATGAAAGGCCCATTGCTGTTTAAAACGCTTGTAAACGTGGTTAAGTCTGCGCATTGCCCTGTATTAGATCTGATATAGTGCTGATGGGGTGGGGCGTGCAGGTGGCAATTGGATGTTTGATTCCTCTTCTTTCTTTCTTTTTGAGGGGAGGGCGAAGCATCACTACTTTCAAAGTGACTTTTTTTTAATCTGGTAAAGATGGCATATTTACAGCAACATGGAAATGTGTTGGCATTGTCTCCCTTTAACTCACTTCGATATTGCTTACATTTGGACATCGGAGAAGAAGTTCCCTTTGGTGACCGATTCGATTTTTTTTCTTTCTCGTATTGCGCCATCATATGAAATCCTCATGACTTGATCGTGCCCCGAGTTGGCCTTCTTATTGCTTTAAAATACACTACAGTAAACATGCACCGCAGATCATGTAATCCCCTTGAAATATATCAAGGCATACAAAATATACAACCGGAGCGCCATATCCAGAAGAGTGCGACGTCCAAACAGCATTTCTCTCTCATAGATTTACAGCAGACAAAATTATATTTTATACAAGTATTTTGGAATCAGCTACAGTTACGTCATTTTACGTAAGGCTGTCCGGCATGCATCATGAGTAGATGATTATCACTCATTAATTTGTACTCAGTTTGGATATCAAGTGCTCTCTCTCGTGAAAATATCATTATCTTTCATCTTATCTTGTCGAATTTTAATTTTGTAAGCCTTAATTGAGAAAAGATGGCAAGCTAATCATTTCATTACACTAGCGACACCAGAATGCAAGAAAAGAAATGGACAAGCACACGAATCTTTGTCATTCTTAACGCTGCTTTTTATTCATGGATGACAATCAAATTATACATTTTCACAAAGTAAATGCTCGAGGAGATACCCGGGGGTGTTGGCATTGTGGAGATTTGGAAGAATAAAGATTACCGTATCTCCTTAACTCGCTTCGATATCGCATTCGCATCAAGCAGAATGAGCCGAATAAGTTTCCTTAGGTGATCGATGCGGTCTTTTATATAGCGCCATCTAACTCGGAGATCATCATGGCTCGATCTGGTCGCAGGTTTCGCCTTCTCACTTCTTGAAAGTACACTATAGCAAAAATGGGCCGCAGATCGTGTAATCCCTTTAAAATAAATCAACGAGATCAAGGCACACAAGAATATACAACCAGAGCACATTTGAAAAAGTGCGACGTCCAAACAGTATTTTTTCTTTCATAGATTTATAGCAGGCAATATTCTGTCTTATATAATTTATTTTAAATCAGCTACAGTTACGTCATTTTACATACGCCTGTCCGGCATGCATCATCAGCGGATTGTTATTTCTCGTCAATATCTTTACTCGATTATCATCGTGTCAAACTTTGATTTATTTTTTCCATTCATGCTCTTATCGAGAGCGGAGAGCAAGTCATTCTTCTCTTACACTTGAGACTACAAGAATTCAGGAGAATAAATGGACAAACACACTAGCTTTTTTTTGGTCATTTTCAACTAAATTTTTTATTTTTGTATTCAGGGATGACAAACAAATCATACGATTTCGTAAAGCAGCTGCTCGAGGAGCATTTGGGCGATGGTATAATTATCAACACCGTCGTCATCCACTTCGGGGAATGACAAGTCCATTGTGCTACTGTTGGTCTCTTCGAAGAGATCCCACGTAAAGTCCGATAGTTCAGATACGGTAGTAAAACTCGACATATCGTCATCATCGTCGCTCTCATCGAATAGCGAAGACCAGTCAGAGATAGAACTCAAGCTGTCGTCATCATAGCCGTCGTCGTCAGACACGGCTGAAGGAACGACCAAGGGAGGTTTGGTGTCGATGGTGCGGTCCTCTTCAACTTTGGGAATTTCGAAGTTGGATGCTCCACTTGCAAGATGGAACTGTAAGATCAAAGAAGGGAAAGAGAGTGAAGAGCTGAATTTTGCTTGAGAATGAACCATTAGATTACCAGTAAAAATAGCAAAGGAAACTTTAAAGTCCATTCTAGTCTGGAATCCATGAAGAAAAAAACACTACAATTTGCATTGTATTCTGTCTATTATTTACACTACTAGGCGAGGCATTGATTCTTGAAACAATTTCAGTAGAAGATTCGACTTTTGGTATTGTTCGAAACGATTTACTTACCAATGCAATATCATCAACTGTCACTGCGACTGGACGTTCGTCATCAGTAGATGCTGTAAACAATAATGAGAATACCGTAATGTCATTCTCTTATCCGCACATCGCTTTTCGCTCATTCTTTTTTCTTCTTAAAAACTCATCGTATCTTGGTTTTGATATAAAAGACTTCTATCTCGTTTAAGTGGGCATGTATATGCTAGCTTTCATTCAACACCTATTTCATCATCCCCCCCCCCCTTTTTTTTTGATCGTTTAGAATTCATCTTTATATTTGAGAATGCCATCTATCTCATTCATTTATTTACCTCGAACGCAGCAGCATAATTTTCGAAAACCTTTGGTCAATGTCTTTCTGAATCGACCAAAGAATCGAGGCCTTCTCATAGACTGATTTTGCATGGTGAAGCAAGCAAGATGTACAGACATCTGAATGCGAGGGGAATTCAGTAAAGAATGAAGCGTTAGCAACACATTTTCTTGAAACGTAAACATACCGGCGGGTAATGCATTATGATATCACGTGAGTGGAAACTGCGCGCTGATTGGATGAAAGTTTGCGCACCGCGCAGGTATCATTGTGTCGTCACATCTTAAAGCTTGGAGAGTTTACGATGCGCTGGCCTGTGACGCGGGAAAGCATTGTGTCGTCACATCTTTGTTTTCGGTTGTAAGATTGAATCCATGACACATGCTCCGCCGACAATTGCTCCGCCGACATTTACTCCGCAAAACGCGACAATTGCTCCGCGACATTTGCTCCGCGACAATTGCTCCGCCGACAATTGCTCCGCCGACAATTGCTCCGCCGACATTTGCTCCGCCGACAATTGCTCCGCCGACATTTGCTCCGCCGACATTTGCTCCGCCGACAATTGCTCCTCCGACAATTGCTCCGCGACATTTGCTCCGCCGACAATTACTCCGCATGAAGTGATAAATGCTCCGATGACAAATGCTCCTCGAACGACAGTTGCTCCGACGACAATTGCTCCGCCGACATTTGCTCCCCCGACAAATGCTCCTCCGACATTTGCTCCGCCGACAATTGCTCCTCCGACAATTGCTCCGCCGACATTTGCTCCGCCGACAATTGCTCCTCCGACATTTGCTCCGCCGACAATTGCTCCTCCGACATTTGCTCCGCCGACAATTGCTCCTCCGACATTTGCTCCGCCGACAATTGCTCCTCCGACATTTGCTCCGACGAAATTTGCACCGCCCCAAAAGTGCCCCGTAAAAATACAAATGCTACTAGTACTACGACAAATGCTTCGCCGACAACATTTTTCTTCATGTGTTATTTTCTTTGTTTTGTTTTTAGTTTGTTTCGTTTTCTGAATGCATTTCATGAAATAATGTAGATGAAATGAAATGAATGAATGTTGATGATGTGGGAGAAAAAGAGTTACCTAAAAGTCATGTCGAATATGCTGAAATAACTTTTCATCTATCACTGTACGTCCCAGATAATGTACACTAAGCAATCATTACATGTCAGGGAAGTTTAAAAAAAGAAAAAGAAAGAAAGTAGAGCAGCGAGCCACATTCCCCAATACGCGCATACCTCCTCGTTAATTTCAAACAGCTCATCAATATGTAAGACCTGAAATGACCTGAATGCAAGCAAGCACCTGCAGCATAAGTATACCATCTGCGAGTAAAGCATTCATCATGGAATTTTTAGAAAATAACAGGGGAGGCATCAAAATCAGCTTTGAAGGACATTTGTACGTAAAAAAGAGAACATAAACAAGATTTAGGGATTATCGAATCGATAAATTTGCACACGAAAGTCCCCCTCAGGCACGTGCGCTGCGTGCAGAAACGAGTTATGGGACCAAACTCAATTTATTCTGGCATGAATGTTCAGCCCAAACACTTCAGCTACTTCTTGTCATTACTAATATCAATTATAAACTAAGGCATTTGACGAGCAGCCCCTTTCAGGGAACCTTTAAAAAAGTTATAACATTCTTCCTAACTGAGAAGGGGGATGGGAATACACACACAACAAAATACTTTTCCCACAACTTACGGCTGTCTTTAACCAGATTTTGGATATGCATAATTATGCAAGTACAAAGTAAACTCAAAAACAAGAGGATTGAGCACCATGCAATTATTAACATATCAAAGAATCTATGCTGATATTGCAAAATATGTATTAAAAGGATTGGAAACCATTCTCTTACTCCTGCTAACCGAACAATAGCCAAAACACTCTCAAATGGTGATGCAACAGGGAGCATTATAACATAAAAACAATCCTACATATCAATTGTTGGATGGTAAATATCCTGAATAACAATAACAATCTAGAAATCAATTACAGCTCAAACAGGAAACGTATGATACATGTGTCAAACTGCTCTGAAATAGAAAGATTGCAAAATAAGCTTTTATAATAAATAGGCACCGTTAAACGGGGTGGATGAGAAAACAAATTGAAAAGATGTTTTGGGTAATTTTTTAAAAAGTAAGAATGCAGAGGGAAGGGCTCAAGGGCAAGGTGGGCAGGGATATAATTAACAAAAGATGGTGGATTACACTAAAGCGGGTAAGGAGCACAAAACTCCACGGGAGGGTACAATCCACGGGGCAGGGTGTATTATCCCGCAAAGAGGGGCAGAAGGTGACAAGTGGATGGGGATAAGGATTAGGTATTCAGAGTAACCTCACTATTCATAGCGACCATAATTCATAAGGATCATCATTCGTAAGGGCCGCTATTCATAATATGAGATGAGGGTCGCTATTCATAATTCAAATTGAGGAACGCTTCCCACAATAGGACAATAAATTAGGTATAATATTATGAATACCAACACTCTTTTCTTGCATTATGATTAGTGATCGTTATGATTAACGACCCCGATTTTGTATTATGAATAGCGACCCTCCCCTCATACTATGAATAGCGGTCCTTAGAAATAGTCCTTATGAATATTAACGATGAGACCCCAGGTAGTCATGGTGTTCTGATTATCCAAATGAATCACGGCAACAAGGGCTATTGTTGCTCTAAATTGAATTCAATAGATGCTATTGCTATGTGGGGCAAAGTAAATGATTGAGTAGCCTTGCAATAGGATTGTACAAGGATGGATAGATTGGTGCTTATCATGTTAGATACTTTTATTATGAACAGCTAATAATGTACGAGTCTATTAAGCATTCAAATGTTTTCTTATATCCCTGTTTTCTTGCAAAAGTCCCGACATAAAAAAATATATATTTAAAAGGAAATTATATAAAATACAAGATTTCAGCAAGATCTTTCAAACGGTCATTTTATTACCTCTTATGGTAACTCTTCAAGATATTAGAAGGACCTATGGTGAAAGAACAAAGGCAAATGTATAAAATAAAAACCTTGATTTACTCCAAAATAGCTAAAGTGGATTAAGGTCCTTTTGCAAAAAAACTCTTCATATTCTTGGGGTATAACATAACTACATCAAGGGATTATACAGCATCACACTACTAAGTACAATTATATTGATATTGCAAATGGCTATATGGAGGTATTAAGCCGGAGAACATTACTGAACGGCATCTCCAGAACAGACATTTTCAGGCACCTTAAGAAAGCTTAAATAATATCCGGCACACCTCGGCAAACAATATTTCATATATTCTCTTACAAAATTAATTCAAAGAGAGTATAGGCATGTTCCGAGTAGGAATATCCAGTGAACATGCACGGGATGTAAACTCACTTAAGATGCTAAAATCAGAATCCTTGTTTACCGAGCCCTTCCCCCACTGTTTACTGCCAAATTGTGAACAACGTAGATGTTTGCAATGCAAAATAAGCATTAATTTTGTAATCAAGTAGCTCTGAAGCCACAGCAGAGCATATAAAAACAACAACAACAACAATAGAAAAGTAACATGAGCATACACTCCACTTTCATCCACAAGAAATTCCAGTATAGATGAATAGTGATTTTCTGCAGGTCACATTTATCGGTTGGGTACAAACTATGGTGCCTGCTCATCACGATGCCAGGCTTTATTTATCTTAATGGATGGCCCAATAGCTCTGAGGAACGAATCTAATTTCACAATGCTTTGAAACTGTTTATTTCGAAATGTAATTTGATGACCAGAACTCCAATAAAAATTTGATTGGAATTGAGATAAGAAGAAGATAAACCGAGTAGAAAATGATGTTAGGATCATGGAAATTAGACCTATTATAATACAGTTTGTAAAATAATTAGGTTGAAACAATATGAAGATAATTGTGATAACAGTTCTTTCAGAAAAGGATGGTAACATTTGATAATATATAACATATCTGCATCATGGAAATTGTTTGGTTGAATATGTGATGTAAGTTTTTGTAATTGTTATTTGAAAAGGTAAGAATAAAGAAAATGAATAACACTGTTATTTTATTATCTTTATGGTTTAGTTCTTAACCTTTCTGCTTATTCCCATTTTCACAAATCATTTTGTTGCAGTTTGATGTTAATTCTTCATGATCAGCCAATTGCTCTTCTTCCGATGGCTCCGTGTGTCACTTAAAGTCAGTGAAAACAAAGTACTCGAATGAGACAGGGTGCTTTACACACTAATATATATAGTAAAGCTACATACACTTAACTGAAGGAAAGAAACCTATAGAAAACGGACTGGATATTATTTAAAATACTATTCTAAACAAGAATGTATTACATGTACTACATTAGGTTACAATTTCATGAGAGAAATAGAACTCGAGAGGGGAGAAGAGAAGAAGTGAGGAAAATTAAAGAAGACTAATAGCATGAGAGGAAAGAAAAGAGCTAGGAAGACAAGAAAATGGTGTAAAAGGAAAAGGAGGAGCAAGAAAGAGAAAGAGAGTGAGAGAGTTTGTTTTGAGCTTTGGATCAGCTAATGTGCAATACATGAAACAGATTTTGAGCGGAGTAATTATCTTTCGGTGGAGAACTTGCATAAGGAGCTATAACTTGATTTTTTTAAATCAAACATTATGGGGAAGAGCAATAAACGTCTGAGCATTTGTCTTCTGCAGGGCCGTAGCCAGAGTTTGATGTTTGGGGGGCACATACAAATTGATCGACGTCCTGGGGAGGGGTCTAAGAGGAGGGGTGTCTAATCTTGGAAAAATTTTGGGGGCACGTGCCCCCTTGGCTACGGGCCTGGTCTTCTGTAAGGCACTTTTTAGGCAGGACAAATGACGGCAGAGCAATTTATTGCACTTATTGCCAGAGGAGCATTCATGTCTTTCACGAGGCACTTTTGGATCAGAGAGCAATTTTATTGTCGGCGGAACATTTGTCTTTTACGGGGCACTCCTGATACGTCAGCGGAGCATTTGTATTTTACGGGGCACTTTTGGGGCGGAGCAAATCTCACCGGAGCAAGTGTCGCTTCATGCAGCGCAATTGTCGGCGGAGCAAATGTCGGAGGAGCAATTGTCGGCGGAGCAAATGTCGGAGGAGCAATTGTCGGCGGAGCAAATGTCGGCGGAGCAATTGTCGGCGGAGCAAATGTCGGAGGAGCAATTGTCGGCGGAGCAAATGTCGGCGGAGCAATTGTCGGAGGATCAATTGTCGGCGGAGCAAATGTCGGAGGAGCATTTGTCGAGGAGCAAATGTCGGCGGAGCAATTGTCGTCGGAGCAACTGTCGTTCGAGGAGCATTTGTCATCGGAGCATTTATCACTTCATGCGGAGTAATTGTCGGCGGAGCAAATGTCGCGGAGCAATTGTCGGAGGAGCAATTGTCGGCGGAGCAAATGTCGGCGGAGCAAATGTCGGCGGAGCAAATGTCGGCGGAGCAATTGTCGGCGGAGCAAATGTCGGCGGAGCAATTGTCGGTGGAGCAATTGTCGCGGAGCAAATGTCGCGGAGCAATTGTCGAGTTTTGCGGAGTAAATGTCGGCGGAGCAATTGTCGGCGGAGCATGTGTCGGGTTACCGTAAGATTGCGCGTTGCCCTGTATGGCGCTGAATTTTTTTCGGTGAGGGAGGGGGGTGCAGGAGTGACTGGAACGATAATTGTTTAAATGGGGGCGGGTGGGGACAGTTCATGCTACTGACTGACAAAACTATTTTTTAAGCTGGTAAAGATGGTGCATTTCCAGATACCCGTGAAGGGAGGGGTGGTCTTGGCATTGTGGAGATTGGGAGGAATAATCACACAAGTCATCCTTGATGAGAGCCACCCAACCACATTCATATCAGATGCCATACTCAAGAACTGAATCGCATCGGCATTCATTCTTTCCGAGAACAGTAAGGAGTTGGAATTCCCTGCCCTCAGAAATCGTTGCAGCGCCATCTGTTGGAGCCTTCCGTGGTCGACTGCAGACGGTTGGTGACAGTGGCTAGTCTCCCTCCATCCTATACATTAGCTTGTAAATATTTTGTAAATAAACTGTATTATAATGTAAAAAAGCACTCGAATGGATGCAAATTGCGGTTCACACACATAGTTTGCAAGAATCTTCAATCAATTGAAGGAGGCAGACTTAATCAGAAGAAGAAGGAGAAGAAGAAGAAGAAGAAGAAGAAGAAGAAGAAGGATTACTTTCTACTCTCCTTAACTCGCTTCGATATCGCATTCGCATCAAGCAGAATGAGCCGAATAAGTTTCCTTAGGTGATCGATGCGGTCTTTTATATAGCGCCATCTCACTCGAAGATCATCATGGCTCGATCTGGTCGCAGGTTTCGCCTT
Source organism: Mesocentrotus franciscanus (assembly GCA_037976565.1). NCBI lineage: Eukaryota > Metazoa > Echinodermata > Echinoidea > Camarodonta > Strongylocentrotidae > Mesocentrotus > Mesocentrotus franciscanus. Next base: position 16,986,925 of record CP137684.1, on the reverse strand, counting down.
CTCACTTCTTGAAAGTACACTATAGCAAAAATGGGCCGCAGATCGTGTAATCCCTTTGAAATAAATCAACGAGATCAAGGCACACAAGAATATACAACAAGAGCACATTTGAAAAAGTGCGACGTCCAAACAGTATTTTTTCTTTCATAGATTTATAGCAGGCAATATTCTGTCTTATATAAGTTATTTTAAATCAGCTACAGTTACGTCATTTTACATACGCCTGTCCGGCATGCATCATCAGCGGATTGTTATTTCTCGTCAATATCTTTACTCGATTATCATCGTGTCAAACTTTGATTTATTTTTTTCCATTCATGCTCTTATCGAGAGCGGAGAGCAAATCATTCTTCTCTTACACTTGAGACTACAAGAATTCAGGAGAATAAATGGACAAACACACTAGCTTTTTTGGTCATTTTCAACTAAATTTTTATTTTTGTATTCAGGGATGACAAACAAATCATACGATTTCGTAAAGCAGCTGCTCGAGGAGCATTTGGGCGATGGTATAATTATCAACACCGTCGTCATCCACTTCGGGAATGACAAGTCCATTGTGCTACTGTTGGTCTCTTCGAAGAGATCCCACGTGAAGTCCGATAGTTCAGATACGGTAGTAAAACTCGACATATCGTCATCATCGTCGCTCTCATCGAATAGCGAAGACCAGTCAGAGATAGAACTCAAGCTGTCGTCATCATAGCCGTCGTCGTCAGACACGGCTGAAGGAACGACCAAGGGAGGTTTGGTGTCGATGTTGCGGTCCTCTTCAACTTTTGGAATTTCGAAGTTGGATGCTCCACTTGCAAGATGGAACTGTAAGATCAAAGAAGGGAAAGAGAGTGAAGAGCTGAATTTTGCTTGAGAATGAACCATTTGATTACCAGTCAAAATAGCAAAGGAAACTTTAAAGTCCATTCTAGTCTGGAATCCATGAAGAAAAAAACACTACAATTTGCATTGTATTCTGTCTATTATTTACACTACTAGGCGAGGCATTGATTCTTGAAACAATTTCAGTAGAAGATTCGACTTTTGGTATTGTTCGAAACGATTTACTTACCAATGCAATATCATCAACTGTCACTGCGACTGGACGTTCGTCATCAGTAGATGCTGTAAACAATAATGAGAATACCGTAATGTCATTCTCTTATCCGCACATCGCTTTTCGCTCATTCTTTTTCTTCTTAAAAACTCATCGTATCTTGGTTTTGATATAAAAGACTTCTATCTGGTTTAAGTGGGCATGTATATGCTAGTTTTCATTCAACACCTATTTCATCATCCTCCCCTTTTTTTGATCGTTTAGAATTCATCTTTATATTTTGAGAATGCCATCTATCTCATTCATTTATTTACCTCGAACGCAGCAGCATAATTTTCGAAAACCTTTGGTCAATGTCTTTCTGAATCGACCAAAGAATCGAGGCCTTCTCATAGACTGATTTGGCATGGTGAAGCAAGCAAGATGTACAGACATCTGAATGCGAGGGAATTCAGTAAAGAATGAAGCGTTAGCAACACATTTTCTTGAAACGTAAACATACCGGCGCGTAACGCATTATGATATCACGTGAGTGGAAACTGCGCGCTGATTGGATGAAAGTTTGCGCGCCGCGCAGGTATCATTGTGTCGTCACACCTTAAAGCTTGGACAGTTTACGCAATGGCCTATATTAGTAGATGCGCTGGCCTGTGACGCGGGAAAGCATTGTGTCGTCACATCTTTGTTTTCGGTTGTAAGATTGCGCGTTGCCCTGTATGGCGCTGAATTTTTTTCGGTGAGGGAGGGGGGTGCAGGACTGACTGGAACGATAATTGTTTAAATGGGGGCGGGTGGGGACAGTTCATACCACTGACTGACAAAACTATTTTTTAAGCTGGTAAAGATGGTGCATTTTCAGATGCCGGTGAAGGGGGGGGGGGTGGTCTTGGCATTGTGGAGATTGGGAGGAATAATCACACAAGTCATCCAGTCGACGAGAGCCACCCAACCACATTCATATCAGATGCCATACTCAAGAACTGAATCGCATCGGCATTCATTCTTTCCGAGAACAGTAAGGAGTTGGAATTCCCTGCCCTCAGAAATCGTTGCAGCGCCATCTGTTGGAGCCTTCCGTGGTCGACTGCAGACGGTTGGTGACAGTGGCTAGTCTCCCTCCATCCTATACATGAGCTTGTAAATATTTTGTAAATAAACTGTATTATAATGTAAAAAGCACTCGAATGGACGCAAATTGCGGTTCACACACATAGTTTGCAAGAATCTTCAATCAATTGAAGGAGGCAGACTTAATCAGAAGAAGAAGAAGAAGAAGAAGCATTACTTTCTACTCTCCTTAACTCGCTTCGATATCGCATTCGCATCGGTAGGCACTTTTGAGGCGACTTTGACATGAGCGGAAGTGAATTCACAGTAAAGGTCACGAAGCCTGATAAATATTCATGAGGCAAATCTAGAACTTTACGAAATGAATATTAATCGCGTACTGACCAATCATAGACAAAGAAATCGTGAAAAATCTTCACACATACACTCATAGCCTACACCTCACTCTACGTTCGCCTCACCTCACTGTACGTTCGCCTCATTTTCTCTCTGGGTTCTCTTTAGTAAATACAACATGACTTTGTCTTTGTTTGCAACATTGAATTGTTTTGATTTCTATAGTCTAGATTAATAGGCCTATAGGAATATAATTATTGTGCCAAATCTCATGTTAGCACCTAAATACAGAAGTCATTAAGAGAAATGAAACATAAATGTTTTAATTAATTCACTATAATATAGGCCTACGCCTCACTCTACGTTCGCCTCACCTCACTGTACGTTCGCCTCATTTTCTCTCTGGGTTCTCTTTAGTAATCCAACACAGGGGCGGATCCAGCTTTTTATAAAGGGGGTTGGGGTGGTATGCGAGGAGCGTAGCGACCGAGTCCAAGCGAGCGGAGCGAGCGAGAGGTGTGGGAGGGTGTCCCCCTCCCACAGTAGGAAAATTTTGAAAATCTGTGTGTGAAAATGAAAGATAAGATTTAAAAAATGGTCCCGGATTTTTGGGGGTTGCAACCCCAACCCCTCTAGATCCGCTTCTGCAACATGATCGACTTTGTCTTTGTTTGCAACATTGAATTGTTTTGAATTCAATATTCCAAAGAAGAATCTGTTCACTCTTGCAAAATAAAATGATCCATTTACATAAATTCAACGTAGCTCTAAAATTAATGTTTTAATTCAGTATCTATACACCTCACTTTGCGTTCGCCTCACCTCACGGTACATTCGCCACATATTCTCTCTACTACTATCTAACTTGATCTGATTGTTATTTGCATTTAATTGTTTTTGAATTCTATATCCCAAAGTACCACTTGAATTAAATTATTGTACGGTATATAATGTTGCTAGGCCTACACCTATAATCTATAATACACCTCACTCTACGTTCGCCTCACCTCACTGTACGTTCGCCTCATTTTCTCTCCGCGGGTTCTCTTTAGTAAATCCAACATGACTTTGTTTTTTTTTGCAACATTGAATTGTTTTGATTTCTATATTCCAAAGAAGAATCTGTTCACTCTTGCAAAATAAAATGATCCATTTAGATAAATTTAACGTAGATCTAAAATTAATGTTTTAATTCAGTATCTATACACCTCACTTTGCGTTCGCCTCACCTCACGGTACATTCGCCTCATATTCTCTCTACTAAATCCAACTTGATCTAATTGTTATTTGCATTTAATTGTGTTTGAATTCTATATCCCCAAGTATCACTCGAATTAAATTATTGTACGTTATATAATGTTGCTAGGCCTACACCTATAATCTATAATACACCTCACTCTACGTTCGCCTCACCTCACTCTACGTTCGCCACATAATTATCTCTATATACATACATAAATCCAACATGACTTTGTTTGCATTTAATTGTTTTGAATTCTATAGTCTAGATTGATAGGCCTATATATAGGAATATAATTATTGTGCCAAATCTCATGTAAGAACCTAAATCCAAAAGTCATTAAGAGAAATGAAACATAAATGTTTTAATTCACTATATAGGCCTACACCTCACTCTACGTTCGCCTCACCTCACTGTACGTTCGCCACATATTATTCTCTCTTTAGTAAATCCAACTTGACTTTGCCAGTTTCCATTTGATTATTTTAAATTCTATATTCCAAACTATTAATTTCATTAAATTCGTACTGCGCATAATCTGTTCACTCTTGCAAAAATAAAATGTCACATTAAGAGAAATTCAACGTTAATGTTTTAATTCAGTAGGCCTATGATATATCCACAACTCACTCTACGTTCGCGTCTCACCTCATTGTACGTTCGCCACATAATTCTCTCTATAGGCTATACATAAATAAATCCAACATGACTTTGTTTGCATTTAATTCTTTTGAATTCTATAGTCTAGATTAATAGGCCTATAGGAATATAATTATTGTGCCAAATCTCATGTTAGAACTTAAATACTAAAGTCATCAAGAGAAATGAAACATAAATGTTTTAATTCACTATCTATCTACACCTCACTCTACGTTCGCCACATATATTATTCTCTCTTTAGTATAAATCCAACTTGACTTTAATTGTTTGCATTGAATTATTTAACAAAATTATATTCTAAACTATCATTTTCATTAAATTCGTATTGTGCGTAATCTGTTCACTCTTGCAAAAATAAAATGTCACATTAAGAGAAATTCAACGTAAATGTTTTAATTCAGTATGTGATATATTATGATCAACACCTCACTTTACGTTCGCCTCACCTCACTGTACGTTCGCCACATAATTCTCTCTACATAAATCCAACATGACTTTGTTTGCATTGCATTGTTTTGAATTCTATATATAGTCCATAATAGGAATATAATTATTATGCCAAATCTTATGTTAGAACTTAAATACAAAAGTCATTAAGAGAAATGAAACAAACATGTTTGAATTCACTTTACAGTGTGAGTCAAAACAAAAGTTTACACCTAGAAAATTGCTAATTATTTTAACAATCATTTATGAACAGTAAATTATTATACATCTTATGAAAGAGTGTTTTATCCCAAATCATTTGGTATCATTTTTGTGTGGCATGTGTTCACGCTTGGATGAACAGGAGACACTGTTTAAGAGAATGCCTTGTGATCTGATTGTTGTTCCTTGGTATCTTTAATGTCTTGTTAAATGACATGTGTGTATTGGCTGCGACCAGGGGCGGCGCCAGGTTATTTCGTTAGGGGGAATGGGCGCGCTAGCGCCATCGTCGCGCTTGCCCGACGCAGGGCACAGGCGCAACGGAAGCAGTTTGGGATTGGGGTGGGGGCAAACATTCCAGGGGCTTACCTTTCAGGGGCAGTGGCGTAATGGGCAAAAACGTTTAAGGGGTAGAAGAAATCTGCATCACCACCACTCTTACATGTTACATGCAGACCCCACGGAACGTTTTTCAAAGTGGAGTATTAACGATCAGGTAGAGCGTAGCGAGCGTAAATGGTGTGGGGTCCAGGGCGGAGCCCCGAAGCTCAGGGTTATAGGCATTTAATTACGATCAGATAAGCATATTTAGATACCTTATTAGTGACACTGGCAGGTTACTCATTCTTTCTTTCTCTCTTTTGTTATTCTCTTTAACATACTTTTTCAAAAGTGAGGGAAGGCTCGAGCCCCTGAGCCCCGCTGCTCTGCAGGCCTTGACATGAAGGCTTCTAAATAAGCATATTTTTGGCATGACTGTAAATTTGGGGATTTGTAATTTTCCAACAAACGCATAAAAAAGTATAATTTACAAAAAAATTGAGAAAAAATCCCGCAAAATCATTTCATTTCAGCAACATTTGTAAATCACTGGTATCGAATTAGAAATGAACCCCGTTTGAAGCCCCATCAGTACGCCAGTGTTCAGGGGCTCATGTCGCCCCCGTTCCACACCTTGTTGGCGGGGAAAATCTCAACTGATCCCCCACCTTTCTTCTTCCTCTTTGTCCTTTCCCTTTCTCTCCTCTTTCCCTTCCCTTCCCTTCCTTCTCTCTCTTTTAAACTTGCTGGGGGCGGGGCAAGGGCTTTCGGTCCCCCCGATCCACACGTTGTTGGCCGAATTGATCGCAACTGATCTCCCCTTCTTCTCATGTCGCCATTATAAAATCCTCCATTGATAAATATAGGGGCATGCGGAATGTTTAGGAAATTTAATTCCAGTTTATTCTCCTTTCTTTGAATGGAATATAAATTTTATGTGATTCAATTCAGGTTTTATTATTTCTTATTTTCTCTTTGGTTAAAAAATAAAAACAATTTTTACTCCTTTACTGCTGTTTTTTTTCGGGGGGCCTGTTTTTTGTTTGGTGGGGGGGGAGGCGAAAATGCGTTTTGCCCCACTTTTTCGTTTGGGGCGATTCCCCCACACACACACACACTTCCGGCCCCCTTGCAGGATGTGCCCTCAAAAGTTGAAGAATTTTTAGGAATTGAGGCTCGATTTGGTGCATACTTTTTGCCAAATTAAAAAGAAAAACAAAGTTATTAAGTTCAACTAACAAGAACAAGCTCAATTTTCTCTATCTTATTTTTTTTCTTTCCCTCTTCCCTACCCTCCCTTACGTCATACATATTTACATTTTATAGTTCTCTTCCTCCTGGCCTTCCTCCTTTTCTTCCCCTTCCTTCCCTTTCTTTTCTTTTCTTCTCCTTTTTCCTTTTCTTTTCCTTCTCCTTTTCCTCTTTTTCCTTCTCTTCCGCTTCCTTTTTTTGAAAATGATAGGGGCGGCCGCCCCCTGACCCCCCTGTGGCGCCGCCCCTGGCTGCGACCTAATATACAGATGGACTTTCATTTGTTTTATTAATTTATTGTGATTGTCTACGTCAATGGCGTGTCAAAAACATTCCATACATGTTTCTCCACTTTGAACTTATGATCGGTCCACCGCCAATTAGCCGTGATAAAGACAGTGATTTGACCACTTAAATCACTTGATCATGGAATATCGATGTTCAGTGAACCGTGTGTTATATTTTGGAAAACTTGTTGATAGTACATAATTATTTGTATGTGCCTTGAGCATCTCTAGGGATGGATATGTTGCGCTTCATAAATATGGTTATGATTATTATTATTATTAATAGAGGTTATATTTTGATTGATTGTTTAAGATTTAGAATCCTGTTTTACCCATTTTCATCATCTTATTCTTTAGTTACACTGGACGGGCTTATAAAGATAATGGCATTCTAGTTGTTACATGGGCGTGCGAAAACGTGCACATTTTGTTCATATCTCACAAATCATATAGTTCTCAACATTTCTGCTCATCATCGGCAGTGTTTTGATTCAAGAAAATACTCTTACAAAGCACACCAGCCAAAAAAAGCCAGGAGATGTAAACTTCTCCTTTGCTAATGACAGAACCTGCTTTAAAGATACTATGTCCTTTTTGCAGCCAATATCAAATTCTGTAGAACTTTGCAGGAATTATGAATATGTCATGTATGTCCTATCTGTGAAATTTAAACGTTAGCAGTGTCCTAATATTCAAATTATGCAAGGAAACCCGTTTACTTGCTAGACTTCACTGTCAGACACTATTGAGTGACTGACTGGCTTTTTTCTTCTTTGGTAATAACATACATAAAATGAGCTGTAAAGGGTACATGAGCATTTGTCTACATCAATAACCCACTTGTAATGGCCAAAATTAAACTGATTGAATCTTTGCGCAGCATAAAACGTACGACCATTCGGTACAATGGTCTGAAAATCAGACTATTACTTACTGGCTCTATAGCTCTTAAGTCGATTCGACAACTAATAGTCGTTATTTTCCCACTTAAAGACATTTTCAAGCCCCTTTTTTTAGGGAAGTTCTAAATTAGTATTGTCTTTCAAATGCCGTTGGAATTTAACCTTTTCATTTTTTTTGGCCTGCAAATGGGACATAGTACCTTTAATATGCAACTGTTAATGTGACATTTTATTTTTGCAAGAGTGAACAGATTATGCACAATACGAATTTAATGAAATTAATAGTTTGGAATATAGAATTTTAAATAATCAAATGGAAACTGGCAAAGTCAAGTTGGATTTACTAAAGAGAGAATAATATGTGGCGAACGTACAGTGAGGTGAGGCGAACGTAGAGTGAGGTGTAGGCCTATATAGTGAATTAAAACATTTATGTTTCATTTCTCTTAATGACTTTTGGATTTAGGTTCTTACATGAGATTTGGCACAATAATTATTTTGTTTGTTTGTTTGTTTGCTTTTATTTCTGCGTTCAAAATAATACAATACATAATATAAAATGTGTTTACAAAGATAATATACAAAACAATTCATAAGATAAACAATATAGTCATGATACATAATGAATACAAAATAAGGAAGTGAGCTTAAACTTTTTTTATAGATATATATACATATATATATATACACATACATACATATACATATATATATACATATACATAGCACATGCATACATACATATACATACACACATACACCTATACATACTCTCACATCATAATATAATATAAAACATATAATATAATATATAATCCAATCAATGAACGCAGGAGACCGCCATCGTGAGCGGTAAGGCTTGAAATTGATGGCGGCCTCATAAAAAGATTCGTGACTGAAATTGATATTTACTGATCAAGTGGGTGCATTGCAGGTGCAGGTGCCTATATAGGCCTATTAATCTAGACTATAGAATTCAAAACAATTAAATGCAAACAAAGTCATGTTGGATTTATGTATGTATATAGAGATAATTATGTGGCGAACGTACCGAGGTGAGGCGAACGTAGAGTGAGGTGTATTATTGATTATAGGTGTAGGCCTAGCAACATTATATAACGTACAATAATTTAATTCAAGTGATACTTGGGGATATAGAATTCAAACACAATTAAATGCAAATAACAATTAGATCAAGTTGGATTTAGTAGAGAGAATATGTGGCGAATGTACGTGAGGTAGGGCGAACGCAAAGTGAGGTGTATATAGATACTGAATTAAAACATTAATTTTAGATCTACGTTAAATTTATCTAAATGGATCATTTTATTTTGCAAGAGTGAACAGATTCTTCTTTGGAATATAGAAATCAAAACAATTCAATGTTGCAAACAAAGACAAAGTCATGTTGGATTTACTGAAGAGAACCCAGAGAGAAAATGAGGCGAACGTAGAGTGAGGCGTAGGCCTATATTATAGTGAATTAATTAAAACATTTATGTTTCATTTCTCTTAATAACTTCAGTATTTAGGTGCTAACATGAGATTTGGCTCAATAATTATATTCCTATAGGCCTATTAATCTAGACTATAGAAATCAAAACAATTCAATGTTGCAAACAAAGACAAAGTCATGTTGTATTTACTAAAGAGAACCCAGACAGAAAATGAGGCGAACGTACAGTGAGGTGAGGCGAACGTAGAGTGAGGTGTACGCTATGAGTGTATGTGTGAAGATTTTTCACGATTTCTTTGTCTATGATTGGTCAGTACGTGATTAATATTCATTTCGTAAAGTTCTAGATTTGCCTCATGAATATTTATCAGGCTTCGTGACCTTTACTGTGAATTCACTTCCGCTCACGTCAAAGTCGCCTCAAAAGTGCCTTCGCATCAAGCAGAATGAGCCGAATAAGTTTCCTTAGGTGATCGATGCGGTCTTTTATATAGCGCAATCTCACTCGGAGATCATCATGGCTCGATCTGGTCGCAGGTTTCGCCTTCTCACTTCTTGAAAGTACACTATAGCAAAAATGGGCCGCAGATTGTGTAATCCCTTTGAAATAAATCAACGAGATCAAGGCACACAAGAATATACAACCAGAGCACATTTGAAAAAGTGCGACGTACAAACAGTATTTTTTCTTTCATAGATTTATAGCAGGCAATATTCTGTCTTATATAAGTTATTTTAAATCAGCTACAGTTACGTCATTTTACATACGCCTGTCCGGCATGCATAATCAGCGGATTGTTATTTCTCGTCAATATCTTTACTCGATTATCATCGTGTCAAACTTTGATTTATTTTTTCCATTCATGCTCTTATCGAGAGCGGAGAGCAAATCATTCTTCTCTTACACTTGAGACTACAAGAATTCAGGAGAATAAATGGACAAACACACTAGCTTTTTTTGTGGTCATTTTCAACTAAATTTTTTATTTTTGTATTCAGGGATGACAAACAAATCATACGATTTCGTAATGCAGCTGCTCGAGGAGCATTTGGGCGATGGTATAATTATCAACACCGTCGTCATCCACTTCGGGGAATGACAAGTCCATTGTGCTGATGTTGGTCTCGTCGAAGAGATCCCACGTGAAGTCCGATAGTTCAGATACGGTAGTAAAACTCGACATATCGTCATCATCGTCGCTCTCATCAAATAGCGAAGACCAGTCAGAGATAGAACTCAAGCTGTCGTCATCAGACACGACTGAAGGAACGACCAAGGGAGGTTTGGTGTCGATGTTGCGGTCCTCTTCAACTTTTGGAATTTCGAAGTTGGATGCTCCACTTGCAAGATGGAACTGTAAGATCAAAGAAGGAAAGAGAGTGAAGAGCTGAATTTTGCTTGAGAATGAACCATTTGATTACCAGTTAAAATAGCAAAGGAAACTTTAAAGTCCATTCTAGTCTGGAATCCATGAAAAAAAAACACTACAATTTGCATTGTATTCTGTCTATTATTTACACTACTAGGCGAGGCATTGATTCTTGAAACAATTTCAGTAGAAGATTCGACTTTTGGTATTGTTCGAAACGATTTACTTACCAATGCAATATCATCAACTGTCACTGCGACTGGACGTTCGTCATCAGTAGATGCTGTAAACAATAATGAGAATACCGTAATGTCATTCTCTTATCCGCACATCGCTTTTCGCTCATTCTTTTTTCTTCTTAAAAACTCATCGTATCTTGGTTTTAAAATGACACGACTTCTATCTCGTTTAAGTGGGCATGTATATCTTAGCTTTCATTCAACACCTATTTTATCATTCCCCCTTTTTTTTTGATCGTTCAGAATTCATCTTTATATTTGAGAATGCCATCTATCTCATTCATTTATTTACCTCGAACGCAGCAGCATAATTTTCGAAAACCTTTGGTCAATGTCTTTCTGAATCGACCAAAGAATCGAGGCCTTCTCATAGACTGATTTGGCATGGTGAAGCAAGCAAGATGTACAGACATCTGAATGCGAGGGAATTCAGTAAAGAATGAAGCGTTAGCAACACATTTTCTTGAAACGTAAACATACCGGCGCGTAACGCATTATGATATCACGTGAGTGGAAACTGCGCGCTGATTGATGAAAGTTTGCGCGCCGCGCAGGTATCATTGTGTCGTCACATCTTAAAGCTTGGAGAGTTTACGCAATGACCTATATTAGTAGATGCGCTGGCCTGTGACGCGGGAAAGCATTGTGTCGTCACATCTTTGTTTTCGGTTGTAAGATTGCGCGTTGCCCTGTATGGCGCTGAATTTTTCGGTGAGGGAGGGGGTGCAGGAGTGACTGGAACGATAATTGTTTAAATGGGGGTGGGTGGGGACAGTTCATGCTACTGACTGACAAAATTATTTTTTAAGCTGGTAAAGATGGTGCATTTTCAGATACCGGTGAAGGGGGGGGGGTGGTCTTGGCATTGTGGAGATTGGGAGGAATAATCACACAAGTCATCCAGTCGACGAGAGCCACCCAACCACATTCATATCAGATGCCATACTCAAGAACTGAATCGCATCGGCATTCATTCTTTCCGAGAACAGTAAGGAGTTGGAATTCCCTGCCCTCAGAAATCGTTGCAGCGCCATCTGTTGGAGCCTTCCGTGGTCGACTGCAGACGGTTGGTGACAGTGGCTAGTCTCCCTCCATCCTATACATGAGCTTGTAAATATTTTGTAAATAAACTGTATTATAATGTAAAAAGCACTCGAATGGACGCAAATTGCGGTTCACACACATAGTTTGCAAGAATCTTCAATCAATTGAAGGAGGCAGACTTAATCAGAAGAAGAAGAAGAAGAAGAAGAAGGATTACTTTCTACTCTCCTTAACTCGCTTCGATATCGCATTCGCATCAAGCAGAATGAGCCGAATAAGTTTCCTTAGGTGATCGATGCGGTCTTTTATATAGCGCCATCTCACTCGGAGATCATCATGGCTCGATCTGGTCGCAGGTTTCGCCTTCTCACTTCTTGAAAGTACACTATAGCAAAAATGGGCCGCAGATCATGTAATCCCTTTGAAATAAATCAACGTGATCAAGGCACACAAGAATATACAACCAGAGCACATTTGAAAAAGTGCGACGTCCAAACAGTATTTTTTCTTTCATAGATTTATAGCAGGCAATATTCTGTCTTATATAAGTTATTTTAAATCAGCTACAGTTACGTCATTTTACATACGCCTGTCCGGCATGCATATCAGCGGATTGTTATTTCTCGTCAATATCTTTACTCGATTATCATCGTGTCAAACTTTGATTTATTTTTTCCATTCATGCTCTTATCGAGAGCGGAGAGCAAATCATTCTTCTCTTACACTTGAGACTACAAGAATTCAGGAGAATGAATGGACAAACACACTAGCTTTTTTTGTTGTCATTTTCAACTAAATTTTTTATTTTTGTATTCAGGGATGACAAACAAATCATACGATTTCGTAAAGCAGCTGCTCGAGGAGCATTTGGGCGATGGTATAATTATCAACACCGTCGTCATCCACTTCGGGGAATGACAAGTCCATTGTGCTGCTGTTGGTCTCTTCGAAGAGATCCCACGTGAAGTCCGATAGTTCAGATACGGTAGTAAAACTCGACATATCGTCATCATCGTCGCTCTCATCGAATAGCGAAGACCAGTCAGAGATAGAACTCAAGCTGTCGTCATCATAGCCGTCGTCGTCAGACACGGCTGAAGGAACGACCAAGGGGGGTTTGGTGTCGATGTTGCGGTCCTCTTCAACTTTGGGAATTTCGAAGTTGGATGCTCCACTTGCAAGATGGAACTGTAAGATCAAAGAAGGGAAAGAGAGTGAAGAGCTGAATTTTGCTTGAGAATGAACCATTTGATTACCAGTAAAAATAGCAAAGGAAACTTTAAAGTCCATTCTAGTCTGGAATCCATGAAGAAAAAACACTACAATTTGCATTGTATTCTGTCTATTATTTACACTACTAGGCGAGGCATTGATTCTTGAAACAATTTCAGTAGAAGATTCGACTTTTGGTATTGTTCGAAACGATTTACTTACCAATGCAATATCATCAACTGTCACTGCGACTGGACGTTCGTCATCAGTAGATGCTGTAAACAATAATGAGAATACCGTAATGTCATTCTCTTATCCGCACATCGCTTTTCGCTCATTCTTTTTCTTCTTAAAACTCATCGTATCTTGGTTTTGATATAAAAGACTTCTATCTCGTTTAAGTGGGCATGTATATGCTAGCTTTCATTCAACACCTATTTCATCATTCCCCTTTTTTTGATCGTTTAGAATTCATCTTTATATTTGAGAATGCCATCTATCTCATTCATTTATTTACCTCGAACGCAGCAGCATAATTTTCGAAAACCTTTGGTCAATGTCTTTCTGAATCGACCAAAGAATCGAGGCCTTCTCATAGACTGATTTGGCATGGTGAAGCAAGCAAGATGTACAGACATCTGAATGCGAGGGAATTCAGTAAAGAATGAAGCGTTAGCAACACATTTTCTTGAAACGTAAACATACCGGCGCGTAACGCATTATGATATCACGTGAGTGGAAACTGCGCGCTGATTGGATGAAAGTTTGCGCGCCGCGCAGGTATCATTGTGTCGTCACATCTTAAAGCTTGGAGAGTTTACGCAATGACCTATATTAGTAGATGCGCTGGCCTGTGACGCGGGAAAGCATTGTGTCGTCACATCTTTGTTTTCGGTTGTAAGATTGCGCGTTGCCCTGTATGGCGCTGAATTTTTTCGGTGAGGGAGGGGTGCAGGAGTGACTGGAACGATAATTGTTTAAATGGGGGTGGGTGGGGACAGTTCATGCTACTGACTGACAAAATTATTTTTTAAGCTGGTAAAGATGGTGCATTTTCAGATACCGGTGAAGGGGTGTGGCATTGTGTGGAGATTGGGAGGAATAATCACACAAGTCATCCAGTCGACGAGAGCCACCCAACCACATTCATATCAGATGCCATACTCAAGAACTGAATCGCATCGGCATTCATTCTTTCCGAGAACAGTAAGGAGTTGGAATTCCCTGCCCTCAGAAATCGTTGCAGCGCCATCTGTTGGAGCCTTCCGTGGTCGACTGCAGACGGTTGGTGACAGTGGCTAGTCTCCCTCCATCCTATACATGAGCTTGTAAATATTTTGTAAATAAACTGTATTATAATGTAAAAAGCACTCGAATGGACGCAAATTGCGGTTCACACACATAGTTTGCAAGAATCTTCAATCAATTGAAGGAGGCAGACTTAATCAGAAGAAGAAGAAGAAGAAGGAGGATTACTTTCTACTCTCCTTAACTCGCTTCGATATCGCATTCGCATCAAGCAGAATGAGCCGAATAAGTTTCCTTAGGTGATCGATGCGGTCTTTTATATAGCGCCATCTCACTCGGAGATCATCATGGCTCGATCTGGTCGCAGGTTTCGCCTTCTCACTTCTTGAAAGTACACTATAGCAAAAATGGGCCGCAGATCGTGTAATCCCTTTGAAATAAATCAACGAGATCAAGGCACACAAGAATATACAACCAGAGCACATTTGAAAAAGTGCGACGTCCAAACAGTATTTTTCTTTCATAGATTTATAGCAGGCAATATTCTGTCTCATATAAGTTATTTTAAATCAGCTACAGTTACGTCATTTTACATACGCCTGTCCGGCATGCATAATCAGCGGATTGTTATTATTCGTCAATATCTTTACTCGATTATCATCGTGTCAAACTTTGATTTATTTTTTCCATTCATGCTCTTATCGAGAGCGGAGAGCAAATCATTCTTCTCTTACACTTGAGACTACAAGAATTCAGGAGAATGAATGGACAAACACACTAGCTTTTTTTGTTGTCATTTTCAACTAAATTTTTTATTTTTGTATTCAGGGATGACAAACAAATCATACGATTTCGTAAAGCAGCTGCTCGAGGAGCATTTGGGCGATGGTATAATTATCAACACCGTCGTCATCCACTTCGGGGAATGACAAGTCCATTGTGCTGATGTTGGTCTCGTCGAAGAGATCCCACGTGAAGTCCGATAGTTCAGATACGGTAGTAAAACTCGACATATCGTCATCATCGTCGCTCTCATCGAATAGCGAAGACGAGTCAGAGATAGAACTCAAGCTGTCGTCATCAGACACGACTGAAGGAACGACCAAGGGAGGTTTGGTGTCGATGTTGCGGTCCTCTTCAACTTTTGGAATTTCGAAGTTGGATGCTCCACTTGCAAGATGGAACTGTAAGATCAAAGAAGGGAAAGAGAGTGAAGAGCTGAATTTTGCTTGAGAATGAACCATTTGATTACCAGTAAAAATAGCAAAGGAAACTTTAAAGTCCATTCTAGTCTGGAATCCATGAAGAAAAAACACTACAATTTGCATTGTATTCTGTCTATTATTTACACTACTAGGCGAGGCATTGATTCTTGAAACAATTTCAGTAGAAGATTCGACTTTTGGTATTGTTCGAAACGATTTACTTACCAATGCAATATCATCAACTGTCACTGCGACTGGACGTTCGTCATCAGTAGATGCTGTAAACAATAATGAGAATACCGTAATGTCATTCTCTTATCCGCACATCGCTTTTCGCTCATTTTTTTTTTTAAAAACTCATCGTATCTTGGTTTTGACATAAAAGACTTCTATCTCGTTTAAGTGGGCATGTATATGCTAGTTTTCATTCAACACCTATTTCATCATCCCCCCCCCCCTTTTTTTGATCGTTTAGAATTCATCTTTATATTTTGAGAATGCCATCTATCTCATTCATTTATTTACCTCGAACGCAGCAGCATAATTTTCGAAAACCTTTGGTCAATGTCTTTCTGAATCGACCAAAGAATCGAGGCCTTCTCATAGACTGATTTGGCATGGTGAAGCAAGCAAGATGTACAGACATCTGAATGCGAGGGGAATTCAGTAAAGAATGAAGCGTTAGCAACACATTTTCTTGAAACGTAAACATACCGGCGCGTAACGCATTATGATATCACGTGAGTGGAAACTGCGCGCTGATTGGATGAAAGTTTGCGCGCCGCGCAGGTATCATTGTGTCGTCACATCTTAAAGCTTGGTGAGTTTACACATTGACCTATATTTGTAGATGCGCTGGCCTGTGACGCGGGAAAGCATTGTGTCGTCACATCTTTGTTTTCGGTTGTAAGATTGCGCGTTGCCCTGTATAGCGCTGAGTTCTTTTTTTTCGGTGAGGGAGGCGGGGGGTGCAGGAGTGACTGGAACGATAATTGTTTAAATGAGGGCGGGTGGGGACAGTCCATGCTACTGACTGACAAAACTATTTTTTAAGCTGGTAAAGATGGTGCATTTCCAGAAACATAGAAACACCCATCCATCACACCCTCACACACGGATCCAGAGGGGGGCTGGGGGCCCGGGCCACCTCCCCTAGGAAAAAAACAGGTAAAAACACCCTTTTGTAAAAAAAAAAAAGAGAGAGATGGGCCTCCTCAAGGGGGGTGGTGGTTTTTAAAACAATTCAATTTTCGGAGGCACTGAGCGAAAAATCGACCGCCACGATTTTCCAATTTTCAATTTTCGGAGGCAAACAAAAATATATTGCTCATTACCCCCCCCCCCTCCCCCCCTCCCCCTCTCCCCTCCCCCTCCTCCCCAGTGAGCGGAAAATCGGCCGGCACGATTTTCAAATTTTCGCACGAAATTGGCCCCTTTTCGGCCCCCTCCCTTGCCGCCGGCTGGATCCGCCCCTGCACACACATACACGTATTCTCTCCCCCTCACTCACTTTATGCAAACCCACATTATCTACACGCACAATACCTCTCCCCTCCCTCTAGTTTAACCCCTAGATCACACCCGCCATCAGATCAATTTAAAATTCCTAATAGTAATAGTCTATTGGTCATAGAGATTGACCAATAAAGTTCTGACGAGATATAAACTTTATCTATCAAGAATAAATCATATTGCCACAATCATTCATTTTCCTTAAAAAAGGGTTGTTGTTGTTGTAACTGTATGGGCAACAGTGCAATAATGATAATGATGACATTGATAATAATAATGATAATATGGACAATAATGATAATAATGATAATATGGACAATAATGATAATAATAACAACCAAAAAACACGTATAATAATGATAATAATAATAATATTAACAAAAATTTAGCCCGGTAGCGATAGTAAATCAATCTCCTGTGCACTGCCTCTTTGGTATGCATACGGGCAACAACATAAATGGACGGGTTTCCCGTTTGCAACGGAGGCGTTATGCAAATTGTCTATGCTACGCGGGGGTAATTATCAATAGTAATAAACCATAGATGTTACATTCATATCGTGTTTGGTTTGCACACAGCGCATACACACGAACCCGGAAAGAGTCAAGTTTGGAAGGGCGTGACGCTTATATGCGGGGAATAGCACGTTGACTTGAGTGTAGCTAGCTAGTATTTTACAGCAAATTGGCTGGTTTTGGGAATTTTATTATCAGTTTACACATGTACCATTGCTATTGATAAATGCCAACATTTGGCATTGACGTTGACGATGAGTGTTTCGTCTTGCATGTATTCAAGCAGGAAAATAATAAACAGAATTGATTTCCTTCTGATTTGGTGTAACGGTGTACCCCTATATACGTCGGAATATAAGGTAAGCGTTTCAAACAGTATTCCTATTAAACCTTAATTCCTTACGTACTGGGGAGGGGGTGTTAAAAAGTAAAGCTTTTCGATCTAATTTTTATTCGGTTTTTGTATTTTTGTATTAAGTTATAAGGATTTGCTGTAGAGGAAAGTCTCTTTTTTCTGTTGCTTTATTGTTCTTTAATGCTCGAGTTGTTTTTGTTTATGTCTGTTTGTTTCTTGATTTTGTTGGTGGAAGGGGGGGGTGTTGTCCAAATATTTCAGACGCAATTTTAAGCTACGTTAAAGAATAGACCTTTTGTCATAAAGCGAACTCGTATAGATTTACTTCAAGTGTCTGAATTTGTTTCACTCTCTTCATCCAGGTGCTTGACTTGAGCCTGCTGGCCTACTATATAAATTATATGTACAGTAGATACAATAGAACAAGACAATATGTTATTCAATTTTCATATGCTATTTGTTCATGTACTACTTAATATAAGGATCGAAAAATAATGACTGAAATACCCCAAAATTATAACAAAACACAATCGAGAAATACATCTGGGTTTAAGAGCAATTTCAATACTGCAGAGCTAATAGAAATCATGTTCGGAGTATCTCAAAGGCAGGAGAAGAAATAAAAGCCTAGTTAAAGATAAAGTTGAGTTCTGGTCATGCGACTGCATTGTGAAAGAAACGTTGTGGAATCGATCAGAAAAGGTTGATCATTTAGCATATAAGTATTGGTGTGTACTGCAAGGTTTTGGAATCATCAAAATGATAAAAAATTTGGCCCAGTCTTGGTAAAGTTACAAGCACTGTACACAGAAAGATGTATATGGGACTACACGAACATGTGGCATAAAAATCCGTCCCGATTTTTATGCTGTAACATGTTATATTTAAAATATTAAGGCATTTGAAGAGCCATGCTTTTCAGGGAACATTTTTTATCTGATGTTCTTCCACTCTTGCATAATAACAATGATAACGCTCACAAATTATTTTTCACCTCTTCCCAGAACTCAACCTTCTCTTTAAATGACTGTAAGTTAATTCATGTCAAATTCATATTGCCTCAGGAATACATCTATGTCTGTGCATCTAAATATATATTTGTTTGAATAATCAATTAATTCACTGTTGTATTTCAACATGATCTTCTACAAGCTTAAAGTCATTTAATGTCAAGAATGGGAAAATACAGAATGTACTGAAACTGGTTGATCTACAGAGTAATGATGCCGGTTGTCAATAACGACTAGGGTGTGTACCCTATTTATTATTAATATTTACTATTATTACTACTACTACTACTACTACTACTACTATACTACTTCTACTACTAATTCTACAACTACTTCTACTACTACTACTTCTACTATTACTACTACTACTATTACTGTTACTACTACTACTACTACTTCTACTACTACTATTACTACTACTACTACTACCACTACTACTTCTACTACTAATTCTACTTCTACAACAACAATACTACTATTACTACTACTACTACTACAACTACTACTACTACTACTTCTACTACTACTTCTACTACTACTTCTAATATTACTACCACTATACACTGTACTACTACAACTGTAACTGTATTACAGGTACATGTTTGTACTAATGCTATTAATACTACTACATGTAGTAGTATTAATACTAACAATACAACAACATTTACTATTACTACAACTAATAACTAACTACTACTACTGCTGCTGCTGCTACTACGTACGACTACTGCTCCTGTTACTACTACTACTACTACTACAACATGTTATATTGCTACTTTATATTCCCCTTTCATTGCATTGCTTATGGCAAACAAAACTTATCAGGTAGTTAACGAAATAAAACACTGTGAGATTTTCACTATTTTCTCTTTCTTGTTATTTAAAACAACTATATTTACAAGTACAACTAATACTAGTAGTACAATTACTACTGCAGTACTGCTACTACTTCTACTACTTCTACTTCTAATATTAACTACTACTGCGACTACTCTATTATTACTACTAATACTAATAATTATACTTCTACTACTTCTAGCCAAAACTCCTACTTCTACTACTTCTACTATTAATATTAGCTACTACTAACTACTACTACAACTGTTACACATACCACTTCTACGACTACTTACTGCTACTCCTACTACTTCTCATAAATGTGTTACTGTAAAATTGTGGACATTAGTATTTCTGTTTTTCATTACTTAACAACCTTTTAACTTCTTATTTTATGATGTGGAAGATCTCTCTGCTCACTTGTCCATTACAGAATGTTACATGCATATGATGGGCTTATTCCGAATGGTCGGGTAGCGTCGCGATGCGTCGCGTTAACTTGAACGCGACCATTCGTCCAAAGCCCGGTTTTCCCGAAAGGGTGCGTTGGATATTCCGATTGTTAGGGCGCGTCAGGTCAGATAACGCGACCAAATGGCACATACGGGGGCAGGCGCGATCCAGGGGTATGGGCATTTATTACGGTCAGAAGAGCATATTTCGATACCTTATTCATGACACTGGCAGGTCACTAATTGGCATGGGGTCCAAGGGGCGGAGCTCTCGTAAGCTCAGGGGTTTGAGGCATTAAATTACCGTAAGATCTAGGGGCACGCCTTAGGGCCCTAGGTGGGGTCCAGGGGGCAGAGCCTCCAAAAGCTCAGGGGTTTTAGGCAATAAATTACGGTCAGATGAGCATCCAGGGGACCGCTTTAGGGCCATTGAGTGGGTCCAGGGGGCGGAGCCCCCGGAAGCTCAGGGGTTTTAGGCATTTAATAACAGTCAGATGAGCATATTTTGATACCTCATTATTTTGTGACACTGGCAGGTCACTATTCTTTATTTCCATTTCTCTCTAATATACTTTTTCACAAAAAGTGTAGGGGGGAGCTCGAGGCCCTCGAGCCCCGCCGTTCCGCGGGCCCTGACATGTAGGCCTCTAAATAAGCATATTTCTTGCCTGACTGTAAATTTAGGAATTTGTCATTTCCAACAAACGCATAAAAAGTATAATTTACTAAAAAGTGAGGACAAATCTCGGAAAATTATGTCATTTCAGCAACATTTGTAAATCACCGGTATCGAATTAGAAATAAACCACCTTTGAATTTTATTTGGGGGCAGCCCCCCCCCCCAAGCCCCCAAGCCCCCGTCAGTACGCCACTGATCTCCCCTACCTTTCTTTCTCTTTTAGGTTTGCTGGGGGGGGGGAGGCAAGGGCCTTTCGGTCAATCCACACGTTGTTGGCGGGATTAATCGCAACTTATCTCCCTTTCTTTTACCCCTTTCTTTTCTTCTTCCTCTTGTTTGTTCCCTTTAGCTCTCCTCTTTCCCTTTCCCTTTCTCTCTTTTTTTGGCGGGGCGGGGAGAGGCAAGGGCCCTTGGCCCCCCGATTCACAACTTGTTGGCAAGAAAATTGCAACTGATATCCCCCTTCTTTTCCTTTCTTCCTCTTTTTTTCTTTCCCTTCATCTCCTCTTTTCCTTTGCTCTTTCCCTTTCCTTCCTTCTCTCTAATTTTTTGATGGGGGGAGGGGGAGGAGGCAACAGCCTGGTAAGCAAGCCTTTCAGGCCTTCCCCCCCCAATCTCCTTCTTTTATCCCCTTTTCTTTTCTTCTTCCTCTTCGTTCTTTTCCTTTCTCTCCTCTTTCCCTTCTTTTCCTTCTCGATCTCTCGATCTCTCTCTCTTCTTTTTGCTGGGGGCAATTAAGGCCCCCTGCCCCTCTGGATCCGCGCCCGGGACTCGAAATAATGCAATCTGATGCATACCTTGGAAGGAAATTTGATAATACTTAATTAAAGAAATCATTACCATCTCCCCTCATGATAATTAGACCGCTATATAGTATAGTCTACAAACACAATCGAACTTAAACACACACCTGAAATACACTAGCTTACATCGTCCCAGGGGCGGATCTAGCTTTTTCCTCTGGCATTTTTTCCCCTGGCATTTTTACATCTGGCATTATTTCCTCTGGTATTTTTACTCGACACCTGTATGATTGTACGTGTGGGCTTATGTGTGTGTGCATTCGTGTGTGTCCACGTTCGTGTCTTTCTGAGTTTGACTTCATGTAGTTATTTTGTGTGAAACAGTTTCAATAATAAAAAATAGTCCAAGAAACCTAAAAGTACGATAAACGGATAGTTCTGCTTCTCAATCTTTTTTTTTTTAAATTAACGAACCCTTTCGGGAAAACCGGGGCTTTGGACGAATGGTCGCGTTCAAGGTAACGCGACGCACCGCGACGCTACCCGACTATTCGGAATAAGCCCATATGATGTGTAAGGTGCATATACGGCTGTCTCGACAGCACATACACATCAGAGGTTTACTAACCTCAAAGAAGTTGACAGTGGACTTTCGTGGGAAAAGGAAGCATCCCAAGTAAACTGTATCCATTCTGAATGACTCGATGACAACGCTTAACTTAACAAAGAATACGAAATAAGCCAAAATTGTGTCATCTGATCATAACAAAGATAAAATCATAAACTTTTCAAGCAAATGAGCCTTTTTTTATAGCATAAGTTGACATTTTCATTATTTTTACGCAATTATACAAAATAATGCAAATAGGTTTGCGGACTGAAATAACAGTTCGTAAAGGCTTTTCACCCCAGTGAATGCTGCACCCCAAATTTATTGGCACTATTGGATTTTGACAATGCTTTTTGAAAAGGCTGCATGCTACGCGCCTAGTCATCCATGGCGGCAGAGTTTTGAGTAAGGTATTATTACACGGAATATAAGTTACCGTGTAATACGAATTATAATGCAATGCCATACAGGTTTTTATCTGCAAATGGATATCAATCAAAGTAAGGAATACTTTTGACATACCAACTGGATGCGTAAATGATAACTTCCAAACCGAATCTTAAGTCTACATCTTCCCTCGTTCCTTTCTCACTCCTTAC
This sequence comes from Mesocentrotus franciscanus, assembly GCA_037976565.1. Classification (NCBI taxonomy): domain Eukaryota; kingdom Metazoa; phylum Echinodermata; class Echinoidea; order Camarodonta; family Strongylocentrotidae; genus Mesocentrotus; species Mesocentrotus franciscanus. The sequence continues at coordinate 16,964,075 of CP137684.1, read as the reverse complement.
GCGCGCTCTCCCTCTCTCTCTCTCTCCTAGCTCTCTTTTGATCAGGCTGCCGTGATTAAAGGCTATTCAAGGCTATTCATATACAGTCCAGTTAATGCACACTGTACTAGCTATATTTATCTCCCCCTCTCCCATTTCTCATTCATACTCACACATAGAAACACCCACAAACACATCCTCACACACACACCCATGCTCTCTTCCGGCCCTCACTCACTTTATGCAAACCCACACTATCTACACGCACAATCCCCCTCCCTCTAGTTTAATCCCCAGCCCACACCCCCATCGGATCAATTAAAGAGTCCTAGGAGTTGATTGGTCATAAAGATTGCAACTGAGGCATTGTGCAAATTGTCTATGCGACGCGGGGGCGGGGGGGGGGGGTACCAATTGTCAATAGTAATATTCAAAAAATTAATACATGTATCGTGTTTGGTACACACAACCCAGGAAAGAGTCAAGTTTGTAAGGGCGTGACATTATACGCGGGGAATACCACGTTGACGATTTGTTTTGTCTTGCGTGTATTCAAGCAAATAGGAGAATGATAACCAGAATGTACTTCACTTCTAAGTTTGATTTTGGTATAACGTGTACATGCATGCACGTTCGTCATGCTGGGTAAGGGTATCAAACAGTATACCTATACCAATAAGCTTAGTACCGTACGGAGGGAGGGAGGGAGGGAGGGAGGGAGGGGAGGAGGGGAGGGAGGGAGGGAGGGAGGGGAGGGGAGGGGAGGGGAGGGGGAGGAGGGGAGGGGAGGGGTGGTAAGACTTCTCTGTAATGTTTGTTTGATTTTTCGATATTTTAAAAATTATGTTATAAAGATTTTCTGTAAAGAAAATTCTCTTTTCTGTTACTTTATTGTTATGTTATGCTTGATTTGTTTTGTTTATGTCTGTTTGTTACTTTGTTGATTTCGTTGGGGAATGGGGGGGGGGGGTATTCGAATATTGATCCGTCTATTTCAGACACAATTTTAAGGTACGTTAACGTTATCGGATTTTCTTTCTTCCACTCTACAGATTCCTAACAAATTCCTCTAGATAGTCTAAGAGATGTTCTTTCATCGTCCACTTTATAGCCTATCGCTAGAAGTTTTTCATTTGTATACATATACTTATCTTGAAAAGGTGATATAAAAGCCTTTGAAGGATTTTCCAAAATGTTTGAACGATATTTGATGACAAAAGACGGCATTCTGGTACCATTTGTATGTAGCGTCACATGGCAATAAAATGGCAGAGAAATGATCATCAGTATCGGGTCTAATAATCTAAAGAAAACTGAATTTGAACCCGAGCCATATTTTCTCTCTCTCTCTTGTCATTGCCTTCCTTTATGTAATGTGTATGTAATGTGTATCTGTAGATAATATAATGAAAAATATCGCTGACATGAATCTTCTCCTTCTTCCACATCTTCTTCTACCTAGTAGTAGTAATAGTAGTAGTGGTAGTCGTAGTAGGAGCAGCAGTATCATAATAATTAATATTATTATCATTGTTATATTTATTATCATTGGTGTTGTTGCTATAATAGTTAATATCATTAATCAGTATTATTGTTATTATTTATAGTGTTATTATTCTTATAATTGTTGTTATGCTTCTTCTTCTTATAATAGTTATCTTTTGCAAGACTTCATGTGCCCAGGATTTATTGCTATAATACATCCAAGGTGTCTACCAAAACTGTTAATTCGTAGCAGAAATATTTCAATATAAAGAAGAAAAAGGTAGAGAATAAAATCATGACAATAGACAATTTGTCATAAATTAATGTCTTTAAGCTTACCCTTATTAGCATCTGGCTCTAGTTTTGCTTGGTTATTTGGTACTGGATGATTAACATAGAAAAAATGAACTTGTTTACAATCTGATGAATTAAAAAAAAGTTTGCATTATTTCAAATGATTACTTTCTGTTTTCTATGACCCTCGGGTATAATGATCTGTCTGGGTGCCATAAGGTTGGTGATGGACGTGAGCGCTGGGCTGTTATAATGAAAACGAATCATAATATATTGGAATTTTTTAGGGAATATTATGATTTTCAACAAGATGAAGCAAATAGTAAGCATCTAAAAACTTCAGATGTCATTTAAGACCGTTGCCATGGAAACGGAATGTTAAAGAAGTTATTTTTGAACCACGCCCCCCTAATTAAAAGGAAATAAATGAACCTAACCAATACAAGGAAACATTAAAATATATATTTTAGATAAAATAAAATAGGAAAAAGAACTAAATAGAGAATACATTCATGACAAAAGACAATTATGTCATAAATTAATGTCTTTAAGTTTACCTTTATTTGCATCTGGCTCGAGTTTTGCTTGGCTATTTGGTACTGGAGGATTAACATGGACACAATGCACTTGGGTACATGACCACATTATCTCTTATTCACTCTAGTTCCAATGTTTTCTGACTGTTTTCAAGACAATCATGTTTGTCTATCATATTTCTATGTAGGGAAAAGCAATCTTAGCAACAATTTCTGAATTTTAGCGACAATCGTTCGCCATTGCTGCTCTTTAATACTACGATGAGGTGCAGTACGTAACAAATTGAAATTCAGGACTCACAATAAATTAGTTTAACAGTTTATTCCACTTGGTTGATTCTATTGTTCGGATTATTTAGCAGAGAGAGGTAGAAGTTGATATTCTCTTGACAAACAACCTTGTATTATTATTCTTATATCTTGTTCATCGTCTCTACAATGCAGGCGCGGATCCAGGATTTCTTAGGGGGGAGGCCCAAATTTGAAATTATGCGAGCCAAATATTGGTACGTAATGGTGACCAGCAGTGGCGTAATGAGCAAAAACGTTTTTTTTTTTTTTTGGGGGCAGACAAAAATCTGCATCTCCCCACTCTACCTCCAAGCCCCACTGAACGTTTTTCAAAGTGGGTGGGGACGCTAAAGTATTTGTGATCAAGTAGAGCGTAGCGCAAATTGGCGTGGGGTCTAGGGGCAAACGCCGGCGGGGATCAAAGGGCGGAGGCCCTGGAAGCTCAGGGGATATGGGCATTTAATTACGGCCAGATGAGCATATTTTGATACCTTAATTCATGACACTGGCAGGTCACTCATTGGCGTGGGGTCCAGGGGGCTGAGCCCCCTGAAACTCAGGGATTTAAGGCATTTTATAACGGTCAGATAAGCATTCAGGGGCCTGCCTTAGACCCCTGGTGGGGTCGAAGGGCGGACCCCAGAAGCTCAGGGTTTTAGACACTTAATTACGGTCAGATGAGCATATCTAGATACCTTATTTGTGACACTCGCAGGTCACTAATTGGCGTGGTGTCCAAGGGGGGGCCCCAGAAGCTCAGGGGTTTTAGCCATTTTATAACGGTCAGTTAAGTATTCAGGGCCGCCTCAGGACCCCTGGTGGAGTCGAAAGGGCGGAGCCCCGGAAGCTCAGGGTTTTTAGACATTTAATTACGGTCAGATGAACATATTTTGATACCTTATTTGTGACACTCGCAGGTCACTAAATGGCGAGGGTCCAGGGCGAAGCCCCCGGAAGCTCAAGGGTTTTAGGCATTAAATTACAGTCAGTCATAAACGTTTTACATTTTAATTTGGACTTATGAACCCTTTCTTGTTTTCGCAATTATGCACCCTATTCCATTTTCAGAAACATTACTGAACCCTTTTCTCACCATCGGAAATACGAAAAACATATCAATCATGTTTTGATTCTTATTCTTTATAAAACGTCAAATTCTAATAGATCTTTTAAAAGGCGAACGATAAAGTAAAGTAGTTTGTATGGATATATTGAAGGTTTGACGGACTACGGAGAAGAAGGATAAAAGGACTGAAAAGAAAACACCTTTTAAAAGAGACAACAGGAACTGTATCGAGATTATGAAACGCATTTTTTTAAGGAAAGAATAACAGTAGGGGACAAGAAAAAAAATTATGACGTTTTCTTTTTTCTAAAGATCGAGCTAACTAGGGCGGAAAAAAGAAAAACCATTGAACAAAGATCTATTCATGAAGAGGTGTTTTATCACCTCACCTCGCTGTTGAGTTCTGTTAAGCGAATACAAAAGAACAAAGAACAGGCAATGTGGCGAGAAATCTTGCGCGTAATTTAGCAGAGGAAGACTAAAAGGGGACAAAAGCAAAATAATTGTAACATGTTTTTTTCTAAAGATCGAGCTAACTAGAGCGGAAAAAAGGATAACGATGATGAGATCATGATTAGCTCTAGTTCTCTAATTATGTGTATTTTTCTCTGGTTTCGTTTTAGACCACATGATCCAACTGACTTGCATCAGGCAGGCGCGGATCCAGGATTTCTTAGGGGCGGCCCAAATTTGAAATTATGCGAGCCAAATATTTGTACGTAATGGTGACCAGCAGTGGCGTAATGAGCAAAAACGGTTTTTTTTTTTGGGGGCAGACAAAAAAATCTGCATCTCCCCACTCTCACCTCCAGGCCCCACTGAACGTTTTTCAAAGTGGGTGGGGGACGCTAAAGTATTTGTGATCAAGTAGAGCGTAGCGCAAATTGGCGTGGGGTCTAGGGGCAAACGCCGGCGGGGATCAAAGGGCGGAGGCCCTGGAAGCTCAGGGGATATGGGCATTTAATTACGGCCAGATGAGCATATTTTGATACCTTAATTCATGACACTGGCAGGTCACTCATTGGCGTGGGGTCCAGGGGGCTGAGCCCCCTGAAACTCAGGGATTTAAGGCATTTTATAACGGTCAGATAAGCATTCAGGGGCCTGCCTTAGACCCCCTGGTGGGGTCGAAGGGCGGACCCCAGAAGCTCAGGGTTTTAGACACTTAATTACGGTCAGATGAGCATATCTAGATACCTTATTTGTGACACTCGCAGGTCACTAATTGGCGTGGTGTCCAAGGGGGGGGGGAGCCCCCAGAAGCTCAGGGGTTTTAGCCATTTTATAACGGTCAGTTAAGTATTCAGGGCCGCCTCAGGACCCCTGGTGGAGTCGAAAGGGCGGAGCCCGGAAGCTCAGGGGTTTTAGACATTTAATTACGGTCAGATGAACATATTTTGATACCTTATTTGTGACACTCGCAGGTCACTAAATGGCGAGGGTCCAGGGCGAACCCCCGGAAGCTCAAGGGTTTTAGGCATTAAATTACAGTCAGTCATAAACGTTTTACATTTTAATTTGGACTTATGAACCCTTTCTCGTTTTCGCAATTACGCACCCTATTCCATTTTCAGAAACATTACTGAACCCTTTTCTCACCATCGGAAATACGAAAAACATATCAATCATGTTTTGATTCTTATTCTTTATAAAACGTCAAATTCTAATAGATCTTTTAAAAGGCGAACGATAAAGTAAAGTAGTTTGTATGGATATATTGAAGGTTTGACGGACTACGGAGAAGAAGGATAAAAAGGACTGAAAAGAAAACACCTTTTAAAAGAGACAACAGGAACTGTATCGAGATTATGAAACGCATTTTTTTTAAAGGAAAGAATAACAGTAGGGGACAAGAAAAAAATCATGACGTTTTCTTTTTTCTAAAGATCGAGCTAACTAGGGCGGAAAAAGAAAACCATTGAACAAAGATCTATTCATGAAGAGGTGTTTTTCACCTCACCTCGCTGTTGAGTTCTGTTAAGCGAATACAAAAGAAAGAACAGGCAATGTGGCGAGAAATCTTGCGCGTAATTTAGCAGAGGAAGACTAAAAGGGGACAAAAGCAAAATAATTGTAACATGTTTTTTCTAAAGATCGAGCTAACTAGAGCGGAAAAAAGGATAACGATGATGAGATCATGATTAGCTCTAGTTCTCTAATTATGTGTATTTTTCTCTGGTTTCGTTTTTAGACCACATGATCCAACTGACTTGCATCAGGCAGGCGCGGATCCAGGATTTCTTAGGGGCGGCCCAAATTTGAAATTATGCGAGCCAAATATTTGTACGTAATGGTGACCAGCAGTGGCGTAATGAGCAAAAACGGTTTTTTTTTGGGGGGCAGACAAAAATCTGCATCTCCCCACTCTCACCTCAGGCCCCACTGAACGTTTTTCAAAGTGGGTCGGGGACGCTAAAGTATTTGTGATCAAGTAGAGCGTAGCATAAATTGGCGTGGGGTCTAGGGGCAAAGCGCCGGCGGGGATCAAGGGCGGAGGCCCTGGAAGCTCAGGGATATGGGCATTTAATTACGGCCAGATGAGCATATTTTGATACCTTAATTCATGACACTGGCAGGTCACTCATTGGCGTGGTGTCCAGGGGGGCCAGAAGCTCAGGGGTTTTAGGCATTTTATAACGGTCAGTTAAGTATTCAGGGCCGCCTCAGGACCCCTTGTGGAGTCGAAAGGGCGGAGCCCCCGGAAGCTCAGGGGTTTTTGTCTCGCCTGCGTAGCAAAAAGCGAGACATAGGCGCCGCTTTTCCGGTGGCGGCGGCGGCGACGGCGGCGGCGTCAACATCAAAAACTTAACCAAGGTTAAGTTTTAGAATTTTAATATAATTTTGAAAGTATAAGTTCTTATTCAATGAAACTTGGACTAAAGGGTAATCAAGTATCCCGATCATGTGAGGAGAATTTCAGGTCACAAAGTCAAGGTCAAAGGTCATTTAAGGTCAACAAACTTAGACCATGTTGTGGCATCATCATCAAAAACTTAACCTGAGGTTAAGTTTTTGAATTTTAATATAATTTTGAAAGTATAAGTTATTATTCAATGAAACTTAGACTAAAGGCATATCAAGTATCCCCAATCATGTGAGTTGAATTTCAGGTCACTAAGTCAAGGTCAAAGGTCATTTCCAGTCATCAAACTTAGACTATGTTGTGGCATCACGTTAAGATCTTGAATTTTTATCGTAATTTTGAAAGTATACATTCCTATTCCATGAAACTTGAACGTAAGGGTTATCAAGTATCACCAATCATGTGATTAGTCTTTTAGGTGACAAAGTCAAGGTCAAATGTCATTTCAGGTCTGCATATTCTTAGTCAATATTCACTTCAAAATGCTGATTAGATTCAGAGGATTTCATCAATAATGTCCCTACCTCAATTTTTCATCATATCGAATTGCGTAATGCAGGCGAGACCGCCGAGAGCGTTTCACTTGTTAGATTACGGTTTTGATACCTTATTTGTGACACTCGCAGGTCACTAAATGGCGAGGGGTCCAGGGGGCGAAGCCCCCGGAAGCTCAAGGGTTTTAGGCATTAAATTACAGTCAGGTGAGTATCCAGGGGCCCGCCTTGGGGCCCTTGGTTGGGTCCAGGGCAGAGCCCCCGGAAGCACAGGGGTTTTATGCGTTTAATTACGGTCAGATGAGCATTTTTGTTATACCTTATTGACAGAAGCAGGACACTATTTAGCGTCGGGTCCAGGGGGCGGAGGCCCAGAAGCTCAGGTGTTTTAGGCGTTTAATTACTGTCAGATGAGCCTATTTTGATACCTTATTTGTGACACTGGCAAGACAATAATTGGTGTGGGGTCCAGGGGGCGGAGTCCCCAGAAGCTCAGGGTTTTAGGCATTAAATTACCGTCAGATGAGCATCCAGGGGCCGCCTTAGATCCCTAGGTGGAATCAAGGGGCAGAGCCCCGGAAGCTCAGGGTTTTAGGCATTTAATCACGGTCAGATGAGCATATTTTGATACCCCATTATTTTGTGACACTGGCAGGTCACTATTCTTTCTTTCTAATTTTCTTTAATATACTTTTTCAAAAAAGTTGGGGGCTCGAGGCCCTCGATCCCCGCAGTTCCGCGGGCCCTGACATGTAGGCCTCTAAATAAGCATATTTCTTGCCTGACTGTAAATTTAGGAATTTGTTTTTTCCAACAAACGCATAAAAAGTATAATTTACTAAAAAGTGAAGAAAAACTCGGAAATTTCTTGCCTGACTGTAAATTTAGGAATTTGTTATTTTCCAACAAACGCATAAAAAATATAATTTACTAAAAAGTGAGGAAAAAACTCGAAAAATTGTGTCATTTCAGCAAGTGTCCCTTTCCCTTTTCTCTCTCTTTTAGGTTTGCTGTAGGGGGGGCGCAGGGGCCTTTAGACCCCCCTCCCCGATCCACACGTTGTTGGCGGAATTAATCGCAACTGATCTCCCCTTCTTTTCACCCTTTTCTTTTCTTCTTCGTCTTTTTTGTTCCCTTTCCCTTCCTTCTCTTTTTTTTTGGGGGGGGGGGGTTAGAGGCAGGCCCCCCCCCCCGATCCACAACTTGGCGGGAAAATTGCAACTGATATCCCCTTCTTTTCTTTTCTTCTTCCTCTTTTTTCCTTCCCTTTATCTCCTCTTTTCCTTTTTCTTTCCCTTTCCTTCCTTCTCTCTTATTTTTTTACTGGGGGAGGCAACAGCCTAGGAGGCAAGGCCCTTTCGGCCCCTCCCCGACCTGCTTCTTTTCCCTTTTTCTTCTTCCTTCTTTCTCTTCTTTTCCTTCTCTCTCTCTCTTTTTTTGGGGGCCAAGGCCCGCTCGGCCTCCCCCCTGGATCCGCGCCTGCTACAATGCTATTTGAACTATATTTGATGACAAAAGACGGCACTCTGATATGGTACCATTTTTATGTAGCGTCACACAGGGGCGGATCCAGCCGGCAACAAGAGGGGGGGGGGGGAATTTGTTAGAAAATATTTAGCGGCAACTCAGCCAGGGAGCGGGACAATTACTCGGGACAATTACCCCCTGGACAATCACCCCGGTCAATGCAGGTAGCAAATGACAGTCGTGTATTAATAAGCAACCAATTTAAAAATATACATATATGTATATATATATATATATATATATATATATATATATATATATAATTATATATATATATAATTATATATACATATATATATATATATATATATATATATATATATATATATATATATATATAATTATATATTGAACAGTTTTGCAGACCTAACGTAATGTAATCAATGTTGAGTGTTAGTTGCAGAAAACAAAAGTTCCACTCATTTTGTTTTGTGCTCCTCCCACGTCATTATGTACAACATTGTGTTATACTTACACATGATGTATAACAGAATGAATGCATGCATGGCTTAATGACAACAAAAGAATGTTCCAAAGTACTTGTTCATCTCATTCACTTATCCAGAAGATGAGAATACCACATTACAAATCAATCACAATTACCAGGTGAACCTCTAAAGATAACCTTAAATTAAAGACCTTTAGTACTATAGCTATAACACACATGTCATTCATGAAGGTAACTAAGCAAATATGAATACACGCATGTCATCAAATGTGAATACACGCATGTTTAATCAAATAAAATTACACATAATATTACATGTACATCACACAAAAAGCAGTCAAAACAAAATTAGGCCATATTCAGAGGTAAAGAAAAGGAAGAAGAATATGAATGAAGAACAAGATTCCAAAAAGTCGGGACAAGAAAATGAACAAGAAGAAATGGAAAAAAAAGGGGGGGGGGCGGCCGGGGACAAGATTCCAAGACAAGCTTAGGCCTAGGCTACACAGGCTATAGACTTTCACATTTTTCGAGTGATAAGCGCTATAAATAGTTAGTCTTTGAGATCTTAACCGATGAATACTACGTCCATATGGTATTAAGGTTTTATCACATTATAATTTTTGCATATCAGAAATATCTTCAATAAAAGAAGAAGTGATCCAAGGCCAAATAACAAAAATAACGTGTTTCTCGTCCGTAATTATAGCTGGCCAAGCCTATTTATTCACAGATATTGTGCTATGTGAGCTAGTATACTGATGCAGTGTATGACAAAACAAATTGTTTCACTTTAGAAGCTATTTAAACAAAATGGATATCACAGGCTTTTTTTTCTTTTTCTCCTGAATAGTAAATAGTATTTTTTTTAAAGGAGACGGCGGCCAAAAAGGAGGCGGGCGGTGACGAGAAACACTTCATTTTTGTTATCTGGCCTAACTAGGAACTAACGGATTTCGTAGAAGAAAAAGTTATTACAGTCTCATTTCCTCCGAAAGTAGACTAGTTGATTTAGTGTAGTGACTCATGAATAAACATCACTCTTCCACTTCTTCGCCCAGATAACTAATGCATAATTCATGAACCTTCAGTTGCAATCAGACCGCATCTTCGCATACGAGGGGGATATTTTTTACACGCTAGCCTGGCCATTTTCGCCGTAATACTCGTAAAAGTGCGCTGGTGGGAAAGCCTACACATAGGCATGCACGCAGTTAGTGTGCGGGTGGACCAAAGAGCTATATAGCTCTATGGGGTGGACTTGTTGCTCGATATAATAGCTGGTCGTTCGTTCGTGTCTCCTTAGATCAAGATTAATATAAAGTTCCTAAATTAAATTAAATTAAATTAAGTTCTTGAATTCCATCGCCCGATGGCTGCGATGACCGTCTCGTTTACAAGGGCCAGCTATTAGGTCTTCATCTGATGATTGCCATGCATGATGTACATGTGTATATTAAATACACCTCGCATGTAGGCTAATATCAGTCGCTTCCATGGTATTTATCACAGAAATGGCCAGGCTAGCGTGTAAAAAAAAATTACGCAGGCCGGCCGTGCCGGAGCCATTGGCCCGTATTCTGAAGTCGTGTCTAACCAGTTGTCTAAATTAGTCCTGTCTAAGTCCCGTCTAACTTTAGACACGAAGTCGTGTCTAACTTTTTTGTATTCTGAAGTCGTGGTTAAGTCAAGTTAAACGCCAAGTCCTGTCTAAGTCTTGTTTAACTTTAGACAACTGCGAGGGGTTGTTTAAGTCCTGTTTAAGAGCGCGATTCTGCTGCTTTTCAACGTACACTCTATTTGCTGACCCCGAACTTGCAGGGGAGAACGATGGTACATGCACCCTCTAAAATTTCAAATACGTTTTGCAGGATTTTTCTCGCGGAGCCATATATTTTTTTCTCGATAATATTAAATATTCTTATCTAATGGTGACATCTTGGAAATTCCATAATCTATACTAAACTATCCATTCTGTTAGAGAAGTTTCTTTTCTGGATCTTCCGAGCACTGACTCACTGATATTATTAGTGAACTGTGTTTGTACTGTGCGCCAGTACGTACATACACAGTGCAGTGCAGTGCAATACGTGTGTACGTGTACACAGTACATGCAGTCGATATCGATATCACGATCACATCACCATGGCAGCAAAGCTGTGCACGTTATCCGGTGCGCACACGCATGCGCATTCGGTCTATCCTCTGCAAAAATGTCAGAATTAACGCCTACTGGGCATGCGCAGAAGTCGTGACTAAAGTTAAACACCACTTCGTAGTTAAACACGACTTAGACGGGACTTAAACAGTTGTTTAGTTAGACGCGACTTAGACACGACTTCAGAATACGAAATTTAGTTAGACAGGACTTAGACGCGACCTCGTGTTTAAGTCGTGTCTAACTACACCTGTAAACAGTTGTTTAACTTTAGACATGACTAAGTTAGACATGACTTCAGAATACGGGCCTATATGTTTTGTGTTTTTTGTTTGTGTTTCACCATAGGAAGACAATTTGATTGAATTGTGGGATATATGTACATGTAGATCCAAGGTCACAGGGGTCAATCTCTGAAATTACAGGTTTTATCCTTATTATCGCAATATCTCAAGAACTACTCAAAGTATGAACTTCATGCAAACTTGATAACAGTATAAACTAATGTAGGAAGACATCTGGTTAGATTTGGGGGTATGCAATATCTCAAGAACCACTTGAGGTATGAATTTCAAACCTTGTGACAGTGTGTATTATGATAGGAAAACAATCTGGTTATAGATTGTGGGGCAGGTCAAAAGTCAAAGCTCATAGGGGCCAATCTCTGTATTATACTTGTTATCACGATATCTCATTAAGAACCACTCAAGGTATGATCTTCAAACTTGGTGACAATATATCAGCATATAGTAAGACGATCTGATTAGGTTTTGGAGTATTAGTAGGTCTAAGGTCAAAGGTCAAGTATTAGCCCCATAGACAATTACCCCCAGGACAACCAAGGACAACCACCCCTAGGACAATTATACCCCCTGAAAATCCCCCCGTTTATTATCAATAGGGGAAGTCCACCCTGATAATAAGTTGGCGATTGTCCTCGGGGAGGGGGTGGAATTATCTGAGGGGCAATTTTCCGGGGGGGGGGTGGGTTATTGTCCCGCTGGTAATTGGCTGGGGGATGATTGTCCAGGAGGTAATTGTCCTATAACCAATTAAAGCGGTAAGTATATGGTCCAATGTCGAAAGTCATAGAGGTCAATTTTGAAAATAACGGTATTAAACTTGTTATCACACTATATCAAGAACTTCTTGGGGTGTGAGATTCAAACACAGTTATAGTATTACCTTAGGGAGACAATCCAATTTTTAGCTCACCTGAGCCAAAGTCTCTAATAAGCTATTGTGATCTTTTTTTTACGTTCATAAACTTTTTACAATTTCAATTTCTTCTGAAAAATGCATGGCTGGATTTTAATCAAACTTGGTAGGAATCATCCTTGGGCACGGGAGATTGAAGTTGAAGTTGTTCAAATGGGGTATATATATCATGCCCCCAAGGGGGTTTGGGATTAGCACCCATCCGACCTGCCCCCCCCCCCTTAAAAAAAACGCCCTCTGGTTTACATTTTCGATTTCTTCAGATAAAAAAGATGCATGGTCAGATTTTAACCAAACTTGGTAGGAATCATCCTTAGGCAAGGGAGATCTAAGGTTCTTCAACTGGGGTATGTACCTTCAAGGGGGCCTGGGGGCAGCGCACCCCCTCCCCAAAGTTCCTAATTGGTAGTACTTGCACATTTTCTACTTCTTCTTGAAGCCCATGCCTGGATTCCATCCAAAATTAGTAGTAGGAATTACCTGCAGGAAAGGGAGGTCTAAAGTTGGTCAAATGGGGCATATGCCCCCAACGGGGCTTGGCAGCAGCCTTAAATATCAACCATGTAAACAGCAATGCGAGCACGACATGCTTAAAAATATGTGCATGCGCGAATCTTGAAAACTGTCAAAAAATGGCAGAATTTGTTCCATTTGAATGAAGGATATCTCTTCAAAATGCTTGGTTACCCTCATTTTTTATTTCATATTCTGATAGATCATGAAGTGTAGATTTGACTTATACCAAAATGTTGGTATGGATTCTGGCCACATTGTAGGAATCACTTTTATATGAAGAAGACCCAACTTCATACCTGCCCCTGCAGGGCACTTGGGAGCAGCACTCTTAAATTGCTCTACTGTTTCAATAAATGGTATGTCCCTGGTGCCAAGGAGTTAGGTACCTTTTTGTGCGAGCCCCCTACTGGGAGTAGCATCCCTTCCCCAAATCCCCTCTGGTTTACATTTTTGACTTCATCTAAAAAAAAATGCATACCGGTAGCCAGATTTTCACAAAACTTGGAACGAATCATCCTTAGGCAAGGGATTTCTAAGGTTGTTCAAATAGGGTATACATGTATGCCCTCCAGGGGGCTTGGGGGCAGCCTTCAATATCCACCATCCAAACAGCTTAACAGCAGTGCAAACATGGCAAAATTAACTACTTCTACTACTATTAACTAGTTACTCCTACTATTACTATTACTACTACTATAACTACTTCTCATACTACAACTACCAGGCGTGGATCCACACGGGGGCCTGATGATTGTAACCAGTATTTTTTAAATATTAAAAAAAAAACTTAGTCGTCACACTTGCCCTCCCCACACTGAGCAAAAATAACGGTCTTCGCTATTTTTAATTTTCCGGGGGATAAAATTTAAACTTAGTGCTCACACTTGCCCCACCTAACCGAAATAATTTGGATATATTGGTCTGCGCGATTTTCACATTTCCGGGGGCAAAACAAAACAAACAAATTAGTGCTCACTACCCCACCTCCTCATCCCCCAACTGGGCGAAATATCGGTCGGCGCGATTTTCACATTTCCGGGGCAAAAAGGAACAAAACAAAAATTAGTGCTCACTACCCCCCTCCCCCACTGAGCGATCGAAATCTCGGTCGGCGCAATTTCCACATTTTAGGCCCCCCTATTGGAAAACCTCGCCACTGACTACTACTACTACTATACTTTTTTCCAGTCATTACTTATGCGAAACAAAACATACTAGATAGTTTGAAGAATTTAAAGCAATGTGGGCTATTCTCATTTTCTTGTTATTTAATTGCACTTTCAGTTGACTTTTTTCCATGAATATGTTACTGTATAAGTGTGGACATTACCATTGCTATTGTTCATTCGGCCCCCCTACCATTATTTTCTTCCAGATCCTGGCTTGTTCCTGTGACTGAGTCAATTGATTTGCCAAGATGCCTGTATCACTAAGTGAGTGGAGGGTCCGAATCGGAACATTTTTTCATTGGATTAGGGAGTATGAGGTTAAGGAGAGGAGAGAAAGATTGCTTAAAGAAAGGATTCGAAGACTGAAGGTTCTTTGCGAGAGACTTGAAGCGAAAAGGGGTGATTCTGGAGAGGAGTCTGAAGATGTCAAAAGCAGACAAGATGGCCCTGATCCCAAGGGATGTCCTCATAAAACTGCGTACATTCGGTCTTCAGGAAACTCATCAGATATCAAGAATTTACTATCTTCATGTGATCAGTGCATACAAGATTTATTAACAGCAAGTGATTCCCATATCAAGGAGATACTCACTCCTTCTGGTTGTAGCATCAAAGAACTCATTACCCCAAATGACTGTAGCATCAAGAGTCCAAACACGTTGAATGGTTCGACTATCAAAGATGTAATCACACCAAATGATTCTGGAATCAAAGGGCTACTTACGACAAATGATTCTAGAATTCAAAATCTGGTCGAGGCAAATGACGACTCTAGAATTCAAGATCTAGTCAAGGCAAATGATGATTCTAGAATCCAAGATCTACTCAAGACAAATTATTCCAGTATCAGGGATCCAATTACACCAAAATATTGTAGTACAAAAGATGTAATCGTATCAAAGAATGATAGCTCTAAACCGCTTGATACCCCAAATGATTCTAGCACCAAAGAGTTAACTTTGTTAAATGCTTCCAGTATCAAAGATCTCATTACACCAAATGATCCTAGCATCATAGATCTAATCACGTCAGAATATTATAATGTCAAGGACCTCATCACATCAAATGATTCAAAAATTGATAGTCTACTAACTCCTAATGAGACCAACATTAAACGGCTAATAAAGCCGGACGATGACTACATTGAAGAGCAGCTTGCACAAGCTTATGATTATGTCAAAACAGTAGGTACATCAGATGATGAAAGCATAGAGCAAGATACCCAAGTTGGTGATTCGGAAGAACAGCAGATGTCTGATTTTTCCATTTCACCACATCAAAGTCTGTCAGACGCTTCCTTGAGGGAGCTACTCACATCCTATCCATCAACGAAAGACCTTCGGACTCCAACTGATTATTTGAATGCTGATCTAATCATACAGACTTCTTACATCAAAGACCATAGAACCCAATCAGATGGCTCTGTGAAAGAGCTATCGTCACCTGGCTCAGGAACCACAGTATGCCGACCATTTGCACCATGTGATGATTTCCTGGTGGAGCTCCTAAAACCAACTGTGTCTGCAAGCAAAGATCTTCCTTCAATTGACCTTTGTTGCCATGAACCTGACAGACGAAATGAGCCATTTTCTGAAGAAAGTGGCAAACTACCTCATTTCGTGGGCAAAGAGCAACATCCTCAACCTGATTCTTGCACCAAGGAAGCAACTGATGATGAAGTCCTCAAGGAGCATCGGGGAGCATCAGGGAGCTGCAAGAAGTCACAGACTGAAACCAGTATTCTCACGGCAGTCCAACGCAGTCCGGTGGTTCCATTCGTCTCGAGAAAATATTGCATCAGCGACAGATATGGAGAGGTGGGTACACATACTATTTTAATCATCCGGCCCGTTTCGAGTAATCGTTTAATCGACTACCCGCCCGGTAAAGCCAGTAGTCGAATAATGAACTTGATAACCGACAAGTCGATGACTCATTGGGCACCCAAGAACATCTAAATGGATATAAATTTGTCACAAATTACACAATAATTCTACTTTCTAAGACATTGGAAGGAAGTTTAAATAAATCAAATTCCTACCTAACCTTAACTTAGAAGCAAACAACTAGCAAGCTGGCTCAAACTAAATTGTTGACGTACGTGCAGTGAAAACAATTATGCATTGCCCCACGTGTGATAATTCATGTAGTGAGATGAAGAAATACGCGACGACGATGAAGAAAAAAAAAATTCTAGCGATAATTTGTATGTAAATACCTGTCACGAACCTACAAATATGCAATATTTTATTTGTTAAACTATTATTATTGTAATATTTCTGGTTGATTGATGATTTTGACTATCGTGAAGATGGATGTTTGTCGATTCTAAATATGTGTCTGGTGGTTGGCTTTTGGAATTTGAGTGTATTTCGTATTTTGAGTGTGTGTACGTATGTGTGTTGGGTACATGATACATAAGTGTAACAATTTCGGACAAATTTTGCAATGTAAATGATGAAATAAATATATATTATAGTATTTTAATTTATTTTTTTCTGGAAAATTACGATCTTTTTTATTTACCATATTAAAAATAAATATTTATAAGAACAGTAATCGAACGAGCCCGGCGGCCATATTGAATTTACCCATATATACGTATGATACGTACCGTTATCACTGACCGAATATACATAGGCATACATCGGTACTGTACGTACGGTAAATTCAATGGCAGTTTTCGTGAATCGTAACATATTTTGACAAACAACACTCGACAAATCTTTAAAAATAATCATTTATTGTCGAATTGAAAACAGGAATCTTGTACAATTGCAAATAAAACACGATTAAAGACGGAAATATGAATGTAAGTACTTCTTTTCTTCACAAATAGTTACATTTAAAGCAGGTTTTATGTGAAATTAGTGCTGGGCGGAAGCAGTGTTTTTTATCAGGAGTGGTGGGCGGAAATCCCCCGTGCTGGGCGGGCTCGCCCAGCGCCGCCCACCGTAGCTATAACGCTGATAATAGTCTATATCAGCTTACACCTATATTACCGACTAGTCGATTATATAAACCATTGTTAACTGGATCCAGAGGCTCTAGGACAATTACCCCAAATGAAGGGACAATCATCCCCCTGGCAAATTTCCAACGGGACAATTACCCCCCAAGGACAATTACCCCCGGAAAATTACCTCCCAAGGACAACCATCCCCCGAGGACAAATACCCCCTAAGGACAATTACCCCCCTGAAAATTACCCCCCTTGGACAATCACACCCCTCCCAGGGGACAATTACCCCCACCCCCTGAAAATGACCCTCCGCTGACAATCACCCACCCTCCCCCTCCTGAGGACAATTACCCTCCGGAAATTTAAACCGGCTTATTATCAGGATGGACTTCCCTTATCATGAACAGGGGGTAATTTTCCCGGGGGGGGGAGGTAATTGTCCTAGGGGCTAATTTTCAGAGGTGGGGGGTAATTGTCCTAGGAGGTAAGTTTTCGGGGGGTAATGTGTAAATTTTCAATCATTTGGGAATCGCAGAAAAAAACCACTGTATGGTCTTCGCGCTCGCACAAAGACAATTTTAACACGTAAACCAATGGGGATCGCAGGAGGATGAGGGTACAAATTAATTGATATTCCCTGTGAGCGGGCTACGAGGGTACAAATTAGTGAGTGGGGCATGGCTTAAAATCACGACTCCAATTTCGACCAATCAGATGGCTAGATTTCTAAAGTGAGGTATATAAAAACAATTATAACAAGAAGTCAAACACAGAAATATACATTAATATAATGCATTTTGAAAATCATTGATTAAATTACTAGAGAGAATGTATACATTAGGTTCAAGTTAAAATGCTTCTTTTTTTAAAGTAAAAACTGTGGAAATGGAGCGCTCCACTGAGAAGCATGTTGTTCTGCAAATTCGCAAGAAAAATATTATTCTTTCATTGCTACATTGTTCTGGTATAATTCAATGTTTCTCAAAACAAAATATACATTTCAAAGTACTTTGTCTGGAAGTTGGAAACCGGCAACATTTGATAGAAAAATAATGATTTTGGACCTCTTAACATGTTGCTAATTTTACTTTTTAAATAATTATTTTCCACAAAAAAAAATCTTATCAAACGCAATTTGGTCATGCAATAAAAATGGACACAGTACGTGTGTTCATAAATTTTTTCCTTTTTTATCCCCTCGCCGACAAAGTCGGAGGGGATATAGTAACGCTGTCCGTCCGTCCTTCCTTCCTTCATTCCGTCCTTCCGTCCGTTCGTCCGTTCGTAACAAATTTGGTTTCCAATCAATAACTTCAGTAATGTTTGACGGATTTTAATGAAATTTGATATGAAGGTACATGGTATCAAAATACAGGCTAAGTTCGATTTCGGAGTATGTAGGTCAAAGGTCAAAGGCCATAGCTCATTAAATATGCGAAAAATACAAATCTGGTTTCCGAACGATAACTCTAGTAATGTTTGACGGATTTTAATGAAATTTAATGTGAAGGTACATGGTATCAAAATACAGGCTAAGTTCGATTTCGGAGTATGTAGGTCAAAGGTCAAAGGCCATAGCTCATTAAATATGCAAAAAAAAACTAATTATATATGTGAAAATTTTGTTAATAACTTCCTTGCCTAGTAATATAATAGTATAGTCTAATGAGGTAACTTGTTCTGACGTATATAGGCCATTTGTACCCTGCGAGGGGATGCTACGCTTTGCGTTGACTTGTTTATACATGCATCTGATATATTACTTAGGTTCTGGGTCAAAGGATATCGAGTCAAACCACAAAATGTGGAATGACTGTCTTAATAGGGTTAAAGACCATTGTCCTAGAGCGATTGCTGATGAATGAAATGGAAGAATTGTACACAAACGAATAAATACATTTTCTTGATTAGGCAAACAACCATAACAAGCATTTCTTCATTAGATAATGTGCTGGTGAAGTGAAATATGCTCGATCATAAATTATACCACCGTCTTTTCTCTCTTTTTGTTATAGAAACAGATGGGAGAATCCGCATCATCTTGTCATGGACCATCCTTGAAGTCAAAGACAGATATGATCTCTGGACAGATTCCTCCTCTCTCCGAACTGCTCCTCTTGAAATCTGGTGATGTAGAGCTCAACCCAGGCCCACCTAAAGCGTAAGTCTCTAATATTTCTTCAGCTAAATATCTCTTTCAACTTTGCATACTGCATACTGCATACAGTCAAAAAATTGAATTTTATACGAAAATATAAGTAAACACTTCTGGCCTGTTTCTAGCATGTTAAAGTTCCAAAACATGCTACATGTACATCCACTTCAGTTTGGTTCCAGAACTTGATACATCCATTAATAAACAATGGTCTGCTCCAGGAACTGACCAATTTTCAGACTTTTAAAAGTAGTCGATTAATTACAGGATAAAAACTGACACCTGGGTTTCTTTAGGAAGTGATTGTGTTGTCCCAATACGTAATATATATTTCAAATTGATAATGCAAAGTAGGTGTATTCAAATAACTGTCTTTCTCAGAACTCAGTTTTACGGATGTTGCATGTTTTGGAACATGAGGCGTAATCTGTCGCTGATATTTCAGGAAGTAGATTAAGGGAGGCTAAACATGAACGTAAGGTGATACTCGGCCTATTTTAAATGATAATTAAAACTTGATATGATGTACTACATATCATTTGTTTCTTCCTTAAATTCTATTTTGTTCTGTTGTTCGATAATTCCACATATATTCAACTAGACCAATAGCCAAAGACATTGAATATTAAAATCATGGACCCTCCTACAAACTAAACAAAATGATATCTGTTGCATTGAAGTGAAAATGAGGCATGGACTTTGGTATCTCACCGCACCAAACCGATTTACATTAATATATATTATAAGACAATAATTTAAAGCAAACTGTCACTCCGTTTAGATGCAATTAATTTATTTAATATGAACTCTTTTATAGAGTACCGAAGTGCGATGTCATAATACTGGCCAAGTTGTCAAGGTTACTGGTTCCAAACAATTTTGTACTAAGCGATGGTGTGATCACACCAGCCCCAAACACTGAATTCGCCCTGCTCCAGCCCGTTGTTTGAATGATTTTGCGGTGAACCTCATGTACAGGCTCTGTTAGTAACCTGGATGACGAGTGAATATGACATTAGCACTTCGGTATTTTATTTGATGTGTGATTTAGTTTATTAATTTTCTTCTGACAAAAGAAATGGTATGCGATACAATCATAGGCATATAGCACCAATTAATCAATTAACTTTGATCAGTAGGAAGTTTGACCTATCCTTTCTTTCTCATCAATTTTTCTGTTAGAGCTGGGTGGACCTTGGAGTTAGAGAGTGAGTTGCTGTCATTGGTAGAAGACGTTTCTCCAAAACACTACACCCGCTTGTGCAATGCTCTTGGTGTCAAGCATGCACAAAGTCAAGTGATTTTAACAAAAAACCACTTAGATGTGTCCAATGCACTGTATGAAGTCATCTGCAGCTGGGGAGTCAAGCAGAGGGATGGCACTAATTACAAGAGACTTCTAGCTGAAAAACTCAGGAGTGTACATTTAGATGCATTGGGAACAAAACTAGTAGAAGGTGAGTGCGCTGTGCAATTTATTTCACGCGACTGTCTGTCTGGGGGCACTCCAAGTCAATAGTCATCCATGTATTTGAACAAGAATATCACTTGTTCTGAGGCCTAATTTGCATTTGGACATGGAGGGGGGAGGGGTAATGACGGGCAATCCTCTTCCGACGATCCCTTCTTAACGTATATACATGTTAATATTACAGTTTTGATTTTGACATGACATTTATATATTTACATAATATTCTAGTGTAATTAGTAACACCCGTTAAAACTGAAAATATCTATAGTAGATATTCAAAAAGGAGTAAATAATTTGGCCACATTTTCTTTATAATTTCCACACAAAAATGAATCCACTAACATTCAGCTATTGTGCCTATTGGGAGATACTAGAACTCCTTCTTATCTTCTCCTTATCGTTGAATTTTGGCTTCATATTAAAGCTGTAAACACCACTGTTTCATAAGGTCAGCTAGCAGCGGGTTACCTTTTACGAAAATATCGATGATTTATGATGTTTGTCAAAGTTTTGATTAATGTTTTTTTATGCCTCCGCTACAAAGTAGCCGGAGGTATTAACTGTTTTCTGGTTGTTCGTCCGTCCGTACGTCCCGTTCTCGTGATCGCATTATCTCAAGAACCGATTGGTGGATTACCGGCAAATTTGGGTCATGTATGTATCTTGCAGAGCTAATGAACAGATTAGATTTGGGGGTCACAAGGTTAAAGTTCAAAGGTCAAAGGTCACAGGGCTCATTATGTATGCAAAATTATCTCCTGATCGCGTTATCTCAAGAACCGATTGATGGATTCCCCCCAAACTTGGGGCATGTATGTATTTTGCAGAGCCGATGAACTGATTAGATTTTGGGGTCACAAGATTAAAGGTCAAAGGGCCCATTATGTAGGAAAAACATCATGTGATCACACTCTCATTAGAACCGGTGGACGGATTACCATCAAACTCAAGACATGTATGTATCTTGCAGAGCCAATGAACCGATTAGATTTTAGGGTCATGAGGTCAAAGGTCAAAGTATATGGGGCTCATTATGTATGCATATAAATAACTTGTGAACGCATTATAATAACAACCGACAGATGGATTACTATCAAACTCAGGACATGTATTTATCTTGCAGATCAAGCCATGTATATGAAAAATAGCCTGTAATCACGATATTCTGAGAACCCGTTGATGGATTACAATCAAACTTGAATATTAAGAATTGCTGCCGTTTTGGTTTGTAAAATCGCTCTATGGCAGAGGCATCATTTTCGACTGCGCGCAGTCGAAGTTCCATCTAGTTTAATATTTACCTCACGATAGCTCCTTACTGAACTTTAAAATTCAGTCACTTTTTTCCTGATTGGAAATTGAGTGTGTGTGCAGGGGGGGGGGCAGGCGCGTAGCAAGGGGGTGGTCGCCCCCCCAAAAAAAAAAAAAGAGAAAAAAGAAAGAGGACGTAGGAAGAAAAAGGAGCACGGTACAACGAATAGTCATCGTCTCTAACAGACAAGGATTAAGATTCGAGAACGGTACAGCGAATCGTCTTCTTTCTCCAATAATTTAATGAAACGTCAAAGCTTCCGCGTTTCGCGGAGGGGGGGGGGACTGAATTCAGACAAGGATTAAGATTCGAGAACGGTACAGCGAATCGTCTTCTTTCTCCAATAATTTTATGAAACGTCAAAGCTTCCGCGCTTCGCAAGGGAGGGGAAAACTGAATTCAGACAAGGATTAAGAGCTGAGAACGGTACAACGAATCGTCTTCTTTCTCTAACAATTTAATGAAACATCAAAGCTTCCGCGCTTCGCGAGGGAGGGGGAAACTGAATTCAGACAATGATTAAGCGCTGAGAACGGTACAACGAATCGTCTTCTTTCTCCAATAATTTTATGAAACGTCAAAGCTTCCGCGCTTAGCAAGGGAGGGGAAAACTGAATTCAGACAAGGATTAAGAGCTGAGAACGGTACAACGAATCGTCTTCTTTCTCTAACAATTTAATGAAACGTCAAAGCTTCCGCGCTTCGCGAGGGAGGGGGAAACTGAATTCAGACAAGGATTAAGAGCTGAGAACGGTACAACGAATCGTCTTCTTTCTCTAATAATTTAATGAAACGTCAAAGCTTCCGCGCTTCGCGGAGGGGGACTGAATTCAGACAAGGATTAAGGGTCGAGAACGGTACAACGAATCGTGTTCTTTCTCTAATAATTTGATGAAACGTCAAAGCTTCCGCGCTTCGCGAGGGAGGGGGAAAACTCCTCCCTCCCTGCACCCACCCCCCTAGGAAGCGCGCTTCGCGCGCTCTGTATGGGATTCGCACGCTTCGCGTGCTCACTACCGCCCCCTAAAATAACATCCTGGCTACGCGCTTCAGGGGGGGGGGGCATGTTTCCCTTGAAATATGCTAATAGTCCGTCGTAAAAGGTTACTGGTTAGAAATGGAAAAGCATAAATTTGAATGTGAGAATTCAATAAAAAAAAAGCAGTTACCGTACGTAATTGCCTAAACATTTTGTGGGGCATAAAAGCAAGATTTTGGGGGGAAATTACAGTTACACAGGAATTAATCAGTCTAATGGTGGGACCATGGGAGGGGTACAATTCACTCGTCTTTTTTGTTCCGAGGTCTGTCACGTTTAGTAGTAGATTTTCTTTTTAACATTTGCCCAAAGAATTTTGTGAAAACAGGTACCGGTATTCCTTCTTCAAATTAAAACTTCTGAGCTGTTCATTTTTATTTATTATTTGATCATATTGTAAAAATTTATCAACATGACAATGTTGAATTACATATTTATTTCAAAGAGCATTCAATTTAGATACAGCTGTCTCATTTTAACTTATAGGTGGATACAAGCCACAAGACACCCCAACTCAGGGTGAGTATACATGATCAAGTCCCGCAAATAGTTACAGTGTGAAATGCTGTTATATATTGGAATCAGTATGGAACTAAGATATCATCTAATGATAGCAATTATACTTGAATACATTTAGATGCCAATTTGAATATAAAAGGGCCAGGAGTGAGGCCAACAGTTTCCAAAACATCAAAGCATATATGTGTATTACTAAAACCTTACGTTGACAATTAACATATATAACGTTTTAAAATTTGTTCATGAAATTGAGATTGTTAAAAAACCTGTTTAAAAATGTGTTGAAATACTTTGGGGAAGGTGTGGATAGCTTGATAACTACAGTTAGGATAGAGACATGGTTTGAAAGGTTAATTTGTCTCTGGCCATAATTCAGTCAAACCTGTCTATAGCGACCGCCCAAGGGAAACACAAAAAGTGGTCTTTGTAGACAGGCTCCTTTAGTACCGGTACATGTTTCATTGAGAAACCATTTTCTATGGAAACAAAAGTGTGGTCGTTGTAGACAGGTGGTCACTAAAGCAGGTTTGACTGTATGGTGTGTTTATACATGTGTGCGTGTACCTATATGCGTCATTCAAAGGTGCGTTGATATTGCAATGCAAAGATTTTGGGTTCAATACCCAGCTGCTCCTTTATACACCTACAAATATGTATTATATGCATGCATAGGCTATATATTTGTACATCAATTACAGTACCTAAAAGTGGATTTATTGCATTTTGCTATATGGAACTCCAAATATAAAATGAACCTTAGGAAAGCACGCTATTGTCTATCAAAATTATGTGACTAAGTACTGGGCAACTTCACCCATTTACAATGGATTCTAAAACTTTAAGACACATGCACCAGCGACAATTTATGCTTTTGACTGATGTTCTGTTTTCTACTTCTGCAATGGACGTTGTGGCAGATTAACCTTGCGAAAAACAAATTATCTAGTAGAGACTGCTAGTACTGCTAGTACTGCTCTGCGGTAAATTTTCATGTGTATACAAATTCTTTACTTCGTCCTTGGAACAAACAGTCCCAACTCAAAATCTAATCTTACCTAACAGACAAAATGAAGCCCAGAGCAAACGTTGGATCCTCGATTTTTTTTAATTCTCATTTTTGTCCAGTTTAACTTCCATGATGACCTTCCCTATTACTTCCCAAGAGGTATTTATCTCTTAAACTTTCTACTCCATATCTCTATCTGTTTAGTTACATGTTTTCACTATTTGGTCCATTGATATAATTTCTCTGTATTTCATATAGGGGCTGTAGACAGACAGGATACACCCCAGCCAGTCGTAGACATGTCAGAGGATGAGGTTATCCAATGTGGTGAAGACTTAAAGAATTTCTATTGCGAACATCTATGCAAAATCAATCCGGATCCATACGATTTCCAAACTTTGAGGGACTTTGAACAAATCTACACCAACTTAGTATTGCAAAGGAGAGGTATGACTAAAACCAAATTAGACTATTCTGCTCTCCTTACTACAACGATCAATGGAGTACTTCCTAAACGTTTACTGATTGAAGGTGAAGGCGGTGTTGGTAAAACGACCTTCTGTTCTAAGATCGCATGGGATTGGATCAAAGGATCTCCAGAGTTTCAGCACTTCAGTTGGGTTCTTGTTATACCCCTGCATGAGGTTGTCAAGGGTCAGACCATTGGTGATATTATGAAAGACTATCTCTCCGAAAATAACTGTGTAAGCCCTGAACAGATCGATCATTACATATTGTCTCAACCCACAAAGGTTCTGATTGTACTTGATGGACTCGATGAGTATAATGAAGACCTCTCTGCCAAAGAAGGCTCAGATATTTCTCAGATTCTACGATTAGCGAAATTCAAGCAATGCATAGTTCTGGTAACAACAAGACCGTGGAGGGCGGATCAGATTAAATCCAATAAAGGATTGAGTAGGTCTTATGCTTTCATTGCAGTAGAAGGATTTGATGATGAAAATGTCTCGAGATACATCAGCAAGTACTTCGTGAACAATGAAAAGGCGGGATCAGAACTGATTCGGTTTATTGAAGTGAATGATGTAATCAAAGAGAACATGGCTCCTTTCCCAATTTACGTAGCAATGCTATCCATCTTATGGGAAAATTGTGACAGTGAGAAACGAGAAAAAATACGCAAACTGAAGACATTTTCTCAGTTATTTGATCAAATGATCCGGTTTCTTGAAGACCATTATGTGTCAAAGGTCATCAAAGTGTTACATGAAGCCGATCTGGACAAGGAAATGGAAGATATCAAGCTTTGTTTGCAAAAAATAGGATCGATTGCATTCTCAGGACTCCTGAAAAAGAAATTGGTTTTTAAAGAGGAGGACTTCAGCTCGTGTAAGGATGCCATGAAGACATGTTGCAGAGTTGGAGTTCTAAGTCAAGAAAGTCGAAATGTATCCAGATGGAAAAGATCTTTGACTGCTTCACAGCCTATAATCACTAGCGTCTTCTTTCCTCATAAATTATTTCAAGAATATATTGCATCTGTTTTTCTTGCCTCTCTATATGACAATAAGCTGCACGAAGAGTACAGTAGGTCAATGGGCAAAGTAATGAGCGATAACCCAGAAGAATTCCGTTACCTCTTTTATTTCACCGCTGCCCTGGGAAAGGAGGTGGGACTTGATATTGTCAAGAAAATACAACAAAATGACTTCCCAAATGTACAACAAGGAAGAAGAAACAATGATTTTCTAGTAGATATCACTTTTGAAGCTTATAACAATGATACAGCGAAAGCAGTAGGACAACGGATATTTGCAGACGAGAAAATGTTGGCCATCGATAAAGACATGCCTGCTCACACCATCTCTGGTTATCTATTCATCATGGAACAGCATGGCATGGTTTGTTATAGCAGGCCCGAAACTTGGATTTTAGTGGGGGGTGCAGACATAATATGAACTGGACTATTTCGAGGGCGTGGGGGAGGGTCTAGGAGGTGGGTGTCCCCCGTCCTTGGGTACAGAACTTTTTTGCATTTTTATGTCTGAAAATAAAGTTTTAGGTACAATTTTGAATGCCAAAATTGGTTTCACTAATACCTGTGTCATACCCATAGACGTTGTTTGCCTTTTTGCATCGTTTCCTTTACCAATATCAAATTGAGCATCATCCTCCTTGGTACACGCATGCATGCTATATACAAAACAGATAATGTACAGTACATGTACAGTATGGTACAGTACCTACCAAGTAATATACCGTTTCACTAGTAATTATTTCCCATCAGCAGTTGATAACAGGTGCGGCGCGGGCCGGAGCTGGCGGCGTATGCGATTTTTTTTTAGGTGGCCTGACTTGGCCCATCAATTCATAATCAGAGGATTTTTTTGTATTTGCTTTTAGAGCGGACTTGTTATCGCTAGCAGCTGGGGAGGGGGGTTAGGGTGGGTGTGAGATGCGCACGCAGCCACACACCCTCCACTATAGTTACGGGCCTGTATAGTATCATTTATATACTGCATATCAGGACCCTAGGCCGCTGATTGGTTATTAAAAACAGCAGGCACGAAAATCACTACTGACTGCTGGGCAGTATAGCGAAAAATATTTACCCTACATAGTTCAAAGACGCAATGGTGTGTGTGGAGTCAACAGTGAATTAGCTCAATGGAAAACGCGCAGTTCATTTTAATAGACATGTAAATCTTCCTACAAATAAACACATTTTGACATGCATATTTGGCTAAAATATCTCTTTTTGAGAATTGTTAGGCGGGATATGGTGTATAAAACAACTACTGCTTATTTTTCGGGTCACGCTTAAAACTATAGCTCCTCTGTGATCTTGAGATTACCTTAGGCAACCGTGTCCCTCAAAGCAATCAATATTTGTATATTATTGAGTATAGGACAATTACCTATAAAAGTATTTGTATATCTAGAACAGTGTGTAGCCGGCGTACAAACTTCCATTACAAGAATAAAACTTATCCAATGTTGTCATGATTTCTTTCATAAATGTATGTCAAAGGAAACGAAAAATAGAATGACATTCAAATTGTAGATTGAATGAAAAGTGGGTCCATGAATCTATTTGGTTCATGGATATATGTCATAACCACTGATTGTTCAGTATATACATGTAGGCTCGATTGAAAGAAACCTGAATAGTATACACATCGACAGAATCATATGTAACATTACATGTACATGTACTTTACAAAAACACATATCGCTGTGGTTCTTCATCAGCCATTGAATTGATTGTTGTAAGGGAACCTTTGCTTTCATAATTTAAGACACTACCCTTTCTCGCACTTGGTCTTAAAGGAGAGCGCCCAGGTATATCCATTCTGGCACACACCTATTGTATTTTGTTGCAAGCAACTGTATTAATGCGCTTCTTTGAAAAGATGATGTAATTCAATATAGTAGCTTTACATTAAAGATTAACTTGGTTGACATGTACTGCCAGTTGACCCTCAATGAAATATAACTATAGCCTGAGAGAGAATAACATGTGTACTGAAACTAGAAAACAAGTTCTGACAATTCAAATAATAGTTTGCATATATATATACACACACACACACACACCCACACACACACTCTCTCTCTCTCTATATATATATATATATACCTATGGGCCTGTATAACACGTCAGGATCATTTTAGCGATAAGAATTATATAGTAATTCAAACTTGTTTATGTCTGTTTCAGGAGACTTTGGTATTCAGAGACAGATCATTTGGTCCGACTGTATCACGTGACCTAGCAGACGTTCTATTCACATCGAACTCACCATCAAGATTAGAGTTTCATCGTACAACATTGGATCATGACTTCTACCAGTTAATGCATACACAAGTTTCTACAATGGTGGTAAATATATATTTTCATTTAAACAGAATACTAATGATTACAATTCGTCTTTATCAGACGAATTGTAGACATTGTACAGTATAAATTATACTTCTATTATGTGTTCAAAAACGTTACCCTGGGACGAGGCATGCCGGAACCGTTTCATTCTTCTTCTTTTTTTTCTTTTTTTTTTGGGGGCAACTAGCAAGTATTTTCAACAATTTGTTTTTCTAGCTCCGAAAAGATATTTTAAAAATATGCATACTTCATCCATTGTTGTCTTCATCGCTTATAAGACCTGATATGGAATTATTATTATTTCAGCTGATAGCAGGATAAATGGGTGACATAGGGTAGAGAATAAGCACTTGCTAGAAAAGGGAATATCTACAACTTCCATTATGGGTTTCTTGATACGCACTGTATACTGGTTCTCTAAGCATTCAAAGCATTTAACCATTTTCAGTGAAATTTTGTAGGTAATTTGTTGGTTGTATCTCCTAAACTCCCTTGTTAATTTCACAAGGATATACATTAAACATACAGAGTTATCATCATTTTTGTGAAATGTACCATTTTTCAAATGTTACAAAGAGAGCACTTTGAATAGCGTCAGTGCTCAAAATAAAGCGTAGACCTTTTGCTTTTGCATTCGGCGACGAGTTTTTCCATTAACATGATTGAAGACAAATAATTTCTTTGAAAATCACCACTGACATATTTTAGATTGATAAATCATTTGAAAAATGTCATGAAATTCAAAACCTCTTTTAAGAACAAAAAGCAAAATTAATTATTCCATAAAGGTTTTGAAGTCAATTATGAGTTACCTCTTCTATTCATTTCTATTTTAATCATTATGATGAGCAGTATTCTGTAGGAAACAAAAATAGTTGTTTTGAAAGGAAATAACAAATTTATATTTAACTTCTTTGACTGTTCAAATATTTATTTTAAGTTATGAAACGTACCTCAAAGATTGATCTTATGATATCCATTCTCAGAAGATCTATGAGCATTGCATAACGTGCCCTGTGTGTTTCTCCACATATATTTTAAAATTTCATTTGAAACATTCAATTATTTACAGTCACTATGTCTCTATAAAAGAGATACTAAAGACATTCAATTACCTCAATGTATGTGTAAATGATGTTAATCTTAATTCTTCACCCATTTTGTATCAAGAATTGAATTTATCTGAGAGCTATGAAATATCCAGGCACCCATTATACGCTTAATGTACACTGATGCTATTCAATGCGCTATTTCTCTCGTAACATTTGGAAAATGCTATATTTTACAAAAGTGATCATATCTTTGTAGTTTCTTCTTAAATTCTTGTAAAATTCACCGGACTTTTAGAGGATACTAATACAGGAATGCCTACAAATTTCATTGAGAATGGCTAAGTACCTTTTCAAGATGTTACCAATCAAAGTCTGATCGCATTTTCTTTTTGAGACACCCCGTATTATAGGGCTGAAACAATCATGTATGCAAATTTCTTTTTCCTCTTGCGTAACCTGAAATCACTTAACTTTTTTAATAACATAAAATATATTTCATACCGAATTATTTTGTGGGTTTCCGTACATACCAATAAAACTAGCTATGATTTAGTGTAAGAGCTATTTGTAATTTACCCTGTTTCAAAAGTCGCATAACTATATGCCACACAAATAATCTCTCTGTACATCATGAGATAGATATATAAACAAAGGATTCAAGATTATGTAACTGTTTCCAGTGCATGATTAATCTATAGTGGTGTTTAAAGCAGGGTATTCTGCTGACATTCCCTCAGTTTTGCATATATACTGCCATCTAGCTGCTGCTCTTAATGTCCCTACATGTATGTGTCTGTATAGCCGTTCCACACAATGCATCACCAACTTATGAGTGGCGGGTTTGTTTCCTTCGAGCAGTAATGGAAACAATACCTTCTTGTTTGTTATTGACGGATAGCACAACTGAAATGGCCCATAAGATATCTGCCTTTGAGGAAAAAAAATATGTCTGCTCCATCAGTAACAGTTGTATTTAGAATTTTTTCTTTCTTGTCATTAGAATGGGAATTTCTGTCTGTATGGCATTGTAAAACATGACTAAACTGCCATTCGTTTTCATACTGACAAGCATTTAGGATTTTGTTCTTAATGTGGAGAATATACAAATCATATTATATAGTCTAATATTATATGAAAAGACTTATTGATGATACTCTACTCAGGGGCGGATCCAGCCGGCGGCAAGGGAGGGGGCCTAAAAATGGGCCCACTTCGTGCGAAAATTTGAAAATCGTGCCGGTCGATTTTTCGCTCAGTGGGGTAGTGACCAAAAAAAAAAATTCCCTCCAGGAAGGGTAATTTTTCACCACCACCCCTTGGGCGCCAGGGAGGGGCCCAACTTTTTTTTTCAAAAGGGTGTTTTTACCTGTTTTTTTCTAGGGAGGGGCCGGGCCCTCGGCCCCTGGATCCGCCACTGACTCTGCCACTGACTCTACTTCATTGTCATTTCGCATACAGGGAGATGAATTCTCAATCAAAGAGCTGGTTGTAGATCACCAATTCCTTAATGGTCTACCGACGTTTAATAATGGTTACCTCAATGTGACCATTGGGGACCTATTCCCGAGCTTGAAACAATTGACTTTTACCACTACTCAAACTGTCACACCGGGAGATGTTGAACGGTTGGCACATTCCAGTCTAGCAGTGTTGTCTATTGTAGAGGAAGGGATAAACCTACCGGTAGTTTCTCTCATTGGAGAACCTACTACACTGGGGCAACTTTTCTCCAGTTCATTCCCACAACTCACCTATCTGACCTTCCGAGAGTTAGTAATGGGCAACATACGCAGTGAAGCAATACTACGTAATCTAAGGAACCACCTGCATTTGAAATCAATAAGGTACGTTAATCAGTGCCATGTTTGAAGAAATTGTCATTATTTCCAAAGATAGAAATGATGATAATGACAATAATAATAAAAATAATAATTATCATAATAATGATAATAATAATTATAATTATAATAATGATAAAATTATTAAAATAATAATCATAATCATAATCATAATCATAATAATAATACAAATTAAGAAAAAATGAATAAATAAATGAATTGATAATTGAATAAGTAAATTAACAAAAATGGATAGGCCTATATATGTATAGAAAAGATACAAAAAATATATTAAATGGTTTCAATTTCTGACAGCCATCAAAATTATGCCAAGAGTAATTTTTCCACCAGAATTAATTCAATGGTCGGTGGTAAAGTAAAAGGGATGATCTGGACTCAAAGCAGATATAAACTACATAATTAAATTCATCCTGATAATTAAACCATTGCCATTGTAACTCCTGGTTACATAACCACCAAGAACATTTAATATATGGGATTTTTATGCCTCCGCTACAAAGTAGCCGGAGACATTATGTTTTCTGGTTGTCCGTCCGTTCATACGTACTTCTCGTTCTCGTGATCGCGTTATCTCAAGAACCGATTGATGGATTACCGCGAAATTCGTGTCATGTATGTATCTTGCAGAGCTGATGAACTGAATAGATTTTGGGTTCAAAGGTCACAGGGCTCATTATGTATGCAAAAATAGTTCGTGATTGCGTTATCTCAAGAACCGATTGATGGATTCCCGCCAAACTTAGGGCATGTATGTTTCTTGCAGAACTAATGAACTGATTAGATTTTAGGGTCATGAGGTCAAAGGTCAAAGGTCATGGGGCTCATTATGTATGCATATAAATACTGTAAACGCGGAAATATTCGCGGTACATTAATTTTCGCGGATTTCGCGCTAAGATCGGCAAGCGCGAATTTTAGAACTCGCGAAAATATAAGCATGACTTCTTATGCGTGTTTTGAACAGGCTGAATTGCGTGTAACGCGATTTTAAGAACCAGCGAATATGTTTTTGGGACGCTCAGCGCTAAAAATTAATCACGCGAAAATAACGGCGTTTACAGTAGCTTGTGAACGCATTATAATTAGAACCGACAGATGGATTACTATCAAACTCAGGACAGGAATTTATCTTGCAGAGCCATGTATATGAAAAATAGCTTGTAATCACGATATTCTGAGAACCCGTTAAGGGTTTACTATGAAATTTGAATATTAAAAATTGCTTCCGTTTTAGTTTGTAAAATCGCTCTATGGCGGAGGCATTATTTTCGACTTCGCGGAGTCGAAATTCCATCTAGTTATTTTACATGTAATGCTATATTCGTTTTGATAGTATAGACTTATCGATCATTTGTTAAACTGTTTGAAACCTAAATGAAAATTATTTTAAAAATATAGCCTATATGGAAGGAAGCATAATATAATATATTACTAGTTGGGCCCACGGAAAATCCGCGGGATTCTAGGGGGCGCGGGATGGGGCAGGGCGGATATAACCGGCGGCGATTGAGGGGGCTCAATTTGTAAGTAAATATTAAGCGCCACCCCCTAGCCGACCGGCAGAATAAGCGGGGTGGGCGGGTGGTGAGCATTAAGTTTAACACTATATAGCAAAGAGGGGATGAGAAATAGAGGACGGGGAAAATGGAGTCCAGGGAGGGAGAGAAATGGGAGGAAGAGAGATAGAAAGAGGACGAAGATATTATAGAGGAGGATGAAGTAGACTTAGGAACATGAATAATAAATAGTACAAAAATTGGAAGAGTGAGAATTAGAGAGCGATACATAGAGAGTGGACATTAGAGAGACATAATAGAGAGAGAGATAGGCAGATGTGAAAAGGAAGAAAGAAAAAAATTATATATTTTTCAAAAAATAATAATTTTAGTGTATTTTGTATTGTTTTTTTCTTATTTTATGGGTGAATTATAATTTCCTTGCTTCAGCAAAAAAAAAAATTATATTTGATGGACACAAATTCATTCATACACTCCTGAGCAAGAAATAGTTATCACATACACATCTTCTTGTTATTAATAGCTGAGTTATGTATGAAGGGTATACATTAAGTTTAGGTTTATAATGAAAATTTAACGACACAGTTTTAGAAGTATATTTGACTGTTTATTAAATAATGTTTGTATACTTTTATCATCAAACAGCATGATACATTTTGAAAATATTAAACAATACTTCGGAACAGCAAAAAATAGGCTTAGTATTATAGTAATTGTTAAAAGTAGACATAAATAACATTTATCATGATTGTTTGTACTATGTTTATTAATTACATTTTTAATGAGACAACGGTAATGATAGTTATATACAGTGTTATTTGTTGGTAACCCTAGGGCTTGGTTTGTGAAGGACATTTAGTTCTGGACATAAGATTTATTTGTAGAAGAAATTGCTCAAAGTGATTGGGAAGGGTCTCCTAGGTTTTCTCCTGATTCTTTGTTTGTTGTTTGGAGTGGCCAAGATTTGCATAAACATTTGCAGTTATTTACTAACAGCTAACTGGCATAGATGCACTTAGTTATAGTTTCTATCCTACCTTTCATAAATATTTCTAGTAGTAGACCTAGTAATAAAACATGAAAATTGGAAGAAAAAAGTGAAATCAGTAATTTGTAAATCAAATTGGTGCATATATTTTACACTTTACTTTCGTTTTCACTTATGTTATTTACGATTATTGTCGTCACTTCGTTCCTATCCTTATTCTCACTATCCCTTTCCCATCCTCACTCTCGTTATCTACTGTCCCCAATTCACTCCCATTCTCACTTTTACTATGTTCACACATTGCTAAGTTAATTTGGTTCTTCACTGAAAATAATATTAATTGATGTATTCATATATTTTCCTTCTTCTGCTTAATTCCTCTAATTACTCTGAATGACAATGCCGTGATGGAAAATCATATTTTGCGGCCGAACGGCGGGCTTTCGCGAACTGCGAACCCGGCTGCACGCGGGCGCAAGGGCGCATTCCGGGGGCCGGAGGGGAAAAAACTGACGGGTTCCAAAGGCCCCAAATCCTTACGGTATTATTATATAGATATCACAGAGGATTATATTCTCCTTTAATTCCTATAAAAATTCAGTGATTCAAAATGTGTAAATATGTACTTTCCATGGACACATATTTCGTTTAGTATCATCAGCTGTTTTACGGATGACGAATTGGACCCCCTAGCTGAACAAATAACTACTGAGAACAGGATGAAAATAACACTTCAACATAACGAGGTAAATGTCTTTGTCATATCGACTATGTTGGTCCTAAAGAAGTTTTAAAAGTGAAAAATATGAAACTTAACAGGAAGTTCACCCTGATATTCAGTTGGTTTTTATAAAAGCATAAAATTGAGAGAAACAAATTAGTGAATATTTGTGCAAAATCTGATGAATGATATAATTTTGGGTTATTATGAGTCCTGTAATCAATCAAACACAAATTGACAACGCTATTAAGGTTCTTGCGAGGTCCCGATCTCCCATTCGCTCTGTATTAGATATATATTTTCTCTAAAGAAATATCACACATGTCCCCTACATATGATAATTGCACATATGTTTCTACACAAAGCCTGTATGAAAAGAATTCTTTCATCAGCAACTAAGAAAATTGAAATTTATGAATTTTCTTAGTTTCAAATGGGAGAGGATACCAGGAAGGACATCAATTACATGTATCAAATATCAAGTAGCATTCATTTCCAATTCCAAATGCAACATTAAAAGCATACAAATCCTAAGGCACCTGTAGAAATTCGGCTAACTGTTCCTCTGAGCAAATTGACTAAAATTTCCATTGTTGTAATTCAGATTAATCGGAAGTTTGAATGTAAACTGTATGATTTGCTTCTTATGGAAATCCCATTTAACATCTTCAACCTTTTTCTTCTACAGTAGTTACCATATACAACATGCTTGGTTGTATTTGGGAATATTTTCAAAAAAATTGCCAATCCCTAGTTCTTTGTGTTAACTATGCGATGTCATGGTATTCCCTTCAGGTTATTTTTTCAAATAAGCAGACAGCATCTATTCTTTTCAACAGGCACAAGAGAGCATAACATTTGGTGATGAGTCTGAATACACCTCTAAAGTATTAACAGTAGATATACTGGATGCACTTTGCCATCGAACATGTGTCCGTTGTTTGGAAGTACTCAAAAGTGGCGTAAATATTGCAAGTGATGAACGTTTTCCAGACCTTCATGGCAGAGAGGTGGATTCAAAGGTTAGTGAATGCGTGAAGCTGCTTTCTTACATTTTAACCCCATCCTCTCTATCTCTCTTTCTCAGTTTTCATCTCTTAGTTGAAAATGAAAGTCCTTTTTATGCCTCCGCAAGGAAGTAGCCAGAGGCATTATGTTTTCCGATTGTCCGTACGTTCTTGTGTTCCGTTCTCGTGATCGCGTTATCTCAAGAACCGATTGATGAATTTCCATCAAACCCAAGACATGAATGTATCTTGCTGAACCAATGAACTGATTATATTTTGGGGTCACGAGGTCAAAGGTCACAGGACTCATTATGTATGCAATAATAGCTTGTGAACACATCATTAGAACCGACGGATGGATTACTATCAAACTCAGGATATGTATGTATCTTGCAAAGCCAATGAACTGATTAGATTTTAGGGTCATGAGGTCAAAGATCAATGGATCATACATGTAATAGTATATGAAAAATAGCTTGTAATCATGATATTCTGAGAACCTGTTAATGGATTACAATCAAACTTGAATTTTAAAAATTGCTTCTGTTTTGGTTTGTAAAATCGCTCCATGGCGGAGGCATGCCGACATTTGTATTTTTTGCAAATGAAATTGCAAAGAAAGGGGGAAAAAAAATCACTTCTGCTGACTATAGCATTGTAATTTCACAAAGTGAATTTTATCCCAAATTTATGTGTTAGTCTAACCACCATGAGGCCAGTCAGAGAGGTGAACACACGTTGATTAAATTCTAAAAGGTTCAATCCACATACACTTAAATTCATTTCAATTACAGTTAGACTGTTCCAAAGGTACCTTGTGTGGGTAATTCTTACTAATGCCCTCACTGCTGTGTATTATTTGTATACTAATACAAGATTGCCTACAAAATTTTGTTGAAAATGATTAAGTACCTATTTTTTAAGATGTTGCCAATCAAATTCTCGTTTCAGTTTTTTTTGACACCCCATATCATAGGCCTAAAACAATCATTGTGGAGCAGGCCTTTACATTCAATCCAGATATACTAAACAACTTTCTTTTTGCTCTTGCATAACCTGAATTCCTTGAACTTTTTATATAACATACAGTATGTTTTATACCATATTGTTTTTGTGGGTTTCTGTACATACCAATAAAAATAGCTAGTATTTTAGTGTAAGAGCTATTTCTAATTGTACTACGCTTCCAAAGATCGACAAGATCTAGAAATTCATCTGAACGAGGATTTACACTCAATATCGAAATGGCTTAATAGCAATGAAATTTTATTGAATGAAAATAAGTGTGAATTCATGGTTATTACATCAAATCGTAAACGAAGGTCATTTGATAATATCAATATTCAGGTAATACCCCCTTCACATACACGGATTTTTCTTACGAGTCCTTACGGATCACCAACTCGTAGTCAATCGCAAGCATCCGTAAATAACTCGCTGGTATCCGTAAATAACTCGTCACAACTCGCAACAACTCGCAGACACTCTTAAGGATCCGTGAAAGGAGAGGCGAATTTTTTTGACATGTCAAAAATCTTCTTACGATTGTCCACGGATTGATTTTTCCGTAAATAACTCGTAAACAGCTCGTAACAATCCGTAACCACCCGTAAACTGCTCGCAAGAATCCGTAAATGACTCGTAAAAAAAAATTTGTTAACGATTTGTTACGGTTAGTTTACGATTTGTTTACGGATTATTTACGGATTATTTACGGATTAGTACGAGTGCTAACGTGTTGTTTACGATTTAATTCGGGTCATGTTACGATGGCTTTACGGATTGTTACGAGTTATTACAAGCACTTTACGTGTAGTTACGAGTACTTTACGAATATAAACGTATACTTTACGTATTCTTACGAATTGCTTACGATTTAGGGAAAGGTATAAAAGCTGCAAATTCGAACACTTCATTTTCAGTTGTTATTTTTTGGCTAAAAATCGTAAGGACTCGTAAATATTCATAACTATTAACAACAACACGTAAACAGGTCGTAACTAACACGTAAGTTGCTCGTAGTATTACATCGTAATAAATCGTAATAATCCGTAATAAACCGTAAATAGCCCGTAATAACTCGTAACAACTCTTAAATCGGTCGTAAAAGTGGCAAAATCGTATAGGATCCGTGAAAGATCTGTGAAGATGTGCGATCCGTAAGGACTCGTAAGAAAATCCGTGTAGTGTGAAGGGGGTATAAACGGAATCCCTCTAAAAACTGTTAAGACAATGAAGTATCTAGGAGTTATTTTAAACGAGAAAATGAATTGGCAAGATCAAGTCACACACGTAAAGAAAAAAGCGTTATCCAGTATATATTGTTTAAAACGTGTGAGACCATATATTTCGCAAGATACGGCAGTGATGTTATATAAAACCCTTGTGCAACCTCATTTTGATCATTGCTCAGCATTATGGAGAAATGCTTGCATAACTCATCTTATACCCCCTTCACATACACGGATTTTTCTTACGAGTCCTTACGGATCGCCAACTCATAGTCAATCGCAAGCATCCGTAAATAACTCACTGGTATCCGTAAACAACTGGTCACAACTCGCAACAACTTGCAGACACTCTTAAAGGGCCCCTCTAGTCAAAACGGGCTTAAAATTGCAAAAAAGACATGTAGAATAATTTTTGATGGAGATTCCGAATAAGACAATGATTTTCTTAGAAATCATCAATAATTCTGGAATCTAGCTTTAAAAATGACGTCTCAGACCGCTCAGAAAAAAGCCCAGTTTCGGAGCTGTATTGCGCAATAGCATATGACGTCACTGAAGGAGACAACATTGGCATTATAACACAACATAACAAAGCACTTGAATGGAGATACCCTACTATAACATACCGAAAATCAACTAAACCTTCAACAATTGTTCAAATAATAGTCATGATTTAAAAGTCGTTATCTTTCTTACCTGTCTCGTGTCAATTATCTTATCTTTTTCGGAGTATTTTTCCTAAAAACGAAGACATTAGTATACATGCACTTTCTCACAGGTTTCACAGCAAACCGCTGAACAATACAAGTGCATATACCGACGATGGGGTGCGGGCGTGTGCGTGAAGTTAACGACTGTAATCTCAGATCCTCGTTAAATTCATGCAAGTAATTCACATAATATGAATTGATAATGATCATTACGGTCGTTAAGTTCACGCATGCGCGCGCACCCGCACCCCATCGAAAGTGCATGTATACTAATGTCTTCGTTTTTAGGAAAAATACTCCGAAAAAGACAAGATAATTGACACGAGACAGGTAAGAAAGATAACGACTTTTAAATCATGGCCATTATTTGAACAATTGTTGAAGATTTAGTTGATTTTTGGTATGTTATAGTAGGGTATCTCCACGCCACAGTCACGGGTCGACAATAATTTTGGTCACACACTCACAGTTCTGAATTACAAGCGCTGAAAATTGACCACAGTAACATCAAACCTTATCAGTTCGAGCCAGAGCCAGGGCCAGAGCTCGACGAGGCGCCTGAGGCAGAGGCAGAAGCAGACCGGTAGATCTAGACCTAAATTGTCAACTGACTGAGACTGATGAAATATAGACCAGATCTAACGTTAGTCTAGACTAAACCACTCATCCAATGTACGCGAGGTTATAAAAAATACAACCTCGTACTCCCATGCACGTACGGTGAAATTGAAAGTGCATATCGGAGTGACAACGAATTGCAACGAGCGGTCTAAACTGAAACTCTCGAGGCCTAACAGTTAGTATTCTTAGTGGAAAATTACCCTCAATTGTTTTCCTTTTCTCAGCTGCAGTCCTCACAGTCTTCTCCTCCTTTTCTGCATCCCAATCCTTTCTTGGTGGCTTGATAGTATCGGCAGATCCCAGCCATAGAATTGAAAAAATGAAACTAAGCCGCAAGCGTAAAGCATGAATGGAAAAAAATAATGATAACAAATAAACACCGTGGACTCTTTGTCCACTCGTTTGGTAGTTTGTGTTCTATTAAAAGGGAAATGATGCCAGGCTGACAAGAACGCGAAATAATGAAAGGACTGTGGTATGAGTCTATAGTCAGGTAAATATACGGTAAAAAACACCCCAACCCCAAAAAAATTGCAACAAAAGGTTTTTCAACGGTTGCTAGTAGCATTCGACCTCAGGAATAACATACTAAAAGTATACCAAAATCTAAGGTCCAGAAAGCTGTTATTTTCAAGATGGCGTCCAAGATGGCCGCCGATACCTAAAATGACCATAAATCACTTATTTTCCATCATAGAGACATAATTTTGGTGTCTATCCTATGGTTGGGGGGCAGGAATCCATTGAGACAAGTAAGAATGGTTTGTGATGGTCTAGGAAACCCCAAACTCCAAGATGGCATCCAAAATGGCCGCCATAACATAAAAATGGCCATAAGTCACTTATATCCATCCCAGAGACATGATTGGGTGACAATGCTATGGTTTTCGGGGTCATAGAATCCATTAGGATAAGTTAGAACGTTAAGCATGTGGATCAGGAAACCCCAAAATCCAAGATGGCGTCCAAAATGGCCGACATAACATAAAAATGGCCATAAGTCACTTATATCCATCCGAGAGACATAATTGGGGTGTCAATGCTATGGTTATGGGGGTCATCGAATCTATTAGGATAAGTTAGAACATTAAGCATGCAGTGGTTCAGGAAATCACGAAAGCCAATATGGGGTCCAAAGAGCCACAAAACCACTCAGATTTCTCAATAGAGGGCGCACTTTATAAACAGGAAAAGACAGTGGAAACAGTGGAACCAGATGATTGTCCTCTAATTTCCAGCCCCAGTCTGTGACGTCCATGTCTTCTTCACGCTCCATCCATGCCATGACTTGGTAGCCCGGGGGGGGGTACTCACATATTAAGACATACAGAGGTGTGCCTCTCTAATGGGTCACTTTTTCACCAAAATCCTTAAAACATGGGTCCCATTTTTAACAAAAATATCCCTAAACATGGGTCTGTGTTTTCAAAATTTCCAAAATTCTTGGTTGTTTGCATTGTGAAAATTGTGAAAAATGGGCTTTACTTCGAGAAAAATGACCCCTAAAAATAGGTAGGGGTTTCGAGACTTGAGCGGCACACCACCGGCCAAACCAAATCTAATCCCCCCCCCCCAACCCGGGCTTGGTAGTATGTTCTGAGGGAGTGAATTTGGTGGAGGCTGGCGTAGGAGGGAGTTTCACTTGCATCATTACAATACAACTTGTTCGTCAAGAAAATTGCCAATGCGACTCCCTCCTACGCCAGCCTCTACCAAATTCCACTCCCTCAGAACATACTACCAAGTCATGGCATGGATGGAGAGTGAATTATAAGACATGGACGTCACAGACTGGGGCTGGAAATTAGAGGACAATCACCTGGTTCCAGTGATGTTGAATACGGAGGCTGCACCTAGTAATCTTCTTAAGTTGATTCATTGCAACTGCTGTAGGCCTACTGCTTGTAGCACACCTCGCTGTTCCTGCAGATGTTACGGACTACCATGTAACAGTGTGTGTGGACCTTGCCAACTTGATGTATGCCACAATCCATAGAACGAATCACTTGATAGTGAAGCAGAAGATGATTTATCCTTACTCAAGTACATTCCTCATCAAAATGAAGGTACATGAAGATCTGCATGTGTATTCGCTATAAGATGACATGAACAACACAAGGTTAAGGGTGAGAGAGAAACATTATAAGTTCATTTCCTGTTTATAAAGTGCGCCCTCTATTGAGAAATCTTAGTGGTTTTGTGGCCCTTTGGACGCCATATTGGATTTCGTGGTTCCTGAACCACTGCTTAACGTTCTAACTTATCCTAATGGATTCTATGACCCCCAAAACCATAGCATTGACACCCCAATTATGTCTCTCGGATGGATATAAGTGACTTATGGCCATTTTTATGTTATGGCGGCCATTTTGGATGCCATCTTGGAGTTTGGGGTTTCCTAGACCATTACACACCATTCTAACTTATCCTAATGGATTCTATGACCCCGAAAACCATGGGATAGACACCAAAATTGTGT
Organism: Mesocentrotus franciscanus; assembly: GCA_037976565.1. Taxonomy (NCBI): domain Eukaryota; kingdom Metazoa; phylum Echinodermata; class Echinoidea; order Camarodonta; family Strongylocentrotidae; genus Mesocentrotus; species Mesocentrotus franciscanus. Next base: position 16,922,538 of record CP137684.1, on the reverse strand, counting down.
CTCTATGATGGAAAATAAGTGATTTATGGTCATTTTTAGGTATCGGCGGCCATCTTGGACGCCATCTTGAAAATAACAGCTTTCTGAACCTTCGATTTTGGTATACTTTTAGTATGTTATTCCTGAGGTCGAATACTACTAGAAACCGTTGAAAAACCTTTTGTTGCAATTTGTTTTGGGTCAAACCAATAACTTAGCGAAAATCGTCTGCTAGCGACTTGGTGAAAAGGAGGGTGATTTAGACCCCGTTCTCACTCACTTTGAAAGTGGTCTTAGTTAGACCGCTCCAGAGGAACGGGTCTTGAGGAACGGTTTGCGAGGGTTCACACTCCGAGCAGTTTTTTATGGCTCAAACCGCTCCACGAGTCAAAGTGGTCTTGTTGCTATGGCAGCTCAGGTCAGCGGGTAAATTTTTTCGCGCGCGGAATACTAAGCGTATGTACCGTACTACATGTTTCGCGCACAACGTCACTAGACCACTTCCGTTCAAAGTACGCTTCCGTTCACACTCGCACGTTAGAGCGCTCCAAACCGCTCTTAATAAGACCCGTTCCTCAAGACCACCTCCCGAGGTGGTCTTCTGGAGCGGTCCAGAAGTCCACTTCCTGGACCACTTTGACCGTTCTCACTCACCTAAGAACCGCTCCTGAGGAACGGGTCTTAGTTAGACCGCTCCAACGAAGTGAATGAGAACGGGGTCTTAGGCATTAAAATGTCTTTAAAAAGGCAAACTATAATATTAATTTAAAAAGAGAGACATTTATCCGAAAAATAATATGCACTTGATAATCCCAGAACGTTTCTGGCCATTTCGTCATTCCTAATTATGAATTACAATGAGATTGTAAGATCCTTAGTTGTAGGACAAATACAAGGACTTTCCTTCAATGACGTTTGTTGTCTTTGTATTTGTTAATGTAAGAAACAAAAACAATTCTTGTTTTTGTTTTTGTTTGTTAATCTTTTGCGTATCTTTGCTTATACTTATTCTGTAAATCTTCAATCTGGTCTTGTTGTACTCTCATCTTATCCTAATTTCAAATTTTCAGTTTTGTGTAGGTGGCAGCACAAATAAGGCATTTCCTTTCTAGCTGTCTCCTCATTCTCGTAAATACTCACTTTTCCGTATATTTTGTCCATATTATCTTTATGATGTATATTATATTGTTTGATTATCTTTGTAATGTATGTTATTTTTACTTTATATCTACGTGGTATTGTATGTTATTTTATGGAAATGTTTTTTTATGATGAATGAGATAAATATGAATATCTATCTATCTATCTATCAAATGCGTCATCAAGCCACGTGGCCGTATTTACCCTTTTTCGAGGGGCATAGCCCAGCAAGCGTGAGATCTGTGAAAAATGGATGGTTATTGTCATTTTTTGGTCAATATAGAGATTTTATGAAAAATCTTAGGCTGGAATATTAATAAGAACGGTAGAGGTGTACTCATGTTTTGAAAGGCTAATTAGTTGGACTAGAGGGGACCTTTAAGGATCCATGAAAGTAGAGGCAATTTTTTTGACATGTCAAAAATCTTCTTACGATTGTCCACGGATTGTTTTTTCCGTAAATAACTCGTAAATAGCTGGTAATAATCCGTAAGTACTAAGTATCATAAACCGCTCGTAACAACACGTAAACCATCCGTAAATGACTCGTAACAATTTTTTTAACGATTTGTTTAAGGATTATTTACGGATTATTATGAGTGCTTACGTGGTGTTTACGATTTCATTCGGTTCGTGTTACGATGGCTTTACGGATTTTTTACGAGTTATTACAAGCACTTTACGTGTAGTTACGAGTACTTTACGAATAGATACATATACTTTACGTATTCTTACGTATTGTTTACAATTTGGGGAAGGGTATAAAAGCTGCAAATTCAAACACTTCATTTTCAGTTGTTATTTTTTGGCTAAAAATCAAAGGGACTCGTAAATACTCATAACTAACTAGTAACTATTCGTAACTAACACGTAAGTTGCTCGTAGTTATCCGTGACAACTTGTAACAAATCGTGGAATTTTGCCGTAGATACATCGTAATAACTCGTAATAATCCGTAATAAACCGTAAATAGCTCGTAATAACTCGTAACAACTCTTAAATCGGTCGTAAAAGTGGCCAAATCGTAAGGATCCGTGAAAGATCCGTGAATTTGTGCGATCCGTAAGGACTCGTAAGAAAAATCTGTGTTTGTGAAGGGGTATTAATCAAATATCAGTATAATGTGAGGTTGTTTAAACTGTATGATTAGTACTGAAATCATGACACATAGAGAAGGATCAGAGTTGGGTTTCAATCCAGCATGCCTGGTTATATTGGGTATAACAGTGTACACATACCACAGTGTACATTGTCTGTGTGTATGTGTGTATAGCATATAGCATTGAATTAATGTATAAGGTCACATATTACATCCCCCCTACAGAATAATAAACTGAGTCCATAATGTCTAAACTTGAGATTTCCAAAGATGAAGTCCCTAGATCAGTGTTCATATAAACAATCAGGTGTGTTTAAAAGTCCACCAAAACTATTACTGTCCAAGTTACAAAATCAAACCCTATTTGAACTGAATGGCAAAAGATTTGCCTTTTTGCTATCTTCCAAAAACCTATCAATAAGTTAACTTCTCAGGCTTCTTGATCACACGCCCACTGCGGGTAGTCTGCTGGTGGGTAACTTCAGCCGGAGGGCTGGCACACGGGGTTGGGGTTGGAGAACGCCCGCCATCGGAGGATGGATCAAGCGTCGTCTCTTCGCGTGTAGGATTGTCTGGGTTGGGTTGTCTGGGTATGGTGTCTGGGTTACCTCCTCATCATGATGGATACGCCTGGGCTGAACATCAGCGAGTTGGTGCCGGTTTCTGCGTAGCACCCTTCCATTAGGCGTCTCGACGAGGTATGACCTAGGCTCATGGCATTGCTCACGAACAGTAGCTGTTATCCAGTGACGTGATGTCTGGTCTTGGACTCTCACAAGCTGTCCAGGTGAGAGTGGTGCTAGGTCATGGGCTGATTTGTCGTGATGATACTTCTGGCTCTGTTGTCGACGCTGCATGCGATGTTAAACATCAACGCGACCTGGGGAGTTGTTGCGGATTCGAGTTGGTAAGTTCTCCTTCATCTTCCTCCCGTAAAGAAGCTCAGCTGGGCTTGGTAATGCGGCTGTCAGTGGGAGTGGCACGGATACATAGTAGAGCCATGTTGGGATCGATGCCACTCGCTTTAGCTTTCTTTAACGTGTTCTTGACAGTTTGGATCATTCCCTCAATGAAGCCATTTGACCTGGGGTAGTGGGGAGAGGATGTAACATGGCTGAATCCCCACTGTGTAGCAAAGTCTCTGTAAGTTGAGGAGTCAAAGTGTCTACCGTTGTCACTAATGATTCTTTCTGGAATCCCCTGCTCTGCGAACAACTGATGGGTTGCATTGACAACTGCAGCACTGGTACACTCTCGAGGCATTTTCCGGATGAAAGGGAACTTCGCTCTTGCCGAACACCACAATATCGTCAGCGATCCCTATTGTGCAGGGGCAACCTTCAAGGATTTCGACCATTCGCTGCTGGAATACATCTTGAGACATTGCTAGACCGAATGGCATTCTGAGATATCTGTACCGTCCAAAAGGACTGTTGAAGGTAGTTAGAGGTGAACTGTCATGCTCGAGCTTGATAGACCAATAACCATTCTTGGCATCGAGCTTGCTGAAGTATCGAGCACCTGCTAGCTTGTGTATCACCTCATCCGTTGTGATTGTGCGATAATGGCAACGTCGAACGGCTCGGTTGAGATCCTTGGAATCTAAGCAGACCCGAAGTTTGCCATTCGCTTTCCTTGAAATGGCGATGCTGCTGACCCATGCTGAAGGCTCAATAACTTTAGGGATTACGCCATTATCTTCCATGTCATCAAACTCACGCTTCAGTTCATCTCGCAGGTGAATTGGGCACCGTCTAGGGGCATGGACAACGGGCTGAACATCGTGGGCAAGCACAATATGATACTCTCCTGGGAAGTTGCCAATTTTGTCAAACTGGTCTGGAACTCTGGATACTGCCTTACTAGGTCATCAGTAGAGCTAATCTGTGCTGAATGCTTGATCTCATTGACGCGTATGTGTAGAGTAAGCAGCTTCAGTTTCAACCCTGTGTCAAGTCCAATGATTGCTGGTCCCCTGGATTCTACGATGTAAAACGTAGCATAGAGCCATGGTGAATTGTTGAAACGACAGGGCAGTTTCACCGACCCGAAGTGCGTAACTGGAGTCTCATTTTATGCAAACAGCCGTGCACGTGAGTTGTGTACCGATTGAGGGTTAGGAAGTCCATCTTTAGTTAGATGACCAGGATACTTTCCACGAAACATTCGAAGAGGAGGCGTATTGCCTTCCGCACCGGAGTCAACCTTCGAACGAAGTTTCGCTATGGTTCGCTCATCACGTTTGACCTCGACATACGCTATCGCTAAGTCGTTCCTGTCATCCACTTGTACAGCACTGATACTAGACACAATAATCTGATTGAAGGATAGGACATCAATTGCTTCATCAAGCAGTGGAACTGCTGCCTCAATATCGTTGGTGCTGTGAATGGAGTGCAAATTCTTGCTTCCGCGATTTGGCGTAGTGTATTTAGGATGCTGAGCTTTCTGCTTTCGCTTCTGGGTACTTGAAGCTGGAGATCTACCAGACCACTGGGTACTTGCAGCTGGAGATCGACAAACACTCCTCCAGTGGTTTAACTTCCCACAGCTATTACATTTAGTGCCATAAGCCGGACATGCTTCCCGTGGACTGCGAGCATGATTGCCACCGCAATTAGGACACCTGTTACTAATGTTAGTCTTCCGACGAACTACATCAATCGATGCAGGCTGAATATGTGTCTGCACTTGCGCTAGTTTTGCCATGTGCATCTGCGAGGCTTCAAATGTTCTACTCAGCTCAAGCATTTGTGTAAGTGTAAGGGACTTGCTCTTCCCTAGAAGATCTTTCTGGAGCTCAGGATATCTAGTGCCTGTGATGAACTGCTCAATGATACGTTCTTGGAGCTCAGTGTCATCACGAAATTCACAGTCATACGCCTGCAGCTTCAGAAGCGAGATACAGTCATCTGCACTTTCCCTCTCCTTCTGCACATATTTCTGAAGGTATAGCCTAGCTACACGGAAATTTGTCCTTGGTCACAGTTGTGTCTCAAACTTCTCCCAAACTACAGTTGGATTCTTCCAGTCCCCACGAGTTGTAAAGCTTGATACCAGTGGCACCGGTGAACAAAAGAACGTGATCCACCTGCTTTCCAATCGCAACATTCTTAACCGAGAAGTATAAGTCACACTGCTGGTGAAAAATCTTAACAGCATTGGCCCTGTCGGGGTCTTCCCAATTCATGCGGGGTGTAAATGATTCATTCATTCTTCATACCAGCTACTCAAACGCCAACAGTAACGTGAATGTCAATGTCAATTTACTCACAGTAAAATCATCACATGGGACTGTAGAAAGGAGCACCTGTAGAAATCCAATGACTGTGTGTCAATAAGATGGCCTCCAAAATCTCTCCAAAATGATGCAAAGCTCACAAATTTTGTCCAGTAGGTTCTATATCGCTGCCACCATATAATGTGAGGTTGTTTAAGCTGTATGATTAGTACTGAAATCATGACACATAGAGAAGGATCAGAGTTAGGTTTCAATCCAGCATGCCTGGTTATATTGGGTATAACAGTGTACACACACCACAGTGTACACATCATGATGGATACGCCTGGGCTGAACATCAGCGAGTTGGTGCCGGTTTCTGCGTAGCACCTGTCATTTCGATGGCGTGGGTTCGAATCCCACCGCTGCCACCATATAATGTGAGGTTGTTTAAGCTGTATGATTAGTACTGAAATCATGACACATAGAGAAGGATCAGAGTTAGGTTTCAATCCAGCATGCCTGGTTATATTGGGTATAACAGTGTACACACACCACAGTGTACATTGTCTGTGTGTATGTGTGTGTATAGCATATAGCATTGAATTAATGTATAAGGTCACATATTACAATCAGTAATTAAAAATAGAGCACTACGAGTAGTTCTCTCTGTTGGTAGCCGTTTCAACACAAATCTGCTCTATTCTATCCTAAAAGTTGACCGTGTTGAAATACGTCGGAAAAAAAACATGCCCTAGCACTGATCTTTAAACTAGTAAACAATTTGCTTCCTAAGTCATTATGCGAACGCATTTCCCTAAAAGAATACACTTACGGGCTCCGGAATTCTAATAATAAGCTCACTTTAGAAAAACCCAAAACCAACTTTAAACGAATGGGATTTATATATTCAAGTGCTCAATTATTCAACGCCTTACCTGAAAGAATTTGTCTTTTGTCAAATACCCGGCAATTTAAACTGGAGGTAGATGCATTGTACTAGTCCGTCATTCTCACCCTCTTCTTCTTCTATCTCTATTTTCTCACATTCTCCCTTTCTTTTTTTCTTTTCTCATCCTTTCCCATTTTACTCTTCCCCTATGCCTATTGATTCAAATGACACTTTTTATAACACATATCTATTGCCTCGTTGACACTTGCCCGCATTTTGGTTTGCGCATAGTTTGCGCATATACACATACTCTTGCGTGCAAATGCGGGAAGTATTCGTGGTAACGTGCGGGAGGATGCGGGCCGTGCACGAAATGCGTGACAGAATTTTTTGATGTTCAAAATTTTGGCACGACAATTTTTTTTTGCAACTTTCGTGAACACTTCGTGAACTATGCACAACCTATGCGCTACCTAGTCGTGCCAGTGCGCGCCGATGCGTGCTGATGCGTGTCCATCGGCCTAGTGGCACGCATGTTCACGACTAGTTAACGACTAATTTGCTCACAATTTGCACATTGGCTGCGCATACTTCCCACGCAGTTTTCGCATGCCATGCGCATAGTCTACGAATGTGGAACACGTTATCTTGATGACAAAATTTTACTTAAATCGTATAATGATATGAAAGAGGATGTCATTTAAAACACAATTCTGGAAAGATTTCCAAAACAAATGTGTTTGAAGAAGAATATGAGAATTCAACGCAACGCAACGCAAGTACAACGCAAGTGAACGACAATATTTGGACAGTCATAGTATCATATATTATTCGGAAGAGACAAGTGGAGACATTATCATGTTTCTTCATTGCAAACATATGTATATATGATTCATCTTGATTTGCTCTACTGGATGGCAGATAATGATGTTGTGTTGATCTACTTTGGTGATTTACTTTGCGGGATGGAACGCCTCAGTCCCACACATACACGCACTCACGCATTCTGGTAAACCACTATATTATATACCTTTCTACACTTCATTACTGAACCTTGTGTATGAATCATTTGAATTTGATAACACCGATATTCTCTCTTTGCATATACGATTATATTGTATTCATGATCTTTGTCTTCGATGAACTTATACATGATGACCTGACTACAAAGTTTTATATGAGACAGGGTGCAGTTGGTGTATGTGAACAATGATTTTCATTCAAACGGACCTACGTTATAACTATGGATATTAATCATCACATCATCTTATGTAATTAATGTACTTTATTATCTTGCTCTCCACTGGAAGGTCTACAATCAACAGTCTACTTATATCTATCTATAATCATCGTTCTCGTATATACTTGTACTTCATTCCATCTATCTTCATATCATCATCATCATGGCGAAAGCCCAAGCGGCGGCTGTTGCCGCTGCCCATGACTATCTTAAAGGAGAGGAATTCCTCAGTTCCATCGAGAAAACAGTAGAAAATGCTATTGAAAAGGCAATGAACAAAGAAATGGCCAAGTTCATACATCGACTTGAGCTCATCGAAAAGTCTAACAATGATATCGCTGAGCGACTTGACCGTAACGACGGGAAGACAATGGAGATAGAAGTGGACCTTCAAACTAAGGAGAGAGGAATCAGGGTTCTGACAGAACTATCAATGAAGCAAAGTGACGCAATTAACAATCTTCAAATCACTGTAAATGAAGCGGAACAATACTCAAGACGTAATTGTTTAAAGTTCTTCGTGGTAGCAGAGCATGATGGAGAAGATACGGACGAAGTAGTGTGCACTATCGCCAAGGAGAAGCTGGGCGTGGAACTATCGAAGCATGTCATCGATAGGTCGCATTGTGTCGCTGTGAGGAACAACGAGAGGATCGAAGGAAAACAGAAAAAAAAACACGAACAATAGTGATAAAATTCACTTCATACCGAAAACGGAATGAAGTTCTCCGATCCCGCAGGAAATTAAAAGGTTCTGGGATTGGCATCGATGAGTCGCTGACCTCTGTCAATCAAGACCTGCTTTTTGCTACCAAGAAACATGAAAGAGTCAAAGAGGCCTGGGCCTCTGATGGCCGGATCATAGCACTGCTCGCCACGACAGGGAGCAGAACAATCAAAAGACAAATACGATCAAAAGATGAACTTTCAACGCTTTAAACTGAGCTCTTTTAGAGTTGAATGTATGAAAATATAGTTGCGTACTTCAATTGCACCCCTGCATGTAAAATAACTTTTACGCATTTTATCCTTATTCCTTTTTACCTTACTTTATTTTGTATACGTATATAGTTAACTTATGGTAGTTTGTGACTCCCCTTTCCCTTTTAGTAACCTATCCAACTTAGAATTTGACTGTTTATTCCAAGATACGCAAAATGAGTTTGATAATAGTAACATAAACAACATGTATGGTACGAATATGAACCCGACTGAAGAGGATAATTTATCAGATATTGACCCTGGTGTTAACTGTCCTGTACTTGATGATCCGAATATATACTGGCTACCAGCTGACTTCAATTCTGAAATGAACTTTGATAATGATTCTTTTAGTTTACTCCATTTTAACGCAAGAAGCCTAAACAAAAATGTTGATAATATACATGATTTTATTAGGGAACATATACATACAAATTTTTCAATATGTGGATTCAGTGAAACATGGATACACCCATTGACACCAAAAGAATTATTTCATTAAGAAAATTATAGTTTTTTTCATCGTGACAGAACAAAGAGTAGAGGTGGTGGAGTGGCCATGTTAATTCATGATTCATTGAATGTAAAAGAAAGGGCGGACATAACTTTGGCGCATAATTTATGTGAGTCTCTCTTTCTAGAAATTGAAATATGTAATCGAAAAAATGTAATTGTCGGAATAATTTATCGTGATCCTAGTTCAAATATAGCTGATTTTATTGATGATGTAAATACGTGCCTTCATAAAATGTTAAATGAAAAGAAGGACATATATATTATGGGTGACTGGAATATAAACTTACTTAACACCTCATCAATTGCAAATGTTAATGACTTCGTTAATATTATATATAATAATTCTTTTCGACCCTTAATTAACAGACCGACGAGAATAACACAAGGCTCGACAACTCTTATTGACAATATATTTACAAATGTCTTTGAAAAACAAATTTCCTCTGGAATATTATATAATGATACAACTGACCATTTACCTATATTTTCTATTACCCGTAATACAAGGTCCTATCCTAAAGCTGATGACAATATGAATTTTACTGAAAGATGTTTTAGCCAAGAAAATATTGATAGTTTTAATAAAGAGTTACTCTCATTTGATTGGATTGATATATTATCAGTAGGCAATATTGACGATGCATATAATAATTTCCTTGAAGTATTCAAACTAATGTTTAATGTTAACTGTAAAATGGTAAAGAAGAAAAATACAAGGTCTTCGGCTAAAAAACCTTGGGTAACTCAAGGATTGTTAAAATGCATTAATAGAAAGAATCGTCTACATAAACTATTTTGCCAAAAACGTAATAAATCCATTGAAATTAAATATAAGAAATATCGAAACAAATTAAATGAAATCCTAAGAACGGCTCGTAAAAAGTATTGTTGTGACTTGTTAACCAAGAATAAGCACAATCTTAGAAAACTTTGGCAAATTATAAATGATTTAATGTGTAAGAAAAATATAAAAAAACTTTCCATTATATTTTATGGAAAATAAAGTAAAAGTGTATAAAAATGAAGATATAGTAAATGAATCTAACAATTTCTTTTCAAATATTGCTGCAAATACCTTAAAACAAATTCATCATAATTCTAGAAATCATCAAAATTGATAAAGAAATAAAAATAAGTTATAGCACTGGCTTTGATGTTATCAGTACTTTTGTTGTAAAAAAAAGTAATCCATTCCATATTAACCCCTCTAGTCCATATATTTAATCTATCTTTATGTTCAGGAGGAGTACCTAATAATCTGAAAATTGGAAAGATCATTCCTATATTGTTGTGTTTGGGATCGGCGTGTTTGTGGTTATTGGAATATCGAGAGGTACATCAATAAAGAGGTGCTGAGACTTTCCTTGAAGTGTAATATACAAGACTATAATTTATTAACTCTAACAACGATGAGTCACATAGTGCAGATTCAATATATATTTACAAGATGTAGAGCAGCCAAAGTATCGGTGCTAGCTTGGTGATGGTCTGAACTCTTCCCCCCTTGAAAGCCAGAACATGTCGTATTTATACAGAAGGATACAAGTAATATGAGGGTTGGTTACATTGTGTCAAAGGGACAAAGGCATGACTGAGGGCCGTCAGAACAAAAGCATAAATGGGCCCGCCAGAACAATGGACTACTTGGTAGTTTTTTTATGTATGGGGCTTAAACATAATAGAGATGGTCTTTCCTGGGAAGTGTATTATGAATGCAATTGGTCTTTCTATGGGGAAGGATTATAAATATATAAACTTGGCTTTTAAGTGCATCTTAAACTGGGCATCATGTCAGGATATAAATATGAGGGTACTTTATAATTAACTGGGTTTTTGGGACAATACTACACAACATCCACTTTCTTTGGAAAACGAGACTCCTCTCTCTCTTTTCAAAACAGTAGAGGAAGAAAAAGCGGGACATTGTAAATTATACATATATTAATTGATGAATGAAAGGTGAAAACTGATAAGCGAAACATGTGATCATTGTTCCATCTTCTCGTACTCTCCCTCTCTCTCAAACACACAAATATGCAACGTAGTTAATAATTAATATCATAACAACGGTAAAATACTAAACGATAATCCTAAACGATCAAGCAAAACTTATAAATTGATTCAATACCGAACCCATATCCTTACATGCTAGTGCAGACTTATGCACAATAAGCAACTGTAATAGTATGCATTGTGCAGACTTATGCACATAAAAACAACTGTCAATTCATACATTGTGCAGACTTATGCACGTGAACATAAACAAACCAAAAAAATATAACTACGTTAAATAACCATTATAAAGTTATTAAATCCAAAACGTGTCCAATGTTATGCATATCAATGATTCATTGAAATCAAATCATTAGCAAAATGCTGAAATATCAACTGAAATAATTCCTAAACTATCCCGATTATAATATATAGATACCAAAGATCTATAAAGAAGAAATTGACAGATCGACAATATTGAACGAAATGTAAACGCGTGTTAATTAATTATCAAATGACTAATCAAAGTCAAATTAAAGTATAATCAAAGTACTAAACAATAAACCGTCTTCACAGTACGAACACTGTGGTATAGAAATATACTAACAAATCTGTAGATGCAAATCTAACATCTTAACAACATGATTATAAATGAGAAAGCAAACGGGTGCGCTCTAGGTGTTGGAAGTACGTCTGTGTTTAAATAGGCCATAATGTACTTCGTATGAAGCATCAACACAGAACTCAAGTGACTAACATACCTAACCCATTTTAGAGTTCTTACCATAATCATAAAACAACTTAAAGAATAATAAATGATGAACAAGTAATTTCAAACTTGTTGAATATCATATAACAAGTGTACATTTAATCCTTGTAAAAAAATAATCAAACTGATGAACTATGATTATATCTTATAACTTCATTCATGAACAAGTGTATTCAACCTGTGTAAATCTCTACAAAACAACTTAAATCCTAATTATTATTGTCATTCAAATTTGAACTACAAAGTACCTGTAGACTTATACAGGAAAACTTTGATACACATCTATCATAAGTCATAACATTTCAAATTGTTGAGTTATCAAATGCTTCTAGACTTATAAAAGCATATAAAACAATACAAATTAATACAGGGCAATATATACACAATTGATATGGAGGTAACTGTCTACAAATACAAGGACTTGTAAAACCTTCCTGGGGTGCCTGTTATTGGTATTCTCCTGTCAGTCAGTATGTCATTAATTAAGTTCCCTGTGTCCCTATACAAGTCGACATTCCACCAAAAACGCACTTGCTTGGTGGTGTTACTACCGGTGTTAAATGAGGTCAATATTTGTAACTGTCCGGACTTGAAACGACCTCTATGAAGGGTCATGTTCTTGTCAGTGGGGGCGGTCATAAGTCGGTCAAATTGTCTTTCTAGGTCTGTTTGTGTTAAGGGTTTGGGAGCAGCTATCCCATTGTTGTCTGTCAGTGTATGCAAATAGTCTGAATCATGGATTGGGTCTGAAAGTTGGGAACACATAACCTGCTCAACATCAATCTCAGGGAGTTTCTCATCATTTTCATTGATGAAGTTCACTGATGGTTTTTCAGTGTTTTGTCTCCCTTGCTCTTGAGCAGCCGTGTCTTTTCCTAGAGCCTCTTTGAGTTTTTGTATGTGCGTGATGTGTTTTCTATCATCAGACGCTTTCATAAAGCACGGCTTCAATCTATTGAAACTAAACACATCTCGCAGAATTTCTCCTTTTAGTGTGGCCAAAATGTAATGTGTCCTATCTAAAACATCATGTATGACTAATGGGCCTACCCACTCGGCTGCAATCTTCTTAGAATTAGGCGTCAAAGAAGAAGAGGTGGGCTTATACAAATATACTAATTGGCCTCTAGAATAAATTGGTGTTTTCCCCAATTTGTTTGAAATTTCAACATTTTGCTTATTTTGTTGTTTCCTCTGTAAAGAGAGCATTGTCCTGGAGATCTGATTAAATTTATTTTTCAAATGGTCTACATATTCTTTGTACGATTGTGATAGGCCAGACATGGGATTGAAGGACAAAGTTGTCAAATTTGGGGGCTCTCTTCCAGAAACGAGCTGGTAGGGACTATGGTCACCGAGGTGTGGGGAGGAAAATGAATTGTAAGCGTAGGATGTAGTAGAAATGTATCTAACCCAATCGGTACCAAATTGATTCAAGTTAACTTTGAGGAAATTTGAGAGGGTTCGGATGTGCCGCTCAACTTGTAGACTCCCATGATTTTCTACACTAATGACCTTGCGGTCTATGTTCAGAGCTGAACACAAAGTAGTCAGAAGTTTGCCAGTCAGTGAGGATGCTGCGTCAGTCACTAGACATGATTGTGGTCCAAAGATGCAAACTACTTTTTGGATCAAGGCTTCGCAAATTGTCTCTGCATCGAGCGTCTTCAGAGGCGCGCAGATGACAAAGCGAGTTATCTCATCGCATATCACCATCAAGTGTCGAAATCCAGTCCCGGAGGTCGGCATAGTCTTAAAGTCAAGACTAATGCAGTCGAATGGTCTGTACGAGTCTGGTACTCTTGTGTAAAATGGTCTAGTTTTGTCGGGCTTGCCACGAAACTGCTGGCAACGCAAACAAGCTTTAACATAATTGTTAATTCGCTCGAACATGTTGGGCATGTAGAAGTTGCGTCGTATTGTCAGATATGTTCGTTGGGTCCCTTGGTGGTTACTAAGTAGGTTGTCATGGTATTGGGCGATGATAGTGTCTGTCAGTGTTTCTGGTATTGTAAGTTGAAGTCGAAAGTCATCATTCTTGTCAAAGAAGAGCCTAAAAAGAACGCCATCACAAAGAATATATTCCTCTGCCTTTAATCGTATAGCCTTAGCCGCCTTTTTGTCACTCGGCAGAATATCATGGGCTAGAAAATCATACACAGGCTTGAAGAATGGTGATGTTTGTTGTTCTGTTTTAAGTTCTCTCATGTCAATGGGGAGGTTGTAATCCCTGATTATTTTCCTCTTGATTATGTCAGTAATTCTATCAAGTTCATGTTGTTTGGGGATATGTCCTGCTATTATATTGTTTACCTTGGTGGTCAGTGGCTTAGGCGGTGTGTATAGATCAGGTGGTACATCTCTATGGTGGTCATTAGTATGTCTGTCAACAAGTCTAGGCTCTTGCGGAGTGGTGGAAAAAGGGGGCATAATTCTAGAATGGGAACATGTACTGTCTTGGTCACGCACTGGTGCTTGCCTGAGGGGCGTGGCAAGTCGTGGTGTCTGTCCGTGATTGGTTGGTCGTGGGGGATGGGTGGTAGGTTTGTCAGGGGGCGTTGGGGAAGCTGTTCTAGTGGGTGTGTTCACACTAGTGTCTGTCGTAGCGGGGCTCTGAGATTTGTTAGAGTAAATTTCAGGAACAGTTATTCCCATTTTCTTTGCATAAGCCCGTGTTATTCTCCTATCCATGGGCTGGACTGGGTTAAGGGTGTACATATGAACAAAATCACTCTCGTCAAATAGGCAGCATGAAATGGGGACAACCCTGTCAATCTCATCATGGTCACCAGAAGGGGCCCGAGAAAGAAAATCTGCCAAAACGAGATCAGTACCCTTTTTGTATCCAATCTGGAAGGAGTATTCAGATAACTTCAAAATCAATTTCTGCAGTCGTGTTGTGCACGGTGCATCTTTTGAATTTAAGATCTGAACAATTGAGCTATGATCAACGAATGCATTGAATTCACATCCTTTAAGCAAATGCTTAAAGGCTGAGACATTGATCAATAATCCAAATAGTTCTAACTCTGTTACACTGTATCTTTGACATGCATTGGGCAATACTTTCGAGTAATAACCAATGATACGTTCCTCTCCATTAATCAGTTGAGTCAAGTAAGAGCCGGTAGCAGTCCGAGAAGTGTCACTGTATAACGAGAAGCGTCCTGTACTTTGGGGCATGTGTAAGACTGGGGGGTTGGTCATTAGTCCTTTAACTTTGTTAAAGGCAATCTCGTGTTCGTCAGTCCAGACGAATTTGTTTTTCTTTCTAGTCAGTTGGTGTAGTGGTTTGAGAACAGATTGTATATTGGGGAAAAATCCGGCAACATAGTTCACTGCTCCCACTAGTCTTCTAACTTGTCTAGGGGTCTTTGGTTTGGGCATGCCATGGATGGCAGCACACCTGTCACGAAGGGGTTGAAAGCATGCCTCTCCTACCTTATTGATAGTGATGCGGTGGCCCATATAATCAACATCAGTGCGGAAGAGCTTGCACTTCTTAGGGCTGACTTTAAGTCCATTGTCAGAGAGGGCCTTCAATACATCTATCAAGTGGGATCGATGGGAGGTCTTGTCATGGCTAAATAGTATGATGTCGTCATGGTGAGCTATGCAAAATTGCCTAGAATTGGGGATCGAACCCAAAATATCGTCAATTTTTGCCTGAAAGATAGCGGGTGAAACGTTTAAGCCTTGAGCCAAACGTTTATAAAAGTAATGCTTCCCACCATGGTATGAAGCAATGCCTGTGTACTTTTGAGCTGACTTGGATAGGGGAATGCAATGAAAAGCTGATTTCAAATCAATTACACTAAGGACTTTTGTGTTAGCATTACCAATTCGTTTGAGGGTTTCCGAAAGTAGGGGGAAGGGATGATTAATTCTTTTAACTCTAGAATTGAGATACCGAAAATCAGTAACAACTCTCTTTTCGGAGGTGTTCTTTTTGGAAAGAAGGAGGACAGGTGAGGTGTATGATTGATGTCCTACTTCTAAAATTCCCAATTTGACGAGTTTGGTTAGCTCATATTCTATCCTAGCCTTGTCAGTCTCGGTTGCAAAGTAAGGTCGTATGAAGAATGGTTCGTCGTTGGTCAGTTCAATGTCTACTTCGAAGTTCGGGCAACTAGATAGTTCGCCATATAGAGAAAAGGCATCTCTATTTTCCATCAAAATACGAACGATTTCATGTCGCTCATTCTGAGACAGAATACTCCCAGTCAAGTCAATATGTTTCTGTATTATCTCGTCTTCTGTCATATCAACAATGGGGTCACTAGGGTCAAGGTGGGGGTATTTCCTTAAGTTATCAAGTCTAGTTTTGTTGCCACAGGGGCTGTCTACGTGAGTTTGAGATACATTCAAATTATTTGTAGAGTTCAATGACATGTGAATGTCGCTTATTGGTAAGTCATGGGCCACATTTATGAGATTACTAGTGTCCAGAAAGGCGATCGGTCTACCTTTTGTCAAATGGACCGGCTTGTCCGTAGAGTTGGTCACTAGTAGTTCGGTCCGTCCTTTAATCAACTTAACTATCATGGTAGATGGGCAGTGTCGGGCTAAGTAATTATTCGCAGCCAATACAACATCAGAGTTGCGTAAGTGGGGTGGGGTCTTGCCGTGTATGGTCACAAATCTAGAAGTACCTGGGTCAATGGTCACTTTGTTAGTGGGAGCAAATGAAATCCTCTTCGACTTAATCCTAAATATATTATCTCTAAAGTGGAGGGCACCATTCAAATCAGAAAGTGTATTGCTACCTAAAAGCATATCAATTCCCACAAGATTTTCGACTACCAGAGCAAAAATTTCGAATTTATGACTCTGTATCACAACATGCATTTTGATCACAGAATAGGCAAATAGAAATTGGCCGTTTCCTATCCTAAATCTAACGGGTCTAACTTTCTGCTTAGGGAGGCTAGAAAGGTAGGAGGATGACTTTACATAATTCGCAGAGACAATGGTTCTTGTTGCACCACTATCAAATAAAATGAAGATGTTCTTGCCACTTGGTAGGCGTCCTTTCACAAAGTTTCTTTCAGTCAATTGCAAGTCTACGTCATCAGTTCCTAAATAAGTCGAAGTCAAGTTTACATCAGGCCTGGTTTGATTTTTAGGTTGGGAAGAAGGGCAACGAGCGCTGTTGATTTCTTCCCCTTTTAAAAATCCTGTGGTAGTGGGCCATGTGTTGTCTGTTGTTGATGTTGTCTGTAGTTGTACTGCTGGCGTTGATGCAATTGTTGTTGTCGGTGATGCTGCTGTGGTTGGCGGTAGTTATGGTAGGGTGTCGATGGTTGACGTTCTGTGTCTCTGAGACGTCGTCGACATTCCCGCCAAAAATGTCCAGGAATGTAGCAGTAGTTACATACCATTCTTGGTCGTGGTCGTTGGTTATAGTTTTGGTCACGGCGGTATGGGCTTTTACCGCGTCGGTCTGAACTGAAATCACGATGTCGATCATGACTCCGGTCCTGTCGGTTTTGTTGGTAGTGGTCGCGGTGGTTGTGGGTTTGATCGGCACTCGCGCTACGGCTCGTGCGTGTTGGTGTCGGTGGCCGTCTATGTCGAGTTCGTCCACGGTCAGTTTCATTGTCTGCTGCGTTGGACATTTTTAGGGCATTAAGTTGTTGCCTAAGGTCATCAATGTCAGTCTGAGTAGAAAAGGTCAATTCTTTAGTCTGTCGGGTAGTGTCTTGGCGCAAATCAAGAAATAGCTGCGCTTTGGCTGCTATCTCGTCCGCAGATAGGTCAGGGGCTGAGGCAGACATTAAAATTGCCGCACGGCAGTCGTCAGGTATAGAGTCAAGAAGTCTATGTTTTATTTGGGTTTCCCCGTAGTCGATGTATGTTGCTGTTAGTCGGAGTCGTTGGAGGTACGCTTCTGCGCTCTCCCCGTCGGTCATCGTCATCGTGTTGAAGTCACGGACGTGGCTGTACGAGGATTTAGCAGGGCTAAATCTCCTCACAAATGCGTCCTTTAGGTCGTTATAGGTGGCAAAAGTCAGGCCGTCGATCCATAGTCGGGCCTGTCCTTGTAAAGTACGTCGGAATGTCCGAAGTACTGTCTGGAATTGGGTTGAGTCGGTCGTGTCGACGTCGTGTGCGTCGAGGTAGTCGTCAAAGGTCAAAAAATGTGCGGTCGAGTCATCCCTATTCAGTCGGTCACCGGAAAACCGGGACGGGAGAAAGTCAGTCGATCGGAGGGTGGTATGCCGTGGCATGGTTGTGCCATTGGGCGAGGTCGAGGTCGTGGTGGTTTGATCGTTAGTCAAAGGCATGATCGGTGGGTTGTTGTACAATTAATTCAGGTTAATTAGTGTAGCAAAACAAATTCAATACAAATACTATAAAGCTTAAATCTTCAAAGATAGAAGGAATAGCACTATGTCATATGTTTACATTCGTCAAATTATTATAGCGAACACAAAAATTAATGGAGTATTAAATCCAATCACTATTATTTCAATCTCTCACTCTCACTCATAGTCTGGAACAATGAAAAAGTGTTTCACTTACCCAACTAGCAATCTGTCTGGTGTGTTAAAGTCTAAAAAAAACAGCGGAGCATTATATGTTTGTTCAAAAAACAGGATGATTCGAAAGTCCAGGTTTTAAAGTTAGAGTTATGAAGCAAAATTTTTTTTTTGGGGGTGTACGTAGTGAAGTTACTGTGAGGCGTCGTTGTCCTCTTCATGGGTGCTGTCCGTCGATGTCATCAAAGGCGTTGTCCGTCGATGTCGATCCTGGTCCTTTGTCTATCCAACGTGGTCTGCTGTCGGTGTAGTCGTCAATGGCGTCGGCAGGATCCAGTTTTCCGTAGATGTCATCTTCGTTGTTGTCGGTTGAGCTAAATGAGGCTGGGCTCCATCTGAGTGATCAGGCTGAAGTCATCGTCGTCGTTGCATGTTAATAATTGTTGTCGTTGTCATAGTCGTATAGTAGTTTTCTTTCCGATGTCGTTGTCGTTAATTGTCTTTGGTCGAGTTTCTGATGTCGTTTTCGGCACACAAGAGAGGTGTGGATTTCAAAACTCCGCAGCCGTTTTCTGTAAATGTTCAGTCGCTGGTTCTCCTCGATCTCAGTAAGTAGAAGGAAGAAAAACCGGGTTCTCCACCATGTTGTGTTTGGGATCGGCGTGTTTGTGGTTATTGGAATATCGAGAGGTACATCAATAAAGAGGTGCTGAGACTTTCCTTGAAGTGTAATATACAAGACTATAATTTATTAACTCTAACAACGATGAGTCACATATAGTGCAGATTCAATATATATTTACAAGATGTAGAGCAGCCAAAGTATCGGTGCTAGCTTGGTGATGGTCTGAACTCTTCCCCCCTTGAAAGCCAGAACATGTCGTATTTATACAGAAGGATACAAGTAATATGAGGGTTGGTTACATTGTGTCAAAGGGACAAAGGCATGACTGAGGGCCGTCAGAACAAAAGCATAAATGGGCCCGCCAGAACAATGGACTACTTGGTAGTTTTATGTATGGGGCTTAAACATAATAGAGATGGTCTTTCCTGGGAAGTGTATTATGAATGCAATTGGTCTTTCTATGGGGAAGGATTATAAATATATAAACTTGGCTTTTAAGTGCATCTTAAACTGGGCATCATGTCAGGATATAAATATGAGGGTACTTTATAATTAACTGGGTTTTTGGGACAATACTACACAACAATATTTAAAAAAGGCGATAAACAACACTTATTTTCCAATTATCGACCAATTACATTACTACCATGTTTTTCAAAAATCCTGGAAAAAATTGTTTATAAAAGACTCATTTCTTATTTGGATAGAAATAAAATATTAAATAATTGTCAGTATGGCTTCAGGGGACGACATTCCTGTGAACATGCATTAATTGATTTAAATAGCACTCTTTTAACTAATATCAATAACAATTATCACTCATGTGGTATATTTCTAGACTTGTCAAAAGCCTTCGACCTCATAGACCATAACATACTTTTATATAAATTATCCCATTATGGTATTAGAGGAGCAGTGTTGGAATTGTTTCAGAGCTACTTACTTGATCGACGTAACTATACTTCATTTAATAATTACAATTCCCAATACTCGACAGCCCAGTATGGGGTCCCCCAAGGCCCCATACTGGGCCCGCTCCTCTTCCTAATTTATATTTATGATTATGTACAGCATCTTCATTTTTTGATTATGTCTTATTTGCAGAAAATACAACTATCATTTCAACCCATAGCAACTTTATGTTTTTGTTAGAAAAAAACAATATTGAATTATGTAAAATAGCCGATTGGTTCGATGCTAACAAATTGATTGTTAATTATGAGAAAACTACTGTTATGTATTTTCGAAAACCTCATGTATCACAAAATTGTTTAGATTTTCATATAAAAATGAATGATGTTACTTTAAATTTGGTTAACTCTGTCAAATACCTAGGATTTATAGTTGATGATAATCTGTCATTTAAGGAACACCGTTTCTGTATAAGTAATAAGATGTATATTATCTAAATCACGTAGTTCCCTTACTGAAAAGCACCTGTTTATGCTTTATAATTCTGTATTACTTCCCTATATTTATTATGGTAATATTACTTGGGCAAGTTGTGGCACTACTAAATTGAACCCTATACACAGACTGCAAAAAAAGGCCTTACGCATATGTTCGAACTCCCCTTATTTAGCTCCGTCAAGCCCAATATTTGCAAGGTTAAACACATTGACAATTTTTGATATTCATAAAATCCAAATTGCGATCCTGATGTATTACGTGAAACATAATTTAGCACCTCTTAATATAATAAATTTATTTTCAGTATAATAAAGATGACCATCAATATAATACCCGTTCCCACTCTAAATTCCATTATCCATTAGCACTCAATAAGTCAACTATTAATGCATTTAAGTCTGTTGGTCCTCGAATATGGAATTCCCTCCCTTCTGATGTAACTTCCAGCAGTAATGTTACTTCATTTAAAACCAAACTCAAACATTCAATAATAATTATCTATGTCAAATAAACATGTAATTTCATCTCTCCTCCCTACGTTTACTTCACCTTTTCCTATTTCCCTTTGCCTGTATGTTTAGTGTTTAATGTTGTAATGTGTTTTTTGTTTTTTTATTTAATTTTGTTTTGTATCTCATGTTTATTCTATGTATATTTATTTATGTATTGGGTGCCCCATTAATCAAGCCTTGGCTTTTAGGGGCACCCTGACCATTTATACTGTATTAATAATTTTCATACATGCCTGATTTGTATATTGATTTTTTTTTTTTAATGGTTTAATAAAACAAATTGAATTGAAAGAAATTGAATTGAATATTGAGGAAAGATACAAACTTGGTTTTTCTGCGTACAACAGAAAACCCAAATTTTGTATCCTGCCATCAATATTCGTCTTCAAATACATTTTAGGGGTGAATCTTTGCAGAAGTCTATGTTTTATGACATCCTCGTTCGCATCCTTTGGAATTTGGGGCTCCCAACGCTTTGGAGGGGCTTAAAATTATTGTTAAAAATCATTAATTGATAACACATATAAAGTATAATGTAAAGGACAATACTAATGTTTTTAGCTTGTGAACAGTTTCTGACTTCGACACCTGTATTTGCTTAAATACATGTACTTTTAACAGTATATGGTTAACTACCTTTACAGCGTTGATGAGCAGGATACCTTTGTAAAATGATTCGACGTTTTTGAAATGTTTGTTTGGGGATTTAACAGATTTTCCCAAATTAATGTGTTTCTCGGTTGTTTTTGTTGAGAATGAATTTTTTTCTCCAAAGTCGCTTTTGTAAAGTTGTCAATTATTCAGCCCCCTTCCCCAGATAATAACAATTAATTGAAACTAAAATTTGGGAACATATTAAATTGTGAGATGTACCCTTTTCAAACTCTCTTATTTAAGTAATCTTTTTTAACTTCCTACAGTCCTACTTTCACACTGCACAGTGAAACAAATTTATCTCATAAGGGTGGAAATAGAGTCTCTTTACAAAGAGAGCATTGACATAATATGAGTAAGAGCTTTCGGAAACAATATGGCGTTCAATTCTTCCTAAAAACGGTTATTTCTGGTTTTCGGTCAATAACTGGTCAAAATGTCCATACACATGGCGTCTTGACAACCATTCTCACACCCATACTGTCCTTCCTTTTTTTTCCCTACCCCTCTCTTTTTCTGCTCTTTTTCAAGATTCTTATGCTACTCAAGACCAATAAGCCCTGCAGCCACCACATATAAACACTCTCTTTGCCCTGAAACAGCTTCTTGGGTATTCAATATTTTGAATGTTGTTCAACTAGTATGTACATGTACGTGAATGAGTTGAAACGAGTCTCCATATCAAAAAGAAGAACAAAAAGTGACTACTAGAAGCACATCGTCACAATAAATGCCAATGCGTGAATTGTCCTTAAGTTTGGCGTAAATATGACGTGACAATGCGTGAACAGTGATTAAGTTGGGCGTAAATATGACACGACAATGCGTGTCCTGGCGGTTACGCATTGCGTGAACTATTCGTAAATTAGACGTGACCCTATACGGACTGGGTGTCACTAATTGGCACGCAATGGCATGCCATAGAGCAGGGCAGAGCGGGACCAAAATGCGGGCAAGTGTCAACGAGGCATAAATCTGAACTTTAATTTCATACTCGATCTTGATATCTCCGAGTCTGACTCCATTCCAGCCAAATTTCGAGCAGTAGCTAGTTTCTTTCGGATGAGAGAGTCCAGCTGCTTGAAGGGGACACATATTACGGCAGTCAAAATTAAAGATAAAGTTGAGTTCTGGTCATGCGATTGCGTTGTGAAAGAAACGGTGTGGAATCAATCAGAAAAGGTTGATCATCTAGCATAAAAGTAATTGTGTGTACTGCAAGGTTCTGGAATCATCAAAATGGTAGAAATTTGGCCCAGTCTAAGTAAAGTTGCAAGCACTGTACACAGAAAGATGTATATGGGACTACACAAACATGTGGCATAAAAATCCGTCCAGATTTTTATGCTGTTACATGCCATATTTATAATATTAAGGCATTTTGAAGAGCCATGCTTTTCAGGGAACACTTTTTATCTGATTTTCGTCCACACTTGCATAATAACAATGATGACGCTCACTAATTATTTTTCGCCTCTTCCCAGAACTCAACCTTCTCTTTAACACTAGCAATAATCACAAAGTGTCTCGCTGCTATAAGTTGGTGATAACGACCATCTGGCTGATTGATGTTCTTGGTGCTCCCCGTAGGTACGCTAGTGCATAGGGCCATACATCTCAGATTTGGCCTTGTTAAACAATGCCTTTAAGCACTATACAAATCCAGATTATTATCATTATTATTAATTACATTTCTACCATACGATATACTGCTGCCCTAATTACCATATTTCTTCCTCCTTTTTTCTTGCTCATCAAAATTTCTTTCAGACCACCCGCCCGCCTCCCCTCCCCCCTCCTCCCCTCCCCGCTTCAGAATCCTGGAACATCTGCTGTGATCATATGAATGCTTAATGTAAGAGTACAGTTGTTTTGTCGTAATTATTGCAATATTCTAATTTACTATGTCTAGGAGAATTTCGTTTTGTTTTTTGTTTTTTCTTATGTTTGTTACATGTATTTTTCTCTAAGCGCCATGAGCACCGAAAGGTGGACGTGTGCGCTATACAAGTAGCCACTATTATTATTATTATCATTATTACAGACTATTATAAGGCTTTTCACTATTTTCCCCTTTTCATGCTTCATGATTCAAGTATGTTATTCTTTTGTATTTCCATGCACAGATTCAGACGTTTAAGGTTGACAAGTTGGACCTAGTCTATGGTCAATCAGCTTCCTACTGTCTGGGGAAGTTTCTCAGTCTCCTGCCTCATCTTACAGACCTAGAGATTAGCTTATGTTCCCTTCATGATGATTTCTACAAGGAGATTGCTGATCGAGCTTCTTCATGTCAGGTAAAATGTATTGTTTAAAAATAAGCAGAAAAACGAAAGATGCAAAATATTTTTGTATTTTTTTTTTGTTGTTTGATAGGAATATGGATATATTGCTGTAAATATTAATAATTCTTTTCCATGACTGTAACATCTTTTTTCTCAAAAAGCAGGTAAAAAATTAAAAAATAAACAAAAGATGGGCTAGTATGAGTGAAGAATTATCTAAATCGAATTAGATTTGTTTTCAGTAGTGTACCTAACACTAGTGTGCATTACACTAATTTCTGATAACACTGACATTTGTTAATCTATGCTTTCACCAGTTTGATTGATGAATTTCTAGTTTAGTATGAAAGATTCAAATTTATTTTCCCCTATACAATGTGCTACTGCTCCAATTACTGTATATCTTCCTCAATGAAATTACAAATACAATGCAAAACTGAGGAGATGTGAATAATTTCTAAACATATTATTCTTGTTCTTTGTACTGAGATTCCAGGTAAGAAATACAAATATATGTCAATAACATCAATTTTCTGCATATTTTTTCAGCAGTCGGGTAAAATCACAACAACAACAAATACAGAATAAACTATAGATGTCCTAGTAATCCTGGCAAAGTATTTTCTGAGTCGAATTGGATGCATTTTCATTACCTGAGGATACACTGATACAGAGATACAAACCAAATGGCATCTCTGCTGATAAGGATGCAAATTTTAAATCCCTGCTTTCTCTTTCTACGTTAGCTTTGGATTACTTTTTCCCCAATAATATATGCTACTGCCCCAAATATCATATTTGTATCCCCCGGCAGTATGCCGGTGGGGTACTTTGGATTCAGCAGCGTTACGCCGCGTCCGCCGCCGCGTCATATTCTTGTGTGCGCTCTAACTGCCACATTCCTTGACGGATTTTTTTCTTCAAATTTTGTATGAAGGTGTATTTTGGTATAATCTACACACCTATAACTTTTGGTGATGCTGCCCTCAGTGTTCCGTCTTCTATAGGGTAAAATGCCATATTTTTGTGGATGGTTTGTGTGCGCTCTATAGGCCAAATTTCTCAAGAGATTTTGTTCAAATTTTGAATGAAGGTGAATCTTGGTATAATCTAGAAGCCTATTGATTTTGGTGATGCTGCCTCTAGTGTTCCGTCTTTTATAGGGTCAAAGGTCATATTTTGATAGATGTATTGTGTGCACTCTAGTGTGCGGTCTAACTGCATCATTTCTTGACAGATTTCTTTCAAATTTTGAATGGAGGTGTATCTTGGTATAATCTACACACCTATTACTTTTGGTGATGCTGCCCCCATTGTTCCGTCTTCTATAGGGTAAAAGCCCATATTTTTGTGGATGGTTTGTGTGCGCTCTATAGGCCACATTTTTCAAGGGAGTTTGTTCAAATTTTGAACGAAGGTGTATCTTGGTACGATCTACAAGCCTATAGATTTTGCTGATGCTGCCTCTAGTCTTCCATCTTTTATAGGGTCAAAGGTCATATTTTGATAGATATCTTGTGTGCACTCTAGTGTGTGGTCTAACTGCATCATTTCTTAACAGATTTCTTTCAAATTGAGTATGGAAGTGTATGTTGGTAAAATCTAGGCACCTATAGTTTTTGGTAGTGCTGCCACGAGTGTCCCGTGTTTTATAGGGTCAAAGGTCATATTTTGGTGGGTGTCTAGTGTGCGCTCTGCAGGTCATATTTCATGACAGATTTTTTTCAAATTTTGAAAGGAGATGTATCTTGGTACAATCTACACATCTTCACTTTTGGGTGGTGCTGCCCTCATTGTTCCGTCTTTTATATGATCAAAGGTCATTTGTCTTTTATGCGCTCTAACTGCCACATTTCTTGACGGATTTCTTTCAAATGTTGTATGGAGGTGTGTCTTAGTACAATCTACACACCTTACTGTTTGGTGATGCTGCCACCTGTGTTCTGTCTGTTATAGGATCAAAGGTCGTATTTTGGCTGTCTTTTGTGCGCTCTGCAGGTCATATTTCATGACGGATTTCTTTCAAATTTTGAAAGGAGATGTATCTTGGTACAATCTACTCATCTACACTTTTGGGCGTTGCTGCCCTCATTGTTCCGTCTTTTATATGGTCAAAGGTCATATGTCTTTTATGCGGTCTAACTGCCACATTTCTTGACGGATTTCTTTCAAATGTTGTATGGAGGTGTGTCTTAGTACAATCTACACATCTTTAGTGTTTGGTGATGCTGCCACCTGTGTTCCATCTGTTATAGGGTCAAAGGTCGTATTCTGGCTGTCTTTTGTGCGCTCTGCAGGTCATATTTCATGACGGATTTCTTTCAAATTTTGAAAGGAGATGTATCTTGGTACAATCTACTCATCTACACTTTTGGGCGTTGCTGCCCTCATTGTTCCGTCTTTTATATGGTCAAAGGTCATATGTCTTTTATGCGGTCTAACTGCCACATTTCTTGACGGATTTCTTTCAAATGTTGTATGGAGGTGTGTCTTAGTACAATCTACACATCTTTAGTGTTTGGTGATGCTGCCACCTGTGTTCCGTCTGTTATAGGGTCAAAGGTCGTATTTTGGTGGCTGTCTTTTGTGCGCTCTAACTGCCACATTTCTTAAAAGATTTCTTTCAAATTTTCTACAGAGATGCATTATACTCTAATCTACACACATATTGGTTTGCTGATGCTGCTCCGATCCTAGTCTTGACAATAGTCCGAGCCACTAGTGGCGATCTCTACGTACGTCATCCTTTTGTTTCAGGGAGGGGAGAGGGGATCTTTGTCCCTCCTTCGAACATAAGGATGACACAAATCGCTGCCACTGCCGGGGGATACATTCGCATTTCGCGGCAATACAGATTGCAATATTTTTAGTTCTTCCTCCTTTTTTCTTGCCTATCAAATTTCTTTCCACCCCCCATTCAGAATCAAGGATCATCTTCTGTAATTATGTGAATGCTTAATGTGACAGTACAGACTATTATAAGGGTTTCCACTATTTTCCCCTTTTTATGCTTCATGATTCGCGTATGTTAATTATTCTTCTGTATTTCCATGCATAGATTCAGACGTTTAAGGCTTACAAGTTGAACCTAGGCCCTGGTCAATCAGCATCCTACTCTCTGGGGAAGTTTCTCAGTCTCCTGCGTCATCTGAGAGACCTGTTGATCTATTCAAGTTCCTTTCATGATGATTTCTACAAAGAGATTGCTGATCATGCTTCTTCATGTCCGGTAGAATGTACTTTCTTTTCAAGAAGCAGAATAACAAAAGATGCGCAAAATTTTTTTAAAAAAAATTTAAACCTAAAGTTATGTGATATGAATACGAATGAATTGCCGTAAATATTCTTAATTCTTTTCCTTGAGTGTGTTATCTTTTTTTTTGTAATCAGGTGAAAAAAATAGTAGATGGGCTAGTATGAGTGAAGCATTATCTTAATCGAATCGGATTTGTTTTCAGTAGTGTGCCTTTCACTAATTACTGATAACGCTGCAACTTGTTAATCTATGCTTTCACCAGTTTCGTATGAAAGATTCAAAAATTAATTTTCCCCTATACAATATGATACTGCTGTTCTAATTACTCTATTTCTTCCTCAATGAAATGACAAATGCAATGCAAAACTGAGGAGATGTGAATAATTTGTAAACATATTATTCTTGTTCTTTGTACTGAGATTTCAGGTAAGAAATACAAATATATGTAAATGACATTACTTTTCTGGATAATTTTCAACAGGCATAACACTTTTTCAGCAGACATGTAAAATCACAACATCAACAAATACAGAATAAACTATAGATGTGCTAGTAATCCTGGCAAAGTATTTTCTGAGTCGAATCGGATGCATTTTCAGTACCTGAGCATACACTGATAATGATGCAATTTTTAAATCCCTGTTTTCTCCAATATAATTGACAAAATTTGTAGCTTCGTATGCTTAATTCTTAATTCCTTTTTTTCCCAATAAAATATGCTACTGCCCAATTACCATATTTCTTCCTCCTTTTTTCTTGCTCATCAACTTTCTTCCCCCCCCCCCCTTCAGAATCCTGGATCATCTTCTGTAATTATGTGAATGGTTAATGTGACAGTACTGACTGTTATAAAGGTTACCACTATTTCCCTTTTTCATGCTTCATGATTCACGTATGTTATTCTTTTGTATTTCCATGCACAGATTCAGACGTTTAAGCTTTACAATTTGAACCTACGCAATAAACAATCAGCATCTCTGGGGAAGTTTCTCAGTCTCCTGCGTCATCTAAGAGACCTAGAGATTAGGTCATGTACACTTCATGATGCTTTTTACAAAGAGATTGCTGTTCATGTTTCTTCTTCATCTCAGGTAAAATGTATTGTTTAAGGAGAAGGTTCATTGATTTTAAACTTGACTGAATTTGGTATCATTGCAATCGAAAAATTACACTGAGTAAAATTATTACAATTTTGTGTAACTTGTAAATTCGAGCGAAAATTATAAAAGTTGATTAAAGATACTATGTCCCTTTTGCAGCCAACATCAAATTCTGTAGAACTTTGCAGGAATTATGAATATGTCATGTATGTCCTATCTGTGAAATTTAAACTTTAGCAGTGTCCTAATATTCAAATTATGCAAGGAAACCCGTTTACTTGCTAGACTTCACTGTCAGACACTATTGAGTGACTGACTGGCTTTTTCATCTTTGGTAATAACATACATAAAATGAGCTGTAAAGGGTACATGAGCATTTGTCTACATCAATAACCCACTTCTTGTAATGGCCAAAATTAAACTGATTGAATCTTTGCGCAGCATAAAGCGTACGACCATTCGGTACAATGGTCTGAAAAATCAGACTATTACTTACTGGCTCTATAGCTCCTAAGTCGATTCGACAACTAATAGTCGTTATTTTCCCACTTAAAGACATTTTCAAGCCCCCTTTTTTTAGGGAAGTTCTAAATTAGTATTGTCTTTCAAATGCCATTGGAATTTAACCTTTTCATTTTTTTGGCCTGCAAATGGGACAAAGTACCTTTAAACTTGACGAAAAATCAACCCACTCAAGACCCGAAAACATTGTAATTCAGCTGATTTTTCAGTGGCGTCACAAAATGAACGATGGGCCGCTCAGCTGAAATGATTGACGATGGTGCGCGATGCATTTTGCGTGCAATTCACATGTATTGCATTGACTCTTGAGTACCGTACCCATTGATACCCAACGTTGTTTACCGTCATCAAAATACCCTGGAAATATCGATATGGACGAAAACATACTTGATTTGAGTTTTGAGGAGATAGAAGAAGGAAGTACCTCGGACATTGACAATGACAATGGAGATTTGGGAGATCTCTAGACTATAGATCAACTTTTCCCGGCGGCTCAGAGCCGCCTAGCCAGAGCTGCCCCTCCTCTCACGGCGGCATTTGGCACTTGACGTTCCTCCCGTCGGGGAGACGACCGGATCTTGGTTGCGCCCGCCCCCCTTTGGGCCAGGTTCCCCACGTAGCTGACTTTGAGGGTCAGGTTGGAGACTCTGAGTCATCAACTGAGTCACTAGTCAGCGGGGCCCCCAAGCTCCACGTGGTTTGGCAGCCGATGCGCAGGCCCTCCTGGAGTCTTACTTACCTGACACCTTTACACCGGCTCTGCCGGATGCGGCCGAAGGCTCTCCTTCTCTTTAGACAAGGGGCTCACTCTACGGGAATACCACTGACGGTGGTTTACCAGTGGGGACAGGCTTCTTATGAGTAAGGGGATTTCTCTCCTCCGGAGATCTCCTGAGATCTCCTCCCCCTCTAGTGACCTCTAGTGACCAGCGCACTAATGAGAGAGCTTGGTTCGACAGACGGGGGAAGGACTCACGTGCTCGCACTCGACTTCTCTCTCCCCGATTACCAGCGGGTCTTTCGGGTGTGACGCCCTCGGGTTGGCCGGTTATGTAGAAGTCGTCACACTGAGCTCCCCTTTTTGGTCAAGCTCTGTGTCTTATGGCTTTGTTGCAATGCAACGCCCCGTAAATTCTTGTTTGGTAGTGACCCCGGTTTCACTAACGACGCTGTTCGATCCATGTCCGTGAAACAGGGGTCCCGGTCTCACAGTAGCTTCCTTTGTCATGCTGGTTCGGCCTCTGGCGCAGTGGAGCGGGGCACCCGGTCACACTTAGCCTAAATCTAGGCTTACGAAGTCTAGTAAGGCCGCTATGCTCGCTTCTTCCCCCGTGTCATCGGGTAAGGAACGTCAAAAGTATAGAAGACAGAGTTAAGTCTTCGCTTCAGTCGGTGTTTTCTTTAGCCGCTCAGGCTGGGCTTCGTGCCCTAATGATGCGTATGTTCGGGCGACTGGAGTTACCAGTAGGCCCAAAAGGCATCCAGGGTTCAGGCGGAGGCCCAGCTCCTACCCCTTCCCGGACCTCGGCCGGCAATGAGCCGGCCCCGGTCGCACGTGGCTCTGAGTTGCCTCCAGGTTGCCTGGTGCTGCTGTTGGCCTTCGACCCTGAGCCGTTGCCCCGTTGGTGGGGGTTGGGCCTTTAGCTCCTGCTGCCCCTGGTGCTCCTCCAGGTAGGGAGTCGGCAGCTGCCTTTCCTCACCCGTGGGTTTTGGTGTCCCTAGTCCGTCAGTCTGACTGGGGCTTTGTCTCGCGGTTGTCTTCGGCATCTGCATCAGGGTTTCAGTTGAGTTCACCCCTCTACAGAAAGGTTTCGGTCACACGTAAGCTTCTCGCACCAAGCTCTTCCAGCCTCTGATGCGGTGAAGCGTGGTAGTGGTGACCATTCTGAGCCTATTTAGCGAAATCTTCAAGCTTTAGCAAGGCCCATGAGCAGGCTTCGTCACCCGACGCTTCGGCAAGGGGTAAGAAATATGTAGCCTTCTGATGTCCAGTCTCCGACTGTCACTTAGACGTAGTGGGCTGTGGTGAAGTTTAGACCTCAGCCTGCCTTCTCTCCAGCCGTTCAGGCTGAGCTTCTCACTGTGTCGAAGCATCTTGGTGGACAACCCTGGTCCCATAAATCACCTGGGGGGCAGGTGAGGGCATGACCCTGCCCCGGGTGTATCTGGTCTGAGCCCAGTTATACTTGTCTGGTGTAATCCGGTACCCGTTTTAGTTGGGGTCGTCTTGCTGAGCTTGCCCATTTCCTATCCTAGTTGCTGTTTTCGTTTTTCTACAACGACCAGCTAACCCTAAGCCATCTCCTGTTTGGAGCCTGCTTAAGGTTTTAGAGGCGTTATCTTTCTCTCCTGCTTCTAGAGAGTCCATTCTTGAAGGATTGGTGAAGCCATTCGGGCGGCTGGCCCTGAGGCCCTCCTCCCAGAGGGCAGGGCCAGGAGAGTATCAGCACTTCCTGGGCGCTTTTTCAGGGAGTGGGCTTAGACGATATTTTGAAGGCCGCCTTTTGGCGTCCTCCCAATTCGTTTACTTCTTTTTATCTTGGGGACGCCCCTCTGGTGAGGTTTTGTTGCAACCTCGTCCCTAAGGGCAGCTTCGTGTGCCATTGTTCCCCAGTGATCCCCTTCTACTTGGGACATGCCTCCCGGTCTTATTTGTGCTGGTCTAGCAAATAATAAGTAGATACATTGATTTATTGTGGTAAATCAGGAAAATCATAACTGATTTTATTATTTAATATATAAATTTATATACCTCACTTTAAAAATCTAGCCATCTGATTGGTCAAAGCTGGAGTCGTGATTTCAAGCCATGCCCCACTCACACCCACTCACAGGGAATAATTAGAGCCCACAGGGCCTAGTTAAAAGTTTCTACCCTCATCCTCATCATCCTGCGATCCCCATTGGCTTACTTAGTTTGTGCGGAGCGCGCGGCATTCCATACATTTTTTGTGCCGCGATTATTTGGTTGCTATACAGTACAGCGTAGACGACCGCCGATCTCGATTGTAGCTAAGCCTAGATCTACATGTAATGACGAGATAACGTCCCTTTGGAAATATAGAGAAAACCCTGCTCTTTCATATGACACCTCATTTTTTGAGTATCACCTTCAGGATCACAAGCAATGAAGGTTTGAATCTTGATTTTTAATTTATTAGTTTGGGATTAGTTTGACCAATTTGGCACGATCGCGCTATGCACGTAAACTGCATAGGCTTATAATGCGTACAATCTCAATGGCCAACTGAGCTACCTAAGTTTATCAACACAGATTTGATTACCATGATTGACCTTGTATTCTATGATCCTGTTTTCAGTATATAAAAGTTATAATGACTGCTTTAATATTCGAGGCCTAGTTGTTTTTGGCTCTCGGGAGGTTACATCGTGCTATCACCCCTCGGCACGCCTCGGGGTGATAGCACGATGTAACCTCCCCTTGAGCAATAAAAACAACTAGGCCTCTCATAGCAGTCATTATTACTATACTATGTATCTACTTATGTCCCTCCCTCTGTCCCCTTTCCTTGCCCGGCAACATGTCCGAAGTGGTGTCTCTAGCTGCTCGTTAAAGAGGAAGATGGCAGGCATGCGGTTGTGCACGTGAACCCTGGGAAGGCGATGTATTGGGGTGGGGCATGCGCGAATGTGACGTTTTAGTTCTCAATGGCTGCGTAGTTGAGGTAAACTAGCAAATAATAGGTAGAAACATAGATTTATATAGTAAATAATAAAATCAGTTCTAATTTTCCTGACCTATGCTTTCACTAGTTTGATTGATGAATTTCTAGTTTCGCATGAAAGATACGAAATTAATTTTCCCCTAAACAATGTGCTATTGCTCCAATTACTGTATTTCTTCCTCAATGAAATGACAAATGCAATGCAAAACTGAGGAGATGTGAATAATTTGTAAACAGTATTCTTGTTCTTTGTACTGAGCTTCCAAGTAAGAAATACAAATATATGTAAATGACATCAATTTTCTGGATACTGTCCCACTGGCATAACACTTTTTCAGCAGACATGTAAAATCACAACAACAAAAAATACAGAATTAACTATAGATGTGCTAGTAATCCTGGCAAAGTTTTTTCAGTGTTGAATCGGATGCATTTTTAGTACCGGAAGATCAGGGGCGGCGGAGTGTCATTCAAAGTGGGGGGGGGGCACCAACAAAAAAGGGCACTTTTTGGGAAAAAGGGGCACCTACAAAGAGAAGCCTCAAAGCAAAAATATACAATTTTTAGACATTGGTATATACCCCTACATTGTGATTATATTATCAGGGATGATTTCAATGTTTGTTTCTCTCTATACAAGGTCCAAGATACTGCTAAAAGACCCCATCCTATGCCAGAAGTGAAATAGTCAAATTATACATCTACGGAGAGCTTGTTATTCATTGAATACAACAATACAAACTTCTTGAGATTTCATTGCCTACGAGAGGAGTAATAGCATCCGAAACCTTTGGAGTGGAGGGCTTGGAAAATGGGCAGCCTTCAAGTAAAATCGAGGGGTGATTTTCATGACGTCATTTCGTGTAGACGCCACGAATATTATGACCCAAGTCTGCATGCTAGCTACAGAATCTGGCCAGATTAGTAATAACTTCCAGAACATCCTAAAAATGCTCTAAAATACTAAAATTATCAAATATACCTTGTTGATGCAGAATAACTAGTCCAAGGTCAACATTGAAGGTCATTTCGTTGAATTTTAGGCATTTTTTCCAGGACATTGCAATCCTTTTTCTAACCGTGTGTAAGTACGGCGGCGCTAGTTCCAAAGAGTGCCCATACTTTGGCGCCGGGATCCTATGCGTCTAGCTACCCGTGACCTCCACTTCTCGGCCGCTGTACTTACACACGGTTAGAAAAAAAACAGCAATACAATAAAAAAAAACTTTCACAAACTTTACAAACTTCGCCCACAAAAGTAACTTGGCTTTTGTATGAACGCTATTCACAGGCTATTGTTTACGCGCCGCCGGTGGGACCGGGGCGTCAGCCCTGCAAGTGAGGTATACACGAAATGACGTCATAAACTTATCAGCCGAGTGAACCGTTGACGCGTAACTAGGAGGAGCAGACAGTGAGGTGTTCTTTCGGCTTTTTGTGGAGTACTGAAAGGAAAAATGACGTTTACTCAGATGTATTTTTCTACTACGTCTAATTAGCTTTCCATCGATGTATGGTTGTTTTCACGTCGGATGGGATCTTTAAGCATCATACATGTCCTTTGCAGTTGGGTGTGGTGGTCTGAATATTTGCGAGCGAGCGAGCAACAAAATTATGATTTGTGAGGTCGCAGCGCGAAAAATTTACATCTTATAAGAGGAAAAAAAATACTGATGGGGTTTTAAGCACAATCTAATCATGAAAGACTGAAAATCTTTAATAAGAAGCATAATTATATCAACTTTAAATGCAAGCGAGCGTAGTGGGCGAGCTTTCGGTGAAATTTTAGAAAAAGTTGCTCTTTGTCGCTTTGAGTTAGGAGCACATATTATGGGGAAAGGAAAATGGGGCATATATCTAAAGGGAAAATGACACTTATTAGAAAAAAAAAAGAGCTCATATCATGTCAAAGTAAAAAGGGGAAGTACGAGAGGTGAAAATGGGGCACTTTTCGCACCTATTAACCCTAATCAGGCTGGGGGGGGGGGGGCATTATGGCCGCCCCCTCCGCGATTTATCAAATTTATCGGGAAAGCTTAAAGATGACGACCCGCCGCTTGGTGACTATTTTCTTTCCAGTCTTGCGCATCTTTTAAAACATATTCTCCGAAAATCGGACCTACCGTTACAAAGTCACGTGACCTTTTGTCTTTGCATGTCAGCCCGCAAATCGTCATTTTCGTGATTTGTGTACAAAACATATGGAAATATCATTTTTCCTAAACAGAGATAAAACATTGGTTATTTGGTCTTGTTTAAAGTTTGGGTGCTTGTTTTGGGTGTCAAAATATAGTTGAAATATAGTGAGAAATGAAATAAAACAAAAACAAAGAAATACATGAGAAATTATAAAAACAATGGATAACATAAGGAATAACCTGGCTCTTCCAGATTTTGTTGTTGTATTATTATTCCGAATGGTCTAAAGAATATATGTAGTGAAAACTAATGTTTAAATATGAGAATATATGATTTATGGGTAAAAATGTGAATTTTATGACCTTACTTGCATATTAAAATTACCATAAATATGTAAATGAGTGAATTTTATGTGAATGAGTGGATGAGAGAAAGACCTCAAATAGCCCGGCCTCTTTATGGTTAAGGGGCACCCAGCAGAGATGGAAAAAGGCACTTATAACAACAGAAAAGGGGCACGTAATACAAAGGAAAAAGGGCAATTATCAGAAGGAGAATGGCAATAATTAGAAAGGATAAGGGGCACTTATCAGAGATGAAAAGGGGCACTTATTACAGAGTTAAAGGGGGCACCTCTCAAATTTGAATAACGGCACTCATAGGAGATGAAAAGGGGCACTTATAAGAATGAAAAGAGGGCATACAAAGGAAAAGAGGCAATTGTCAGAATATAAGGGACACCTCTCAGATTTGTAAAGAGGCAATTATAAGAGGTGAATGGGCACATACATAGGTGGTAAGAGGCACTTATAAGAATGTGGAATGGACACCTATTAGAAATAAAAAAGGGGCACTTATCTTAAGTAAAAGAGGGCACTTTTCCTATTTTCCTATATATTCATTTTGGTGTTTAACCCGATTATAGAACGTTTAAAGCAATACGAGAATACGCATTGGTATATGCTTACTGGTCACAAATACATTACGCTACCCTATGCAGACGATTTCATTCTCGTAACCACAGATAAAAGAAAGCATCAAAAGCTCCTGAATGAAATTGTTCAAATTACAGAGAGAATGGATTTTCAGCTTAAAATTAGCAAATGTAAATCGATGTCTATCTCGGGTGGAAAACCAAAGGATGTGAATTTTACAATCAATGGTAATGTTCTTGTCAATGTTAAAGACTCACCTGAAAATTTCTAGGTTCATACTTAACCTGTAAAGGTACATCTCAGGGGGCATAGGAGCTTATATCCATGACAAGGTTCGAACAATGCTTGAAAATGTACAGTCAACTCTTGTGAGACCAGAGCTTAAGCTCAAGATATATGATAAATACATTTTGTCATCTGTTAAATTTCTCTTGACGGTACACGACCTCACCAAAACACAATTGTTTAAACTAGATTCTCTCAGTAGCAAGTATACGTGAAAAAGTGGTTAGAAGTTCCCCCTCGCGGAGCCACGCCTGCAATAATCCACAGTCCAAGTGGATTAGATATTCCCCAATTGTCACAGGT
The DNA here is from genome assembly GCA_037976565.1 of Mesocentrotus franciscanus. Lineage (NCBI taxonomy): Eukaryota > Metazoa > Echinodermata > Echinoidea > Camarodonta > Strongylocentrotidae > Mesocentrotus > Mesocentrotus franciscanus. Next base: position 16,886,516 of record CP137684.1, on the reverse strand, counting down.
ATATTTTGAATGCCACTGCATGAGCATAGCACATGGTCTTACAAGAGCTGACACAAGGGTCCAGGCCGCTGTTAAATAAAAGCTGGATCGGGAGTTAAGTTACAGTACAAAATCCTATAGAAATGTAGAAGCGGCAATCGTTTAGAAAAGGTCGTTAGTTCAATGTCAGATAACAATTGGAAAATGTTGAGGAAGGGAGTGAAATCTGACGTCAGAGAAGAAAGGGATAAGAAGTGGGTCAGTAAAACCCCAACGCTGGTGGTTCAAGGACAATACCTAAACCTGTTAAACGAACAAGATGCCGATATATCATGGAAAAGCATAATCTATAATCTTCCCAGAAGAGTGCTAAGTTTTGCCGTTAGGGCTTCCATTGATGCACTCCCTACATTCCAAAATCTACAAAGATGGGGAAAGCGCCTAACAGGCAAATGTGATCTTTGCAACAATACGCAAACCCTACATCATGTATTAAACCATTGCCAAACGATGTTAACTCAAGGGCGCTACACATGGCGGCATGATAGTATTTTGAGCTACATATGGCAAATAGTGCAATCATCTGAACTGGTATCAAACGGGAGCAAACGTGTAAACGTCGATTTACAAGGTAGCATGACAAGTAACAGAAGTACTATTCCCGTAAACATATTACCAACATCAGACCGCCCTGACATGGTCCTTTTCCACCCTCATGAAAAAGAAATGTTCATCTTTGAATTGACAGTCCCATTTGAAAATAACATGACGAATAGCCATAGGTACAAGGTTAATAAGTATACACCCCTGGTTAATAACCTGAGACACTCTGGTTATAAATGTACACTGTGGTGCATAGAAAATGGATCAAGGGGATATATTTCCGATGAAAATAGAGCAGCACTAAAAGGGATGTTAAAATTGATAACGGTATCAAAACAAATTAAACATGTCTGTCAGATTCTGAGCAGATTAGCCCTTGTAACATCCTATGTAATCTACAAGCTCAGAAATGAACCACAATGGACTGATGCGGGGTACATGTCCGTCCCTGACTCACAGGTGCTTAAACAGTGACCCCACCCCCTCCCCTAAACATGTTGAAGAACCCATCCTATTTAAGAGGGTCAGTGTAGACAATTAATCTTACAAGGGGGAATAACAGTGCATGTACGAAGGAGATGTACTTTCATTCTTTTTTTCTTTCTTCAAATGTATAACTACGACAATGCTCGAATGATGTATACAACGATGCAATACCTGTTATGAACTTATTTATTATGCAATATCTAAAATGCATTTATTTAAGAAACCATTTAGTACATGTATATCATTCTACGTTCGTTGTAAGAAATATTTATCCGAGTAGAAAGACAATTTAGATGTAATAATCATGGCCCACATTCGTAAAACAAACTATTAGTATCACAATCATAGTAATAAAATATATGCCAGAGAACCTATTATTATGTCGCAAAATCAAGCATAATGCACTTATTTCTGGTTACATTTTTACTATTTATACTGGTATTTAAGATTGCCAAAGATATGTATATATATATATATATATATATATATATATACATTATTAGAATCGGATTGCTTATTACCGTTGAGGAATCTCAACTTCGTATTTTTATTTCCATTATTCTGTTAGCTATTCTCTTGATTTTCTTTATATGTTTCCTATAATGTACATGTTGTATTTGTCTTGTATACCCTGTCAGTGACACATGCCGTTGTGTAGTGTATACTACATTGTGTCATGGACCTGGGTTCAAATGTTTATACTTCTTTGTTTATTACGCTGAATAAAGATGATACATATATTCTGCCCCAATTACCATATTTCTTCCTCAGTTTTTCTTGCTCATCAAAATTTCTTTCAACCCCTTCAGAATCCTGGATCATCTACTGTGATTACATGAATGCTTAATGAGATTACAGACTATTATAAGGGTTTCCACTATTTTTCCTTTTTCATGCTTCATGATTCATGTATGTAATTCTTGTGTCTTTCCATGCACAGATTCAGACGTTTAAGGTTCACCTGTTGGAACTAGGCTATCACCAATCAGTATATCTGGGGAAGTTTCTCATTCTTCTGCATCATCTTACAGACCTGAAGATTAACTCATGCTCCCTTCATGATGCTTTCTACGAAGAGATTGCTGATGCTGATTCTTCTTCATCTCAGGTAAAATGTATTGTTTATTAAAAAAAGAAGCAGAAAAACAAAAGATGCAAAATATTTTGTATTTTTTTTAAACCTGAAGTTTTGTGATAGGAACACAAATAAATTGCTAATACTTTTTCATGACTGTAACATCTTTTTTTTCAAAAATCAGGTGAAAATATAAAAGATAAACAAAAGATGGGCCAGTACGAGTGAAGCATTATCTAAATTGATTCGGATTTGTTTTCAGTAGTGTGCCTTACACTAATTACTGATAACACTAAATTAGTTTGTTAATCTATGATTTCACCAATTTGATTGATGAACTTTCCCCTATGCAATGTGCTACTGCTCCAATAACTCTATTTCTTCCTCAATGAAATGACAAATGCAATGCAAAACTGAGGAGATGTACTAATTTGTATGCCTCCGCTAAGTAGCCGGAGGCATTATGTTTTCTGGTTGTCCGTCCGTCCGTCCGTACGTCCCGTTCTCGTGATCGCGTTATCTCAAGAACCGATTGATGGATTACCGCCACACTTGGGTCATGTATGTATCTTGCAAAGCCAATGAATTGATTAGACTTTGGGGTCACGAGGTCAAAGTTCAAAGGGCTTATTATGTATGCAAAAATAGCTCGTGAACGCGTTATCTCGAGAACCGATTGATGGATTCCCGCCAAACTTGGGGCATGTAGGTATTTTGCAGAGCCAATGAACTGATAAAATTTTGGGGTCACGAGGTTAAAGGTTAAAGGTCACAGGGCTCATTATGTATGCAAAAACAGCTTGTGATCACACTATCATTAGAACCGGTGGACGGATTACCATCAAACTCAAGACATGTATGTATCTTGCAGAGCCAATGAACTGATTAAAATTTTAGAGTCATAAGGTCAAAGGTCAAAGGTCATGGGGCTCATATGCATGCATATAAATAGCTTGTGAACGCATTATAATTAGAACCGACAGATGGATTCATTACTATTAAACTCAGGACAGGAATTTATCTTGCAGAGCCATGTATATGAAAAATAGCATGTAATCACGATATTCTGAGAACCCGTTAAGGGATTACTATCAAACTTGAATATCAAAAATTGCTTCCGTTTTGGTTTGTAAAATCGCTCTTTGGCGGAGGCATCATTTTCGACTGCACGCAGTCGAAGTTCCATCTAGTTAAACATATCATTCATGTTCTTTGTACTGAGATTCCAGGTAAGAAATACAAATATGTGTAAATGACATCAATATTCTGGATAATTTTACACAGGCCTTACACCTTTTCAGCAGTCAGGTAAAATCATAACAACAACAAATACAGAATATAGATGTGCTATAGTAATCCTGGCAAAGTATTTTCTGAGTCGAATTGGATGCATTTTCAGTTTCTGAGGATACACTGATAATGATGCAATTTTTAAATCCCTGCTTTCTCCAATAAGTTTGACGAATTTATACGTGTAGCTCCGTATTTAAGATTTTTCATTACTTTTCCCCCCATAAAATATGCTACTGCCCCAATTACTCAATTCTCAATTTCTATCAATCGACAACATCCCCCCTTAAAAAAATATCCGGGGATGCCTACCACACTTTGGCTACTCTAGGTATAAAAATCAGCTGAAACATATACAAATTAAGAACATGAGAACTTATAATTCCCTCTCTACAGTCTTGTCTTCCTCAACTTTGCAGCTATCATGTCTTGTTTATCCATTGAAGATTGTACTGCAAATTCACAACATAATTCTTGTGATTTCATTATCAATGATGCATACATGTGATATTATGTATGCTACATGTACACGACTGATGCCAATCAATTTTCTATCCCTACAGATCCAAACAGTCATCCTGGATTTCTGTTCCATGTCACAGAAGGGACTAAGTCAATCAGCATCCGAGCATCTAGCCAAGTTTCTCTGCTCTCTACCCTGCCTTTCAACCTTAGAGAACGATATGAAGAAACGTTTATATTTGAAGTTCTTCACTAAACTTGATTCATTGGCTGCATCCTCACAGGTAATAAGAAAAGTCAGGCAGTAGAACATGCATGGATGTAGAAATACATGTTCTGCTTACCATCAATTTACATACAGTAGTAGCCTATAACTAGCAAAGTAAAGATTTTGTGTGGGAGTTTTGAATGCCCGACTCTTCCATTTACAGCTTTGAAAAACAACCAGGATGAAATCTGAAGAAAAAAAGGAGAAACATTGGGTTTATGAATCTTTTTTTTTAATCGATTAAGTAACTATACTTTAGGAGTTATAGAATTTTATATGAAATTACATAAGCATGTGAACTTAGCATACTTCATGAATTACATATTTATAGATGTATATAGAAATTAGAATTCCCCAACTAGCCCTATCCTTTGCTAACTTTATATTTCTTGACCTTGAGTCTGTTCATTTTATCAAATCATTGGTTTCATGACGTGGTAAGTTAGCTTGGAGATTAGAGGGTGAAGAGAGAGAGAGAGAAAGAAAGAGTAACATCAGTTTAATTATTTTGGTGGCAACCTGAAGTTAATATATAGTGTTGGTAAAAACAAGGAGACCCCCGAGGTTCTAGCTTTTTTATCCCCTCGCCGACAAAGTCGGAGGGGATATACAGTCAGACCGCAGCGTGCGCGATAATTAGGTTGTACGCCGATTTTTATTCAGCGTCTCTTTGGTGATCTCTTAACATTCACGTTTGCTGAAATTCACGAGATTTTCCGTGAGATGTGTAAGGGTGTACATGCAGCTGTTTTTGTGGTCGTTAACTCAGTCAACATAGCAGCACGCAATGGTAAGGTACTCTCGAGATTTTCAGCTTCAGTTTGATATGAAATTTGCCATATTTCACAATTTTGGAACAATCCTTTTTCACCACTTTTATTGTCGCTATTTTTGTAACATTTCAACAGCTATTTTGTACCCAGAATTTCGCTTTTGGTTCCTGACTCTGGTACATAATTAATTTGTTTACTTCGAGATTCGTTCGAAAGATGAAAAGTCACTGATCAAAATAATGTCAAAACCTAATTGATGCAAATTCATGTTCTCTTTTTAATCATAGTAATTAAGACCCTAAAAACCCGGAAGTTACAAATTTGTTACCAATTTGTTCTTTCTATGATGGCGCGAAATTTTGTGATTTCATACTCGTGCACGCTCCCCGTCTGAGCAATAGCAATGCATAAGTGATTATTAAACTCCAGGGAGCTCCGCTGTGCCACCGACTGGCCGAAAAAAATAAGAAAAAGGATTAAAGAAGAAATATTGTAGACAAAAATTATCTGGTTGGCAGATGATCCAGGGTCCTTAGATTGTTGTCATGACTGCCTGCGCGCAACCGATTACCGGTGCACGCCACAAGACACGCTTGCTAAAGGCTGGTATTCAGAATGTTAATGAACCAAAGCGGCACATATGTGACGTAGTTGACGTTATTGACCAATCAGAACTTTCTATTATCACATCGGCAAAATTGACTACTTCTATTAATTATTCATGAACAATCGCGTGATTTTTCTTGGTTCCTGGTTCCTCTGGTACAGCGTAAAATATAATAATTTTAATATCATTGTAAAGAAAAAAATCTATGCTTTATGCTGATTATAACATCTTCGTGACGCAAGAATGATTTCTATGTGAAAATCAGCCCTACTCTTAAGATTGATTTATCGTCAAAAAAACCCCATTTTGTAGGCAAAATATCTGTTCCCAAAATATATTTAACATGATTGTCATATAAGTATACAGAAAGTGCAACGTCTAATCTGTAAAATAAGACCAATTTCATGAAAAATGAACAATTATAAAGGCAAAAACTGCCGATCGGAAAGACCGTCTGCATTACTCATTACGTATGCAAGACACGTAAATTCTTGCATACGTGCTGAATAAAATAGAGGGTTTTCGCACCGACTGCGGACTGACTGTATAGAAACGCTGCCGTCCGTCCTTCCTTCCTTCCGTGCGTCCGTCCGTTCGTTCGTAACAAAATTTGGTTTCCGATCCATAACTTCAGTAATGTTTGACGGATTTTCATGAAATTTGATATGATATGTTTTGATACATGGTATCAAAACACAGCCTAAGTTCGATTTGGGAGTATGTAGGTCATAGGTCATAGCTCATTTAATATGCGAAAAAATACACATCTGGTTTTCGATAGATAACTTTAGTAATGTTTGACGGATTTTAATCAAATTTGATATGAAAGTACATGGTATCAAAACACAGCCTAAGTTCGATTTCGGAGTATGTAGGTCAAAGGTCATAGCTCATTAAATATGCGAATCTGGTTTCTGATCGATAACTTTAGTAATGTTTGACGGATTTTAATCAAATTTGATATGAAAGTACATGGTATCAAAACACAGCCTAAGTTTGATTTCGGAGTATGTAGGTCAAATTCATAGCTCATTAAATATGCGAATCTGGTTTCCATTCGATAACTTTAGTAATGTTTGATAAATTTTAATGAAATTTAATATGAAGGTACATGGCATCAAAATACAGCCTAAGTTCGATTTCCAAGTATGTAGTAGTAGTAGTAGTAGGTCAAAGGTGAAAGGTCATAGCTCATTAAATATGCAAAAACACCAAATTATATATGTGAAAATGTGGTTAACTTCCTTGCCTAGTAATATAATAGTATAGTCTAATGGAGGTAACTTGTTCCGACGTATAAAGGCCATTTGTACCCTGCGAGGAGATGCTACGCTTTGCGTTGACTTGTTCAGTTTACTGTATCCAACAAAGTTGTAATAGTATTGTTTACAATCTGTCGATGTACACTTGTATCCTTGGTCATATATTTACATGTATAACAAAAAATATAGGGGTTTTAAAAAGAGAAACAAAATTGCATTTAAGGGGGGGGGGACGAGGTTGGCCGATTCCATACGTTACCAATCCCTGCTCTCTTTTCCCCTCATTTTTGCAGCTAATCACATTTGATTCATTTTCATTTTTTCTCTAAACTCTATGTATGATTGCCACGTCAGAATCCCTACTTCAGGGAAAAGTATATACCAGGACCCAGGACTGCAAGCAAACCAGGAGCCCAGACTGCAAGCAAACCAGGAGCCCAGACTCCAAGCAAACCAGGAGCCCAGACTGCCGGCAAACCAGGAGTCCAGACTGCAACCAAACCAGGAGCCCAGACTGCAAGCAAACCAGGAGCCCAGACTGCAAGCAAACCAGGAGCCCGGACTGCAAGCAAACCAGGAGCCCGGACTGCAAGCAAACCAGGAGCCCGGACTGCAAGCATACCAGGAGCCATGACTGCAAGCAAACCAGGAGCCCGGACTGCAAGCAAACCAGGAGCCCAGACTGCAAGCAAACCAGGAGCCCGGACTGCAAGCAAACCAGGAGCCCAGACTGCAAGCAAACCAGGAGCCCAGACTGCAAGCAAACCAGGAGCCCGGACTGCAAGCAAACCAGGAGCCCAGACTGCAAGCAAACCAGAAGCTCGGACTGCGAGCAAACCAGGAGCCCGGACTGCGAGCAAACCAGGAGCCCGGACTGCAAGCAAATGTGATATGCCTTCAACCAGTGAAATGGGTTTTCCACATAGCAGAAGAGGTGCAGGTTTGTACATCACACTCTAATATTTTATAAAATAATATTGATTATTGAGGAGCGATAAAATTAAGAAACTACCACAGAGCTTTAAATGTTACAGCATGTGAAGAGAGACATAAAATACACAGTCTCATAAAAAAACTAAATCATATTATATTACTAAGGAAAGAAGTTCATGTATGTTTTATGCAAGGCAAGACAGGTTATTTCTCTTTTTATAGGCCCAATTAATATATCATTAAAGATTAATGACTAAAAAAAATGATGGTATGACCTGGTGATAAGTTACATATTTTTCTTTGGGTTAACGAAATAGGAATCATATCATGGTCATATTTAAATAAAATATAAGAAATTCCCCAAACACTGCCCAAGGAAGCATTACGGTATTGTAAAGTGAGTCTACATAAAGACATAGCACCATTGCTAATCATACGTGCATATACGATTGTGAAGTACTTTTCAGATACAATTTTTTGTTATTAATTTTTCAAAACTTACTTACAATTCAATTATATATTCACCATATGAAGTTACACCGTATTTACAACCGGATTTTATACCAATTTTGTTTCACTCATTTTTAAAGCAGCTCCAGTTGAGAGGGAACGAATTCCTGAACATTGGTAAGTAACTTAACTCTCTCTTTCTCTCTCTCATTCTCATCCTATATGCCCCCATATCTCTCTCATTCTGTCCCTCTCTCTCTTACTCTCTTTCTCTCTCTCTCTCTCTCATCCACTCTCTCGTTCACCCCTTTCTCCCTTCATCTCTTTCTATTGCTGTTTTCAACATATCTTCTACCTTTATGATTGTCTGTTTTGAGTCAGAAGGGGATTAATTGACTGTACTTTAACACAGAGTGAACGCCTTCTGCACTCTCCCCTATTGTCTTGATGCTGTTTTATTGCTTTCGAATGGCATTCAATGAAATTATGCCATGATTGAACATCATCACGTTGCAGGTGGATGCAGAATAAGCAAAATCCAGAGGTTTTAAACATTAAAAAACATATTTAAAACGATTTTCACATCCCAGTTTTCTCTCTCTCGACCTGGCTTTTAAAGCCTCTCTCATCCCCTCTCCAATCCCTGCTCTATCTCTCTCTCTCTCTCTCTCTCAGTTTAAATTGTTTCAAAACACTATTATCTCAATGTTAATTGTTTCTCTCTCTCTCTTTCTCTCTCCCTCACTCTCTCGTTTATGAACTTTTTCAATCTCCATCTGCCCCCTCTCTTTGTCTGTATCTCTCACAATCTCCCCATACCCCCTCCCCCTTCTCTCTCTCTCTATCTCTCTCTCTGTCCCTGTCTGTCTCTCTCCCTCTCTCTCTCTCTCTGTCTCTCTATTACATAGCAAACACATTGACAGCGACCATGATGATGATGACGAGGATGGTGATAGAGTTGATGAGAGCCTGGAACAACGTCCTGGAAAACGACGTCCTGGAAAACGACGTCCTGGAAAACGACGAGCTAAGACGGATCGTAAACTTACCTCACCTTAGGATCCTTAGGATGAAATGCAATAGCATTATTGAATAACGTCCAGAGATTGATTTGCCGGTAGCGAGAATATATCTTGCACACACAATGATGGAATATTTTATTTGAATACAAACATTTCCTATTTTGACTTCTTGCCATTCTACCTCAAAACATCTGTTACATATAAGTGCAATCCTAATTTACTATGCAAACCCTTACAAGTACTTGCCTGTTGTGCATTATGCATTACAAGTCATCTGGGTTATTTTTCTTCTATCGGCGTATATTTTGATGAAGCTGCCGTTAGTCTAAAATTGTATAGTTCTTATGATATCTTGCTTTCTTTTGTTAATACAAAAAAATGCTGCATTCATCTTAACAGTATTGCCTCTCCGAATATGCATTTTTTACATGTTCTGTATATATTGGTTATATTCAATGTCACTTTTTATTTGTAAATACAAGGATTATGTTAATATCATATTAACTGATTATAAAATGTAATACATGTTATGTTTAATGTTCGCTTTAGACCATGGGCCTAGTGACATTTTGTTTTGGCCATTGCACGAAATCCTCTGGTAAGACATTAATCTATATGTGCCTCTCTACACCCAGGTGTAGGAAATGTTTACCTGGCATGAAGAAATCTGAACGTCATATTTTCTTATAACGTTTGCTAGCCTGACTCAAAGGTGGAGTTGTGATAATTTTGTACAGTGCTTAGAACCATAAACGCTGTATACACACCATAATAATGATACCGTTTTACAGCTTACATTAAAGTGTTATATTTGTATCAAGCGCTCTGTAAATGTTACTATTATCAATATTTTCAATACCGTTTTTATAGCTGAAAATAAAATGCCTGTTGACCTCTCGGAGACGAAACATTTCATTCACCTATTCCAAACATTACTTAATTTCTATTTTGCATATACCATGATGGTATTTATATGTATGTATATTAGTGTATGATTTCAGTTTTTTCAGATGTGTATCAATCAGATTACAAGTAATATGTATACAATTTCTTTGTGTACAGAGCATCATTAATTCTTGTATTTTTCTGTATTTTCTCGAACTCCAAGCAGAAATCTAGACTTTCTTCTATATATATATATATACATGTATTATGCAATTGCGAACGATAGCCAGTTCAGGTATCAACAGATAATTGTTGACAGCTGGTCACACCAGCAGTCTCTGTATTAGAGTCCCTAATAGGACATTCAAATTGGTTCGCGGCTGCTCATATGATCGATGTCATGTATCTTGTATCTATTAAAACACAAAGCAACTTAACATTTCTGACAAATGTAACATTGAGAAGTTTTTTCTTCTTCTTTTTTTCTGTCAATCTAAATGAATGGCAAATGTGCACAACAAATTACTTGTGCGTATTCACTGAGCGTTGTGTTATAAGATATAGACATAGGAAGCGTATTGCACATTACGTCATCATTATTTAAAAAGAAACGGTGGTTTTGCCGCTTTATATCTGAACAAGCTGTTCATGTTGGTTGGAGACGTATTTGTTAATAAGAATTATCAAATATATATATTTATACATTTAAAGTCATCTTTATTTCAGTGGAAGAAAATCAAAAATTCAAATGGATAATATACCCAGGTCCTCTGTCACAAGAAGAGAGATAGGCCTACTTCCTCCTCAACTGAAAAGAGGCAGGGTCACGAATTGCTATTTTGCTAAGTTATTTTCATAATTTTATCAAGGAAGAAATGCCAATTAAAGTGAGCTGTGATATGTATCAGTTGTTCAAACTATCGCACAAGTGAACTCTAAATGTTCTTTGGCCATATCAGAGGAGTGCATATAATTTGTTAAAGGGAAAGCCAACCTAATAGCAAGGTAGTTTAAAATAAAAGAGAAAAAAGTGTTTGAAAGAAATCGGGCAAAGAATAATAAAGTGCTATCTGTATCCAAACTGTTGTTAGCTGATTTACAAAGCGCTTTAATTGTCAACCGAAAGTCTGAAAGTGTTTGTTTAATGTCATACATGTATCTTACAAATTAATGTCAACGACTGCCATTAGACCATGCAGTTAATAGATAGATAGAAAGATGGATATAAACATGTACATACATACAGTCAAACCTGACTATCAAGGTCACCCAAGGGAAACATAAATAGTGTCCTCTGTAGGCAGTTGGCCTCTCTAGACAGGTTCTACAACACACATTTCTTTCTCAAGGGAGACAAAATATATGACCACTATCCACAGGTGGCCTTTATAGACAGGTTTGACTGTATATACATTGATAGATAGATAGATAAATGGTTTATCGATTTTTTTTTTTAAATTTTTAATCCAACTACATGCATTGGGGCAAAGCCGAATCGAGATGAAGTTACAATGACAGAGTGCACACAAAGAAGGTAATCAGCATTGACAACAAACTAAAAATTTAACGATTAGCATATTGTACCATATCTCAATTTGTTTTGTATACCTAATATGGCATGTGATTTGATATTCTATCCGGCAATGTTAGGCTTAAAAATGTGAAAGTCTAAAAGCAATAGTTGATATCTTTCTTCATAGATCTCTTACAGGGATTGGAATTGTGATTGATTTTAATGAGTCAGTCCCATATAATTGTACATGACAATGTTACAAAACTATAACAATCTAAAAATCAATAGTAATAATTGATGTATTCATATAATAGGAATTTGAAGTGATTGATTTTGAGGAGACAATATTATGTTATGCCAATATTAAGAAATATATCAAAGTCTAAAAGCGCTGGTTGATATCTTTCTTCATAGATCTGTTACATGTATTGGAATTGTGATTAATTTTAATAATAATGAGTCCGTCCCATATACGGAGCTTGAAGAATATGATGAAAGTATAATTATGTTTAAAGACAAGTTCACTTGAATGCGCTGTGTAACACTTTGCATTTAATAATTATGTTTGTAATGTACTTGAGAACATTTTTGAAATAAATTCACTCGGTATAATTCCATTGATGCCAAACAATGCATACGTGTCACTGTTCTTACTGCATTTTCAAAGGGCCAGGCCATAAGTTTTGGCCTGGATCTCTCGCTGTTGTACAGTGGATCGTTTCACGAAACCGTCAAATTAGTATACAATTTCTTATGTGTTTCAAGTGGAGGCATTCGTTTTTCCGAACGGTCGTTTTTTTCCGAACGGTCGTATTTCCGAAGGTTTATAATTCCGAAACACAAATTTCCCATGCCGAGGGGTTCATAATTCCGAACATTTGTTGCATTAGTCCGAAGGTTCGTTATCCGAAGGTACGTTATTCTGAAGGTTCGTTTATCCAAAGGTTCATAATTCCGAAAATGAATTAGGGTTCATATTTCCGAAGGTTCATAATTTCGAAAATGAAACAGGGTTCATAATTCCGAAGATTCGTATTTCCGAAAATGACAAAGGTTCATGATTCCGAAAATGACAAAAGGTTCATGATTCCGAAAATTAAATAGGGTTCATAATTCCGAAAATGAAATGAGGTACCTAAAAGGAGGGAGGACCAAAACGACTGAGCATGCAGCACCCCATATCTTCCTTATGTTATTCTCTGTTTTTATTCTTCTATCATTTCCTCTTTCTATCTTTATTTCTTTATTCTTTGTTTTTCCTTCTATCTTCTTCTCCTTTTATCTTTCCTTAAACACTGTTGCTCATAAAGTTGGAAAAAAAATGTTTACCCCAATTTATGGAATTATTTTGACAATGATTTATTCCTAATAGATCTAGATAATAGTTTACATTCTCAGATTCTATTGAAAAATAATTTGCGAGTGCTTGTTTTGCGTGAATGCTAAAGCATGTGTATGCTACTATGCTTATCAACTAGGGGACCTACGCCCTTAAGTCATAACTGACAGTAATGAGGATTAATGCCTCACAAAAGGGCAAGTATTAACAATTTTAACCAAGTTGGTTAAAATTTTAATCAACCACAGATTACTATATGAATCACTCAATTGTGGGTTAAACTTTAACCAACGGCCTGTTGATTAAAATTTAAACTGTGGTTGATTAAAAATCTTAATCGTTTATTGGTTAAATGTATTTGCTCAATGTTGGTTATAATGGTGTTGATTAAACTTGAACAGTGTGTTGATTAAAACTTTAACCATTTTGTTGGTTATTTGTGCTCTGTTCAGGGCCGATTCACATGATGTTGATTAAACTTACGTGGGTCGTTGGTTAAAATTGTAACCATTGTAGGCTAATTCTGTTTTGATTCACACGATGTTGGTTAAACTTAAGTGGGTTGTTGGTTACAGTTATAACCACTGTAGGTTAACTATGTTTTGATTCACATGATGTTGGTTAAACTTATGGGGGTTCGGAGGCCTTATCCCCTTTTTTGCAGATAAGAAATTATTTTAATATTATTATCATCAATTCTAAGATTGTAAGGAAGAAGTGAAATAAGGTTGTCGCTCAAATTAAAGACGATTTGTGTCCCGTTTTGTGTTCCGTAGGCTGTAGCTCAACCAGTAAGTGTAACGGATCACCTATGCATAAATAAAGACGTTTCACTTAATGATGACTCGTATTTTGTATCTAATTGTAAGATACAATTATATTTAAAAAATAAGATAGTCATCAAAGTGAAACGTCTTTATTCATGCATGCAATTTGGGTAGGTGATCCGTTACACTTCTTCTTCTTCCTTGGGTTATTATTAAAGTCTGCCTCCTTCACAGTTGAAGATTCGTGTAGACTGATGAGTGTGTGTGTGTGTGTGTGTGCTTAAGATATCCAGGTGCATGACGCAATGCTATTAACATGGTGCGAGTAAAAAGTTACTTACTGGTTGAGCTACAGCCTACGCTACGGGACACAAATGTTTTTAATTTGAGCAAGAACCTTATTTCACTTCTTCCTTACAATCTTATAGAATTGATGATAATAATATTATTATAATTTCTTACCTGCAAACACGGGAATAAGACCTCAAACCATTCCCTCAGCGTCTTCGCGACACCCTCCATTGTGTTTTTTTTAATTTTGTTGCGCGTATATTATTGTAATGCACATGGATATGTACTACGTGTGGAGCAATCGCGCGCTTCGTTCAGCTGGATCACGTGACCAGTACTTTAATCAACTTTGATTAAACTTTAACCGGGAGGGGGCAATAATTACTGTGGGAATTTTATGTTTAATCCATGCTGGGTTACAATGTTTGCCAACGACTTAGACATAACCAACAAAGTTTAAAAGGAATAGTTTTGATCAACACTATTATTAACCAACGCCAGATTAAATGTACATTTTAATCAACACTACATTTATAACCATGGTTGAGCGTTTTTTAATCAACATTTCTTTAACCCAAAATCAAACAAAACATTTTACAATTCAATAAAATAAAGTCTTACTTTAACTCAAATGAAACAAAATACTTTCACATTTCTCTCCTTTTTTCATATAAACAAATGATGAAGTGCCTGCCACTTAGTAAAAAAATTGTTATACATACCAGATGGAGAATAAATATATCTCTCGTCTTCATAATATTGAATAATTTTCTTCTTCAAAGAACTACAATTTGGAATTTTGTTGTTAAGTTTTTGTACAAATAGTTGATGCTTAATCAAAGTCACCATGCAATTCAAAGCATCGTTTCTTTTGTCTTAAAAACCAAAAATAACATTATCTAATTAAACTCTAACTGTACTCGAGAACCTTCATTTATCCATTTTACCGTTTCATTCCAGATTGATTTACTGATTTCACAATTATAAAAGAAATGTACAATGTCTTCAAGCTCTTCTTTACAAAACGAACATTTATCATTACTTACTATTTTCATCTTATACAGTTGCTTGTTCAAATACAGAATCCTATTTACTATTTTATACTGAAAATATCTTAAACTGATATCTGGAGTAAAACGAAATATCATTCTATGATATTTCTGCATTCTTGGACATTCAGGGGTATAATCTAAATGTCGTTCCCATTTTAGACATATTGAGGGTACACAATTTGTTTTTCCAAGAAAAGTTCTGTAAATTATATTGACAACCTTTTATGTCATGCAATAGTATTTTGATATGTGACGGCATTAAAGGATCTATTACATTTTGTTCACATTTTTCAATATGCATTCGAAATCGACACTTTATAGCTTGAGTTACAGAATAATAAGACAAATAATTTAGTTTCATGCAGAATTTTCGTTCACATTGCTCACGAGTCAGAAGTTTTCCCTTATCATCAATCAAGTCATTTATACATCTGATGCCTTTTTCATACCAAGACTTAAAAATACAGATTTTTGTCCAATATGTATTGAGCTATTTCTCCACAATGGATAAGTTAACCAATCATCTTCCTCTGCACGACTCAACCTAGACAGAGAGTGAAATACATGTCTCCAAAAGGATTAGCAACTTCATGAGACAATGCCGAAAAATATTAATCACCAAACCCTATAACAAATGGTTTTGCTAAAAACGATTGCATTAAATGATTAACATCATTACATATTCCTAAAACCATTCTTCGAAACCATGTTAACTTTAGTGACATGTTAAAAAAACTCGATATCTGGCATTTTAAGTCCCCCTTTCGCATATGTGCCAACAACCTGTTTCCTACTAATTTTATCTGGCTTATTATTCCATATAAAGTTAAAGAATTTAACTTTTATGGTTTTTATTAACTTAGCTGAAGGATCTGGGATTGACATAAAAAGATGATTAAACTGTGGTAATAGTAATGATTTAGCAACTGTAACTCTTCCAAGAACCGTAATGTTCCTTTTGCTCCAAGAAATCATCTGGCGTTTTACTTTGTCAAAAATTCTGTCATAGTTAAAATCTGGTATTTTGTCAATAACAACATGAACGTCAGTACCTAGATAACGAAAAAAATGATTATGAACAAAATTCACTTGTCTTCCTTCTAATTCTATATCTTCATTGCATTTTGAGGCCCCAATCCAGATTGCATTTGTTTTTTTTAATATTGATCTTCAGCCCACTACATTTTCCGAATGAATCCAAAATATATAGTGCATTACAGAAACTAGCAGCTGTGCCATCAAGAAACAATATTGTGTCATCAGCATATTGAAGGATCTTAAATTCTTTTGAACCGACAGAAATTCCTTTCACCAAGTGTGAGTTTCGAATTAACATCCCAAGAATTTCGGCGCATAACAAGAAGTATGGCGAAAGTGAATCTCCTTGCCTATATCCCCTTTCTACACGAAATCTCGATGTTATTTGCCCATTAACCATAACACTAAGAGTATGCATCACTATGCAATATCTTTATCCACTTTATAAACGAACTACCAAACTTAAAAAAGGAAAGTGTTTTATACAAAAAGTGGTGAGAAACAGTATCGAATGCTTTTTTTTTCGAAATCAATTAACAAAATCATTCCAGGAACATTTTCTTTTTCAGTGTAAGCAATTACGTCATATAAAATTCTAATATTTTCACCAATAAATCGTCCTGACAAAAAACCTGTTTGATTAGCATGTATAATACGAGGTAATATCCTTTTTAGTCTATTAGCGATACAGCTTGATAGTATTTTATAAACAAAGAAATTGGTCTCCAATTTTTGATAAAGTGTCTCACTTTGTCACCTTTAGGAAGTAATGTTATCAAACCAATATTTTGCGTGATAGATAATTTTCCAGAAGTGTAAGCACAACTCATACTACGCATCATATAAATGCCTAATTCTTCAAAGAAAACTTTGAAAAATTCCACAGTAAATCCATCCTGGCCTGGAGCTTTATTATTTTTCATATTCTTTAATGCATATTCAATTTCACTGTAAGAAATTTCACCTTCTAAGGAAATACACTCTTCTTCTGTGAGACTTTGAAAATGTTCTTCACTTATGTGAGAAAAAAGATCTGCATCACAATGTGGATGATATTTATACAAACGTTCGTAATATAACCCAAGCTCTTTCAAAATATCCTCTTGTTGTTGCAACACTGTACCATTGTCGTCAATCAATTTTACAAACGTTTTTTTCCACTATCCTGTGTTTTTCTAGGTTAAAAAAATGCATTATGGCTCAACGCATTGCCACACGGAGGATTTTTTTCTGTTGGGGACCGGGGGGAAATTCAATGAATTATTGATAATTTATTGCATTTTCTTTGTTTTTTTATTTGTGGGGCTGTCCCCTACCCTAGCCCCCGCTGCGTACAGTCATGATTCAGTGGCAAAGCAATGGCCTCGTAACTGTGAGGCCCCAGGATCAAAACCGTGTCGATGTGCTATATTAGTGCCCTTTTGTGAGGCATTAATCCTCATTACTGTCATTATGACTTAAGGGCGTAAGTCCCCTAGTTGATAAGCATAGTAGCATACTCATGCTTTAGCATTCACGCAAAATAAACACTCGCAAATTATTATTCAATAAAATCTGAGAATGTATACTATTATCTAGATCTATTAGGAATAAATCATTGTCAAAATAATTCCATAAATTGGGTGGCATAAAATATTCCAATTTTATGAGCAACAGTGTATGTTAGGCTATTCCTTGTTTTTATCCCTCTTTCATTTCCTCTTTCTATTTACAACATAACATTAGGAAAGAAAGAATTGTCTGGCGGCCGCCAAATAATTCTTTCCTTATCATGATTTTGTTATTTTCCTTCTATCTTTTTCACTTTCTATCTTTCCTCATGTTTTTCTTTGTTTTATTCTTTTCTCCTTGCCGTCAAATTGATGTGCCATGCCTCCCCGATGTCTTGTCTGTCCCTCTTTGTCTGGGACCAGAGCACGACATTAATTGTCATTTAAAGGCATCACAAACTTGAGAATAGACTACCCACAAAATAGAATTAAATGCGGTTACTTGCTTCCGACTTGGTTGCAAAGAACCTGAATGAGGAGACTGTCAAGTGTCAACCCCATGAATACGAAGAGATGATTTGCTGTGCATACGGTCTGCACCTACCATTCCTTTGTTATGCGTTCCAATGTAAGTTTTCCGTTTACAGGATCACTATAGAGTATGATTTTTATAATTTTACCATGAAAGATATTGCGTATTTCTTTCTTTCTATTTCTCTTTAACACAGAAACTTTATTTTTATGGTGTAACATGCAATGCATTGAATTGGTTTGAAAATTATTTGACTAACAGGACACCAATATGTGGTGGTCAATGGTGTCAAATCATCTACGCAGTTGACTAGCTGTGGTGTAGGCCTACCCCAATGATCAGTGTGAGGCCCCCTCCTGTTCCTTGTTTATATTAATGATATTATAAACTCATCCAAAAAAATAAAGTCTTCATTGTTTACTGATGATACCTGGGCAGTTATTTCTCATAAATCTATAACACATGTTATTGAATCCATAAATATTGAGTTAAAAAAGATAAATGGTTGGTTTCAATGTAATATATTATCCTTAAATATTTCAAAAACCAATTATGTTATTTTTAGAACAAGGAACAGGAGGATTCCTGATAACTTAGATGATGAACATATAGCAAACATAACAATAAAAAGACTAAGTGATGTTAAATTTCTTGGTGTAATTTTTAATGAATATTTAAACTGGAATACACATATATCTCAACTGCGCAATACAATATCAAAGAATGTTGGAATATTATCTAGGCTTAAGTATATATTACCTAAAAATATTTTGCTCATATTATATAAGACTCTTATCTTATCTTACCTTAATTACTGCAGTTATATCTGGGGTAATACATATAAGACCCATTTGTCTAAGATTGAACTATTTTAAAAGAAAGCTGAAAGAACAATAACAAATTCAGACTTTCGCTCATCATCTGCACCATTATTCAAATGTTTGAACATATTACTTATTTATCAATTGGTTACTCTTAATACACTAATATTTATATACTCTTCATTAAATAACATAATTCCTCAGTCTAAAGATAAGCACTTAATATTCAATCCAGATTTCTTCAATACAACACCCGTCAAAGTAACAATCTTTATATTCCTTTTTTTCAAAACTACAGTTGGTCTTCAATCTCTTATCAGTATGGGATCGAAGGAATGGAATAAACTCCCACAAGAAATAAAATCATGTAGATCACTTAAGACATTTACATTATTGTCCAAGTCAATATTATTAGGCTCCCTCTAATGAAATGTTATGAATATATGCATGTATATGATAAATAATGTATATGTGACCCCCTATTTATATTTTAAAATTGAAGTTCCAGGCATGTGTGTGTGAGTGTATCTGTGAGGGTGTGTGCGTTTCTGTGTATGTGTGTGATAATGTATGTAGTCTTGTTTGTTTATTTTCAATCTTTAACTGTTTTTCACTTTTTCTTGTTCTGGGACACCAATTTACAAGCATTTTGCTTTTCGGTGCTACCAACCATAATTTATTTACTGTTTCAAATTGATATGATGTTATTGTTTCCATTTGATGTTATTTTATGGTTGAATGAATAAATACAAATACAATATACTTTTTCGAAAAATTGGAGATGAGCAAAATAGCGAGTATTAGTTGCACTTTGGCCACTGTCGCAAGTCCTCACTCGTTCCATTGTGGTCAGGCGGCTTTGAGCGGCTAATGAATAGACTAATCGTATGCTTTCTTCTGGTATTAAACTTCTTTTGATTGGTTGTATACTTTTGTCGGAATATACCCATTCACATAATGGAACTACCTGCACGATGAAGCCAGTGGCCCGTGACCACAGAACTGTAAATATACGTAAAAGGCTCATAGAGGCTGTTCAGACCGGCAGAGATAGCGCGGTCTAGCGCGCGCTAGACCGCGCTATCTCTGCGGTGTGGAAGGTACAACGTCGTTTCGGTCCGCCCAACAGCGAGCCACGGTGAGCCAAAACGGCGTGCCACTGGACCACCTCTTGGGGGTGGTCCACGAGAGATAGCGCGGTCTAGCGCGCGCTAGACGGCGCTATCTCTGCCGGTGTGAACCCGAGCTACGATAGCACGCCGGAAGTCATCGTTCTACACGCGGGGAATTTTATACTCATTCTATTAAAGTCCCTCTTGTGTGAAAATATGCATCAACTTAACTACGGGTTCGTAATAGCGCGCGAAATCTTTGACCGCTCTGACCACATGACGCCACGCGTCATGGCAACAGGACCTCTCAAAAAAGGGGGTGCTACGATAGACCGCGCTATCTCACTGCGGTGTGAATCCGGCGAATGCCAATGGGCGGACCGTGGGTCGCGCTACGATAGCGCGATCCACGGTCCGCCTGTCCCCTTGCGGTGTGAACAGCCTCATAGAGGCTGTTCACACCGCAAGACGGGCGACCGTGGATCGCGCTATCGTAGCGCGACCCAGGGTCCGCCCATTGGCATTCGCCGGATTCACACCGCAGTGAGATAGCGCGGTCTATCGTAGCACCCCTTTGAGGGGTCCTGTTGCCATGACGCGTGACGTCATAGTCAAGCGGTCAAAGATTACACTATGAACATGACGGACAAGAAAGAGGACAAAATATACAGTTCCTCATTCTACCCTCAACAATTGCTGTGGTCGACAAAGGAACATCCTTCAATGCTATTGTGTAAAAATGTGTAGAACAGGTGTCACATGCATATTCACCTGTTCTACTTATTTTTTTACGTAATAGCAGTGAAGGGATACTCCTTTGTCGACCACAGCAATTTTTTAGGGTAGAATGAGGAACTGTATATTTTGTCCTCTTTCTTGTCCGTCATGTTCATAGTGCGATATCGCTGTACCTATATGCTAGCCGGCCTACGTTTATTTCATGGCGTTGTAGTTACATTGTGCATGTATTTCTTTGATTTAACTATAGACTCTTGTATTTTAATCAGACAGATAAATGTTCAAATTAAAAATCGAGGCCCTCGGGTTGTAGCAAACATGTTTTGCAATGTATGGGACCGAGCCCTTCGTTATTCTTTCTGGTGATAATTTCCCCCTATAGATTCTACACCATATCTGCTAACCCACGAAAAACAGCGTAAAAGTATGTTTAGTAAAGTCAGGTCCCACATTACTTACTATATTTCTATTTTCACGATGTTCCGACGCGTTTTACTCCATAAAATTAGGAGTGTTGAGTTGTACCGATTCAGATTCAGATCGCAACAAAATAGAATGAGTATAAAATTTCCCGCGTGTAGAACGATGACTTCCGGCGTGCTATCGTAGCTCGGGTTCACACCGGCAGAGATAGCGCGGTCTAGCGCACGCTAGACCGCGCTATCTCTCGTGGACCACCCCAAGAGGTGGTCCAGTGGCACGCCGTTTTGGCTCGCCGTGGCTCGCTGTTGGGCGGACCGAAACGACGCTGTACCTTCCACACCGCAGAGATAGCGCGGTCTAGCGCGCGCTAGACCGCGCTATCTCTGCCGGTGTGAACAGCCTCATAGTGGTTCGAAAAATGTGGCCAGCGCTCGTACATGATCATGTGATATCCGCCATCATCGTTAGTCCTCTGTTGGGTTCGCCGCTTTTTTCTCAACGACAGGCCAGACTGGAATTCTTGAAATTTGTGAGCTGAAAAGATCGAGGACTAAGCAAAATGGCGGCGTGTGCACTCGAGCGCATCTCCCAGCAAGTTCAACGGCCACACGTCGATCTGTGCATTGTGAATTGGGATGAGCGTTCTACGTATTTTATAGTTATTTGTCCGTGACCCCTTCACTCAACGCTGTGTGTTGTGGTCAACTTCTTTTTGAGACAAATCCAAGCAAACGTTTGCATATGAGGGGAGGGGATCGAGCACCCCCGAGCCCCGCCGTTCCGCGGGCCCTGCATCGTGTCGAACTCTGATTTTTTTTTTTCATGCTCTTATCTCGAGAGGAGAGCAAAACAAGCTTCTCTAATACTGGAGACAACAAGAATTCAGGAGAATAAATAGAAAAACACACGAGCCTTTTGTCATTCTCAACACACTTTTTATATTTTCATTCAGGGATGACAAACAAATCATACCATTACGTAAAGCAGCTGGTCGAGGAGCATTTGGGCGATGGTATAATTATCAACACCGTCATCATCCACTTCGGAGAATGACAAGTCCATTCTACTGTTGTTGATCTCTTCGAAGAGCTAGATCCCACGTGAAGTCCGATAGTTCAGACACGGTAGTAAAACTCGACATATCGTCATCATCATCGCTCTCATCGAAAAGCGAAGACCAGACAGAGATCAAATTCAAGCTGTCGTCATCATAACCGTCGTCGTCAGACACGGCTGATGGAACGACAACATGGGTTTTGGTGTCGATGTTGCAATCCTCTTCAACTTTGGGAATTTCGAAGTTGGATGCTCCACTTGCAAGGTGGAACTGCAAGATCAAAGAAGGTAAAGAGAGTGAAGAGCTGAACTATGCTTGATAACGAACACTTGGTTTTCCAGTAAAACTAGCAAAGGGAACTCGAAAGTCCATTCTGGTTTAGTATCCAAAAAAAATGGACAATTTGCAGTATTTCTGTCTATTATTTACACTTCTAGGCGAGGCATCGATTCTTGAAACAATTTCAGAAGATTCGACTTCTGGTATTGTTCGAAACGATTTACTTACCAATGCAATATTATCAACTGTCACTGCGACTGGACGTTCGTCATCAGTAGATGCTGTAAACAATAATGAGAATAACGTAATGTCATTCTCTTATCCGCACATCGCTTTTCGCTCATTCTTTTTTTTCTTCTTAAAAACTGACACTGATTATATTTCAATGAATCAGGGCGTTATTTGTATTATTATTTTTATCATTATTATCAAAGCATTATCATTATTATTATCTTAATAATATTTATAATTTTTTTCATTTTTGAAATAATTTTCATCAATATTAGATTACATTCTAACAAATACGAGCCACAAAGGAGGATTCCTGTAAGGAATGTATATATTCCAATGCTTGATCACTTTGATGTTGAATAAACGACATTTATATTACGATTATTAGTGGTATTATTATTATCATAATTATCATTATCATCATCATCATCATCATCATCATCATCCTTACTATCCTTATCATTCAGAATATTTATTTTATTATATTAGCCCTATTATTATTGTTTGAAATTATTATTATCATCATTATTGTTTGAAAATATTATTATTGAAATTAGTAGTTGTAGGAGCAGTATAATTATTGCTTATACTTTATTACATTGATGATTGATGTCGTGTAGAATATTGCAAATCTTAATGATATTCTTTGACAAATTAATGATCCAAACTTTAAAATAATATTCTAGTATGGTGAGATATATTTGTTTCCTTTTGGATCATATGTATTTTATGAACATAGCCAAATGAAATATATATTTATTTTCATTTTAATATTTGTATTATTTTATAATCATATTCATGAATTTTATTATTATCATTATTATTACAAACAGAATATTTATTTTATTTTTGTAGTACCTGTAGTTAAAGATGTAATTATATTGAAAGGATCATTATCGTAATAGGCCTATTATTATTAATATTAAGCTTTTATTATACAATTAGTAAGTTTGTATAAAAAAAAACTGTCAACTATGTTGTCGTCGGTATCATTTCTTTATCAAAGAACAGTAGGCTACATAAAGATTACTAAAATTTATTATAAATAAATTAAACATGGTTATGGTTCATATTCCAATGAATACGAGCCATGAGGAGAATTCTTTTAAGGAATGTTTATTTTCCAAACTTCCAATGCTTGAGCACTTTGATGTAGAATATAACGTCAATTATTATTATTGCTATTATAACTATTATCATTATTATTATTATTGTTGTTGTTTACTTGTTGTTATTATTATTATTATTGTATTATTATTTACAATTTAGGTTTATTCAGCTTTTTAATTGGAACATGAATGATGCTCTACAAACATCAAAATACACATGCCTGAGATAAATGTTAAGATATAATATATATTTTCTCATTTATCCATGCGTCTATTTCGTCTGCAGATCTCTCTTTATTCTTATTGTTTCCTCTTCCCCCTCAACATACATATGGCCTTTAAAAATATATAATTATGTAATAAGGATGCTTAGATTATACATGTATGATTTGATTCGATTTCTGCCTTTTTCAACTACAATAACTGAAACAAACAAGAATATTATTTGATGTAACAGGCTATATTGTGTAACAGTTATTGAGACATTATATTCTGTAACATTTATACTTGTGTTTTCAATTGTATTATGTTTTGCACTAATTGTGTTAAAATTGTTTGAGATGTGTGGAATAAATAAATAAATTTGAAACTTGAACTTGAAACTTGAATAACAAAGAACATATATTTAAACGTAAGGTATAATACAAAATATACAAACACCAATAACTTCATGTCAAAATGTTATTTACATTTATACATATAATACCAAACTTAACATTTATATAAAATATTATTATAAATTTAAAGTATTACCCGAACTTTCCGCCTTAAAAAGTCAATGAGACCGCAATCATTAGCGATGCTTGACTAGGATGGCGGCATCAAAAGAAACATCTAAAGGTGAAATTTAAAATGAAAATGTGTTCATACGATCATTGTGTATGAGTTTTTTAGTGTATTCTGTGCAGAGGCGGCCCTCCCGGGGGGCAGGGAGGGGCACAACGCCCCACCTTTCAAGTACCCCAAAATGCATCTTTTTACATAGGAAAAAAGTGCCAGTTTTATTTTGACAAGTGCCCCTATTAGTATTAATTTGTAAAAGTGTCCCTTCCCCATTTCACCTCAGATAAGTGCCCCTTTTATTTTGACACGTGCCCCATTTCCTTCGACAAGTTCCCATTTTCCTTCGCAATAAGTGTCCATTTTCGATTCTCATATTAAAGTGCCCTTTTTAATCTCTAGTAAGTGCCCCTTTACCTCTGATAATCGCCCTATTCAAATCTCAGAGGTGCCTCTTTTACTTTTACAAGTGCCCCCTTTACCTTTGTAAGAAGTGCCCCTTCTCCTTTTACTAACTACCCCCTTTTTAATTCGGATTAGCGCACCTTATATTTTCACATGGGCCCCTTTTCCTTTCTAATAAGGGCTCTTTTTCCCAATGATAAGTGTCCCCATTAAAAAAGCCCTTCCCTTCTCATAAATGCCCCTTTTCATCTCTGGTAAATGACCCTTTTCAGGTACAAGAAGTTACTCTTTTTCACTTCAGATAAGTGCCCCCTTCACCTCCGATAATTGTCCCTATCCAAATCTGAGAGATACTCGTTTTACTTTGACAAGTGCCTCTTTCCCTCCTGATAAGTGCTCTTTTAATCTCTGATGAGTGTCACTTTTCACCTGTTATCACTGTCCCTTTTATTTTGACACGTTCCCCTTTTCCTTTCTAATAAATGTTCTTTTTCCTTCTTTTAAGTGCCCTTTCCCTTCTCATAATTACCCCTTTTCTTCTCTGATAAGTGCCCCATTTACTTTAAATGTGCCTCTTTTTCTTTTTAATAAGAAACACTTTCCCCTTGTCATAAAAGCCCACTTTCACCTCCAATAAATTGTGCCCCTATTCAAATCTGATCGGTGCCCCTTTTCTTTGAACTAATGCACATTTTCCTGTATTATAAGTGGCCCTTTTCATATCTGTTCAGTGCCCGTTTCAGGTGCGATAAGTGCTTTTTTCATCTCTGGTAATTTCCCTTTTTACAATAATACGTGCCCCTTTTCCTTTCTAATGAGGGACCTATCCCCTTTTCACCTCTTATAAATAACCCTATCAAAATCTGATGGGTGCCCCGTTTCTGTCGACAAATGCCCATTTCCCATTCTCATAAGTGCCCTTTTTCATCCCCGGTGAGTGCCTCTTTTTGTATGTGTATTAAAAGAAGAGCCCCATTTTCACCTCTGAGAATTACCCTTTGTACTTTTACACGTGCTCCTTTTCTTTTCTAATAAGTATCTTATCCCTTTCATTAAGTGTCCCTTTTCCTCTCATAATTGAACGCGCCCCTTATTTCAAGCGACTAAGAGCAATTTCCCCCAAAGCTCGCTCGCATTTATAGATGATAAAATTATGTTACTTTATTATCGCAGGCCTTTTCAGTCTTCCATTGTGAGAATGTGCTTATAACTCGATCAGGATTTGGGTTTTTCCTCTTTATAAGATATAATTTTTCGCACTGCGACCTCACAAATCTTAAGACTTTTCCTCGCTCGCAAATGATTTTTCAGACCATCACACCCAACTGCAAAGTATGACGCTTAAGCATTATCTTGTAAGTTGTTTAAAGAGGAACAAAAATATTGAAATAATCCCTGATAATGTAATCAAAATGTAGGGGTATATACCAATGTGTAAAAAATTGTTCGCTTTGAGATTTCCCTTTGTAGGTGCCCTTTTTTGGGGTGCCCCCACTTTGGAAGTCGCTCCGCCGCCCCTGATTGTGTGCGTGTGTGTGTGCGTGTGTAGCGAATGATGGATGTGCACGTAGCTCTGTGTTGTATGGTGGAGTGGAAACAAATATAGCCTTTTCAGTAAAGGAAACCAAGAATACGAAATAAAATACGAAATAGCAAAAATTACTTGCAACTTGACCAAAATTTAAGGTATGAATAATTGCCTACTGCATGTAAAAATCAACTATGTTGATATTTGGATATAAGAGTTTTTTGTTTGAGAGATGCTTTAAAAGAAAAGAAAACTGCACAATGTCTTATTAAATTTGGTAAGGAGTTATCTGGTCCATGATGGTTTCCTGACTTTTGGGCTAATATTATTTTTTGATTTTCTAAGTGATAATTTTTTGAACGAAGGGTGGGATATGACGGAATATGTGTGAATGATAGGGTTTAAACTGTAAAAGTTGTGAACTAGGGAGGGGAGTTGATTATGAAAATATTTATACATAATAATGCTTGTCTGAAATTTGTGAATATTTTGTATTTTTAAAGTTTTTAAACGATGAAATAAAGGTTCCGTGTGTGATAAATAATTTGAGTTAGTAATCATGCGAAATCGCTCTCTTTTGAAGCAAAAATAAGGAATGAACTCTTGGAATTCTTGAAATATTTGCACTATTGAACGAATGAAAGACGTTTATTATTTGTTTGATAAAAGATCTAAGTAGATCTAATAGAACGTTAATCTTTCAACGAATTATGCTTTGCTCCTTATATCAATAATATATAACTTAAATTTGGAATTATGCCTTCTCGATTACATTCAGATTGCCTTCGCGTCAGATGCGCGCAGCTTAGACATTGAAAACAATGGGATACGCGCAGGGCAGAGAGGCAGCAGTGGGGACTTTACTCTCTCGCAATCATAGCGATTTTGTGCTCTCATATATAAGAGCAGAAATTTGTTGCGACAAACTCCTACTAGAAAGTATATAGTAGCGAAATTCAAATAGCGAGTTAGATCGCTACAGTTGGCGCTCTCCTACTAGTAGTGGCAACATTCAAATAGCGAGTTAGATCGCTACGGCTGTTTCTAGTAGGAGTTTGTCGCAACAAATTTCTGCTCCTCTATATGAGAGCACAAATTCGCTATGTTTGCGAGATTATTGTTTCCTAACCAAAAATGCAAGCTCAATGACGTAGTGGTTCAATAGATTATTTAATGTAGATCATGTGACCAACAATCCTCCAATCAAATGACAAGGATCTACTTAGGTGTTATATAATACAATATGACACATGTGATAAAATTAGAGAATTATTTAATATAATAATAGATCTTTCAGAAAGATTTTTAAAACATTTATACAGTATTCCAATATTCCTTGATATTGACGTATGTATATGACGTATGCTGATTAAAATATAAATGAGAGGCAATAGGGACTCCTAAACAAAATTTCAGATTGTTTTCAATGAGAGGCAAGCCGTCACATCACATCACAAAGATACTAACAAATAGTTACAAACACAACAACAAACTCAAATAATTTTATAGTGGGAAAGAGGGATTCAGAAGATAAAAGGTTGGGTGCATATAGAAGTGATATTCAGAACAACAATTAAGTTTCAGTTATTTTTGGCCACGGTCATAATGAAAACTTTCTGTACAAAAACACACAATATTGTTGATAGTGTTATTATCATTATTATCATTATTGTTATTATCATTCATTCATTCATTCAAAACGGTTTATTCAAATACTTTCCTCGCGGCCACAAGGCCGAATTGCGAAAGTTTACAATTACAATGTCATTTCCGGATGTACATTCAAAACATTGACAACAAAAAGGCATTGTTGGAGTATCATGAATAGAATAAAAGCCACCGCACAGAATCATCAAGAAATAGGCATTAACATCAATAAGACATGTTGAATTACATAAGGTAAAATATGACGATAGAGGGAAAAGGAAATATCCAACAATGATGAAGGAGAGAGGGAGGGCGATGAGATATAAAAGGGGAAGAAAAGAGATAAAAAGGAGACATGAAGAGAGAATAAATGACATGTGTGTGAGGAGAGAGATTGAGATAGATAGATAAGATAGAGAGAGATAGAGAAAGAGACACAGAGAGAAGGATATAGAGATAGAGTGAGAGAGTGAAAGAGAAAGAGAGATACAGAAGGATAGAAACAGAGAAAAGGGAAGGGAAAAGAAGAGTTAAAGGAGTGACATGAATATACAACAGATGGTAACTTAAACCAGATGCAAGAAATAACATAATTCTCGATATCAAGATGAAAGTGTAACCTTAAAACTTGTAATTTTTAGTGTAATCTTTAAATACACAAAAATGATAATCAATACGTATATAATTTCTTGAATATGCAGAGATGTGTCATGAAGATAACAAGAAATAAAAAAGCAGCCTAATGGATTATATAGTTTCATTCAACGGTCTAGTAGAATACAAAAGGCACATAAGTATAAACATTGATTTCTGATTAAACATTCTAATAACTAGAACAAGTCGAACAATATCAGACAAACATTGACTTAATACTGGTAAACAGAAGGTAATTATGCCTCCTTCTTTCTTTTCATGGATTTTCATTTAGTAGGCTGATGAAATATGGAATCGCGCACTATCCCTTAGCCTGTTTGTTCTAAATTTGATTTGTGGGTATGCCTGGGTATGTAGCCTAGTTGTGCGTGTGTTAGGTTCACGGGTGATTAATACTACTACTACTACTACTACTACTACTACTACTATCGTCATTATCATTGTAGTAGTAAATAGTAGTAGTAGTAGTTGTAGTAGTAGTAGTATAGAAGTAGCAGTAGTGGACTTTACTGGATATCTTGTTTAGAACAAGACTAATCTTCCAAAAGGCCCATTTCATAAATTTCCAACAGTAAATAGTTAGATACAAACTGTTAACAATTAAGGTGTGACAATTTACATGCAAAATAGGAACATTTTACGTTTTAACACATCACTATTGAAATATTTACATAATGGTGAAGCGAGAAACAACAGAATAAAATAGATAGCATACAATCATCAATATTAATTGGGAAAAGGTTAAAGTATACGGCCTTGATATAAATGTTGTAGTAATAATAGTTGTAGTTTAATTTACATCATATCAATTTCGATTGTGAAATACCTTCCATCTATATTTAGATTACATTCCAACGAATACGAACCACGAAGAAGAATTCTATAGTATAGTAATAACAGAAATAGTAGCCGAGGCCTTTATGGTACTATCGATGTTGTTGTTCTTTAATTCTTGTTGTTTATATTCTTTATAATTACCATAATTATTAGTAGTAGCAGAAGTAGTATAGTAAAAGTAGTGGTATTAGTATAATTGTCAATTCACTGGGAGATAAACCGAAGAATCTCCTTCCCCTGGGCCGCTTTACCTCAATCCTCTGGCCGTTGACTTCTCGGCCGTTCTCATACCTGATCGCATCCTACAAACAACGTGAAAGAGAAAAACAATAGTCATAATACATAAAGAATTTACTTTAAGTATATATAAGAGAGGCAGAGGGGTGGCAGTCAGTGGTTATGAAGCATGGCTGAACTATGGGAGAGTGGTGAAATGCGTGTGTGTATGGGGGTGGGGAGAAAGACAGGATGAGAGAGATAAAGAGTGAGATATGCAAAAGGGGGAGAGAAAGGGAGAGAGAGAGAAAGAGAGAGAGAGAGAGGGAGATGGAATCACAGGATTTTCCCAGTATTCATGCAGCACAACGTTGGGGGGGGAGAGAATATAGGGGCAGAGAGAAAAAAAGGGGGACAAGAAAGATAGTACAGTCAAACCTGCTTTTTTAGTGACCACCTGTCTACAAAGACCACATTTTTTGTTTCCCTTGAAAATGGTTTCTCATTGAAACATGTACTAAAGGAACCTGTCTACAAAGACCACCTGTCTACAAAGACCACTTTTTGTGTTTCCCTTGGGCGGTCGCTATAGACAGGTTGGACTGTACCATCAAGGTGATAGGCACAGTTGAATGAATGGCAGAACAATAACAAGGGGCGGGGGGGGGGTGGTTGTAAACAAAAATAACTGTCCTGCTATTTCAAATTTTAGAGTTTGGGGTTATAATGTATCCACGTGCATATGGAAGTATAATTTGCATTGAAAGATTTAAATTACAATTATAAACCCCACAACAGTATTATTTCGCAACTGCTGTAAAAAAAAAAAAGTATAAAATAGAGAGCCCATTTTTTTCCTTCTTTATTAAAAAAGAAATTCAGGTATTCTATTAATATTTAAAAAAATGAAGGAACAAATAAAGGGAGTTTCCCCCCTTATCACAATGTTTTATAGCTTCATGTACATGTAGCTGAGTAGAATTTTATTATGTTACTTATAGAGTAATAATATAGAGATATCGACTGCTTTAATACTCGAGGACTGGCTGTTTTTATACGCTGAAGGTAAAGTTGATCCGTTGCCATCACCCCGAGGCGCGCCTCGGGGTGATGGCAACGGATCAACTTTACCGCGAGCCAGTATAGAAACAGCCAGTCCTCGAGTATTAAAGCAGTCGATATGACTTTTATATGCCGATCGTACGAATTAAAAGAAAAATCTACCAAGAATTCTTACCTTAGCCTTTTATTGAGTAAAGATTGGTTAAAACATCACAGAAAATCTGAGACACTGTCTGTTAATCTTTGCTAGCAAAATGACTGAAAGTTTCAATCATTTGGGAATCGCAAAAACCACTGTATGGTGTCCGCGCTCGCACAAAGACAATTTTAACACGTAAACCAATGGGGATCGCAGGAGGATGAGGGCACAAATTAATGGATATTCCCTGTGAGCGGGTACGAGGGCACAAATTAATGGATATTCCCTGTGGGCATGGTGGGTGGGACATGGCTTAAAATCACGACTCCAATTTCGACCAATCAGATGGCTAGATTTCTAAAGTGAGGTTTAAAATATAAGATACTGAACAAACGCTCAAAACTTAAAATTCATGATTTTAATCTTGAATTCTTACCAAGTGTATTTCCAAAAACATATTGTAAAGATAATAGTAAGCATATTTTAGCTCCTGTTTTATGCATGTTCATTGATTGATAATGGCCCATGTTTGATTTGTGTCCTTCATATTATTTTGTAGCAAATTGAAATAGTAATTCATTTTTGTATTTCTTAGTAGATTTCTGTACTTTTTGTACTCATGAACAAGATCCTGACGATGATTTGATTTAATAACTTTTGAATACATTGTATATTTTACACGAATAGATTTCATGATCCCTCGAGATATCCATGTTTTTAGCAGCTTTCTCCTTTCCTAACTACTTAGTTACCAATGGTATATGTTTGTTACAAAGATTAGAGAAAGAACTACATACATTGAGATAAGCTGTGTTGACCTCTTTTGAATTATATACCGTTTCCCAGTTATAGGCAGCAAGCTCTTCTCTAAATACATTTATATCCTACTCCTTTTAACATCCATATCGATTTTTTTTTTTTTTTTTACTAGACTACACTTTTGCTATGTTCTTGAAGATTGCAAAAACTGTGAAATGATCGGACACATCAGATTTGATTGTACCTGAATGAATTTCAGATATATTGATATTTGAATATATTATATGATCTAGTAAAGTAGCAGATTCTTTTGTCACCCTTGTTGGCGATTGAATAAATCGATCCAAGTCTATGCATTGTAATGCTGTCAGAAACTCCTCTATATACTGTGTCTTCTTCACTCAAAGAATTAATATTGAAGTCACTCAAAAGTACACATTTATGTTTATCCTACTCTAAATTCTTCTAACACATTCGACAGATCATCTTGGAATTCCTTTACATTTGTATCAGGTTTTCTATAGATTATCCCAACTGTAACTTTTACATTATCTGTAATATTAATTTGCAACCGAAGGGATTCTGCATGAATGACGCGATATTCGAGACGCATGTACTTTAAAGATGTATTAATATATGCTCCAACTCCTCCTCCTCCTCGTGAATCACCTGGGCGGCAATTTACTTCCAATTTATATCCTTCCAAACTGACTATTGATTTGTTGGATACATTCCATACCTCAGAAATACCAATAATATCAAACTTTGTACAAATGCAATCTCCAAACAATAATTTAAACGATTACAAAAATTCAGACAAAGAGCAGACATTAATGTGAGATAACTTTAGTAAGTTTGATTTATCAAATTTAAGAGCAGTATCAAATGAATTAGGAGTCAATTTATGAAAGTAATGCGTATTGTTCATTTTAAGGATGCTTAAAAGTGTGCCCGCATGGGGTGGTAAAAAAAAAAGCTTTATTCCATGAAATGCAGTTTGAAGTCCTTATAATTGATATCGTCGAAGCCAACTTCAAAGAGAACATCTGGTGAAGCATTGGTGACGTATTCATCATATGTTGTCTTGCATACAATATTTCCGTTCTTCGTCGAAACACGTTTCACAGATGTAGACTTCTTTGCTGCCCTCAAAACTGCATATCGCGTCGGAGTGAGGTTCTCGTTGATGTAGATTCCCTCCCTTATACAAAAAAGTACCATTCAATTACCATGGTTCTTATGGTGGATGGTAATTTCGACAAAGAACCATGGTAACCATGGTACTGAGAACATTGTAAACACCGAACTATGGTAATGTACTGTTCAAGAAAAGAAATATTTCAAAGGCTTGATTTGCCGGCAAATGAGCACAACCGCAGACCTAGCAGGACCTTGCAACAAGTACTAACTTGCTAAAGCCCTGCTTTAAACTCCAACAAATTAACATGGTGTCTTCACACAAAAATCCCAAAGACATGTGATTTCTTCCCAATGGCATGAAGCCAAGATATACCATCAGAATGAATCGATCTTCCTGAACTACGGCTGTATTTCATGTTCCTTGTTTGTTGATCATAATTGTACATGTACCTTCATCAAGGTGTGTATTCATTTTTTCTTTGGCTAATGCAAATCATGTGAAAATGTATTTGATTTTTGTGGTTCGATTAAAACAAAACTGGGACAAAACGTTAATGAGATGTAGAGATAGGAACATGGCATATGGGAAACATTTTTTAATCACAAAATGAATATGAAAACATGTAGGCACTTATCGACACATACAATGTACTATTGTACTAACAATTTTCAGGAACTAAGGTTGATCTGAAGGGCTAAGGCCAGAGTCCACTGGCATTTAATTAGAAGTGGTGAGGTATGACAAATTACAAGTATCTTAGAGGGCAAGGTTTCAGGGGTATCACTGCTGGGGGTGCGACCCAACATGATTATATATTCTGTCTGCAAATTGGGACATTTTGTTACCCTTGCTACCAAATCTAGAAAATTGAGAACCTCGTTAAACTTACACGTACGCATCTGTAAATAAAGCCTGATTTCGAATCATCGGGCCATCGCTTTGGGTCGGATGGTCGCACTGCCCGACCTTTTTTTAATGAAAACATGCCCCTTTATTAACGAAATGTTGGGTGTAATGTTTGTGAAAAAAACTTTTCATCTACAAATGGTCTGGTCCAATTTACCTTACACTTTGTGAAAACCCTACAGAAAATCTACGAAAGGTTGCGTCCTTAACGTTTCCGTTTCACAAAAGGCCATGTAACACGCCCACCCGACTGGACGTGATGATCCGATGATCCGAAGTAAGCCGTAAATAAAATGTTTGTAAATTCACTTTAAAAGTTTTGTAAATTTGGTGTGATGATCCCAACATTAAACCTGGTTTACCAAAATGTGATTGTTCAACATTTGTCCACCAACAATTGCTCCACAGCGAATTTACCAAACTAACCATGTTTTGAACATCAATCACCACACCTAAACATAACCCTACACCCATGAAAAGATCCATATCTTATTGAGAGAGACAGTTGTGACACGTCCACGCGTAAGTAACCAAGGTTCAATTCATGGAGCGCAGAAAAAGTTCCCTCCCATAGAGATTGTATGTGGGAGGGAACAATTTTGGAGCTCCATGAATTGAACCTTGAGTATGTACATGTGCGTGTGTCACAGCTATCTCTCTCAATACGCTATGCCTAAACCTCAAACCCAACACTGACCCTAACCCTATATCTTTGATATGCAACCCAAAGAATTTGTTGCTGGAGCACAAATGTACAGTCAAACCTGCCTTAGGGGCCACCTCTTTATAAAGACCACCTCTCTAAAGTGATCACCCATATTGTCAGAAAAACATGTATTGAAGAATCTGCCTAGAAAGGCCAACTGTCTACAGTGTGAATTTGGGCGGCCTTAATTAACAGGTTTGATAGTACACACATTAAAACAGAACCTATGCCTCTCCTACATGTATAGTTCTATCTTACTTTTGACCTGGACAAAAACCCAAATTAAATCCGAAGATTTTCAGATAAAATTCCAATGGAAGAAATAACATTTTTTAATCTTTTTATTGACTCGAGGTGTGTCCTGCTTGCATTTTTGTTCAAGTGTATTTTAATACATGAGTCCTCTTCATTATCCTCGTAGGAAAAAAATGATTGCAAGATAGAAGGAAAGGAAATAGAGGACTTAGATTATTAAAAAAAATAGGCTGCAGAAATAACTTTCAAGATGACTTAGACACAGTCAAGCTCTGGAATTTAAAAAGTTCTTATTTAGAAGTGAGAATGTATTTCAGGCAATAGAATATCCTAACAGGAAACAAGTATATATGCTAGACCAAAACTACCAAGTTGAAAAGTGTAATGTTCTTTTTTTTTCGGTGTAAGAAAAAGAATAGCAACTTAAATCATCATGCAGTAGAGATAAAATTGGTGTTATAACTGTAAAACAAACACACTTTGAATAATTGTAGCAGTAATCTTTTTTAAATTTACAATTTATGTACTTTATACATAAAATACATTTATAATACATGCATGTGGTAACCCCAAAAAAAAACAAAAAAAAAAAAAAAATCAGGCCTAAGTTCAGGCTTTAGCTTGAAAACTGGCATCCCCGCTTTAAATTTGGTTAGATTAAAACAAAAGACGGAAATAATGTTATACAGTCTGATCATCAACTCTAATAACATCAAAACTTTAAGACTGAACCTTAAACTTGAACAATGTCTCAAAGCAAATTACTGTCAAAATACCCTATACTGTACCAAAAATATTATCTTTAACATTTATTTTTAAAAAAATCAAGATCTCACACGTACCTCTGCGTCACGTTGGGTTGCATAATCCACAAAGGCATAAGCTGTAAAGAAACATAAAAAAAGAAATTATTTCCAACGACTTCTGAAAACACAGCCTTTAATATCTACCTCATACTTTCAACATTTTAATCAGCTGGGTAAAAACTTTTGTCAAGAACAGCAAGAATATGTAAAATTGAAATAATAATGCCCCTTCCCCCAAAAAAAAAAATCTAAAGCTTGTTTCACCCAGATTGCCATAAGCTCTTTCTTTAAAAAAAAAAGAATTTCAAACGAAAATTGCCACAACGGAAGTGGCTCTTTCCATTTAAAAAGTAAACTGGACAATTTTAAACCACAAAATAAATTAGGACGTCTATCTATTTATATTTCATACGCATATGACAGTGAGTCCTCCCACCCCCACCCCATATTGCACATTAGATGTATACATCTACAGTTTCTACTTATTACTTAAAACCTACTAATTATTAAATCAGATGTTTTTAATGAGATATTAATCTTTATGCATATTGTACATTGTACTTACCCCAGGCAGTACCTAGGATAACAAACAAAAAGAGGAAAAGAAAATTAAAAAACATTTAATTAAAAATAATACACCAATATAACATTTTGACATGAAGCTACATCAAACTAAAAATTAATATAACTATATTTGATATTGTACATGAATGAATATCTATCAATTTTATCAGCCTGAATATGAGCATTTTATTAAAATGTGTTCATGTACTGTGTAATGTTTTCGTGATCACAGTACATTTTCAACGCATACAAAATAAAAAAAGTACAGTATTCAAGTTTTATTACAAGCATAACAAATAACCAGTATGAAAGTTAGATTTTCTTTAGTTAAAATTCAAACAGATATTAGCGGCAAATGAAGTGAGGGACTGAGTAAAGTATAAACATAAACCAGCTCCACGTACAACTACATGTATCTCTGAATTTAAGGCCTTCGGTTTTGGTCTCTGCCTTTGTATATGCATGTATATATTCTTTCATTAACCATTTCGCCACAGTCATTCCACATTTTCTGGTTTGGCTCAATACATTTTGATTCAGAGCCCTAAAAATATGCCAGATGCATAAGTAGAAAGGGCAACAGTTTCTGCACACACTATATCTAGTTTTGTGTTATGACTATATTGCGTTTGATGTCAGGAATTTTAAAAGGGAAAATAAGCTTTCAAATCCTTAATTTGGCATTTCAGCATTTCAAAATCATTATTTTTCTATCGATTCGAACATTATTTTCGACAACTTTTTTCGCCCTTGTACATTGTTTCCAGGGATATCACATTTTATTTTAACAATGTAGCAATTACAGAAATTCATAATTTGTTGCCAATTTGAAGAACAACATGTGATCAATGTAGCCCTAAAAATAAATCCTGACCTGAAATGGTTAAAATTCTGCAGGTATTCGTTAAAAATAAAGTGGGTGACTGAGTGTAGTTTACACTTAAACCAGCTACATGTACAGGATATGTATCTCTGAAGGCCATACGTCTTTCTTTTTAAAGTTGACCTAATTTCACTCTATTCAATAGTATATAAACATTGTGACCACCAACACATTTCTGTATGTGGGGTCATGTAGGATAAGGACATTGAAAGAACAAGGCCATTCAACAATACAAATCCATCACAAATACACGTACAACATTGTAAAAAATACGAATACAAATATAACCTTTACTTTACCTGCCCTATATGTCTTCCTAAACTGTGTACACTTTAAAACATATGAGAAACAACATTAGAAAGAAGAAGAAGAGAGAAATTATTATAAGAAAATTAACTGATTCAAGAAGTGCTAAAATATCACAGTGCTTCGCCACTCTTCTCCCCTCTCATGCTACATGTGAACAATGCTTTAACAACAGGAAAAACATATGGCCTTCAGAGATACATTACATATCCTTGTACATGAAGCTGGTTTATGTGTAAACTACACTCAGTCACCCACTTTATTTTTCACGAGTACCTGCAGAATTTTCTTTATATTTTTGAACATTTCAACTTTGTAATCTCTGTTTGTATCAGTCTCCCAACTGTTTTAACAGGGAATTTTGTTTCAATAAACCATAATGAATGAAAGAAAATACAATGTATTTTTGGTTCTTGAAACACACCAGCAGTTTTCCACGTTTCAAGGGCAAGTCAACATACAACTTGAACTTCCTGTATTGTTAGTCTATTGAAGACAAATTAAAGCCCAATGATATTAATCTAATTTGGGTCAGTATACCCAGACGTTGTGTGTCCGGACAGGTTGTGTATCCGGACAGTTGATTTAAAACAGCAATTTGAAGAAGTTTACAAGCAATATTTCATAAATTTTCTAAGACTTATATTAACAATATTATAAAGCATAAATATTTATGATGGTTAGTGTTTATTTGATGCATACATTTCGGTAAATCCGAAGGCAAAAGAAAAGGCTCTCTGTTTGTTAACTGTCCGGACACCCAATCCCCTACCATACAAATGAGGAGACGTGCTGGCTCAGTGGTAAAGTCCAGTGGTCTCGTAACTTGGAGCTCCCGGGTTCGAATATGGACGATTTTGTGTTTGTTGGGGGGGGGGGCGATAAAATATTTGACTTTGCTATTAAGACAATTAAGTAATCAAATGAATGATATTTTCATGACAAGGTCAACTTTACTTCCGTTCAGAATAGATTTGAGAGTACTGAGCAGCATGCTGTTAATTAACATGACTATTAAAATAGATTATGGAGCAACTTTAGAATACCTCACCACAAAAATTGACTTGGCATTCGTAGGTTAAAGGTATTACAAAGTTGTGGATGTGGGTCATGAATTTGGTTCAAATGAACATATTTGAAGCATATGCGATTTACCAATATTCAGTGATCGTTGTCGCGGTTGAAATCGAGTCTAAAGTGAAGAAATTGTACATAATAAACTCTTTATGTTGTATAGCGCCCTCTCAAGACTTATATCACTTTAGCTTTAAAACAATGTTTCTTGACTACAATCGACCGATTTGCTATTCCCGGTTGGAAATTATATGTCGGAACTGCATATTCTGAGATTTTCATGGTCGCAGCTAGCATGGAATGGCCTTAGGCGCTATTTGAAATATTTGAAATTTACCGGGAGCACCGGTAAAATTTGATTATTCAATTTGCTCGAAAGAAGAAGTGTTTAAGTGGCTATTTTTTTAGTGCTTATAACCAAATCCACAGGGGCATCCAAATATATCAAAAATCTAAAGAATTACTATCCATCCATTTTCAAAATTTCCCAAAACTTTGGATTACCTTTAACCAACGCTTTACCATTGAAGCTAAATCTGAAGAATAAAGTTTCTTAGGTAACACTAACCCTAATCCTCACCCTAAATCTAACCCTAACCCTAACTCTATCCCTAGGAGTTTGACGTTCCTAAAGTATATAAAGTTAAGCCCAAATGATTACATAAATATGGAGTGTATATTGTGTAAACTCTAATTTAACAGCCTTCTCGTGATATGAGCCACTGGTCATCGAGTGCGTTCATGTTTGTAGATACACAATTGCCTGCTAACTGTAAAGACCCTGTCCGATGAAAATACGACTTTATATCAATGGAAAGCTGAATGAACATAGAATACAAATATAAAATAATTCAAAATATTTTCCCTTTCAGTATTGCACAAAAGCGAATTAAAACCTTTTTTTCCGCACCTCTCCAAATTACAGGTCAACAGGCTAGGGGTCAAATTTGCCGCAGTTACAGTGACGACATGACATGTGCACCCGATCGGCTCGCCTATATAGCTGAGGCGATGAGCAGTGCTCAATTAATGCAAAGTCATTGTGAATATGCGTACTCCACATAAGATGATGTCATCAATTCGATAGCTAGTTTTAGGTCGACAACTTTCGATTTCCAAAGCTTTAGATTTCGAGTTTTCAGAGAGCTGTTACTCGTCTGACAGGCACTAAAGTAGAATATTATTGGTATTATTGTAATCTATGGCTTGTAAGCAATCCTTTGATGTATATATATTTCAGCTATTTCATTTTTCACTTCCAACAGGGTCTTTAGGTCTAGGGGAGGTGGAATTCCCCATGGCAAAGTCATAGGCATTACACGCGATGAACCGCTACTTACAAAGTGAATATTTCGCGAGAATGCAAATTTAACTTGGCATAAATCAAA
Organism: Mesocentrotus franciscanus; assembly: GCA_037976565.1. NCBI lineage: Eukaryota > Metazoa > Echinodermata > Echinoidea > Camarodonta > Strongylocentrotidae > Mesocentrotus > Mesocentrotus franciscanus. The sequence goes on along the minus strand of CP137684.1, from coordinate 16,846,573 downwards.
TCAAAAATTAAAAATAAGGGTCCCATTTGAATGAAACCAATATAAGGCTGATGGTTAGCCGAGTATTATAACGCCCCGCCCCCCCCCCCTAAATAGAAAAAAAAGAAAAGATCTAAAATGTTCATCTAGCTTAAAACATATTAAATTTCATACTTTTTTGTAAATATAATGTTCAATCAATAAAATCTTTGTCTTAAAAACTTGCTAATTTTAATAATCAATGTTATTGTTGAGTGTTGTTTACTTTTTATCAACCATAACATGCAATGCATTTACACATTCCCAGTCATTCAACTCATCATACGGACAACATCTCACTCCTCTCATGTAATGTTAGCAGGGAGGTGAGACTCACCTCCCTGTTAGAACTTAGAGTTTTTTGTTTAATCCTTACCAAAGTGTAGATCTATTCTGGTTATTCTGCCATATCTTTCAAACATGGCCTGGATATCTCCCCGTCGTGTGTCGAGGCTCAGTCTCCCGATGAAAAGCTGAGCCGGCATGATGGTAGTGGAATGGTACTTTCGAAATTACAAGTTTCAGAACAGAAGTGACATTCATGTCAGTCACTACCCACTGCTTCAAGTACAAAACTAGAGTCATGACATGCATGCAATGGGCGCCGGGCTTGTGCACGTTTGTTTATGTATGTACCATGTACTTCCGCCAAGCGCGCGCTTTCTATGACAGAAGCCATCACACATCTCCCAGACTTAGGTCAAGGTCAAGGGTAGGTCAATCGACAATCACAGTCTTATATAAAAGGATTTAAAAGGATTTGTATTCTTTTTTTATTTTGAAATAGATCGTTCTACGTTAAAAATATAGAGAAAGATTATAAAATATATTATTTTATTATTGTTCAAAAATGTTAAAGAAATTATTTAATTTAACTATCGTCAAAGAAGAGAAATGAAGATTGCAATGCAAGTTTTATTCTGCTGATAAATTTAGCAACATTTGTAAGCTTTTACTATTGTATAGTTTATGCATAATGTTCCCTTTCTTTCCATTTCGTTAATGACATATTTCCCTTTCTTTCCATTTCGTTAATGACATCGATAGCCAAGTATCATACATCATACGAGCAAAAGTAATATTGGGAGCCTTATTTAATAAGATGATTCTCTACTATTGAGAATTCAACCTAATTTTGATTGCGTGTACAGGTCATTTAGAGTCACGTGACGTCATACGTTTTACCGAAAAGAAAATAGAAATTGTAAACGTTGAAGTTTACGCGTATGCCGAGCGGATCGATCACCGGCATAAAATATGGGTAAGAAATTGAAACATGCTAGTTATCACTTTTTTGTGAATGTATGTATTCAATTGTGTATTTTACATATAATATAAACAAATATTTAAACAATAAAAGGAATATCCGTCGTGGATTTTTTTTTCTCACTTTTTTGTTCTTCAGTAAAGGAACACCCTTAAAATTTAGTTTAGAAACAACTTTAAGCCTCATTTTAGAAACAACTTTAAACTGCAGTTTAGAAACACCTTTAAACTTCAGTTTAGAAACACATTCAAACTGCAGTTTAGAAACACATTCAAACTGTAGTTTAGTAACATCTTTAAGTCAGTTTGGAAATACCTTTAAACGTACGTCTAGAAACACCTTTAAACTTCAGTTTAGAAACAACTTTGAGTTTCAGTTAAGAAACACTTTTGAGCTTAACCTTCAAAGTTCAAATTAGAAACATATTTCATTTGCAGTTTAGAAACACTTTCTGAAAGGATGGGGCTTCCTAGGATGGACATTTGACAATTTTTTTTTACCGACTGTGTTTAAATCTTTGCATTTATTTCTTTACAAGTTCACAAGCTTGCTGGCAACTTTTGCGATTTGAATTTTTTTCCAATGTACATTGTATCTCTTTTGTTTAAACAGGGGATTTCTTTTCAAATTAATTTGGTGGCCTCTTTTGCGCAAAGGAGCTGCGCATTATAATCCTCGGTTTGGATGGGGCAGGGAAGACGACTGTCCTCTATAGATTACAATTCGGAGAAGTAGTAACTACCATCCCAACTTAGTCAATATATTGTGGCGGCCCCCGCCTTCAATCTAAACCTGTACGTCAGGATTGTTCCCATTCGCAACTGGGGAATTTGATTCTTTACTATACTTCATTTCTAACCAATCAACTCTGTCAGGATTTTCGTCAGATGACATCTTATCAATAATTTCCGAGCGGTTAAACAAATTAGGTCTTAACTTTATTTGCAAAAGGGCGGGGGGGCAGCTACAACTAATTAAATAATGACTATAACGGAGGTACACCAGTTTATTTTCTAGAAAGAAACAAGTGTTTATTGACTCATATTTAAGTTTCAAGACAAAAAGATAAATGGTCAACTTTTATTAACAATTTAAATAATAATTTGCAATATATTTATGTCTTGTGTTTATAGTTACGCTAATTCATATTCATGTAGTATGTCAGAATGATGGAAGTTTCTCATTTTTGTTTAATTACATTTCTTCTAATATACGGCATATGTCTTTTGTAAAGGACAGAGCACAATCCAAATCAATTTAAGCATTTCTGAGTCATAAATTCATCTCAAAATTTTCAAAAACAGCTAGCGCTGGATCCGTGTGCATTCCGTGCGCCAGGGCCGTTCATTCAAATTCATGCAATATAATCATTAATAATTAAAGTTTAACATTTTCAAGCATCTCAATAAAGGATTCATATGTCAAGCGCTCTTCTGCAAATTAGCTACATAAAAAATGTCACTTCACTTACACTTACACTTGAGACTACACAAATTCATGAAAGTAAATGGACTAAGCTTCGCCATTCTGTACGGATCCACTAGAAGCCAAAATAAGCCCCTACACTGTTAAAAAAGTATTAAAAAACTGTGGGTTAAAGAATTGTTGATTAAAAAACGCTCAACCATGGTTATAACTGTCGTGTTGATTAAAATTTACTTTTAATCTTGCGTTGGTTAATAACAGTGTTGATCAAAACTATTCCTTTTAAACTTTGTTGGTTATGTCCAAGTCGTTGGCAAACATTGTAACCCGGCATGGATTTAAAAAAAAATTTCCACAGCAATGATTGCCCCCTCCCTGTTAAAGTTTAATCAAAGTTGATTAAAGTACTGGTCACGTGACCCAACGGAAAGATCGGAGCGCGTACCTAGCCCTTAACCTTGCGATCGTTTGACACATGCAATATACGTATACGCGTGCAACAAAACAAAACAAAAACACAACGGAGGGTGTCGCGAAGACGCTAAGGGAATAGGGGTTTGGACGGTCTTATCCTCGTGTTTTCAGGTAAGAAATTATTTTAATATTATCATCATCAATTCTAAGATTGTAAGGAAGAAGTGAAATAAGGTTCTTGCTCAAATTAAAAACGGTTTGTGCCCCGTAGGCTGTAGATCAACCAGTAAGTAACTTTTTACTTGCACCATCTGTGAGCATCGCACCATGCACCTGGCTCTCGTAAGCGCACACACTCGTCAGTCTGCAAGAATCTTCAACTGTGAAGGAGCCAGACCCAAAGACGGAGAAGTGTAACAGATCACCTACCCAAAATTGCATGCATGAATAAAGACGTTTCTCTTTATGATGACTATGTTATTTTTTCTCTAATTGTATCTAATTGTTTAAAACAATTAGATACAAAATAAGATAGTCATCATAAAGTGAAACGTCTTTAATATGCATGCAATTTGGGTAGGTCATCCGTTTCACTTGCTGGTTAAGCTACAGCCTACGGGACACAAAACGTTTTTAATTTGAGCAAGAACCTTATTTCACTTCTTCCTTACAATCTTAGAATTGATGATAATAATATTTAAATAATTTCTTACCTGCAAACACGGGGATAAGACCTCCAAACCCCCGTACGTTTAACCAACAGTGGTTATAACTGTAACCAACAAATTTAACCAACATCGTGTGAATCAAAACAGAATTAACCTACAATGGTTACAATTTTAACCAACGACCCATGTAAGTTTAACCAACATCATGTGAATCAGCCCCGAACAAAGCATAAATAACCAACACATGGTTAAAGTTTTAATCAACAAAAGTACGTTTAATCAACACCACTTTAACCAACATTGAGCAAATACATTTAACCAATAAACGATTAAAATTTTTAATAAACCACAGTTTAAATTTTAATCAACAGGGTGTTGGTTAAAGTTTAACCCACAATTGAGTGATTCATATAGTAATCTGTGGTTGATTAAAATTTTAACCAACTGGCACCAGTAAATAGATATTTAAATTAATGAATTACTGAAAATATTCTTGATATCAATTAATAATTTGATATAAGACACAAAAGAGAAACATAAAGTTGATATTGAACTCATAACATGTTTTGTTCACATACTTAAATAAATTAATGAAAACGAAGCATTATTTTTCGACAAAATTTTACTAAGTTTAAACGTGTTTGTACATTATTAGAGTTAAAAAGCTGATCCATTTTCAGTGTATTTGGTCTTTCAATAAAATATCTATCAATGAACAATTTTCTGTCTGAACGAAAGGCAGGGCATACAAACAAATAATGAAACTCATCTCCAAGCGATTGCAAATTGCAGAGCGTACATAGCCTCATTTCCCTGGGAGTATTTGAATATCTACCAGCTACAATCGGCAGGTAATGATTGCCACATCGGAAACGACTTAAAATTGTCCGATCTCTTTTAATGAGATCGATTAAGTATCTTTCTAAACATAAAGAATGTTTGAAGATTCGATAATTAACACAATGCGAATTATCGTACATACAAGCAGACCAATACTGAGCATGAGAATCTTTCAATCGACGTTCCACAGTTTGTTTGACCCACTCACAGCTAGTATTTTCACAAATCTCCCATAAATTAGACATCCCCATATTGTCCAGAGTCAGCTTGATTTTTTTAAACCAAGGTGCCTGATAGATATTCTGCTCAAAGAGTAATTTTAAGATAATATACACCTTACCAGAAAATTTATCTATTATTGAAAATACGCGCTTCAACTTGCATTATCGATCACAAGCATAACAGGTACAGAAACCGATCCCAGAATCAGGCGCGTACGCAGGGGGGTGGTTAACCCCCCAAAAAAAAAAACTTTTTTGTTATCTTCTGCAAGGTTTGTTCTCTTGACTGAACAACCTGTTGCAATTTCTTTCTGTCTCCCTTTCAGTCGTACCTGTTACCACTCATTTGCATTCACTCGTTATCAACTACGATCAACCATACTCACTTCACTCCATTCCTGTCCACATTTCACTTGGATTCTATTCACTCTCCCTTTCTTGCAGCCTTGCAGGAGCTTTGCTCGAACATTTTTAGTGTAGAGGCCTGAGAGGGTTGTGTCATGCAAAGTATGTTAATCATTTTACTCAAATTGTCTAACATTGTTTAATTTCAATATCTTGACATGATTTGTAAAACAGACAATCGAATTTACCACCAGAAATCATGAATTGGGTTGTCAGCCCCCAAACAAACAAAACAGAAGTGGTGCCAGAGTTTTTGTTAGGGGCACATGTCCTGTATAATTCTTATTTTTAAGAATAGTTTTCTCTTTTTTAATTTTGTTTACATTGGTATACCGTTAATATCACTGGGGAAACAATCGCCCCTACCCCCCGTTAAAAATCAACACTGCCATTACTTTTAGCAACAGTAATGCTGTCATTCAAAAAAGAATTCAATCCTTTTAATATAAACCTATAATTATATTGTTAACACTTTTGCAACCCGTTATTGGTCCATGTTGTAACAGCACCAGGAAGAGGGTAGCAAATTACCCCCCCCCTCCCGTTTCCTAAAGTATAGAAGTATCAAAACATGATTCTATTAAAAATAGCAGTTTGGATACCAAAGGCAATGATGAAGTGATCAAAAGGCAGTCTTTCCATATATCTTTCTACATTTAATGCATTTAGAGGGTTGACTTTCAAACCTTCTTACATCCAATACTTGAAGTAGCCATTAAAATATCATTGATTAATTAAATCTTTGATATAGACTGACAGATCCTTAACACTCAAATTTCATGGAAAATCTTTCTGCTCAATCCTCAGTTTCATCCTATAGGCTATCAATATTAAGATGGTACATGTACTTGACATTGTTAGAATTTTAATGTTTATTCATCGAGGATTAGTTATTAGTTATCTTTAATTATTTGAAAGTTGACAAGATGATAAACTTCATTAGCTTTATTGAATGTGATATTCTAGAAACATAATATAAATAATAAATAAATATCATGTAAATATTCAAATTTAAACCTATCGCTACTATCCTCCTCCATTATATGAAGGTGGCATCTATAAGACGTAGTCCGATGTATATGTCTTCTGCATTCATGACTAAAGTTGTAGCCTAGCTTCCAGATGAAAGGGCTGCAGTGATGACCCAAGTCTGTTGAATGGAAAAATGAAATGAGATATTAAAAAAATCAACAATGATTAATTACATATACCTGCCCAGAGAGAGGAAAGACTGAAATTCACTTTGGGTACTAGTGGGCAAGCCTAAATTATATTTAAACGTCTTTGGGACAAACACACGAGCATTTTGTAATTCTCAACTAACTTTTTATTTTGTTATTTAGGAATGACAAGCAAATCATATGATTTCGTAAAGCAACTGCACGAGGAGTATTTTGGCGATGGCATTATTATCAATACCGTTGTCATCCACTTTGGAGAATGACAAGTCCATTGTGCTGCTGTTGGTCTCTTCGAAGAGATCCCACGTGAAGTCCGATAGTTCAGATACGGTAGTAAAACTCGACATATCGTCATCATCGTCGCTCTGATCGAATAGCGAAGACCAGTCAGAGATAGAACTCAAGCTGTCGTCATCATAGCCGTCGTCGTCAGACACGGCTGAAGGAACGACCAAGTGGGGTTTGGTGTCGATGTTGCAATCCTCTTCAACTTTGGGAAGAGAGTAAAGAGCTGAATTATGCCTGAGAATGAACCACTTGATTTCCAGTAAAATGGCAAGGGGAACTTGAAAGTCCATTCTTGTCTGGAATAAAAATATTAAAAAACACTACAATTTGCAGTGTATTCTGTCTATTATTTACACTACTAGGCGTGGCATTGATAATTGAAACGATTTCAGAAGAGGATTCCAATATCATCAACTGTCATTGCCACTGGACGTTTGTCATCAGTAAATGAAGTAAACAATAATGAGAATATCGTATTGTCAATCTCTTATCCACACATCGCATTCGCTCATTCTTTTTTCTTCTCACAAAATCATCGTTTCTTGGTTTTGAAATAACACGACCTCCATCTCGTTTAAGTGGGCAAATAGTACATACTAACACCGATTCCATCCGCCCCCTCTTATTTGTTGAGAATACATCTTTATATTTAACACTGATTCCGCCCGCCCCACCCCCTCTCATTCGTTGAGAATTTGTCTTTGTATTTGGACAACTACCCCCTACGACAACCATCCTCTTGGACAACTACCCCGGACAACTCCTAGGGGTGGTTATCCGGGGGATGGATGTCCAGGGGGTAGGTGTCCAGATCCGGGGGGGGGGTACTCAGATTATAGTCGGACGGGGGTGTGCGGCTGAGACCTCCGAACCCATACCCACATCCAAGGGTCCTTTTGCTGTAAATAGGTACCCATGTCTAAGGATTTTTTGTGAAAAATGGACCCATGTCTAAGGATTTCAAACTTTAAATATTACATTTTTTAAGCTGTAATAATACAATGGCTAATCATTTTGCAGTTTCTCGATAAAATTCTTTATAAGTAAACTGTACCATACTACATGTAGTTTACAAGTAGTTTACACACATAAAGATGAAAACACCATTCAACATAATTATACTGTGCTAGTACCTCTAGCATCTGTTTTAATTGAAGAACCTTTCCTGTTTTAATTAAAAGATTTTTCAAAGTACACCAGAATTTGTTTTGCACCTACCATAAAACCATTTATACACTCCTTTTCAATATGACATGATTTACCTTTTATGTTCACTAAAATGCACTTTTCTTGTACTTTAATTCTTTGTACACTTTCAAAACACAGCTATTTTAAATACATGATGAATACGGGTATGAATACACACAAGGGCCAATAGGTATAGAGGTTTGCAGCTGATTCAAGCCTGTATTGTTCCATAGAGGTACAGAGTTTTTGAAAGGTTTAAATGAGTCAGGATTTCCTTCTCAAATTGGCAACAACTATATCTGTATTTCTCTCCTACATCACTTTGATAAATGTATATCAAATATATCATAGCTCCCTGCTTGAGCCTTTGAGCCCCGCTGCTACCCGGCTGCTGGGTAGAGGGTATAGCTGCCGATCATATCATTTTCAGCGCGCGAAGCGCTACAAGTTCCCGGGGGGTACTACCCCTATACGGGCGGATACCATACTTAGCGCGCATTATGCCATATGAGTACCCGGTATAGGGCCCATGGGGTCCTGATATATGTGGTACCCCGGGGTCTAGTTGAGTTTACGAGCTACGTACACCTCGTACACGGGAAATGCAATCACCGAAGGATTCCCCAATATTGTTTAGGCTCCGGATTTTTTTAGAGATGGGAGAGATTTAGGAGCAAATTCCAAAATCCCGGAGAAAATGAGGTAGAAAAGAGGGGAAAGGAATAAATGAAAAAAGGGACCCATGTCTAAGGGTTTTTTTTTAAATGGGATCCATGTCTAAGGATTTTTTTATGAAAAGGGGACCCATGTCTAAGGATCTTTCCTGAAAAATTCACCCTTCCGAGCGGCACATCCCCGTATACCCAATATACGTGAGTACCCCGGGGTCCAGATACGCGTACAGACATCTGGACGCAATGTTCCCGGAACCACCGGTAGGTGGCGCACCACACGACTAGGGCTTTAACGGAACACTCTTAATTACTTTCGTAGTAAAATACCAGGTAATGACCTAAAATGCCCCAGATATGTATGTTGTAGCCAACATTTTGACATTGTATCGCATGGAACGCCTTAGAATGGTTTCAAGAGGGTTAAAACGCTGAAAAACATACGAAACAGTATATATCTGAGCCAAAAGTGAATTTTATTATTTTATTTAGTAGACCTGTGACGTCACACAGAACGTCATCTTCGGCATCATAGGTCTTGGAAGCAACGTCTTCGGAAGCATTCGGATGCTCGGAAATGTCACCCAAACAAAGTTGAAAGTTCGGTTATCCTATACTTTAGTGTGTTTTATTATTTTGGGTTTCTAACTTCAGTTAACAGCTCTACATGCATATAATACATACGTTGTGTCATACGGCCGTGCACATGGGCGAGTTCGGTTATCCTATACTTTAGTGTGTTTTATTATTTTGGGTTTCTAACTTCAGTTAACAGCTCTACATGCATATAATACATACGTTGTGTCATACGGCCGTGCACATGGGCGCGCACAGGCGGATTTTAAAGTGACACACTGGTTATTGAATCTAAGGGTTTTTTATTATTAATGAACAGAGGGCAGTATTGTTTAAGGGTGATGAAAAGAGGGAAGGCATAGTCATGTAGCCTGGATGATTAGGGGCTAGAGTGGTGGGGGTGGTGGGGGAGGTGTCCGGAAGGGGCGTTAAGGGGATAAAAAGGAGTGTTTATTACCTACTTCGTTTTAAGGGGTTTAATTAATAAGGAACAGTGGGCAAGATTGGGGGTTGGGCGTAGTGATGTAGTCTGGATGATTAGGGGCTCGGGAGGGGGTCGGTAAGGGGATATAAAGGAGTGTATATTACCTACTTGTTTTAAGGGTTTTATTATTAATGAACAGAGGGCAGTATTGTTTAAGGGTGATGAAAAGAGGAAGGCATAGTCATGTAGCCTGGAAGATTAGGGGCTAGGGGTGGGGAGGGGTCCAGGAAGGGGGTTAAGGGGATACAAAAGGAGTGTTTATTACCTACTTCGTTTTAAGGGGTTTAATTAATAAGGAACAGTGGGCAAGATTGGGGGGTTGGGCGTAGTGATATAGTCTGGTTCAAAAAACAGCTGGATGCGAGGGGAATGCAGTAAAGAATGAAGAAGCATTATCGACACATTTTCATGAAACGTAAACATACCGGCGCGTAACGCATTGTAATGTCACAAATACGTTTTCACTGGCTGCCTGCCTAACAACACAGAAAGAAGTCGTTGACGATCAGCCATGCATGAAGACTTTTGATAGCTCTCTTTGTTGCTACGCGAGGCAGCCAGTGAAAACGTATTTGTTTGATAAAATTATGGGAATGCAAGCCTTACTTTAAACAAACAGAACTTTGTTATTCCTGGCTCATTTTTACTGATTCAGGTGTCATAATTATGAAAGGGCAGAAAATGAACTTTCTAGAAATGTAATTTTTTCTTCGAAATTCAGATACCGCCCGCCAAATGACTTTTTGGTTTCCTTCCTTCAAATCGCTTTTGATCACTCATGCGTGAAATATGCATCACTTGAGTAGCATCAAATGAAAGAGGAGACTCTAAGATTTACAAATATGTGTCATTTATTAATTATAGTTGTGACTAAGTTATTATAAAACATCGATACTCCTCGGTTTCGTTTTTTTCTGGGACGCACTGTATATATACAAGGAACACCGACATGTTTTCTTTCCTGCAGGCTAGTGGATACTTTAAACTTTAAACCACAAGCCCCCCCCCCCCTTACACACAAACATACACACCCATGTACGCATGTTATTCTTCAATACACAAACTCTAGCACGTGTTTACTCAATCACCTTCATATATTTAGATACGTTGTACATCTCAACAACAACAAAAGCAATAAAAAAAACAAAAACAAAACATAAGCAAAACAAAATATGCAAAGAAGAGAGAACTAGGGAAACTACATGTATGACAAACTGTTTTATGCAATCCTGAAATACAATTTGATAGACATGATGTTCTTAAAGTTTCAGGTTTATTCTTTCCAAAACAATTCAAGTTCACAATATCAATAAACAACTATAATATAAATTTGGTAAAGCGTAAAAACTGGCGAAACATTGGCAAGTAATAAATTAGTACAAACTTACGAACATATTATAACATAAATCTATCGGAATAATATTTCCAGCCAGGTTCACGTATCTATTTTCTTTGTATTCTGTGGGTTTTGAGATGCTAATCCACTAAGAGTTTATTCATAAAACAAATCAAAATTGGCATGCCTTATTGATATCGTTAAATAGATGAATATGATGATGGGATTGTAATACAAATTCAGAACACTTTTATAATTTAAAGCCCCACTGTACTACTTGTAGCTACTTGCTCCCTCTATATAGAAAACAGTGCCTAAGCGGTGCCCGTTGGTCCCCCATGATCCTCTTTTTCTTATGTTAATTGACGGAGTTAATTGAGTTGATAAGATAACCACCTGTCAGTGACAACGCTAATCCCTCTAATCCCTCCTGGCCAAACTAGTGCAGAGGGGCTTTAAATTACTATTGTTCCTCATCATCCATGGAATATTTGACAATGATTGTTTTCTCACCCATGTGTAAAAAACAAGGTCATCATTTCCCATCACTATACCGTTTTGTTTTATGATCATCGTACATATAAGTTTCTGCAACCATCTCTTCATAAAATTCCACAGGTAACTTTGGCATGAATTGGCACAACAAAGACAAGTAAAGCATATTACCACAGAAACTCAACTTATACCATTTCAGTCTACATGTGCAACCAATTAAATATCGGCAATTATAAATTTCATTTACAAAAAAGAAAAGAAAATGCTGCTACAATCTTTACTTTACACATATCATTTTCCACTTTTTGGGGTGGTTGAGACTTAACAGCAAATTAGAGCTGTAAAGACTACTTGGCAGTTGAGTTATCGCACCGATATCAAATTTGATGGGATGAACAATGAAATTGACCTGGTACTGGCTACACTTCATTGGATAAAATGTATTGCATCACACTAAATTGAGCACACCTCATATCAATCTTCACTAGTAAAACTGTACAATATAAAAACATATATATAGAAATATTCAATTACATATGTACATTATTAATGGCAAAACAAAGGCAAGTTAAGTAAATTGCCACAGACTTAAATATCTAGCTCAATTTTGGGGATTGAGGCACTTTAGGGGCGTCTGGCAGTGGTCATTTGTGTATCTGTGGACTCTGCCGAACAATTTCCCATTGGTTTCATGGGGTTTCCTTTCCAGCTGATCTAGCTCAATTTTTTGACCACTTTGGGGCCTCCCCCTGGCCACACCCACCACTTAGAACATGCCAGACGGCCAATTCGTTATATGGGGCTATGCGATCTTTACATCCGTGCACATAAAATTTGGTTTCCTTTCCAGCTAGGTTGACCCCTGGCTCCAGTACTATCTCCAGAGCGAAAGTTGGAGTCATCTTCCTGTCGAGGCTCGGATTGTGGTTGAACAGACACCCGTGGGAATGAAGCCTTGCGCTGTTTGATAGTCTAAAATGACAAGAGAGAGAAATAGAGAGATAGACAAAATTCAAATGTTAAGTAACAGCAGCTTTAAATGTGAGCTGTGTTTAGAAAAATTTGGGGGAGCCTCTAATTCTTGCCAATTTTCAGATGTCTTGTGTTGTGATCTCAATGCATATTAAAACAAGGGAAAAGGGAGATTAAAACAGCACATGCAAAATTGCAAGTCCGCTGTAAGTCCATATGAACACAAAATAAAATACAGTGAGTTTTATAAAAAATAAAAAGTGATATTAACTGCATATGTACACGAATATTTGGTTGAAGTTGGTTCTAAAATCAAAATGTACCATCAAAATACCTTTGTCGGGAGGATAAGCTTATTTCAATGTTGTGTTTTCTAAAATATAAAATCAAATTTGGGGATTGATGTACATGTACAAATTATAAAATGGTACAAAAGTGAATTGTGGGGCCCCCATGGAATGATGAAGAACAAAGGGGTTGTCTGGACTATTTAAGACCACATGAACTAGACTCAGGAATTTAAAAAAAAAGATTATCAGAAACAATATATATATATAATTGTGGACCTAATTTAAAAAGCATATATTGTTGGAGCCATTATGTTGCGAGTACATGTACATGTATATACCTTCAGAAAATGTTGTGGAAAGCTGAACTGCTTTGGCACAGCATCTGAATGTAGCCGAGTTGTCTGACCCGTACGATCGAAGCATTCCTCTACAAAGTGGTCGGAACATATGGTTGAATACTTGCTGAAACCTAATAATGGAAGAAAAAATCAGGGTCATAATTTAGCTATAAGAATTTCAGAAATAAAGTGTTGAAATTTGGAACAGCAAGAACACTGCACCATGCTTAAATTAAATGTTAGACTAAGTGGGCAACTCTAGCCAATTCAAAGGGGGAGAAGAAAAAAAGAAGAAAACAAATTCTTTAAAAAAAGAAAAAAATTACCAAAGAGGCTTTCATAATTCAATCTCAGTTTCTTTAACATTTTTGATTTTCAAATCAGGCCTGTTTCGTTTGTTTTCCTGTATCTGTAAAAACATAATTTTTTTTAAAGAAGCACCATGCAGGTTTATCCTCAAAAGTTCGTACCGTGAGGTGAAGGGGTCTTAAAAGAACTGGTATTTTGGTAAAAGAAAAAGAGTCTCATTATCACATACACCACTTTTCGTCGCTCTTTTCAAACAAATCGAAATTTTCTTTTTAGATACAAATTTTAGAGACTAATCTAAAATATCTAAATAGGGGCCATTCTGTAGTACTTGAACAATTAATAATTCATTATAAAGAATTGTTGTCAAATTACACACGTTGACATCAAAACAAAATAATCATTTAATAAATTAAATAATTTGGTTTTGATCAAACCTCTAGTTGCACACTCTTACCTAAAGTGACTCGCTAACATTGTTGAAGGTTGATGAAAAAAACTGTGTAATTTGTGTATGAAATGTTACTTATTATATTCCTTCTACTGTACTAACCCTCTTACATGCAAAAAATCCTGAAAAAGTTCTCAAAGCACAAAGATATTTATGGTTTTCTTTGAAGGCATCGCTGTGCGACACCCTCTAATAGTAAATTCTCTAAACCATTTTTTAATTTTCCCAACCGTTTTTCCATTGAAATAAGACATAACTCATGAGAAAGGATTTTAAAAATCTTTCAACACTTAAATGTCTTGAACGGTATATCATAGAGCCAGCGCATTGCTTTGTGACGATTTCCATTCACCTAAAATGTAAATAAATTGTAATAATATAGTTGGGAGAATTAAGGAATCGATCAGATCAGTTTTTCCAAATTTTTATCATTAATAGTGGTCTGTTTTCACTCAAACCTTCAGATTATCTTTAATTTTACATCTAGCATGGAAGTCACTACCTTAGCACAATTTTCTCTCATCTGAACAATGTTACCAAGTCCCTTTAATATTGTCAGAAACAATGTATGAACTTATGAAGCAAACTCAAAAGAGCTAGGATTTGCTGATATAGTTGGCTTGGACGTGCACATACATAAGTTGTAGTTTTCTCTGGAAAAATTCTGTATGTCTCGGTTTTCTTCGTCGAAATTGAACTCCGCTCCGTGTTGAAATTTTTGCAGCGCATGCGCAGTAACAATTTCAACACGGAGCGGAGTTCAAGTTCGACGAAGAAACCCCCGGAAAAAAAAAGACCCTTAAACGCATCATACAGTCAATCTGGTAAGTGGAACCGATGTTACCGATGTATATTAGCCTAGACCTAATTTTCAAAAATAAATGCATCGGATATGAATCCGCTAAAGTCTAGAAATTTTAGTCCAAAAGTTTGGCCGGAATTTGGTGTATAGATCCGTAACACCGAGTTTGCACAGGAGCGCCTATGGTCGGCTTCTGTCTCTAAAGAGAGGAGCCGACCCTACCCAATAAATCAGAGGCTAACGAACGAAAGAGACAGAAATTTTCGGTCTAGTACTATGTAGCGCGTAGCCAGTGCCCCGTCTTACAAAGAGTTGATATTGTGGCGCGGGACGCAAAGCGAAGCGCCTTCTCAACAAATGAGTCACACTAGTCACACCATATGGTGATATAGGGACATGACCCCTGGATCAACTGAGGTTTCTTCAGTTGATCCCAATCTAAATGAAAAACTAGGTCACAATATGAATTGTCTTTCTTTGTGACGTAACAATATGAGATTTAATTCAAGAGAGTTACTTTCCAGTCAATTAATTATGCATGAAAAATGAAGGGAAGGATCGCCGCTGATTGGCTAAGAGTAATGCGTGCCTGGTACCATTCAATCATTTCTAACACCATGCGCCCATGTTGCGAAATAGGAGCTATTCGTCTTAGTGTGCTCACGAAAACCCGACAGAATATTCACCAAGATGTCCCTCAAGGTGCATAAAGCTTCTTTTAGCTTAATTAGGAACAAGTCAAGAAATACTGGTAAATATTCTGTCCTCTTATACTCTGTCTATTTGTTTATTACAAGTAAATCTCTCTTCCATCACATGCTTGTCGCTACTCATTCGCACACCATATGCACACGTGTATCAAGACTGGCATGTTAAACACATATGGAAACTTAGGCATTTTCTCACACATGGGTATGCGTATTGCACAAGTTCGCTCGACATTACTCAGGCATAGGGGCCACTGAGCACTCACTTAGCCTGTCACTGCATAGTCTCGCATTTCCTTACTACACCTACTCTCTGTCTCTCAAACTTATCCAAGCTGGAATCAATGGCGTAAAAGGGCCGTCTGCATCAAGCAAGCTGTTTGCTAAATAAATCAATCCGAATTCACTATTTCCTCTCTCTCTTTGGCTTGACAATCATAATTATCTCTCCATCAACATCTCCGTTATCAATCAGGTCTACAATTACTGGTCAGGCAATGCTTCAATAAATTATTCAATACTAATTTGTAATAAAGTTTAACTTGAACTTTAATCTTGTATAAAACAGTATCTGGTGGAATGAATTCCGCAACAATGATAATGGTTCAACTCATTTACAACTGCAGTATTTACGATTTACAAATATTTATAAGTTATTTACATTTACGTTCCAAAGTTTCTGTCTTTATTTTCAAACCAAGTCTTTTCTCCGAGTAGGCCTGTTACTATAACTCGCGGTCTTCCAAACAATTCTAACCTAGTTCCCAAGTCAGTTTTAACTCTTCTTTTCCATACTCATTATCCCCTTAACCATGATGATGCGACCAGCGCATATCACATCTCTTCCTTTATATAAAACTCCACTTGTCTCAACTTGCCAACACCAGTTCTCCCCTCCTGGGCATACCTGAACCAAACTTTCCAATACCTACTAAACACGTATACCTTGTATACTGGTCAGTGCTACTTTCCAAACTGTGGTAGCCGACGCTTATATAGTAACTGGCCTCAGAGATGCTATCTCCCAGAAAATATGACTAAAGAAATCTTTACGAGGAACAACTCTCTTTGTTTAACCTGAACCATAACTTTACAGAGTTTACACTCTAAATTCACATATATATAAAATGTAATTACTAAATCATGCATGGCGGTGGACTAGCAGGAAGGGGGGGGTGGTCAACTTCCAAGTCCTTTGGAGTTGGTTCTTCAATGTAGTACTGTCGGGGGGTGGGGAGGGGTGAGCTCCACCGGGATGAGTAGGATTAGTAACTCGGGTTACTCAAATGAAGGAGTCGTGACAGATATCTGAAGTTCAATTATTTTATTGCGAAGCAATAAAGCAAAGAAATAAGAAACCCTGCAAAGAACAAACAGAAACAAAATGATCATATCATTGCAAATGATATGATATATACATCATCATCAGACACTAGATAAACATGTATAACATTGTTTCAGCAAAACATTGTCCCTTGCAACTAATGCAAATTTAATCCACAGAAATCAGAAGTATTAAAGAGCTCAATACTTTCACTATCAAATGCATCCAAGCTTCAATAATTACCAGTATCCTAATTGTATCAGTATTAAACCGAACCACGTTAACTTTGTCGGTATCCAAATACAAACCATACAATCATTCCTAAGTGTTTTCATTTACCCTTAATTAAATATCATATTACATAATAAATTGACTCGTACCCAAGGTCACTTGAAGAACTAGCAAAAACCAGTCGGCTTTCAGCTACAGATACTCGTTCAATGTAGACTCACTGAGGATAAAACAACAATTACATTTTGTAAGTAAATCACTCCAAAAGCTCCACTATGCCTGCATTTACAAGACCATCAACTAAATAATCATCTCACTTAATATATCATTTAAGCTTACAATCAATTTATATTATTATACTAACTTCAATCAGTGTTAAAGCTTCCTTTTCAACAACCCTTGATTACACCTAACAAAGTACGGCTAGTGGGCGCCGCCATCTTTTATGCTTACATTCAGAGAGCCCTCTACGATACTAAATAAACATGGTCGCACTGAAAACATGTTCAATGAACCAAAATTATCTTGTCACTAAAATATATATCAAACTGTGCATATAAATCTTCTCAAAACTTCACCCACATGCAACATGATGTATAATTCATATTACCAATGTAATTTCAACCTATGATACAAAGTAATGCAACTTACAATTAAACTTTCTCAGCCGACTGGTGACTGCACACCGTTCCCCAGCATAGCTTTAGATGGCAATGAGCACGTATTAGAAAACCCACGCTCGAGAGTAGCTTACACTCAAGGCGTAACATAAAATCCTTTCGCTAAGATATTTTGAAGCGTTAATTCCACATGTATCTCCGTTCATATCAAACACTAATTTAACATCGAGTAAGGACATTACTACTAAAGACTCCTTCAGTGATACGGTCCTAACAGGTGATTAACCACTCCCCATACGTTAGCATTCCTTCAGTACCTCGCATTCCTAACTTTAGTCTCTCTTTAAAGACCTTGATCTAAAACTTTCACATCCCGACAACTTCCCTGCTTGAAATACATTCGTCCCGAATGTTAACACTCCTGATCAAAATCTTCCCTTAAGAAAAATACATCTTTATATTAAAACGCAAACTTCTTTTTCCTTGGCCCATTTCAAAATGTACCATAAATACCAATGAACAAAATTAACCAATATTTTCTTTTCATATCCAATACCTATCAATTTCCACCTTTATAACTAAAGAACACCTGTTCATGGAATCATAGTTAGGACATATAAACCATCATATTTATACTGTATACGCACTACTACGCATATATACACCTTATACCACCACATGAAAAGGTAACGCCTTCCCTGCTTGTGTCACTGTGTTACCTAAAAGCACAGACTCCGGACACTATCAAGAGAAAATATCATTAATAAAACATCATTATCATTAAATCGTACGTCACAAGGGTTACTACCTCAAATACATCAAAATTGAAGTCCTCTCATCCTGTATTAACCCATTTAACATCCTATCCCAGTCAACTTGCACATATAAAAGTACATTACAACTCGTACATTTTATGTCAAAAATATTGAGAAACAATATATTTTCTTACAAATATTCCCGAACCAAAACAAAACTCTTCATCAGTGATTCTAAACAAATTGTGAGAATTTACGATACATCCATCAATATACTAAATTCCCATCTTCTCGGCTCCAAACTTCCTAAACAGAAAACACAGCCATGTTTTAATTGTCTCAGGTTTTATAAATACAGAAATTGCCAAATTCCTAACTTCTATATTCCTACTATTCTGAATATGAAGTATATCAAATTTCTTTTCATCTCCTACCTCGCAATTAAAGAACTATACCGAATTCCTATTTTCTCTATTCCTACCTCTCCAGATAAGGAAAACACTAGCAAATATCTCTTCCATCAAATAAAGATAAAATATTTTCCAAATAAAGAAATATACAAAATCTCTATTCTTATGCAAAACTGCACATAAGAAGTCCATTTACTTAATCAGGAAGTCCAGTGATTACAGATGCAGGGAGACGATGAGGGTTTCTACTTACACCCTTCGTAGCTCTGCTCGATCGTCTCGGCCTCGGTCTCTCCTCTAAGTTCGGATCATTCTCTTTGCCTGCATAGACCCACTGAAAAGACTGATAGAAATCATCTTCTTCACTATCCTGATCATCATCCTCATCGTCTTCATTATCTGTCGACAACAATACAGCTTCCTCTACATGATCTGGCAATACTTCCTCAAGTACATCCGTCTCTATTCTACGTGGATCTAAGACTAGATGCCGTCGATTAACCCACTTCGAATCTCCACCCATTGCTGGTCGCACCTCATACAGGTCATCCTCCTGTTTCTTGTTCACAACAATATATGAAGTGTCATAGAACTTATTTACTAGCTTGTGACGACCAGTGAAATGGTTCCTCTTCAGCAACACACGAACTCCGATTTGCAACACAGGGTCAGTTGCACGACGATCATGTTTCTCAGCCTCCATCTTGGCTGCCTGTTGTAATCTACTCTTGACAATCTGATGTGCTCTGTTTAAAAGCGTAGCTTGCTTCTGAACATAGTCCTCTCCCCAGTTATCATCTAACTTGTCTAGCAGATGGTCTATCGGTAGCATTGGCTGCCTACCAAACATTAAGAAATAAGGGCTTACTCCAGTCACTCTGTGTGGGGTAGTATTGTATATATACAATACATGTTGAATCAAATCTGGCCAATTCCGTCGCTCTCTTGGGGTCAAAGATCGAAGAAGGCTGCACAACGTCTTATTAAACCTCTCGCACTGTCCATTCCCTGCTGGATGGTACGCGGTTGTGCGTGACTTCGCTATCCCATAAAGTTTGCACAGCTCTCTGATAACGTGACATTCAAACGACCTCCCCTGGTCGGAGTGAATCCTGGCTGGTACCCCATAGTGTGCAATCCAGTGACCCTGTATTACTCTGGCCACCGTCAGTGCTGACTGGTCACGACAGGGCACCGCTTGTGCGTACTTACTGAACACATCAGTAAACACTAGGACATCTTCAAATCCTCCTCGTCCCCGATCCAACTTCAAAAAGTCGACTGCCACTATTTCCTGTGGTTGGAAAGCTAAAAGATGTCTCATAGGGGCGCACAGCTGGCGTGGGCGACTTCGCAGACACGCACCGAAAGCACTGTCCTATGTGTCTCTTCACGTCATGGTGCATCCCAGGCCAGTAACATCTCCTTCGCAATACTTCAAATGTTCGATTAATTCCTTGATGAGCCCACCTGTCGTGCACCATCTCCAGAAGTGTCGATCGTAGCGCCACTGGCACCAACAGCTGCCGTATACTACCAAGCACTGCATCTGGTGCAACTCTGTATAACACCTCTTTATACATCGTGAACTTCGACCACTCTCTCATGTAACTATTCAGGCCTGGAATACTCTGGTTGTACTCTTGTCCCAGCTTCCACTTGGCATGCCATAGCTTCAATAGTTCCTTCAGGGCTTCATCTTTCTCCTGCATTTCCAACAAATCCTGATGTGAGTATGAGGGAAAAACAGTAGGTACCACATTCTCTGCCTTTGGTTGGTTAGGTTGTAACTTCTCAGCAGTCGCGTTTCCTCCTACTTCTATCCTCAAACAGGAAGCAACTCTTTCGAGTTCTGCCCTGAGCTCTTCTGCTTCCGCATTCCCGGGGCAGCGACTTAACGCATCTGCGCACTTGTTCGTTCTTCCTGGTCTGTATCTAATCTCGATATCATAAAGTGAAAGCTGAGCAACCCATCTCATCTCTGTCGCATTCAGCTTTGCCGTCTTCAAATGTGCAAGGGGGTTGTGGTCCGTCCACACTACTGTATGAGAACCCTGGATATACGGACCAAACTTATCCACGACCGCCCACTTTAGCCCTAGAAGTTCCAGCTTGAAGCTTGACATGTCTGGATACCTCCTCTCGGCTCCTCGTAATCCTCGGCTTGCATACACTACTGGATGAGCTTTCCCATCATCGTCCTCTTGAAGGAGGCAGGCCCCTAACCCACGAATACATGCATCTACTTCAATAATGAAGTTTTTGTCAAACTTCGGATAGGCTAACACTGGTGCCGTTGTCAGGGCTTCCTTCAACTCTTTGAAGGCCTTCTCTTGCTCTTCTCTCCATTGGAATGGTTTCTGCTTCCCAGCCTGTTTGGACGTCTTCCCGTTATCGCATGCAGAGGACCAGCCATCTTCGAAAAGTTCTCGATGAATCTTCTGTAATACGAAGCAAGTCCAAGGAAGGATTGAACTTCTTTCACGTTTCTGGGTACTGGCCACATAGAAATACGCTGCACTTTGCCTTGGTCTACCGCTATCCCATCTCCAGATATGATATGTCCCAGATACATGACCTCACGTTGAAGTAGATCACACTTCTTCCCCTTCACCTTCAGTCCGTTCTGGTGAAGCCTTGTCAACACCCTGTCCAGCCTGTTCAAGTGTTCCTCAAAACTGCTTGAAAACACAAGAATGTCGTCCAAGTACAATACAATCTCAATCAAGTTCATGTCTCCCAAGATGTATTCCATTACCCTCTGGAATGTGGACGGACTATTAGTTAGTCCTTGCGGCATCCTAATGAACTCAAAAAGTCCCCATGGTACTCGGAACGCTGTCAAATCCACACAGTCCTTCTCCATTACTACCTGAAAATAGCCATGAGCTAAATCGAGAGTAGAAAAGTAGGTGGCACCATGCAATGCCTCTAACGTCTCTTCAATCCTTGGCAAGGGAAACGAATCCTTGATCGTGCGGTCATTCAACTTCCGATAATCAATACAGAGACGTAGCGACCCGTCTTTCTTCTTTACAAGGACTATAGGACTCGCGAAGTTACTCTTTGATGGTCTGATTATCTTTTGATCCACCATTTCTTGCAACATCTTCTTTACATCTGCGATCTGTGCTGGATGTATTCTTCTGTATGGCAGTCTGATAGGAGGCCCATCTTCCAACCTTATCTCATGTGGAATAAGATTACATTCCCCAACGTCATAGGGGCCCTTAGAAAACACCTCTGCATGCTTCTGCAACAGTTCAGACACAGCTTTCGTCTCAACTGGCAGCAAACCCTTGAGCTGTATCCCTAAGGGAGAGAAACTTCTTCATGTAGTAGTTCAGATGTCAAACCTGCTTCAGCACCTTCTTCGCTGATCACTTCACATACCCCAACTGTTATACTATCATCCTGAATATCCAGTACAACTTCAGCCTTTCTTGCCCCGATGAGGCCTCGGCAACTACCGTCGAAGGGGGGATGTGTAGTTCCCTACTACTGTTATTCGCCAGTAGTACATCCAGAGAAGCTCCATCCTCAACTTGATGATATCCCTCATAGACTTGCACAGTAGTCTCCCTGTTGTCTGATGTCGGGCGGATTATAATGTCACTGCTTGACAAACTACTCCCAGCTACATCACAACTTACTCTTCGAACCGAAAAAGGGGGTATCACTTCACTCCCTTTGGTATGTATTCTAATCAAACTCGCTGAAATTGGTACTTGCTCTTGGCTCTCTTTCCTCTTCTGTAACATCGCCAATCTTACAGTAGGAGGAAGCGATTCATTCTTGAGACGATCAAGGATGTTGCAGCCTACCAAGATAGGGTATTCAGCATCATCGACGGGACGAGCACGGTCTGCAACCACCAGGAAACTCCTTGCAACTTCTGTCCAAGTATTGATATCGGTACCTCTATGAATCCTTCAATCAGTACCTCTATATCTCCTACTCCTTGAACATGCAAAAAGAGACCATCCGCTTGTTGAGGCTCACCAAGCTTATCCTTCAAAAATCGATCGTACACGGAAGCAGGGATTATCGATGCTTGTGCTCCAGAGTCCAAAATACACCCAATCTCCAAGCCAGCAATCTGTACCTCACTGCATGGACAGGGCGCAACCAGCCGACCCAGTAGCTCAGTCTTTGCAGTCAAAGGAGCACGAACATTCTTGGCTGCCGGGATGGACGTCTCTTGCGCCATCTCTGCAGGACAATCTCTCGCAAAGTGTCCTCTACCCTTGCAGCTATAGCAGATGCATTCATTCTTACAATCCTGACGAGAGTGTCCAACTTCTCCGCAATTATAGCACTTATTTCTCCGATCCTTCCTCTGTGTTACCGGAGCATGTTGACCATGAGTCAATTTCTCCTTGACCAGCTCTTGGACACTCTTTGTGAGTAGTGCTACATCATTCTTCAGATCAGCTAACTCAGCTCTAAGACTATACTCCTCTTGACGCTTTGCTGGAGAACTTATGTCGGCACTCTGGGCGTACACCTCAAGATCATGTACTTTCGGCTTGCGAAGAGGCTCCTCACCAGCAAAGAACTCTAGAACTTCTGTCCTCATCTCAAGAAAGGTCTTCGTCTTCGAGGCCATTTCTATTCTACGCAGCTCGCGATGAATCCACTTCTCCTTTGCCCCACGTACGAATCGCTCCTTGAGCGAACTGTCCTTAAGCCGCTTCATGGCATTCCTATCTTCTTCATCTCCAGCTGCCTTCTCCATTCGATCGTAAAGCCTCATCAAAGCACGGCTAAAATCTGCTAGGCTTTCTCCATCTTGTTGATCGCGATTGTGGAAGGCCTGGCTGATGGAGGGAACCGACTCAATAGGCGAGAACAAAGACTTCAATACCTTGATAATCTGCTCACTATCCTTACGTACTGAATATTCTCGACACAGGATTTCCTCCTTCGCTACTCCAGCCAAGTTGTCAATGAGTGCTTGAGCCTTCGCTTCTCCAGTCAGCCGATAATGAGTGGCGTAACTCCTGAACTCATCACTCCATTCTTGTAAAGCAAGGTCTCCGGCAGCTTTCGGTGGACCCCTAAACTTACTCAGTCTCACTGGAGGCGGTGTGCGCTGAACACTCAGTCCTTGAAGTGCCTCAGTGAGAGCTGAAATCACTTGAGTTACATCCGCCATCGTTACAAAGGCTGCTTTTCACACAAGGGAAAAAGAAGGTAAGTATATGTACAAGTCAATATCTAGAGCATCAGTAAATATACAAGTACATGCACTTACAAAACTCTTGTAACTTTAACCCTTAGTTAAAGACTCAAAGTCCGGTGTTTGTCGAATCAGTTCAAATTAAGCTTCCCACTGATCAGTCTAGCTCTTGACGTCCTCTCTCAGGTCTGATGCTATCGCTACACCAACCAAACTGTAAATCAGTCCTTAGCAGTCCTTCAGGCCTAGCGTCGTCTTGGTGATCTCGTCCTCGCTTGGAACAGTCACTCAGAGTCATCCACATCAGATCAGTCCGAAGCTTCCTTCCTGCAGACAATGGGGTTTCTGTCCTTCCTCTGTCGTCTACCCTGCTCGCAGCGCCACTTGTCGGGGGGTGGGGAGGGGTGAGCTCCACCGGGATGAGTAGGATTAGTAACTCGGGTTACTCAAATGAAGGAGTCGTGACAGATATCTGAAGTTCAATTATTTTATTGCGAAGCAATAAAGCAAAGAAATAAGAAACCCTGCAAAGAACAAACAGAAACAAAATGATCATATCATTGCAAATGATATGATATATACATCATCATCAGACACTAGATAAACATGTATAACATTGTTTCAGCAAAACATTGTCCCTTGCAACTAATGCAAATTTAATCCACAGAAATCAGAAGTATTAAAGAGCTCAATACTTTCACTATCAAATGCATCCAAGCTTCAATAATTACCAGTATCCTAATTGTATCCGTATTAAACCGAACCACGTTAACTTTGTCGGTATCCAAATACAAACCATACAATCATTCCTAAGTGTTTTCATTTACCCTTAATTAAATATCATATTACATAATAAATTGACTCGTACCCAAGGTCACTTGAAGAACTAGCAAAAACAGTCGGCTTTCAGCTACAGATACTCGTTCAATGTAGACTCACTGAGGATAAAACAACAATTACATTTTGTAAGTAAATCACTCCAAAAGCTCCACTATGCCTGCATTTACAAGACCATCAACTAAATAATCATCTCACTTAATATATCATTTAAGCTTACAATCAATTTATATTATTATACTAACTTCAATCAGTGTTAAAGCTTCCTTTTCAACAACCCTTGATTACACCTAACAAAGTACGGCTAGTGGGCGCCGCCATCTTTTATGCTTACATTCAGAGAGCCCTCTACGATACTAAATAAACATGGTCGCACTGAAAACATGTTCAATGAACCAAAATTATCTTGTCACTAAAATATATATCAAACTGTGCATATAAATCTTCTCAAAACTTCACCCACATGCAACATGATGTATAATTCATATTACCAATGTAATTTCAACCTATGATACAAAGTAATGCAACTTACAATTAAACTTTCTCAGCCGACTGGTGACTGCACACCGTTCCTCAGCATAGCTTTAGATGGCAATGAGCACGTATTAGAAAACCCACGCTCGAGAGTAGCTTACACTCAAGGCGTAACATAAAATCCTTTCGCTAAGATATTTTGAAGCGTTAATTCCACATGTATCTCCGTTCATATCAAACACTAATTTAACATCGAGTAAGGACATTACTACTAAAGACTCCTTCAGTGATACGGTCCTAACAGGTGATTAACCACTCCCCATACGTTAGCATTCCTTCAGTACCTCGCATTCCTAACTTTAGTCTCTCTTTAAAGACCTTGATCTAAAACTTTCACATCCCGACAGTACCTCACTGACTGATCATCAAAACTGAAGGTAAATTGATAACACGTTCATCTAAACAGAAATGGCATTCTGTTCTGTAGCCAAAATCATCTGATCGGATATCCTTAAACGTAGTTTGTCCACTGGAACTGGAACGTTAGATAAAATGGGGGGACTAGTGACACCAAAGACTAACATGCAGGACTATAATATTTAGTAAGCATTCATAACTACATGTACATGTATTTCAATTCCAAGTATGTATACATTATGACCAAAAGGTCTTGACTTAGAATATTTTAGAAGTAACAAGTGGCTGAGATTTACTCTAAGAGTATTTCTCTTTGTAGTAACCAGTGACCGAAAGGTTCATACTTAGAATATTTCAGTAGTGTTAATGACCAAAAGGTTCACACCTAGAATATTTGTTTGTATATTTCATAAACATATTGAACAAGGTAAGGTTTACGTATAAAGGCACTTTTGAGACACACTCAACTCTACAAGTTAGCTTAGTCAGAAGACTAAGACTTATAAAATTCCAAAGTAAAATCAGTAATTCTACCAATTTCCAACAAGTAAAATGCCAGGGTCATGTTGATTTAGTTCTATAATAAATAATTATATACAAGGATGCAATGAATGATTTGTCTTTTCTGTCCAAGTCCTATCAGAGCCAAAACAGTGACACTTAGAATATTTCAGAAGTGTAAGTGAACAAAAGGTCTACACTTAGAATAATTTGGACATGTCAACAAATTTCAATAAACACAAAATAATTCCAGAATTCAGTCTGAAAACATCACATCATACACTTCATAAATCAATATTATAATCTCCATTAGATATGAAATTACTGAAGAACTATAACCGTAATTATATCACCAGAGATCCAAATCTAAATCTGAATTTGTGTATCAAATTCAATTTTCTTCTAAAATCTCACATTCAGATAATAAATTCATTAATCAGTAAGAAATGCATTCCATATTAAACATGTAATCTTCCCTTTAATTATTCCTATGTAAATTGGAAAAAAATCAGTACTTACAATGCTTTCTGGGTGAAGAATGACAATGGAAAGGAAAATGAAACAGGAGCTCCCGAACAATCTGACCAAATGGCAATCTGAGAAATTGTGTCAAATTTGTGCCTCCCGCCCCGTATTTATACCCTTCCAAACCCCGTGTTGTGATTGGTCAAAAGTTCCAAGCCGTCACACTATTTTCGCGCCAATTTAAAGCCAGGGTAATCAGAGAGCCTCTGAACAAAAATAGCACCCTCTACGTCACATTCAATATAAGTCAAATCTCTTGCGGGAAGTTTAAAAACAAAATTCCTGAAACGTGCATATCTCACAGGAAAATACAAACTGTTACCAAGGAAATCTAATAATAAGGGAAAAACCAAAGGTGAGTCCCTGCTTCCACAACATATATGTGTCATTTTTTAGTAATAAAGCTTTAAAAGGTGAGACAAGCTGTCTCACTTTAAGAGAGGTATTTCAGTCCCACACATTTTACTTGGTGTGGTAAAACTCAATAAAAGATCTATAGATCTTTATTTATCAATAAAAAATCCATACCAAAAGATATCCATGTATCCAATGGTATAATAAAAAGAAAAAGTAGAGGGGTGGGGTCAAATCCGCCACAATATCAATCGCAAATATGGTCTATAGATCTATGTTCATAATTAAAAGATAGGATTAGGACTAGGAGTAGGAGTAGGACTCAGACTGCAAAGTTGAATTCATTTAATTGGACTTGCGATTAATCCAATTCCAAATCGACAATTGCAACTCTTTGTAAGATTAGAAGGGGTCCTGGTACTGGTCTAGATCTAGGCTTATAGACTGTGCTGAAATAATCAGGTTTGTTGGATAATTAAAATAGCATGCCATGGCAGTGTTTAATTCAAAAGTTCAATTCATTTGTTTGTAACTGTCTGTGTGCGATTAATTTCATCCTGTCATGTTCCATGGCATTAAAATAAAACGTTAAAATGGATACATGGGACTACGTATTATAAAATCTTTAAACATCACTGATACTGAAAGACTCATTAAACTCTAATAATTCATTACTGCATCGGTCAATTAAACTGGCCTGTGGAAAGTCTTTCCGCATCCTTTCGTCTGACGATTGGTGCAGTTAAATGCCGTACAAAACGGCATAGTGCTTGGTAAACAGTCACAAATTAAACGAATTCCAGCCTGTCTATGAGAAAAAGCGGCGAACACAACAGAGGACTCGCGAAGATGGCGGATGTCACGTGATCACGTAACAGCGCTGGCCATATTTTTCGCACCCCTATGATCCTTCTACGTATTTTACAGTTGATCCATATTAGTAGATGCGCTGGCCTGTGACGCGGAAAGCATTGTGTCGTCACATCTTTGTTTTCGGTTGTAAGGTTGCGCTTTGCCCTGTATAGCGCTGAATTTTTTGAGGGAGGGGGAG
Organism: Mesocentrotus franciscanus; assembly: GCA_037976565.1. Taxonomy (NCBI): domain Eukaryota; kingdom Metazoa; phylum Echinodermata; class Echinoidea; order Camarodonta; family Strongylocentrotidae; genus Mesocentrotus; species Mesocentrotus franciscanus. Next base: position 16,818,546 of record CP137684.1, on the reverse strand, counting down.
GGGGGTGCAGGCAGTGGCGGATCCAGGGGCCGGGGCTGGGCCCTCCCTATAAAAAACAGGTAAAAACACCCTTTTTTGGAAAAAAAAAAAGAAGTTGGGCCCCCTCCCCTGGCGCCCAAGTAATAAAAAATTACCCTTCCCGGAGGGAAAAAAAAATTTTCGGGTTTTTTTTTTTTGCTCACTACCCCTGATACTCTAAATCTCGAGAGCGTCCGCTAGCTGGACCCCCAACGGACCACACCCGGAACCGATAGCTTTTCGCACCTGTTGACCTCGCCCCCCTCTTTTCTTTTTAATTCCTGGATCCGCTCCCTGCAGACAATAAATTGACTGTGTACGAAAATGCGTTAATATTTTAGATAATTGCAAGCGTCACCGCTGTAACGTAGTTCGTTGATAGGTATACTGGAAGGAAGCATCACGGAATTAGTTAATAATTAATTTATTAACAACGTCAGGGCACCTGGACGTCATCCGTAAAGATTGAAATGGTTCCCAAGACAACCCTTTGTTCTATAAAATTGTCCTTAGGAGATAAGGTTGCTGGAAGGAAGCATCACGGAATTAGTTAATACAGGTAACTCATAGGACTGAATAAATGGTGTATGTTTTATAAAAATTCAAACCACTATCTACAAAGATTACTGTAATAGTGGAATTAAGTGTTATAGTAACTGTACTTTCAATTCAGTTAAGTTTGCTCGAAAACATACGAAGAAATGGTTGAGTGATATCTTGGGGGATTTTGTCTTGATGCTGATTGAATATATGAAATCAATCTCTGAGGTATTGTAAATGCCGTACTAGTATCGGAGAGTGTAAAACTGAAATGATTGTGACGACGTTGGTCCCCAGAAGGGTAAGTTTTGAAAAAAAAATGAACAAATCGTAAACATGATTGTCATATTGTGTAAAGCAAATGTAATAAGTAAATTATATGTACTTCCAAGATATCAGTTTATCATTTCTCAAAAAGCACCGTGAGGGTGATTTCTAGGGAAAATGTTAATACCTTAATGGTCCTTGTTTGTTATGATTTCGAGTACGATTTGAAAAGCACGTAAATAGATTACTCCATATTATGCGCACTTCAAAAAATGAAATTTGATATTATTATTATTACTGCTATAAATGATTATGCCAAATGAATCCATTGGCTCACTTTGTCATAATTAGTTCGGATCGCAATATCGTGTTTTGTTTTTTCAAATACAGGCTTATGACAGGAATATGTTTTGGAAAATCCTATATGGCACATTGACTGTCATGTCCATAGGTATGTATTACCTTGACATTATATACATGTATATATATAGTTAACAACTAAATTATTCAAACCTTACCAAATTTTGCATTTCATTAAGTATGTGAAAAATTGATTTGTCCCCGATATATGTTCTTGAGACTGTGACATAATAAAACTTGCATCTAAAAGAAAGGCAACAAAGACCCTAATTCAACCAGAACACATATCATTTTTGAGTCACGAAAATAAAACCATCACATTTACCAGGAGTGTGAATAATTCAGTTGTTAACTGTATGTATATATATACTTCTTCTTTTTATGGAAAAAGTAATCAGAATATTTAATTTTGAGTCATATTATTTCTTACCGTGTCTCTAAATTATGTGTCCTTTTGTATACCATCATTTGCAATAAAACGTTTCGTATGTTTATGCCAAGAATGAGATTCAGTGGTCTTTCAGAGGAATCGAAGTTTTAAAAAATGTCACCCTGAATTGGCATACCCGATGGAGTCGTATGCCGTTTAACAAAAAGATAAGTAGAATTACAAAAAGTGAACCTAACTTTGCCGTATAAATCAGAGTTTATATTCATGTACAGTTTCAAATTATCAAGTAATTTTACCATTAGTCTAAATAATTCTTCATAAAGTTTCAAATCTTAATCTTATCTTAATCTTCGGGTATGTAACTTTTGAGGCTCATGAGTGAGATCGGGGATTATGGCATTTCTTTGATTTTCTGCATATGCATTTGGGATTGGTTTTATTAGGAGGTTCAGACTACAGAATAAGACAAATTTATAGTTTGGGAAAAAATTGACAATTTTAATATGACAATTAAAAAAAAAAACATTTAAAAAAGGTTTTTTTTTTAAATCACTCGACACTTTGGCGCCTTGGTTATAATGAGCTTGTGATGTCATTGATTGAAGTAAAAAATAAAGATAAAGAACCGACTTTCAAAAACAAAATTAACTCTTACCTAGATATCACATCACTGAATAAAACAGGCATAGCAGAAAATACCTTCGAGAAGTGAAATATAGGTTTAATTGTTTGATCATAGAAAAAGTAGAACATTCACGTAATGATGTAAGTGACATTAAGAGACTTGTAATGGATTGGAAATGTTTGAAGGAAAATCCTTAAAATGCAAAAAAAATATTACATGTACCAACTAAAAAGAAACACGCAAAACAACTACGGGTTACAGAAAAGATATTGAATTCGATGCAGGAAATGAGGAATCAAGTAAAGAACTCCAGATTGTATAGAGACATCAACAAAGAAATTGATACTGAATGCAAAAGGGGAAAAGAAGAACGACTAACTCAGAAATGTGCAAAAGTTTAAAAATTTGTCTAAGACACACCAAACCAAAGAAATGCACAGAGAAATCAAGCATTTAAATAGAAAATAAAACACAGCACCAAGCGGGTGTATCAAAAGCAAAGATGGAACAATCTCCCTCTTTGAACAAGAAGACATACAGAAAAGATGGGGAAAATATATCCATGACCTATTTGATGACAGAGGTCCAGAACATCAAATAATTGATGATGAGGGTTCAATCATACTTATGTCACTTGAACATAAGTTAAACATGCTCTGCATTTACTGTGAGCTTCTAAAGCTGAAGGCCCAGATGAGATCACAAAAGAAGAACTCGATAACCTAAAATGATTTAATTTGTGTTGGAGTAAACATTAATAATTTGCGGTAGCGGGTGATACTGTATCCTGGCCTAGATGTTGTACAAGTAAAAGGTGAAGAGTTTGGCCTAAATTATGAATGTTATGAAATCTAAGGTAATTTTTTTTATTATCAATAATGCAGGGCTATTATACGTCATATTATTTATGATAGAATACGTCACACACAATGTACAAAGATGTTAACGGACAAGTATAACATGTCTGTTTTGGGGTCACAAGGGCGTTATTAACTCCATGATAAAGTAGTATGGATCAATGTCATTGTGGCTCCAAACGGACGATGTTACATAAATACTTAATGCATATAGCATATAGAAACAATACATGTGACTGGTGTGTAAGAATCTTTTGTTCAACAAGAAAATTAAACTTAGAACGAGACTTATAAATTGCTATGTTTAGTCTGTTATATTGTATGGAACAGAATATGGAAAAGAAAATCACATCATTTGAAAATTGGATGTACAGGAGAACGGTGAGAATATCATGGCAGGATATGAAAACTAACAGACCAATACTGCATGTGGCAGTGCTTAAACAAAATATCCTGATAGGGATGGTTAAGAAAAGAAAGGCAAAATACTTTGGCCCCATTGAAAGACATCAGAGTCTCTTGAATGATTAATTGATTGGAAGGAAAAAAAGTAGAAGGTACCAGACCTAGCCGGGGAAACCAAAAAGGAATGGGAGGGAAACAAGATATGGAGTGGAATGTCAATTCAAGAGTACTTAGGGTAGCAGGTTACAGAGACGAGTGAGAAAATGTTGCAATCAGCCTCCGAGCAGGGAAAATAAGTTATTCCGTCACTTTTATCATTTGCTTTGTAATATATTTTGGTATCAATTTCCCTTTGTATACCCTAATATATTTAGTCCTTCATGCCTTTACCAAGGTTATATTGATGAACGTGATATTGCTCTCATGCACCTTCGAATAGGTTCAGGATTTTAACAAAGTGAGGTAATTTACATATTATAATAAAATCAAAATAAATTTAGTCCTTCATGCCTTTACCAAGGTTCTGTTGATGTACGTGATGTTGCTCTCATACACCTTCGAATAGGTTCAGGATTTTAACAAAGTGAGGTAATTTACATATCATAATTATATCAAAATAAATTTAGTCCTTCATGCCTTTACCAAGGTTATATTGATGTACGTGATATTGCTCTCATGCACCTCCGAAGGTTCATGATTTTAACAAAGTGAGGTAATTTACATATCATAATTATATCAAAATAAATTTAGTCCTTCATGCCTTAACCAAGGTTCTGTTGATGTTCGTGATATTTCTCTCATGCACCTTCAAAAAGGTTCGTGACTATAAAAAAGTGAGAATTTTTTTATACCATCAATTTATCTCTTTATATATAGTTTACCAAACTCCCATTTTTATGATTTCAACAGAAAATATGTATAGTAGTGCATAGATTTTGAAACCTGAGTGGTTACTATCAATATCACCTCGGGTAGTGGGGAATTTCTTGGAGGTAATTGCTTTAAAAGTTTGCAAGCAATCGTAGCCATTTGTATACTGCAATGGGATGTAAGGACTGTGGCAGTGGCGTAGATACCCCCGTCAAAAGGGGAAATAGAAGAGAAGGAGAGAGAAAGAAAAAAATAAAAAATAAAGAAAGAAGGTGGAGAGGAAGAAAGGAAGGGAGGGCGGAAAAGCGACGTTTAAAGAAGACAATACCGTACCTCTCACACCACCTCTCCCTTAATAACAGCATTGCGCTCTCACATTTCAACTACCAATTATGACCAATGCCATCACTTATATAGATTTTTTAAAAGCTAACCGTGCTACTTTTGTATGTATATTTTGGCTATCAGTATAAATGCGGTGATCTGCCAGGATGCAATAGGGCTGCGTACCAAGGCCCTGTTTCATAGAGCTTTCTATCAATAACAAGTTGCAATTACTGTTATAAGCTACCAAAATCATGGCATTTGATTAGCTGACAGCAAATTTGTCATGGGAATTTAGCATTTGTTATCCAAAACAAGTTTTATGATGCACGGCCCTGTTCAGTTCGAGATCGTCGGTTTGTCGCCGGGCCTGCATATGTTCCCGACATAGCGACATTTAATCATTTTTGATCGGTCGATCTGCTGTCGGTCTATTGTCGGTCTTGTTGTGACTGCAGTTTCAGACCGACTCCAAACCGACCGATAAACAAAAAAAATTACCAATGGGGGTAATGTAATTTCTTGTGTGGTCTGGTGTCGATTTAAGATCGGTCTCGATTGTTGCTCTAGCTGAGGTATCATACCTCCTTCACATCGCCAAACTGACTCTGGACCGACACCAAACCGACCGATCCTTAGCTATTCGGGATAGTGTAATTTCTTGTTCGGTCTGTTTTTGACCTCATGTCAGTCTCGTTAGTGTGACTGGGATAATAGTAAATTACCTCAAGCAGAAAATTTGATCAGCTGACATATAACACATTCTTGAAAAAAATGGTTATTTACAGTTTTTAACAACACACTTTTTCATACCCTTACCAAGTTTTGTCATTTGTTAAGTATGTGAAGAAAAACATTCTTCCCGATTTATGTTTCTTGAGAATGTGACGCATTAAAATTTTCATCCGAAAATATTCAACAAAGGTCCTGATTCATTCAGTCCACCTTTCATTCTTGAGTTACGGAAAACAAACACCCACAAAAATATACCATCACATTTACAAATAAGTGTGTATAATTCAGTTGCTATCACTCAGCTGGAAACAGAAAGGTCGATCTTTCGATCCCAGTAACGACACTTATGTCCTTGAGCACCGATTTTTATCTAAGCATTGTTTCTCTCCACCCTGGTGTTAAATGGTTTCGATACCATGTGCGCGCCCTTACAATGGGCGACTGGCTGGCATGCTCCGAAGGGAGTGGAGAGTGTGCACTGTCAAATAGTTACAAAATATGTTAATTTATGTCACCATATACAGCGTGTGAATATCAAAAATGTCCATCCCTATCAGCATGGACAATGAAGATTAATCTAAAGTACGTTATCATATAGTATCCGCTGTTTATTTGACCATGGGGGTGTTTCACAAAGACTAAGATTGACTTTAAGTTGGACTTAAGTATAACAGGCCGTTCATGCCACTGTTTGCTCTTACCATTTACTGGCATTTGCCTTCAAGGGACGTACAAATCGTGGTCTCAAATCTACAGAATTTACATTTTTTGATAGTTCATTATTGAAGGAAAAAATATTATCTAAAGATTATAATTTAGAGACCAATGGGGAAAGCAACCAATGGCATGGATGGCCCGCTATACTTAAGTCCAACTTAAAGTCGATCTTAGTCTTTGTGAAACACCCCCCATGTTTGTATCATGCTATGACAGGTAAACTCGTCTCATCAAACAGTGGAACAAAAAACTGTTGTTCGGACGGCTTAGGCCTGAATTACACCTTACCAATGTTCATCGAGTGTAAGAAGAAACAACTTAATGGCCACATGGTACAGACCATCCCCAAACTCATCCACGGTTTTTCTGCGGGTGGTGACTGCCTGGCAAGGAAAAGCAAACTAGGAATTCATCCTGGACAGAGAGTGTGTAGATTCCCTGGTAATTACTGATTATCTTTTTTTTTCTCGTATGACTTTTTTTCTTGCTACTGGACCCCAAGGAGGAACAGCCGTGTCGTTCCTTGCACGGCTGCATATCAATTCGCTTCCTTAGTACAGTATTTGTATGTAATGATATTTTACATGTATTTTTTCAATGGAACTGAATACTACTACTACTACTACTACTACTACTTCTACTACTACTGCTGCTACTACTACTACTACCACTACTACCACTACTACTACTATTACTACTACTGCTACTTCTACTTCTACTACTACTACTACAGTGTACTACTACTAGTATTATACTACTACCAAAACTGCTAATACTAGTACTACATGTACTACTACTACTACTACTACTACTACTACTACTACTACTACTTCTACTACTGCTGCTACTACTACTACTACCACTACTACCACAACTACTACTATTACTACTACTGCTACTTCTACTTCTACTACTACTACAGTGTACTACTACTAGTATTATACTACTACCAAAACTGCTAATACTAGTACTACTAGTAGTACATGTACTACTACTACGACTACTACTTCTTCTTCTTCTTTTATTACTACTGCTACTACTACTAAATTTGTTCTAATATTCTTGATCCCTTACCATGGTAACCATCCTGGAAACAGAAAGGTCGATCTTTCGATCCCAGTAACGACACTTATGTCCTTGAGCACCGATTTTTATCTAAGCATTGTTTCTCTCCACCCTGGTGTTAAATGGTTTCGATACCATGTGCGCCCTTACAATGGGCGACTGGCTGGCATGCTCCGAAGGGAGTGGAGAGTGTGCACTGTCAAATAGTTACAAAATATGTTAATTTATGTCACCATATACAGCGTGTGAATATCAAAAATGTCAATTCGCTTCCTTAGTACAGTATTTGTATGTAATGATATTTTACATGTATTTTTTCAATGGAACTGAATACTACTACTACTACTACTACTACTACTTCTACTACTGCTGCTGCTACTACTACTACTACCACTACTACCACTACTACTACTATTACTACTACTGCTACTTCTACTTCTACTACTACTACAGTGTACTACTACTAGTATTATACTACTACCAAAACTGCTAATACTAGTACTACTAGTACTACATGTACTACTATTACGACTTCTACTTCTTCCTCTTCTTCTTCTTCTTCTTTTATTACTACTGCTACTACTACTACATTTGTTCTAATGTTCTTGATCCCTTACCATGGTAACCACCCTGTTGGTCACGGTTCTAGGACATCTACCCACTGGACATCCACCCCCGGATAACCACCCCAGTCAACTACCCCTTAGGACAACTACCCCTTAGGACAACTACCCCTAGGGCAACCAACCTCTAGGACGACTACCCCCGGGACAACCACCCCGGACAAGTACCCCAGACAACTACCCCTAGGACAACTACCCCCGGACAACTACCCCCGGACAGCTACCCCTAGGACAACTAACCCCCGTACAACTACCCCCAGACAACTACCCCTACGACAACCATTCTCTAGGACAACTACCCCTGGAAAACTATCCTAGGGGATAGGGCAACGATTGTGCGTAGATCCCGAGGCAAGGGTGGGGCAGGGAGGGTAGGGTAAATGAGAAGATATATTTTTTCCACTTTTTGAGAAGGACGTTAAAGGTACTATGTCCCATTTGCAGGCCAAACAAATGAAAAGGTTAAATTCCAACGGCATTTGAAAGACAATACTAATTTAGAACTTCCCTAAAAAAGGGGGCTTGAAAATGTCTTTAAGTGGGAAAATAACGACTATTAGTTGTCGAATCGACTTAGGAGCTATAGAGCCAGTAAGTAATAGTCTGATTTTTCAGACCATTGTACCGAATGGTCGTACGTTTTATGCTGCGCAAAGATTCAATCAGTTTAATTTTGGCCATTACAAGAAGTGGGTTATTGATGTAGACAAATGCTCATGTACCCTTTACAGCTCATTTTATGTATGTTATTACCAAAGATGAAAAAGCCAGTCAGTCACTCAATAGTGTCTGACAGTGAAGTCTAGCAAGTAAACGGGTTTCCTTGCATAATTTGAATATTAGGACACTGCTAACGTTTAAATTTCACAGATAGGACATTACATGACATATTCATAATTCCTGCAAAGTTCTACAGAATTTGATGTTGGCTGCAACAGGGACATAGTATCTTTAAGGGGAAATGTTGAAATAACGTAATTATGCTACAATATCTTTATTACTTTTACTTTTGTTGTCGTTCATTATTGGGTTTTTATTATTATTACTGTTATAGTTATTATTATTATCATTCTTATTATTATCTTTAATATTATCACTATTGTTGTTATTATTATTGTTATCATTATTGTTACTTCTATTATCATCATCATAATCACCATCATTACTGTAGTGTCTTTTAAGTCTTCATTTTAAATATATGATATAAACAATTGTATACATAAAGCTATTTAACCGTTATTAGTGCAACGTTAAAAATAGTTTGTACAAGGTGTATATATATATATATATATATATATATAATACATATACATATAGTTAACAACTAATTATTCATACCCCTTGTAAATTTGATGCTTTTCGTGTTTTTTGTAACCCTAGAGCGAAAGGTGGACTGGTTAAAGTAGGGCCTTATTTGAATACTTTAAGATGTAATATGTGATATTTCACATTCTCAAGAAAAAAAATCGGGCCAAATTAATTTTTCACATACATCTAAAATTTCAATACTTGGTAAGGGTAAGAATAATTTCATTGTTAACCGTACACATAAATATACATATATACGTATATATATATATATATATATATATTTATATGTATCTTTTGTTAATTTTAGATTGCGAGAGAAACCCTTGTAAAAACGGCTGGTGTGAGGAGACTATGGACAGCTGGATTTGTCACAGCTCTAGCGGATGTCAGGAGAAGTATTGCAATAAACGTTAGAATATACAGGGTGGCAAAAAAATGAGATCTGCAATTTCAACGACATCGTTGACACAATGTCATTAGTTTTTATTTCATTGGGTGGGAAATTCTTTTTTGGGTAAAATGAAACCGAGATCATCAATTTTGGGTAAATTGTTATGATTATCTAGCTATTTTGGGGAGGCAGTGTCCTTTTAGATTTTATCAATTTTACAGTAGTTATTCTGAAAGAATTGAGAATTTTGCGCAAGACGGCTACCCATACGATCAGCTTCGTTGATGAGAGCAGACAAACAGAAAACAATGGCACTGTGTCAATGATATCGTTGAAGTTGGAGATCTCAGGTGTTATGTTATATTTTGTTATGTTTTATATATACTACGAAAACACATGAGAATAGTGGTTGCGTAGCTCAAAGTTCCCAATTGCTGTCCTCCTTTTTTAAATTTGTTTAAAAAGGTTGAACAAATATTTCGCCTGTAAACGGACCGGGTTCTCTGGCTTAAAACGCCACTGCCTTAACCACTAGACCATGGAGACTGGCCAGTGGCTTCGGGAACACCAGATTCAATTAACCGACAGATTGACCTTAATGCCTTAACTATTTAATTGAGTCTGATGTCGCCGAAACCACTGGCCAGTCTCCGTGGTCTAGTGGTTGGGCATTTGTGTTCTTAGCCAGTGACCGGGGTTCGAACACCGTCGGAGACATTATTTGAACCTTTGCAGAAATTTCCAAAAAGGGAGAACAGCAATTGGGAATTTTGATTTTAGCTATGCCAACTTTATTCTATCATTTCCTTTGGTATTGCATCCATTTCCAGAAGAGTTGCCAAAGCTGTGGTATAAGTAATTTCCTTACACACACACACACACGCACGCTCACACGCTCACACACACAAACACACACACAAACAAAAACATATACATACATATATATGTATGTATAAGATAAGGAATAAAAATAGGAATAAAATATGTATATCAAAACTTTCACTTTATTTTGATCGGAACATCGGCAGTTTAATGCAGAAGCCGTTTTGCTAATATACCCCTCCCAACAAAGCAGTATTCGCCATATAATGCCCAACTCGAACCAGGTTGGCCATACTTTCCTTATCCATGGGACTGGTTTATTTTATTTTTTTTATAATTCATTTATGATGCCATCTTCGGCTAACGGAATGCAGTGCAGAGATGCGAACAAGGAGAGCTTCATTTGATAAAGATTCTGTCCAGATTCTGCATGGTCTAGTTTCTCTGTAGAAGTCCAGGGGCCAGTTTCTCGAAATCATCATGAGCATGATGAGTCTAAGTTCGCGGACATCCCCTACATCCCCCTTTAAACACACGTTTCAGTTCGATTTTCAAGCCGTTAAACTTGGCTCATGGCGGTTTCCAGAAACGGCCCTTATGCTATCAAGTATTTAATTCACCTGCTTTGTATATTGACGTTTCTAAGGATGGATTCATCTTTAATTCATATATCAATTGTTATCATGTCGGGCACGCCTCTCTGTCGAGCCTATATAGTTGCCAAGAGTGACTTTCGTTCAAGACGTATGCATAAAATCCGCAGACAGGTTTATTGGTGCGTTATACCTTTCGGTTAGAGATCAGAAGGGAAGGGACTTTGACACCACTGTTAAACATTAAAAAAAAACAATAAAAACGATCGTAACCACCATTTCAAAAATCCAGCTATAATACTAAAGGGCGATATGGATATCCCGTAGTGATTATATAAAACATGTTTGCATTTATACGTCATTTATTATTGCCATATTCGCACATAAAATGACGCATAATGCTATTGAAATTGCCTAATACTGTGCTGATGCGATAAAGTACAGAAGTGCTAACGTGATACTCGCTTGTCGTCCAGGCTACTGGTTCTAAAAAACAGAGCCAGCTCATGAGGTTCACCGCGAAATTATTCAAGCAACGGACTCGAGCAATAACCTTGACAACTTGGCCGGTATGACCACGCACTTCGGTACTCTATTTTTCAACGGGTCAAATCGTTCGTGACAATCATAGTTAGTACGCGCTTATTCTACTCTCATTTACCGCAGAGAATCGTAAGCATGAACCTAACCTGAACCTGAACGTGACCTCTAAACTCGTAGTGACCCCTGCGTGCCAGCTTGATCTTAAAGGGGTCAATTACGCTGAGAACTTGTCTCGGACGGTGTCTGGTAAAATCTGCCAACAATGGTCATCCGATTACCCCCATAAGCAGGTTTACAATTTTATTGGAGCTCACAATTATTGCAGGAACCCTGATAATAGTTATACTGCATGGTGTTACACTATTGATCCGTCGAAGAGATGGGAATACTGTGCTGTAGGAGTCTTGGACCCCGAATGTACCATTACACCAGTAGGGGATTGTAAGTTGAAGGGAATTGAATTCATTTAACTCTAGTTAATGCCGGAAATGGGTCATCTTGTAGTGCCACTTTATATTTATAATGGAATAGATGAACCAATATGCTTCAATATTTTTTGAAGGAAACCATACCCCAAAGTGAAAAGTATTCCTGCCCTTTGATGTACAATATTCCTTAAGAAAGTGTACAAGAGATATATAAATTAAGATATTCTTGGCATGATGTAATGCATTTTAGCAATACATGGGCGCAGCAGTTTTATTGATAATGTGACTTACAAGGCGAACTTGTACATGTATCATGCACTAAGCTTTAGTTATAAATATTTTTTAATTCAATAACAAAACCCCTACTTTTCATTGAGGGAAAATCATAACTGAGAAGGTATAAAATATATTTGGTGAAAAGTTTATAACAGGGCGATATTTTAACTCACTTATTTAAAAAAATAAAAATATAGCAGTAACAAATCTTTTTCATGTATGCGTTATCATTTGTGTGTTATCACTTCGAATGTTGTACCTTACCTTACCGTTTTTTTTTTTTGATGGACTAGCGGAGTGCTTCACTAGGGCTGATGCCCGGGATTATCGGGGAAACGTCTCCGTGACACAGAACGGTCATCCATGCCAGAAGTGGACTTCTCAGACTCCCTATAGTCACCAATATACTCCGTCAGCCTACCCCGATGATGGGCTTGGAGACCATAATCACTGCCGAAACCCAGGGATTGATCAGAAGTTTGCCTATTGCATTGGCTCTTTCTCACCTCGAATAGAATACTGCAACATTGGGTTGCCCCAGGAGAGTTGCAACAATGTTTCCACCACTGGAAAGGCAACAAACGCACCTACTACCACTCAAAAGTTGCCATGAGTGTCGCGTTCCTGATAGTCGAGTGTATCTGAATCACAGACTTCAATTCTTTTAAAAATCTCTTAACTTTGCTTAAAACTGTCTAAATTAATAACACCAAATGATCCGAATCTGCGCACGCTATTCTAAAAAAACACCAATCAGAAACAGAAGCAGTCAAACAGACATTTCTTGTCATATCAGCTCCATAAAAAAAAATCTGCCATCACAAAAACAAATTGACAAACACCAAAGATAACTTACTTGTATATCAGAGTCAGTACGTTCTACACGCCAAATAAAGCCACTACAAATTGACGTTGTAAAAGGAATCTAGCCGTCATTGCCGGAAAATACTTTGTAGGCAAAAAGTGTTTCATTTTCTTTGTATTTTCTTTATGTTAGACAAGTTGTTCATTTTTACCTAACCAAATGTTGTGCTGTAGATGATTTTTATATGTTATTAAAGTAGCATCTATTTTTGTTTTGCGTTGTTAAAGGTCCACCAGAATTAGACAGGAAGGTTACTTAAATTATTCGCAAAATATTCATTTTCCAACATTCATACACTAGTATGACAATTCACATTTATTTTCCAACTATATTGTATCTACATGTATTTAAAAATTATCAAATTGGTTACTGGAATTTATTAAAATAACACACAAGCGCAAAGTAACTAAAATCAGGAGAGGAGAAGATGTTTTGGATCAATTCATTCAAACAAAACGTTTAAATGATAAGAAAATGGCAAATCGCGGCTAAATTAAATTAATCATTGCAGTAAATAAGTAATATAGAGAAACGTGATATGAGCTTTAATTCAACTGCGAAGCCGCCCTAATATTTTGTTGGTTTTAAAAAACAGAAAGTGAGACCAAAAAAATGTTAAAGGTGAGCATTATCCGATCAAAAATACGAAAGTTATTACATTTTTGAAGGTGTCATCATTGATACACGAATTTGCAACACTGTGATGTATCTTGCAAGCTCCTCACGAATTCACTCTCTACAGGAATTTCCATAAACTTTCAATTTCTTAGTTATTGAAGACGAAATTGATTTCTTCATACAGCGGTTGTATAAAAGCGTATTTGCGATAATTATTATTTGTATAATTTATTATTTAGGGTGATTGTATGATTGCACATTTTCTTGAGAGAAAAATATAATTTAAAGATTTTTCAGTACTAGGCAAACGGGAGGGGAGCTCGCAAAATACGTCATTTTTGCCAATCTGTGTTGTGATCACCCCATCAAAATTTAATTGATCTGTATCAATAATGAAGCTTTATAAGTATTTAATTGATTGTAAAATAACACTTTTTTATTTAATTGATTGTAAATACATTGCAAGCATCCCTGTTTTCCTCTACTACAGCAATTTTATCTATGTTAATAATTAGGCAATATAATTATTCAATTGATTGTTGATAAATTGTAACTATCTCTGTTATCCTCTGTTACAGTAATTCGATCTTTATTAATAAATTAAGCTATATAATTATTTAGTTAATTATTGATACATTGTAAATATTCCTGTTATCCTCTATTACCGTAATTTGATCTATGTTAATAATTAAGCTATATAATTATTCAATTGATTGTAGATACATTGTAAGTTTTCCTGTTATCCTCTATGACAGTAAATTGATCTATGTTGATAATTATGCTTTTAAATTCTTTAATTGATTGTTGATAGGTCTACATTGTAGGTTTCTCTTTTATCCTCTATTACTGTACATGTAATTCGATCTATGTTAATCATTAAACAATATAGTTATTTAATTAATTGTCGAAACATTGTAAGTATCCATGTTATCCTGTATTACAGTTATTTTATCTATACGCCAATAATCATGCTTTTTAATCATTTAATTGATTGTTGATACATTGTTAGTATCCCTGTTACCCTTTATAAAATCATTAGATCCATGTTAATACATAAGCTAAATTATTATTTAATTGATAAATGATACATTGTAAGTATCTCTGTTATCCTCTATTACCGTTATTTGGTCTATGTTAATAATTAAGATATATAATTTTTTTAATTAAACCCCAAATCGTATTACACCAAGCAGTGCTACACTTATTGATAATGTATTCACCAATGTCTTTGACTCAGGTTTTGGCTCAGATAGTCTATGTTCAGATGTAATTTTTAACCGAGAATGAAATAAATGAGAATTGAATTGAATTGATTGTTGATACATTGTACGTATCTCTGTTATCCTCTGTTACAGTAATTCGATCTATATGTTAATAATTAAGCATTGTAACGTTTTAATTGATTTTGATACATTGTAAGTATCTTTGTTATCCTCTGTTACAGTAATTTGATCTAGGTTAATAATTAAGCAATATATTTTTTTAATTGGTTGTTGATACATTGTAAAAAATCCCTGTTGATATGTTGGCTTGCAAGGAACAGTCACGTGTCACGTATCACGTGTCACGTTCACGTTTTGCGCTGTTTCGTAAAATAGGTGACTCTAATTTACGAAGTGTAGGGCCTACCATTCGTTGTTTTCCACGCCGGTAAAACACGAATGATCACGTCTATCAAAACGTGACGTGAGTGTTTAATCAATATTTTAAAAACTGCAAGCACTTGTTACTAAGACTAGTCATGACGTCATGCACCGTAATATGCAAAGAGATTCGATCATACACAGAGGAAAAATGGCGATTGTATGAACTGCAACTTTGAAGTTATTCAGGTACAAACAATGAAGCATTTTTCTTTTAAGTGAATTTCTATTGTAATAGCAGTTTGTCAAGTACATCTCAGTGAAACAGACAATCTTCAGGCAAACATCAACATCGGAGTGATACCATACCATATCTAAAAAGTAAGTAAAGATCCATTTTGTGTTAATATCTCTGAAATAATTGTGATGTGTTCGTCGTTGCAGTAAGGGGCTCTCCGCATTGTCACAACGTATTACCCCCTATCCCATCCCCTTTTCTTTTGTCTGATCAAGGAATATTAACTGATTGAATGAACTCTAATTTGTGTCGTTGACGGTAATATTTTTAGAAACAATCAGAAGTTTACCGTAGATTATTTAATTTGAGCACGTCTCATACTTTTAAAGTTTAGTTTATAGCTTGATTATCAATAATAATCAGTGGTAGATGTGGACCTGTTACAGAGACGGCGCAAATGGCTCATTGCTAGTCCAAGCCTATGATATCTTGTCGAGCGGATTATGATTTTCATTTCGCCGATGCTAGCCGGCTGTAACAACCAGCAAGAACGGTGACTGCGTTTCCTGAGCTGGCGCGGCTACACTTTAGTGTTAGTGTTAGATCTAGAATGTAGGCTAGTATAGTCTAGATCTAACACTAAAGTCTAAACAGCATGTATCCCCGTATCTATAATGGAATCATGTACCTTGAATTTTGCTATGTAAATGTACATTCTAATTAAAAAAGACTAAATAAATGCCTGGTTTAGGAAGATCAATGGGCGCTTGTTCAGAATCATATCCCTACTTTGACCCGTAACTCCGGCGTAGAGATACGCTACTAAAACATACCTAAAATTTAAGTAAATGTTTATCTGCCAAATGGGTGTCTCATTCATTTTCAATCGCATTATTTAATCATTAATGATTAGCTTAAGATTTTGGCCTGAAGCAGCTTTTTTGCCATAAGTCTCTTCTCAAAGAAAATTTGCATTATTTTTTTTAACGCCAGCGTCAATTTACGAGAGCTTTCGTAGATTGCATATAGCAAATCAACAAATTGTTGGGTCAAGTAACCCAACACATTGTAGATTTGGATGACCTGTTTCACGAAAGGACGCAAGGCGTGAACGTGATACGTGATACGTGACTGTTCGTTGCAAGCCTGATATTTTACGTGTATTTTTTTCAATGGAACTGAATACTACTACTACTACTACTGCTGCTGCTGCTACTACTGCTACTACTACTACTACTACTATTACTACTACTGCTACGTTTACTTCTACTGCTACTACAGTGTGCTACTCAGGGGCGGATCCAGCCGGCGGCAAGGGAGGGGGCCTAAAAAGGGGCCCACTTCGTGCGGAAGTTTGAAAATCGTGCCGGTCGATTTTTCGCTCAGTGGGGTAGTGAGCAAAAACAAAATTGGCACCCGGGCACCCCCTGGATCCGCCACTGGTACTACTACTAGTATTATACTACTACCAAAACTGCTAATACTAGTACTACTGGTACTACATGTACTACTAGTATGACCTCTACTTCTTCTTCTTCTTTTATTACTACTGCTACTACTACTACATTTGTTCTAATGTTCTTGATCCCTTACCGTGGTAACGACCCTGTTGGTCACGGTTCTAGGACACCTACCCACTGGACATCCACCCCCGGATAACCACCCCCAGTCAACTACCCCTAGGACAACTACCCCTTAGGACAACTACCCCCTAGGGCAACCACCCTCTAGGACGACTACCCCCCGGAACAACCACCCCGGACAACTACCCCCCAGACAACTACCCCTAGGACAACTACCCCTCGGACATTTACCCCCTGGACAGCTACCCTCTAGAACAACTAACCCCCGGACAACTACCCCCAGACAACTACCCCTACGACAACCATCCTCTAGGACACCAAGGGGATAGTGCAACGGTTGGGCGTAGATCCCGAGGCGAGGGTGGGGCAGGGAGGGTAGGGTAAATGAGAAGATATGTTATTTCCACTTTGTGAGAAGGACGTTAAAGGTACTATGTCCCATTTGCAGGCCAAACAAATGAAAAGGTTAAATTCCAACGGCATTTGAATGACAATACTAATTTAGAACTTCCCTAACAAAAGGGGGGCTTGAAAATGTCTTAAAGTGGAAAAAATGTTGTAATAACGTAATTATGCTACAATAACTTTATTGCCTTTACTTTTGTTGTTGTCGTTCATTATTGGGTTTTTATTATTATTACTGTTATAGTTATTATTATTATCATTCTTATTATTATCTCTAATATTAACACTAGTTTTGTTATTATTATTGTTATCATTATTGTTACTTCTATTATTATCATCATCATAATCACCATCATTACTGTAGTGTCTTTTAAGTCTTCATTTTAAATATATGATAGAAACAATTGTATACATGAAGCTATTTAACCTTTATCAGTCATTGGCGGATCCAGGGGGGCACAGGGGCACGTGCCCCCGGCCAAAAAAAAAATTAGTGCTCACTAACCCCCAGTGACACTATGTCATTTGTTTTTATTTCATTGGGTGGGAATTCTTTTTCGGGTAACATGAAACCGAGATCATCAATTTTGGGTAAGTTGTTATGATTATCTAGCTATTTTTGGGAGGCAGTGTCCTTTTAGATTTTAATTGTCCTCAGGGTGGTTGACGTCTGTTGTCCTGGGGGTCCTGGGGGAATTTTCCTGGGGTAAGTGTCCTCGGGGGAGTTTTCCGGGGTGATTGCCAAGTGGGGAATTGTCCTGATACGCTAAATCTCGAGAGCGTCCGCTCGCTGGAACCCCAACGGACTACACTCGGAACCGATAGCTTCGCGCACACGTTGACTTCGCTCCCCCCCTTTTTTTTTTCTTCCTGGATAGTGCATTTCCTGATACCCGCGATGGTAGAGGGGTGTTGACATTGTCGAGATCGGGAGGAATAAGGATTACTTTCTACTCTCCTAAACTCGCTTCCATATCGCATTCGCATAAAGGAGAATGATCCGAATAAGTTTCCTTTGGTGACCGATGCGATCTTTTAAATAGCGCCATCACATGAGAACATCATGGCTCGATCTGGTCGCAGGTTCGGCCTTCTCACTTCTTGAAAGTACACTATAGCAAAGATGGGCCGCAGATCATGTAATCCTTTTGAAATAAATCAACGTGATCAAGGCACACAATATTATACAACCAGAGCACAAAATTTGATAAAGTGCGACGTCCAAACAGTATTTTTTCTTTCATAGATTTACAGCAGGCAATATTCAATCTTATATATAAGTTATTTTAAATCAGCTACAGTTACGTCATTTTACATACAAGTCACCTGTCCGGCATGCATCATCAGCGGATGGTTATTTCTCGTCAATATCTTTACTCGATTTGAATATCTATAACGCCCTACACCGTCATAATGTTATTGTGTTTTATAATTATCATCGTGTCAAACTTTGATTTTCTTTTTTATTCATGCTGTTATCGAGAGAGGAGAGCAAATCATTTTTCTCTTACATTTGAGACTACAAGAATTCAGGAGAATAAATAGACAAACACACGAGCTTTTTTTTGTCATTCTCAACTAAATTTTTATTTTTGTATTCAGGGATGACAAACAAATCACACGATTTCGTAAAGCAGCTGCTCGAGGAGCATTTGAGCGATGGTATAATTATCAACACCGTCGTCATCGATTTCGGGGAATGACAAGTCCATTGTGCTGCTGTTGGTCTCTTCGAAGAGATCCACGTGAAGTCCGATAGTTCAGATACGGTAGTAAAACTCGACATATCGTCATCATCGTCGCTCTCATCGAATAGCGAAGACCAGTCAGACATAGAACTCAAGCTGTCGTCATCATAGCCGTCGTCGTCAGACACGGCTGAAGGAACGACCAAGGGAGGTTCGGTGTCGATGTTGCGGTCCTCTTCAACTTTGGGAATTTCGAAGTTGGATGCTCCACTTGCAAGATGGAACTGTAAGATCAAAGAAGGGAAAGAGAGTGAAGAGCTGAATTTTGCTTGAGAATGAACCATTTGATTTCCAGTAAAAATAGCAAAGGGAACTCTAAAGTCCATTCTAGTCTGGAATCCAAGAAGAAAAAAACACTACAATTTGCAGTGTATTCTGTCTATTATTTACACTACTAGGCGAGGCATTGATTCTTGAAATAATTTCAGAAGAAGATTCGACTTTTGGTATTGTTCGAAACGATTTACTTACCAATGCAATATCATCAACTGTCACTGCGACTGGACGTTCGTCATCAGTAGATGCTGTAAACAATAATGAGAATACCGTAATGTCATTCTCTTATCCGCACAACGCTTTTCGCTCATTCTTTTTTCTTCTTAAAAACTCATCGTATCTTGGTTTTGAAATGACACGACTTCTATCTCGTTTAAGTGGGCATGTATATGCTAGTTTTCATTCAACACCTATTTCACCATTCCTTCCCCCAGTGGCGGATCCGGGGGGGCCGGGGGGCCCGGACCCCCTCCCCTAGAAAAAAAACAGTTAAAAACACCCTTTTTTTGAAAAAAAAGAGAAGGGCCCTCCCTAGCGCCCAAGGGGGTGGAAAAATAACCCTTCCCGTAGGGAAAAGAATTTTCGGGTGCCAAAAAAAAATTGTGCTCACTACCCTGGCGCCCAAGGGTGGTGGTGGAAAAAATTACCCTTCCGGAGGAAAAATTTTCAGGTGCCAATTTTTTTTCACTACCCCCGCCAACCCCAACTGAGCGAAAAATCAACCGGCACGATTTTCAAATTTTCGCACGAAGTGGGCCCTTTAGGCCCCTCCTGCCGCCGGCTGGATCCGCCCTGCGGCCCCCTTTTTGATCGTTTAGAATTCATCTTTATATTCGAGAATGCCATCTATCTCATTCATTTATTTACCTCGAACGCAGCAGCATAATTTACGAAAACCTTTGGTCACTGTCTTTCTGAATCGACCAAAAAATCGACGCCTTCTCATTAACTGATTTGGCATGGTGAAGCAAGCAAGATGTACAGACATCTGAATGCGAGAGGAATTCAGTAAAGAATGAAGCGTTAGCAACACATTTTCTTGAAACGTAAACATACCGGCGCGTAACGCATTGTGATATCACGTGAGTGGTTACTGCGCGCTGATTGGATGAAAGTTTGCGCACCGCGCAGGTATCATTGTGTCGTCACATCTTAAAGCTTGGAGAGTTTACGCATTGACCTATATTAGTAGATGCGCTGGCCTGTGACGCGGGAAAGCATTGTGTCGTCACATCTTTGTTTTCGGTTATAAGATTACACGTTGCCCTGTATAGCGCTGAATTTTTTTTCGGTGAGGGGGGTGCAGGAGTGACTGGAACGATAATTGTTTAAATGAGGGCGGGTGGGGACAGTCCATGCTACTGACTGACAAAACTATTTTTTAAGCTGGTAAAGATGGTGCATTTCCAGAAACCGGGGGTGGGGGGAGGGGTGTTGGCATTGTAGAGGATTTGGAGGAATAAGGATTACTTTCTACTCTCCTTAACCATGGACCTACTACAATCCTTAACTCGCTTCCATATCGCATTCGCATTAAGCAAAATAGGCCTAGTAAGTGTCCTTTGGTGACCGATGCGGTCTTTTATATAGCGCCATCTCATAAGATCATCATGGCTCGATCTGGTCGCAGGTTTGGCCTTCTCACTTCTTGAAAGTACACTATAGCAAAGATGGGCCGCAGATCATGTAATCCCTTTGAAATAAATCAACGTGATCAAGGCACACAATAATATACAACCAGAGCACAAAATTTGATAAAGTGCGACGTCCAAACAGTATCTTCTCTTTTATAGATTTACAGCAGGCAATATTCTATCTTATATATAAGTTATTTTAAATCAGCTACAGTTACGTCATTTTACATACGCCTGACCGGCATGCATCATCAGCGGATGGTTATTTCTCGTCAATATCTTTACTCGATTTGAATATCTACAATGCCCTATACCGTCATAATGTCATTGTGTCTTATAATTATCATCGTGTCAAACTTTGATTTGTTTTTTATTCATGCTGTTATCGAGAGAGGAGAGCAAATCATTTTCTCTTACATTTGAGACTACAAGAATTCAGGAGAATAAATGGACAAACACACGAGCTTTTTTTGTCATTCTCAACTAAATTTTTATTTTTGTATCCAGGGATGACAAACAAATCACACGATTTCGTAAAGCAGCTGCTCGAGGAGCATTTGAGCGATGGTATAATTATCAACACCGTCGTCATCGATTTCGGGGAATGACAAGTCCATTGTGCTGCTGTTGGTCTCTTCGAAGAGATCCCACGTGAAGTCCGATAGTTCAGATACGGTAGTAAAACTCGACATATCGTCATCATCGTCGCTCTCATCGAATAGCGAAGACCAGTCAGACATAGAACTCAAGCTGTCGTCATCATAGCCGTCGTCGTCAGACACGGCTGAAGGAACGACCAAGGGAGGTTTGGTCTCGATGTTGCGGTCCTCTTCAACTTTGGGAATTTCGAAGTTGGATGCTCCACTTGCAAGATGGAACTGTAAGATCAAAGAAGGGAAAGAGAGTGAAGAGCTGAATTTTGCTTGAGAATGAACCATTTGATTTCCAGTAAAAATAGCAAAGGGAACTCTAAAGTCCATTCTAGTCTGGAATCCAAGAAGAAAAAAACACTACAATTTGCAGTGTATTCTGTCTATTATTTACACTACTAGGCGAGGCATTGATTCTTGAAACAATTTCAGAAGAAGATTGGACTTTTGGTATTGTTCGAAACGATTTACTTACCAATGCAATATCATCAACTGTTACTGCGACTGGACGTTCGTCATCAGTAGATGCTGTAAACAATAATGAGAATACCGTAATGTCATTCTCTTATCCGCACATCGCTTTTCGCTCATTCTTTTTTCTTCTTAAAAACTCATCGTATCTTTGTTTTGAAATGACACTACATCTATCTCGTTTAAGTGGGCATGTATATGCTAGTTTTCATTCAACACCTATTTCACCATTCCTCCCCCCCCCCCTCCCTTTTTGATCGTTTAGAATTCATCTTTATATTCGAGAATGCCATCTATCTCATTAATTTATTTACCTCGAACGCAGCAGCATAATTTACGAAAACCTTTGGTCACTGTCTTTCTGAATCGACCAAAAATCGACGCCTTCTCATTAACTGATTTGGCATGGTGAAGCAAGCAAGATGTACAGACATCTGAATGCGAGAGGAATTCAGTAAAGAATGAAGCGTTAGCAACACATTTTCTTGAAACGTAAACATACCGGCGCGTAACGCATTGTGATATCACGTGAGTGGTTACTGCGCGCTGATTGGATGAAAGTTTGCGCACCACGCAGGTATCATTGTGTCGTCACATCTTAAAGCTTGGAGAGTTTACGCATTGACCTATATTAGTAGATGCGCTGGCCTGTGACGCGGGAAAGCATTGTGTCGTCACATCTTTGTTTTCGGTTGTAAGATTACACTTTGCCCTGTATAGCGCTGAATGTTTTTTCGGTGAGGGAGGGGGTGCAGGAGTGACTGGAACGATAATTGTTTAAATGAGGGCGGGTGGGGACAGTCCATGCTACTGACTGACAAAACTATTTTTTAAGCTGGTAAAGATGGTGCATTTCCAGAAACCGGGGAGGGTGTTGGCATTGTGGAGGATTTGGAGAAATAAGGATTACTTTCTACTCTCCTTAACCATGGACCTACTACAATCCTTAACTCGCTTCCATATCGCATTCGCATTAAGCAAAATAGGCCTAGTAAGTGTCCTTTGGTGACCGATGCGGTCTTTTATATAGCGCCATCTCATAAGATCATCATGGCTCGATCTGGTCGCAGGTTTGGCCTTCTCACTTCTTGAAAGTACACTATAGCAAAGATGGGCCGCAGATCATGTAATCCCTTTGAAATAAATCAACGTGATCAAGGCACACAATAATATACAACCAGAGCACAAAATTTGATAAAGTGCGACGTCCAAACAGTATCTTCTCTTTTATAGATTTACAGCAGGCAATATTCTATCTTATATATAAGTTATTTTAAATCAGCTACAGTTACGTCATTTTACATACGCCTGACCGGCATGCATCATCAGCGGATGGTTATTTCTCGTCAATATCTTTACTCGATTTGAATATCTATAATGCCCTATACCGTCATAATGTCATTGTGTCTTATAATTATCATCGTGTCAAACTTTGATTTGTTTTTATTCATGCTGTTATCGAGAGAGGAGAGCAAATCATTCTTCTCTTACATTTGAGACTACAAGAATTCAGGAGAATAAATGGACAAACACACGAGCTTTTTTTGTCATTCTCAACTAAATTTTTATTTTTGTATCCAGGGATGACAAACAAATCACACGATTTCGTAAAGCAGCTGCTCGAGGAGCATTTGAGCGATGGTATAATTATCAACACCGTCGTCATCGATTTCGGGGAATGACAAGTCCATTGTGCTGCTGTTGGTCTCTTCGAAGAGATCCCACGTGAAGTCCGATAGTTCAGATACGGTAGTAAAACTCGACATATCGTCATCATCGTCGCTCTCATCGAATAGCGAAGACCAGTCAGACATAGAACTCAAGCTGTCGTCATCATAGCCGTCGTCGTCAGACACGGCTGAAGGAACGACCAAGGGAGGTTTGGTCTCGATGTTGCGGTCCTCTTCAACTTTGGGAATTTCGAAGTTGGATGCTCCACTTGCAAGATGGAACTGTAAGATCAAAGAAGGGAAAGAGAGTGAAGAGCTGAATTTTGCTTGAGAATGAACCATTTGATTTCCAGTAAAAATAGCAAAGGGAACTCTAAAGTCCATTCTAGTCTGGAATCCAAGAAGAAAAAAACACTACAATTTGCAGTGTATTCTGTCTATTATTTACACTACTAGGCGAGGCATTGATTCTTGAAACAATTTCAGAAGAAGATTGGACTTTTGGTATTGTTCGAAACGATTTACTTACCAATGCAATATCATCAACTGTTACTGCGACTGGACGTTCGTCATCAGTAGATGCTGTAAACAATAATGAGAATACCGTAATGTCATTCTCTTATCCGCACATCGCTTTTCGCTCATTCTTTTTTCTTCTTAAAAACTCATCGTATCTTTGTTTTGAAATGACACTACATCTATCTCGTTTAAGTGGGCATGTATATGCTAGTTTTCATTCAACACCTATTTCACCATTCCTCCCCCCCTTTTTGATCGTTTAGAATTCATCTTTATATTCGAGAATGCCATCTATCTCATTAATTTATTTACCTCGAACGCAGCAGCATAATTTACGAAAACCTTTGGTCACTGTCTTTCTGAATCGACCAAAAAATCGACGCCTTCTCATTAACTGATTTGGCATGGTGAAGCAAGCAAGATGTACAGACATCTGAATGCGAGAGGAATTCAGTAAAGAATGAAGCGTTAGCAACACATTTTCTTGAAACGTAAACATACCGGCGCGTAACGCATTGTGATATCACGTGAGTGGTTACTGCGCGCTGATTGGATGAAAGTTTGCGCACCACGCAGGTATCATTGTGTCGTCACATCTTAAAGCTTGGAGAGTTTACGCATTGACCTATATTAGTAGATGCGCTGGCCTGTGACGCGGGAAAGCATTGTGTCGTCACATCTTTGTTTTCGGTTGTAAGATTACACTTTGCCCTGTATAGCGCTGAATGTTTTTTCGGTGAGGGAGGGGGTGCAGGAGTGACTGGAACGATAATTGTTTAAATGAGGGCGGGTGGGGACAGTCCATGCTACTGACTGACAAAACTATTTTTTAAGCTGGTAAAGATGGTGCATTTCCAGAAACCGGGGGGGGGGAGGGGTGTTGGCGTTGTGGAGGATTTGGAGAAATAAGGATTACTTTCTACTCTCCTTAACCATGGACCTACTACAATCCTTAACTCGCTTCCATATCGCATTCGCATTAAGCAAAATGAGACGAGTAAGTTTCCTTTGGTGACCGATGCGGTCTTTTATATAGCGCCATCTCATAAGATCATCATGGCTCGATCTGGTCGCAGGTTTGGCCTTCTCACTTCTTGAAAGTACACTATAGCAAAGATGGGCCGCAGATCATGTAATCCCTTTGAAATAACTCAACGTGATTAAGGCACACAATAATATACAACCAGAGCACAAAATTTGATAAAGTGCGACGTCCAAACAGTATCTTCTCTTTTATAGATTTACAGCAGGCAATATTCTATCTTATATATAAGTTATTTTAAATCAGCTACAGTTACGTCATTTTACATACGCCTTACCGGCATGCATCATCAGCGGATGGTTATTTCTCGTCAATATCTTTACTAGATTTGAATATCTATAATGCCCTATACCGTCATAATGTCATTGTGTCTTATAATTATCATCGTGTCAAACTTTGATTTGTTTTTTATTCATGCTGTTATCGAGAGCGGAGAGCAAATCATTCTTCTCTTACATTTGAGACTACAAGAATTCAGGAGAATAAATGGACAAACACACGAGCTTTTTTTGTCATTCTCAACTAAATTTTTATTTTTGTATCCAGGGATGACAAACAAATCACACGATTTCGTAAAGCAGCTGCTCGAGGAGCATTTGAGCGATGGTATAATTATCAACACCGTCGTCATCGATTTCGGGGAATGACAAGTCCATTGTGCTGCTGTTGGTCTCTTCGAAGAGATCCCACGTGAAGTCCGATAGTTCAGATACGGTAGTAAAACTCGACATATCGTCATCATCGTCGCTCTCATCGAATAGCGAAGACCAGTCAGACATAGAACTCAAGCTGTCGTCATCATAGCCGTCGTCGTCAGACACGGCTGAAGGAACGACCAAGGGAGGTTTGGTCTCGATGTTGCGGTCCTCTTCAACTTTGGGAATTTCGAAGTTGGATGCTCCACTTGCAAGATGGAACTGTAAGATCAAAGAAGGGAAAGAGAGTGAAGAGCTGAATTTTGCTTGAGAATGAACCATTTGATTTCCAGTAAAAATAGCAAAGGGAACTCTAAAGTCCATTCTAGTCTGGAATCCAAGAAGAAAAAAACACTACAATTTGCAGTGTATTCTGTCTATTATTTACACTACTAGGCGAGGCATTGATTCTTGAAACAATTTCAGAAGAAGATTCGACTTTTGGTATTGTTCGAAACGATTTACTTACCAATGCAATATCATCAACTGTTACTGCGACTGGACGTTCGTCATCAGTAGATGCTGTAAACAATAATGAGAATACCGTAATGTCATTCTCTTATCCGCACATCGCTTTTCGCTCATTCTTTTTTCTTCTTAAAAACTCATCGTATCTTTGTTTTGAAATGACACTACATCTATCTCGTTTAAGTGGGCATGTATATGCTAGTTTTCATTCAACACCTATTTCACCATTCCCCCCTCCCTTTTTGATCGTTTAGAATTCATCTTTATATTCGAGAATGCCATCTATCTCATTAATTTATTTACCTCGAACGCAGCAGCATAATTTACGAAAACCTTTGGTCACTGTCTTTCTGAATCGACCAAAAAATCGACGCCTTCTCATTAACTGATTTGGCATGGTGAAGCAAGCAAGATGTACAGACATCTGAATGCGAGAGGAATTCAGTAAAGAATGAAGCGTTAGCAACACATTTTCTTGAAACGTAAACATACCGGCGCGTAACGCATTGTGATATCACGTGAGTGGTTACTGCGCGCTGATTGGATGAAAGTTTGCGCGCCACGCAGGTATCATTGTGTCGTCACATCTTAAAGCTTGGAGAGTTTACGCATTGACCTATATTAGTAGATGCGCTGGCCTGTGACGCGGGAAAGCATTGTGTCGTCACATCTTTGTTTTCGGTTGTAAGATTGCGCGTTGCCCTGTATAGCGCTGAATGTTTTTCGGTGAGGGAGGGGTGCAGGAGTGACTGGAACGATAATTGTTTAAATGAGGGCGGGTGGGGACAGTTCATGCTACTGACTGACAAAACTATTTTTAAGCTGGTAAAGATGGTGCATTTCCAGATACCGGGGAGGGGTGTTGGCATTGTGGAGATTTGGAGAAATAAGGATTACTTTCTACTCTCCTTAACCATGGACTACTACTTAACTCGCTTCGATATCGCATTCGCATAAAGCAGAATGAGCCGAATAAGTTTCCTTTGGTGACCGATGCGGTCTTTTATATAGCGCCATCTCATGAGATCATCATGGCTCGATCTGGTCGCAGGTTTGGCCTTCTCACTTCTTGAAAGTACACTATAGCAAAGATGGGCCGCAGATCATGTAATCCCTTTGAAATAAATCAACGTGATCAAGGCACACAATAATATACAACCAGAGCACAAAATTTGAAAAAGTGCGACGTCCAAACAGTATCTTCTCTTTCATAGATTTACAGCAGGCAATATTCTATCTTATATAAGTTATTTTAAATCAGCTACAGTTACGTCATTTTACATACGCCTGTCCGGCATGCATCATCAGCGGATGGTTATTTCTCGTCAATATCTTTACTCGATTTGAATATCTACAATGCCCTATACCGTCATAATGTCATTGTGTTTCATAATTATCATCGTGTCAAACTTTGGTTTTTATTCATGCTCTTATCGAGAGAGGAGAGCAAATCATTCTTCTCTTATACTTGAGACTACAGGAATTCAGGAGAATAAATGGACAAACACACGAGCTTTTTTGTCATTCTCAACTAAATTTTTATTTTTGTATTCAGGGATGACAAACAAATCATACGATTTCGTAAAGCAGCTGCTCGAGGAGCATTTGGGCGATGGTATAATTATCAACACCGTCGTCATCCACTTCGGGGAATGACAAGTCCATTGTGCTGCTGTTGGTCTCTTCGAAGAGATCCCACGTGAAGTCCGATAGTTCAGATACGGTAGTAAAACTCGACATATCGTCATCATCGTCGCTCTCATCGAATAGCGAAGACCAGTCAGAGATAGAACTCAAGCTGTCGTCATCATAACCGTCGTCGTCAGACACGGCTGAAGGAACGACCAAGGGGGGTTGGTGTCGATGTTGCGGTCCTCTTCGACTTTGGGAATTTCGAAGTTGGATGCTCCACTTGCAAGGTGGAACTGCAAGATCAAAGAAGGGAAAGAGAGTGAAGAGCTGAATTTTGCTTGAGAATGAACCACTTGATTTCCAGTAAAAATAGCAAAGGGAACTCGAAAATCCATTCTAGTCTGGAATCCAAAAAAAAAAACACACTACAATTTGCAGTGTATTCTGTCTATTATTTACACTACTAGGCGAGGCATTGATTCTTGAAACAATTTCAGAAGAAGATTCGACTTTTGGTATTGTTCGAAACGATTTACTTACCAATGCAATATCATCAACTGTCACTGCGACTGGACGTTCGTCATCAGTAGATGCTGTAAACAATAATGAGAATACCGTAATGTCATTCTCTTATCCGCACATCGCTTTTCGCTCATTCTTTTTTCTTCTTAAAAACTCATCGTATCTTGGTTTTGAAATGACACGACATCTATCTCGTTTAAGTGGGCATGTACATGCTAGCTTTCATTAAACACCTATTTCACCCCCCCCCTTTTATCGTTGAGAATTCATCTTTATATTTGAGAATGCCATCTATCTCATTCATTTATTTACCTCGAACGCAGCAGCATAATTTTCGAAAACCTTTGGTCACTGTCTTTCTGAATCGACCAAAGAATCGACGCCTTCTCATAGACTGATTTGGCATTGTGAAGCAAGCAAGATGTACAGACATCTGAATGCGAGGGAATTCAGTAAAGAATGAAGCGTTAGCAACACATTTTCTTGAAACGTAAACATACCGGCGCGTAACGCATTGTGATATCACGTGAGTGGTTACTGCGCGCTGATTGATGAAAGTTTGCGCGCCGCGCAGGTATCATTGTGAGGTCACATCTTAAAGCTTGGAGAGTTTACGCATTGACCCATATTAGTAGATGCGCTGGCCTGTGACGCGGGAAAGCATTGTGTCGTCACATCTTTGTTTTCGGTTGTAAGATTGCGCGTTGCCCTGTATAGCGCTGAATGTTTTCGGTGAGGGGGGGTGCAGGAGTGACTGGAACGATAATTGTTTAAATGGGGCGGGTGGGGACAGTTCATGCTACTGACTGACAAAACTATTTTTAAGCTGGTAAAGATGGTGCATTCCCAGATACCGGGGGGGGGGGGTGTTGGCATTGTGGAGATTTGGAGAAATAAGGATTACTTTCTACTCTCCTCCTCTAACTTAACTCGCTTCGATATCGCATTCGCATAAAGCAGAATGAGCCGAATAAGTTTCCTTTGGTGACCGATGCGGTCTTTTATATAGCGCCATCTCATGAGATCATCATGGCTCGATCTGGTCGCAGGTTTGGCCTTCTCACTTCTTGAAAGTACACTATAGCAAAGATGGGCCGCAGATCATGTAATCCCTTTGAAATAAATCAACGTGATCAAGGCACACAATAATATACAACCAGAGCACAAAATTTGAAAAAGTGCGACGTCCAAACAGTATCTTCTCTTTCATAGATTTACAGCAGGCAATATTCTATCTTATATAAGTTATTTTAAATCAGCTACAGTTACGTCATTTTACATACGCCTGTCCGGCATGCATCATCAGCGGATGGTTATTTCTCGTCAATATCTTTACTGATTTGAATATCTACAATGCCCTATACCGTCATAATGTCATTGTGTTTCATAATTATCATCGTGTCAAACTTTGATTTTTTTTATTCATGCTTTTATCGAGAGAGGAGAGCAAATCATTCTTCTCTTATACTTGAGACTACAAGAATTCAGGAGAATAAATGGACAAACACACGAGCTTTTTTGTCATTCTCAACTAAATTTTTATTTTTGTATTCAGGGATGACAAACAAATCATACGATTTCGTAAAGCAGCTGCTCGAGGAGCATTTGGGCGATGGTATAATTATCAACACCGTCGTCATCCACTTCGGAGAATGACAAGTCCATTGTGCTGCTGTTGGTCTCTTCGAAGAGATCCCACGTGAAGTCCGATAGTTCAGATACGGTAGTAAAACTCGACATATCGTCATCATCGTCGCTCTCATCGAATAGCGAAGACCAGTCAGAGATAGAACTCAAGCTGTCGTCATCATAGCCGTCGTCGTCAGACACGGCTGAAGGAACGACCAAGGGGGGTTTGGTGTCGATGTTGCGGTCCTCTTCAACTTTGGGAATTTCGAAGTTGGATGCTCCACTTGCAAGGTGGAACTGCAAGATCAAAGAAGGGAAAGAGAGTGAAGAGCTGAATTTTGCTTGAGAATGAACCACTTGATTTCCAGTAAAAATAGCAAAGGGAACTCGAAAGTCCATTCTAGTCTGGAATCCAAAAAAAAAAAACACTACAATTTGCAGTGTATTCTGTCTATTATTTACACTACTAGGCGAGGCATTGATTCTTGAAACAATTTCAGAAGAAGATTCGACTTTTGGTATTGTTCGAAACGATTTACTTACCAATGCAATATCATCAACTGTCACTGCGACTGGACGTTCGTCATCAGTAGATGCTGTAAACAATAATGAGAATACCGTAATGTCATTCTCTTATCCGCACATCGCTTTTCGCTCATTCTTTTTCTTCTTAAAACTCATCGTATCTTTGTTTTGAAATGACACTACATCTATCTCGTTTAAGTGGGCATGTATATGCTAGTTTTCATTAAACACCTATTTCACCATTCCTCCCCTCCCTTTATCGTTTAGAATTCATCTTTATATTTGAGAATGCCATCTATCTCATTCATTTATTTACCTCGAACGCAGCAGCATAATTTACGAAAACCTTTGGTCACTGTCTTTCTGAATCGACCAAAGAATCGACGCCTTCTCATAGACTGATTTGGCATGGTGAAGCAAGCAAGATGTACAGACATCTGAATGCGAGAGGAATTCAGTAAAGAATGAAGCGTTAGCAACACATTTTCTTGAAACGTAAACATACCGGCGCGTAACGCATTGTGATATCACGTGAGTGGTTACTGCGCGCTGATTGGATGAAAGTTTGCGCACCACGCAGGTATCATTGTGTCGTCACATCTTAAAGCTTGGAGAGTTTACGCATTGACCTATATTAGTAGATGCGCTGGCCTGTGACGCGGGAAAGCATTGTGTCGTCACATCTTTGTTTTCGGTTGTAAGATTACACTTTGCCCTGTATAGCGCTGAATGTTTTTTCGGTGAGGGAGGGGGTGCAGGAGTGACTGGAACGATAATTGTTTAAATGAGGGCGGGTGGGGACAGTCCATGCTACTGACTGACAAAACTATTTTTTAAGCTGGTAAAGATGGTGCATTTCCAGAAACCGGGGAGGGGTGTTGGCATTGTGGAGGATTTGGAGAAATAAGGATTACTTTCTACTCTCCTTAACCATGGACCTACTACAATCCTTAACTCGCTTCCATATCGCATTCGCATTAAGCAAAATGAGCCGAGTAAGTTTCCTTTGGTGACCGATGCGGTCTTTATATAGCGCCATCTCATAAGATCATCATGGCTCGATCTGGTCGCAGGTTTGGCCTTCTCACTTCTTGAAAGTACACTATAGCAAAGATGGGCCGCAGATCATGTAATCCCTTTGAAATAAATCAACGTGATCAAGGCACACAATAATATACAACCAGAGCACAAAATTTGATAAAGTGCGACGTCCAAACAGTATCTTCTCTTTATAGATTTACAGCAGGCAATATTCTATCTTATATATAAGTTATTTTAAATCAGCTACAGTTACGTCATTTTACATACGCCTTACCGGCATGCATCATCAGCGGATGGTTATTTCTCGTCAATATCTTTACTAGATTTGAATATCTATAATGCCCTATACCGTCATAATGTCATTGTGTCTTATAATTATCATCGTGTCAAACTTTGATTTGTTTTTTATTCATGCTGTTATCGAGAGCGGAGAGCAAATCATTCTTCTCTTACATTTGAGACTACAAGAATTCAGGAGAATAAATGGACAAACACACGAGCTTTTTTTGTCATTCTCAACTAAATTTTTATTTTTGTATCCAGGGATGACAAACAAATCACACGATTTCGTAAAGCAGCTGCTCGAGGAGCATTTGAGCGATGGTATAATTATCAACACCGTCGTCATCGATTTCGGGGAATGACAAGTCCATTGTGCTGCTGTTGGTCTCTTCGAAGAGATCCCACGTGAAGTCCGATAGTTCAGATACGGTAGTAAAACTCGACATATCGTCATCATCGTCGCTCTCATCGAATAGCGAAGACCAGTCAGACATAGAACTCAAGCTGTCGTCATCATAGCCGTCGTCGTCAGACACGGCTGAAGGAACGACCAAGGGAGGTTTGGTCTCGATGTTGCGGTCCTCTTCAACTTTGGGAATTTCGAAGTTGGATGCTCCACTTGCAAGATGGAACTGTAAGATCAAAGAAGGGAAAGAGAGTGAAGAGCTGAATTTTGCTTGAGAATGAACCATTTGATTTCCAGTAAAAATAGCAAAGGGAACTCTAAAGTCCATTCTAGTCTGGAATCCAAGAAGAAAAAAACACTACAATTTGCAGTGTATTCTGTCTATTATTTACACTACTAGGCGAGGCATTGATTCTTGAAACAATTTCAGAAGAAGATTGGACTTTTGGTATTGTTCGAAACGATTTACTTACCAATGCAATATCATCAACTGTTACTGCGACTGGACGTTCGTCATCAGTAGATGCTGTAAACAATAATGAGAATACCGTAATGTCATTCTCTTATCCGCACATCGCTTTTCGCTCATTCTTTTTTCTTCTTAAAAACTCATCGTATCTTTGTTTTGAAATGACACTACATCTATCTCGTTTAAGTGGGCATGTATATGCTAGTTTTCATTCAACACCTATTTCACCATTCCCCCCTCCCTTTGATCGTTTAGAATTCATCTTTATATTCGAGAATGCCATCTATCTCATTAATTTATTTACCTCGAACGCAGCAGCATAATTTACGAAAACCTTTGGTCACTGTCTTTCTGAATCGACAAAAAATCGACGCCTTCTCATTAACTGATTTGGCATGGTGAAGCAAGCAAGATGTACAGACATCTGAATGCGAGAGGAATTCAGTAAAGAATGAAGCGTTAGCAACACATTTTCTTGAAACGTAAACATACCGGCGCGTAACGCATTGTGATATCACGTGAGTGGTTACTGCGCGCTGATTGGATGAAAGTTTGCGCACCACGCAGGTATCATTGTGTCGTCACATCTTAAAGCTTGGAGAGTTTACGCATTGACCTATATTAGTAGATGCGCTGGCCTGTGACGCGGGAAAGCATTGTGTCGTCACATCTTTGTTTTCGGTTGTAAGATTACACTTTGCCCTGTATAGCGCTGAATGTTTTTCGGTGAGGGAGGGGGTGCAGGAGTGACTGGAACGATAATTGTTTAAATGAGGGCGGGTGGGGACAGTCCATGCTACTGACTGACAAAACTATTTTTTAAGCTGGTAAAGATGGTGCATTTCCAGAAACCGGGGAGGGTGTTGGCGTTGTGGAGGATTTGGAGAAATAAGGATTACTTTCTACTCTCCTTAACCATGGACCTACTACAATCCTTAACTCGCTTCCATATCGCATTCGCATTAAGCAAAATGAGACGAGTAAGTTTCCTTTGGTGACCGATGCGGTCTTTTATATAGCGCCATCTCATAAGATCATCATGGCTCGATCTGGTCGCAGGTTTGGCCTTCTCACTTCTTGAAAGTACACTATAGCAAAGATGGGCCGCAGATCATGTAATCCCTTTGAAATAACTCAACGTGATTAAGGCACACAATAATATACAACCAGAGCACAAAATTTGATAAAGTGCGACGTCCAAACAGTATCTTCTCTTTTATAGATTTACAGCAGGCAATATTCTATCTTATATAAGTTATTTTAAATCAGCTACAGTTACGTCATTTTACATACGCCTTACCGGCATGCATCATCAGCGGATGGTTATTTCTCGTCAATATCTTTACTAGATTTGAATATCTATAATGCCCTATACCGTCATAATGTCATTGTGTCTTATAATTATCATCGTGTCAAACTTTGATTTGTTTTTTATTCATGCTGTTATCGAGAGCGGAGAGCAAATCATTCTTCTCTTACACTTGAGACTACAAGAATTCAGGATAATAAATGGACAAACACACGAGCTTTTTATGTCATTCTCAACTAATTTTTTTATTTTTGTATTCAGGGATGACAAACAAATCATACGATTTCGTAAAGCAGCTGCTCGAGGAGCATTTGAGCGATGGTATAATTATCAACACCGTCGTCATCCATTTCGGGGAATGACAAGTCCATTGTGCTGCTGTTGGTCTCTTCGAAGAGATCCCACGTGAAGTCCGATAGTTCAGATACGGTAGTAAAACTCGACATGTCGTCATCATCGTCGCTCTCATCGAATAGCGAAGACCAGTCAGAGATAGAACTCAAGCTGTCGTCATCATAGCCGTCGTCGTCAGACAAGGCTGAAGGAACTACCAAGTGTGGTTCGGTGTCAATGCTGCAATCCTCTTCAACTTTGGGAATTTCGAAGTTGGATGCTCCACTTGCAAGGTGGAACTGCAAGATCAAAGAAGGGAAAGAGAGTAAAGAGCTGAATTTTGCTTGAGAATGAACCACTTGATTTCCAGTAAAAAACAGCAAAGGAAACTCGAAAGTCCATTCTAGTCTGGAAGCCCCAAAAAAAACACTACAATTTGCAGTGTATTCTGTCTATTATTTACACTACTAGGCGAGGCATTGATTCTCGAAACAATTTCAGAAGATTCGACTTTGGGTATTGTTCAAAAGTTCAAAACGATTAACTTACCAATGCAATATCATCAACTGTCACTGCGACTGGACGTTCGTCATCAGTAGATGCTGTAAACAATAATGCGAATACCGTAATGTCATTCTCTTATCCGCACATCGCTTTTTGCTCATTCTTTTGTCTTCTCTTTTTTTGGCCGGACTCTAGACTTACCCGTCTCCCTCCATCTATTCAGATAGCTCAGCTTTCAAGAGTAAACTTGAACTTTGACCTTTTGCAGTGTATATTTCTATTGACTTCATGTTGAATGTAGGTCAGGCCCGGAGGTCAGGAGGGATCAAGAATGTACAGAATGGAATGTCGAAGAAAGAAAGTAAAAGTAAAATGTTAAAGAGAGGATGTCGAAAACAAAAACAATGTTAAAGATACTAAGTCCCTTTTGCATCCAACATCAAATTCTGTAGAACTTTGCAGGAATTATGAATATGTCATTTATGTCCTATCTGTGAAATTTAAACATTAGCAGTGTCTTAGTGTTCAAATTATGCAAGGAAACCTTCTAGACTTACACTATTGAGTGACTGACTGACATCTTTTTTTCTTTGGTAATCACATACATAAATTGAGCTGTAACAGGTTGACATGAGCATTTGTCTACATCAAATTATAGTCATCAATAACCCACTACTTTGTGCAGCACAAAACGTACGACCATTCGGTCAAAGGGTCTGATAATCAGACTATTACTTATTTGATTGCAATCACTTAAGTCGAATCGACAACTATGGGTCGTTATTTTCCTACTAAAAGCCATTTTCAAGCCCTTTCGTTTTGAGGGAAGTTCTAAATTAGTATTGTTTTTCAAATGCCGTTGGAATTTAACCTTTTCATTTTTGGGCCTGCAAATGGGACATAGTACCTTTAAGGGAAATATGTCACGAAAGACTCCTTCAGGTTCTCCCTTTTCCCACATACATGTAAAGATTGGAATAGACGGTATCATCAATATTTAATCCCTTGATACTTTTAAGCCCAAAACGTTAAAATATATCATACAATGATCATTCTAGGCCATGATCACATGACCCTCGCCCGTGTCTCCACATGGACTAACAAGTCTGTTGAAGGGTACCGACGAAGAAAAAGAAGAAGAAGAAGAAGAAGAAGAAGAAGAAGAAGAAGAAGAAGAAGAAGAAGAAGAAGAAGACAAAGAAAAAGATGATGATGAAGAAAAAGAAGAAGAAAAAGAAAAGATGAAGAAGAAGAATGCGTAACACCAACCCTCGCCCAATTTACTATCCTTACTAGTTCTTAGACTTGACCAATACGAAACTTTTATATTTTTAAGTATTTGTATTTGGTGAAATTAAAATCACTGTCCTCCCATTAAAAGAAAGGCATTCATGACATAATAGGACTGGCACAGCAAAGACTAAATCTGGCACTGGGCGTACAATCTATAGGAGTTTGGGCACTGATCAAATGTAGCTTGCCTGAATATCATTTTTCCGTTACTAAACTTTGCGTGCAATCTACAAAGTCACATCACAGACATGGACATCGAGTGGCATTAGCGCCCTCTCCCTACTAGTATACTCACGTCAGCTCTGTATTAATTTTAAGGTTTGCGCCATAGAGCTATACAGCTCTATGGTTTGCGCGTATCGAAGCAGAAGAGGAAGGGAATTTTTCATTTCGAAATGTTCTTATGTGTGGCATCTTAGATTTTTTTTTTAATGACATGACAATAAAGAGAACTTTAGGCCTTGTGGTCATATAGCTTGGGACGGGAGCTGTTTGTTGCATATTTTTAATTTGTTGTTAAAGACACAAATATGTTACGTCACAGACTCATGAGTGAGTTGCCAATTTGTGTAGTGATTTTCAAAGTTTTTCATGTCATTTAAAATTCATAACTTTCTTATTAGTTATCCGATTTTGCTCAAACTTTTTTTGATTGGTTTGTCTGATTTTTCTGGTTCTATTGAAAGTAAGTTATTTTTGGAGTGGACTTGGGTTGTTAAAGACACAAATATGTTTTATGGTTAAAATTTCAAGTTTCAGTTGGTGGTTATCACTTATTTCGAAGCTAGTAGGTTGTGATTTTATGAATTCTTTAAGTATTTCAGTCATTTAGTACTAACTTTTTCTGTTAATATAATTATTATTGTAAGGACCATTTGAACATACATATTGAAAATGCTCTAAATATGATTAAATTATTACTATTGTCATTATTATTATGATTATTATTGTTATTATTATTATTATCATCATCATTATTATTATTATTATCACCATTATGATTATTATTATCATCATCATTATTATTATTGTCATTATTATTATTATTAGTAGTAGTAGTAGTAGTAGTAGTAGTAGTAGTAGAGTAGTATAGTAGTACAGTCAAACCTGTCTATAGCGACCGCCCAAGGGAAACACAAAAAGTGGTCTTTGTAGACAGGTGGTCTTTGTAGACAGGTTCCTTTAGTACATGTTTAAATGAGAAAACATTTTCAAGGGAAACAAAAAATGTGGTCTTTGTAGACAGGTGGTCTTTGTAGACAGGTGGTCACTAAAGCAGGTTTGACTGTAGTATCATTATCATCATCATTTATATACATGAGAAAAACAAAGTGTTAATTAACTCTATAAAGCTTGGCAAAATTTTCTATTCAATGGCAGTCCTTCTTCCGCAAATAATTTTAAAAAGTCTGATAAAATATGATACTTTGAATATTCATCTTTTTTCCTATAATAATTGTTAAACATATCTCCTTATGTATGATTCATTGTCAGAAAGTACCTTTTAGTATTTGTTTGTTTGTCATGCTACCGAATATTGTTTATGTTTATATAGAATGCAGAAGATATCAAATCAAATCAAAATCAAATCAAATCAAAACTTTCAATCAGCTTGAACCAATTGTCATGTTTGGGGTAATGGTGATGGTTGGGCCAACATTTTCTATTTCAATCGAAACGGCGAGGAAGTGGGGTGCTTTGTCCGGCTACCCTCATGGTTGACCTCAATTCTTACATGACTAATAATAATTTTTTGGTTTATGGGTAAAACCGGGCACCGATTTCCCTACTAAGGTTAGAGAGAGGAGGGGCGATACTGGGGGTACAGAGGTACATAATCCGGCATTATAATAGGAAATCCTTTTCTTCTGAAGATATTTCTACTATGATATTTTTTCCAAACTGACTTACAGAGAATGAGAACGCTTACAAATAATTTTCATCTTTTAAAAACTTAATCATGTTTTTCATTACCCCCATTTATATTTAAAGTGTAAAAGCAGAGGGTGTGAGCATTGTGAGTCTACCGGTTATCCGAGGGACTTTAAAGGACAATCCAACCTTTGTAATAAGTTTACTTGTATGAAAACAGAACAATAAGAGAAAAGAAATGGCGAGAGTTTGAAATAAATCGGACCCAAAATAAGAAAGTTATGAGTGTTCGGAATGTGAGATTACATCTATGAGAACTTTTCATGTCGTGTACAATTTCTGTTTTTCTCTCTTCTGCCTTCTTGTTTGTAGCACTACCCAAAATATATTACGGATAGCGTATTATTATAAGTCCTCTAAATTGAAAAGACCCTCCGTGGTCTTTCCTCTTTTTTTTTAAATGACATTTTAGTAATTTGTTTTTGTGTTGAAACTTATGGGAAGATCGTCCGGCACTACGTCACAGTGGTATTACCGATTCAGCCAATTTGGAGTTCCCATACGTATAGTGATTACAACTTTCTAAAATTCACAATTTTCTTATTGTTTCTCCGATTTTCTTCGAACTTTCACCATGTTCACCAGACCGCTTCTCCGATTTGTTTGCTTTCTTTTAGAGTAGTTGTCCATAAAATTTGGAATTTTCGTTATGCCAAAGAATCCCTCGTGTTACAACACTCGAGTTATCCAGGCATATTACGTAATACTAGTCACATGGCGCACTGCTTGTGTAATGCAAAAGTAGATCAAAATTGAGGAAAAACTCGAGCGTTTGTCTAACAACCCTGCGTTAATTGACGAGTAGAACATTTTAAAAAGAAAAAAAGGGGCAAACGGAGAACGGTTAACAAACATGCAAACACTGTGACGAATTTCAACAAGTTTGCACATGGTGCCACAAAGTGAATGGGTAAATTTACACACGAGGTATATTCAAGTGTAAGCTGTCCGTCACAATGTTTGTTACGTAATGCTAATTATAATGGCCATTATGCCATTATAGGGCATGATCCTAGCCCGCCCCTTCAAATCAAAACAAAACAGCCAAGACGATGAATTGCCGTTTGGTCTACGACTAGTTCGTTTACTACCCAATTAGTCTATTCCGATATTTGATGATTAATTTTTATTCATGATTAAAATGATGGATATTAGACAAAATGGGCATTAGACAAACTGGGTATTAGACCGCCTGGAAATTATATTGAATGAGCAATAGACCAAATGAGTACTAGACTTATTGGAGATTAGACCAAATGGAAATGAGAACAAATAACTATTATTCTAAATGGTCATTAGCCCAAATGACAAGTAGACGAAATGATTACTAGACCACGTGGACAGACTGGGTGCAAACAATATGGGAGTAGACTAGTTGGGAATAGTAGATGAACTGGCTGTAGACCAAACGATAATAAACCGTCAATAGTACATCATACTTCTATTAGCCTACATTTGGTGACCGCTGTTTTCATCCCGAAGGTTGATATAAACCGATGATTCGTTGCTAGAAAAGTCCGTTATTTCGAAGTTCGTCATTCTTAACATGCAATAGAAACTTATATCATCACTGATCATTTTTGGAATCATGAATCTTCGGATAATGAAACGCAATTCATTTTCAAAATTATTAACCGGAGGATAAACGGCCCTTCGGAGTAAAGAAACTTCGGAGTAATGCAAGAAATGTTCGGAATTACGAGGCATGTTTCAATATTCGAAATTATGAACCCCCAGGTATGGGAAATAATTCGGAATTATGAACCTTCGGAATAGTATTATAACCCTTTGGATAAATGTTCCTTCGCGAAAATGAACGCCATCATATTTTCTTCATGGGATTAGTCGGAATAAAAATATACATCTTTGATATTGACATTTTTTTGCCCTTTAGTCGCATCATGGATATGTTAGCTGGAAGTAGAACTCAGCAAATTATTGTTCGTTGCGCTTACCGACAGTACAGCAGCCTCGTTAGCGCAGTAGGCAGCGCGTCAGTCTCATAATCTGAAGGTCGTGAGTTCGATCCTCACATGGGGCACTGCTCAGTTTTTTTTTGCATTCCTTATACACTGTTGCCCTTAAAGATAAAGTTGAGTTCTCTTTAAGCCTTGTGCAAGACAATGCACCCGTATCGGCGCTGTTTGTACTTATTATTAGGGAATTGTGAGAGGGATTTCAAGTCAATTTCATTAAATTCGTTTTATTTTCACATTTGAATAAAAAGAACAATCACAATGACAATAGCATATACATTTAAAGAGAAAATAACAAGTATAATGCACAAACAAATTCAAATATGGTGGGATTTGCAAAGGCCACAGGCCTATCAGTATCAATGGCAAACCCCATTACCAAAAATATGAAATGTGTAATATATGAAACAAACAAAGAAAAAGCACCCCCCCCCCAAAAAAAGGCATTAAATATATTATCTAAAAGGCACATAGTTATCAAATGGGATTAAAACCATAAATCAGGGGCGGATCCAGGGGGAGTGTGGGAGGCGCACGCCCCCCCCCCCCTTTTTGTCCTTCCGAGAAAAAAATAGCAGGAAAAAAGCTAAGAAATATTCACAAAAATGTTCAGTTTACACATTCAGAAAAGCCTCAGAATGTACCATAGAGTATCTTAAGGTTCAACATTTTCGGGGCCCCGGACGCCACGCCGTAAAGCTTCGTGCTTTGCGATCGCAATTTCGTACATTTCACACCCCCTCTTTTGGAAAATCCTGGATCCGTCCCTGTAAATGATATTATAAATCAGTTGAAAGTAGGTATTGATAAGAAATATTATGTCAAAAGCTCCCTGTGCATTTGAAAGTAATATTATTCCGTACAGAGCGTGCATCGTAATTAGTTTGAAATGCACCCAGCGAAGGTATTATTAGTTGTTATTTTCTTTTGTTTTGTTCTTGTTTCTGTTTTGTACAATATTGTATAAAATTTTGAAGATTCTGGGGTTTTAGGAATATCACTAGTCTGGACAGGAACTGAGACGTGATGTGTGGTTTGTTAGAACTGGTCTAAGAGGTCACAATTACCCTGGTTTTTATTCAGTTCATGTCCCAGTCGAAGTCCTCAGAGATCTGTGATAGGAAATGGAGAGAAGGTGAAGGGGAAGGGTGGGATTAGAGGTGGGGATAGGAAGAAGATGAAGAAAGGGAGAGGGGTGAAAAGGGGGTAGAGATGGTGGTAGGAAGAGAGAGAGAATGTGAAGGAGGAGGTAAAGGGAAGGGAGAGAGAGGGGGAGACACAGAGAGAGACACAGAGAAAGAGAGGGGTAGAGAGAGAGAGAGAGAGGGAGAGAGGGAGACAGAGAGACAGAAAGGGAGAGAGAGAGAGAGAGTGAGCCAGAGAGAAAGTGAGAGAGGCAGACAGACAGACAGTCAAAAAGAGATTGCGGTGGTGAAGAACATTGAAAACAATTACCAGGGTTACCATTATGACACTGTATGAGATTATGAGTACACGGTGCTATTGAGACCTTATACAAATACGACAAGTGTGAGATTGTAGGATTTACAAGAGGAATTGTAGATAGGGAGAGAGAGAGAGAGAGAGAGAGAGAGCCAGACAGACAGAGAGACAGCCAGACAGACAGAGAGACAGATATATATATATAGATAGACAGAGAGGGGGGATATACAATACAAAATAAGAGAGAGAGAGAGAGACAGAGAGACAGAGAGAGGCAGATACAGAGAGAAGGG
The DNA here is from genome assembly GCA_037976565.1 of Mesocentrotus franciscanus. Lineage (NCBI taxonomy): Eukaryota > Metazoa > Echinodermata > Echinoidea > Camarodonta > Strongylocentrotidae > Mesocentrotus > Mesocentrotus franciscanus. The sequence continues at coordinate 16,776,331 of CP137684.1, read as the reverse complement.
GGATATCACCGTAGAGAGAGAGAGAGAGAAAGAGATAATGATTTAATAACCTCAACCAATATCGGAAATAGTGGCTTGTATTGATATTTCCTACTGGATGAAAATGTAATTTCCTTTCATATAAAATAATGAACATCGCTTTCTAAACAAGTTTGTTCATATCTATTGCTCTATTGTTTACAGCTATGCGATTTCTCTGCATGTATGTTACTCATATTTGAACAGTAGTGGTTATAGAAGTATAAAGTTCAATTACTGCTAGAAATGAATTTGCTACCGAAATAGTTACTATTACTCCCCCACCCTGTTGCCCCCCCAAAAAAAAAAATCCATTACAATCACAATAGAAATACAGGTTTGTGTTTCTAGTTTTGTTGGTTGCATCGCAAAAACACCCGCCCCAAAAATGTATGTTCTTGACTATTTTGCCTTGAATGGTATACAATTAATAGTATGTTATTGGAACATTTGCTTGTATTGATGTACTTCGATGCACTGGTGCATGACAAAAGTGTAAATCTAGATTTACTAAACCAGTATATGAAATCATGATCTACATAATATATTATCAAGCACAACTCTCACATTTGCTACAATGTAGAAACGAGCCCAATATATCAAATTCCCTCTTTTTTGGAGGTTATTCCCCTGAAGAATTGAATTGTAAAGGAGATAAAAGATATGAATCATATTTTGTTCCATATTCCAGTTGAAAGAATCGAGCTCTCGTGTCCGCCGAGGCATTTACGCGAGTCTGGAGTCAATACACACTATACATCTGACTATCTCTCTCTCAATGACGGTGCCTGTGTATAGAGCGAGTGTGCATAATGCTATGGCACACGCGTGCATTATTTTGTAGTGCATGTATGTACGATCGGCTCAGGGGCTCGCGTTCATTCACTCGTAAACATTCCCCGGCGAACGCCTGAATGACAAGAAAACCAAGTCTCGGAAAGGCTGTCACAAATGCTCGAATACGTCCTGTCATTTCGCTTCTACCTCGCTCATTGAGCCCCAACCGTGGAAACCTTTATACCTGGATTTAAATACTGGACCACCTTCACGGATTTCTTGCTGTGGAAATTACTTTAACCCTTTCTTTCATCTCGGGAATCTTAAAACAAGGCGAAGATCTGTAACCATGGGAGTGTGCGGAGATGAGGCGATCGTATGGTGTTTTAAATACATCTTGGTCGTCGCTTGCTGCATTACAAATTTGGTGAGTCACTTTGATTTTGAAATTCATGTCATTTTTCAGCATGCAGAGAGCCGTCCTGACTCATTTTTGTCCACAACTGGTGGATATCAATTAGGTCTGGTCTGAAGGGTGATTTTGAGCTCGAAAGAAGTACCATTTTCCGTTTGATTGCACATTGATATACCCACTACTGGAGAAAATAGATGCCTATGTGTTATCCGAGGGTGAACTCTCCCCGAGTTTCGGCCGGCTAGGCGGCTGGCTTATCCCTTATGTAGCTTGCTTGCTTGTGAATGGTACAGCTTCGTACAGAAGCGCCTCGCAAATTGATTTCGCTCAGATGGGGATAAAAAATCTCAGCGGGAAAAATAGGGAAGAAATAAAATGCCCCAGGCTTTGAATAAATTCACTCTCCCCGTCTGCCGCTAATTGCATTGAGATTTGCTACGCAGGTAGTCGATCATACATAGAGCCTTTATTTAAGGCAACAATGTTTACCAAGCTAACAGAGTCGATATTTGTTTAGCAATTGATTTTCACAACTTCTATCGCAGCCTGGCAATTTATTGGTCTCATGATATGACGGTTATAGGCCGTCGCCGGTTCCCAAGGAATAACGGGAAATGAGACAAAGAAATATCAATCACTGTAATTAATTAGCCATCGCGGAGAGAATTGGTAAAGATGTGAGTTAGGTAGGGATTTGATACATAGGGTTCCTGATACGGGTTGAGGACGAGTGACATTTATCATGTTTACAAGGGCCATGTGTTTGAACAGTTGTTGCAGTTGAAACTGTCAGACCCTGTCAAAATAGAAAGACAGGACGACATGGCCATGGACCTATAAACAATTATAGTGAGTTATTGTGGTCAAGGCGTAACAATGAAATGATGGTAATGACGAGGAGGAGAAGGAGAAGAACGAGGAGAGAGATGGTGATGATAGTGATGATGATGGAAATTATGATGATGAGGGATGATGGTGATAGTGTTGATGATGATGAAGTTGGTGAGGAGGAGGATGATGATGATAAGGAGGAGGAGAAGGGAGGCAGATGATGATGGTGATGATGATGATAAGAAGGAAGAGGAGATTGATGATGATGATGATGATGACGGAGAACTGAGTAACAAGAGAAGAGAATAATGATAAAGAGGAGGATAACGATGGAGATGATGAAGAGGATGAAAATAAGGGTGACGGTGATAACGACAATGATATTGACGAATAATTATAATTACAGGCCTGCGTGAAATCGAGGATTATGGGGATAATTTTCATGATAATGATTAATATATTATTATACAATGTAGAGGAAACTGGCGATAATGAGGACCTGACAATAATACCGATGATGACTGCGATATGATCTTAAGACTACGATGACATTCAGAATAAGGATGAAAACAACAAAAGAGGACATGGGCATACGGATTTTAATAGGGAATCGCTGAAACTAGGAAAATCTACATTTTTCTTGACGAATGAATATTTTGCTTATAGAAAATAGTAACGAACATAGTTGTTGAACGTACGTCACTTAAAGGGATTGGGTATCTTTGTCTCAGATTCTAAACAAAATCCTGGATGTAACTCATGCTGCAATCATAATTATAAACATTTTAGGTCAGTCGGAATCCCATGACGTATACAAGCCGATCGCCCGTCTGATTATTAAGATATTTATGATTAAAATTCGAAATTTCAAAAACCGTTTCCCCAACGGCTTTTATAACACTACGGTCTGTTGGGGAAAATGAGTATGGTTAAACCGGTCACTCAAAGATTTTTACTGTTTTGAGGCACTTCATGATCATTTTGAAGCGCAATTTGTTTAGGGCTTCAATATTACACCATTATCACAGGCGCTGATAACACGTAGGGCCATGCATTCAGATTTGGCATTGTCAAACAATGCCTTCAAACGACCCAAGGCTACAATGATATCCTCGTATATTTAAGAGAATGAGTATGGAGAGAATTTATAGCATTTTAGATTGAACTTTGTATCCAAAATGATCATGCAATGTACGTTTAGACCACACCCATTAATCACCCATGACATTGTTATACCCAAGGTCGAAATAAATGTACACATGTAATACGAAAGGTCGAAATCAATGTGCGAGATACCAGCAAAGATAATCATGATTTTGACAGGCTTGTATTTTGTTTTTATAAAGTGGGTTATATGTCCGGAAGTTAGTTATTCACAAGGGCACTGACTGATTTAGGGGGATGACCCATGCACAACCGGCCCGTGCCCCTTATTAAAACAAAATATTGAATACCCAAAGTACGCACACGAAAATTGTGCCCAGTAAATGTGCTTTTTGTGCCCTCTTTCAAATAGTATATAGACCCTAACTGTACATAAAGTATATGATAACGTGTTTTTTTTTGCGTGTTAAAGATTTCTCGCGTTTAGTGCCCCCCTCACAAAACCCTAGATCTGCCCCCTTCGGAAAAATCATCTTTAGGCAATTGCAGTACCATTGTGCGTCACGTGACCATGAGGTACATGTATTACGTAATCCCAACCTGACTTCTAGTTCTATGGGACGTACAATAGGTATTGAAATTACCCTTGATTTTTCTTTCCGAAAATAGTTGCGATCGTGACATCATCGTGGTCCCAACGCAAGGGTCCCTTTTCAAATGTTGGACTCCAAAATGCACCTAAAAGTATGATGAACCCTTTTGACCCCTTGCTTACTTGCTTGTCAGAGATTTGTGCCTCTTAGAATAGTCTGTATCTGCCCCTATACACAGGGGTCATCTCGTACCATCTCCGTACACGATTTGCAAAGGGTTTTGGTCTACTATTTTATACCATCTTTCTTTCAATATACTTGGAAAGGGTCAAGTCGATTTTTTTTTAAATCTTGAAATATGTTATTTGTCAGAACATCAACATAAAAATATACAAAATGTGTGTTACATTTTTATTTGTAGAAAATAAACAATAATGCTGTTGTACACATTTATAACTTAAACTTTGTAATGTAATTCATTTTAACACGATATATACTCTGATATTTATCATTTTATGACAGAACATGATACATCACAAGACACAGCATGAAAATGAAAACCCGTATTTATTTTAAGTCTTTGAACCAAAAAATAAGTTTACACATTACAAAACACAGAAAAATCTATTGATATTTTGCCACTTTGTAATATACTTCTCGATGTTGTTGTTTCCTCATGGCAATAAATTCCTCAATAGACTTGTGTGACACAATATAATATATAAAATGTTTCTGTCTGAGATTGACATCGTGATATTCGAAGTTCACTAAAACAAAACGTTTATCTCTCTCTACCCGATAGCTGCACCTGACCTTGCTAATGATATAGTGTGACATGTATTAGGAGAACAAAAAGGAGGCACATGCAGTATGTTGGAAATCAGTCCCACAGGTTGTAGGAAGTAAAATTCTATTGGCAGTGACACTTTCTTTCAATTTGAAAGTACTCCTCTGATTGTGATCCGTAGTTTTGCTCGTTGATAATCATCAGCATTTTCCCAATTTTTAAACACGGACATTTCGGAAAAATGACATTTATGAATGAATTGTATATAATAAAGAACAGTGAAATCAAAACGACTTCTAAATGTTTCTTGTCTATATCACCTGCTTTCTCGCGTGCGCTTGCGTCTCTTTCTCTCCCTCCCTACAGATCCTCACTACACAATTATCTCCTACCTTTTCCCCTTTCTTTTCTCTCTCTCTCTCTCTCCACTCCCCTCATCACCTCTCGCTCTTGCCTCCCCCTCTTCTCTCTCTCCACACTCTCACCATTCATCTGCCAGTATCGCCGATTTTTAATTAATTCCCAAAACCTATCCGTCACTAAGCCGAAGTTCAACAAAAGAACGATTAATTTCTGTAATAAAAAAATCTCTCCCATGACGTCGCTTCAAATCATTATTATCATATCAGTCATTGGAGGGAAAGGACTGTATACAGTACCCTCAGACAAGCGTGGATATTCTCTGATTATTTATGGTGATGCAATCATGACGAATATTGTGAGTAATGTATAGTTTTTCGAGGGAAAAATGCAGAGCCACTGGGACCTATACCTACACATGCATTATGTAGCATTTGATTGGGGTGGGGTGGGGGGTTGGTTGGTTCAGCACATCGATTGTGAAATAATGCGGGATATTGATTGGCTCAAGGCTGGAATGATATTTGCCCTGCTCCAGTCCATTAACAAAATGTTGTTAGGAGTTGACTGTATTGTTTGAGGTAATGATTATTATTTGTGAGCTATGTAGAATCATTTTTGTGTGTATACAACATGGTGAGGCAGCTGTGCTGTGTTTTATTGTTCGTGGGAGGGTGGGGGGTGGGCACAGTGATATTGTCGATTTGGAGAAATTCGGGAATAACAGAAAAGCATAGAGATCCTATATTAGATCATGGACTCATAAACCAAGGCTTATGAAATAGGACTTAACGTTGTTGTAGTTTGTAAGTCAATGAGCAGGGAGATGATCGTCTCCCTGCCATGAGCGCTACCCATTACTAAAATATGGATGTGGTGTTTATTATTTCGCAGGGGGCTAGCGGCTTAGTCATTTTGAAACATTCTGTAATCATCGGCTTGACCTAATTGGTCAGGGGCTGTTAGTATATCTCGACACATGTCTCTGGTTAATCCATGGTAGTAACTGTACTCGCATACCGGTCGGACCTCGGTTAATGATGTCCATACAAACCAGGGTAAATTGCCGTTTGGTCTACACACAGTTCGTCTATTCCCATATGGTCTACACCCAGCCCGTCTACTATCCTCATGGTCTAATAATCATTTCGTATAGTATCATTTGGTCTAATGACCATTTAGGCTAATAGTCATTTGGTCCAATTTTCATTTGGACTAATCTCCAATTAGTCTGCTACCAATTTGGTATATTGCCCATTTAGTCTAATTTCCAGTTGGTCTAATTCACAGTTTGTCTAATGCCCATTTTGTGTACTATCCACATTATATGTTCTAATAACCATTTAATCATAAATAATGATAACCATCGAATGGTTATTAGACCATGTGGACAGTAGACGGGATGGGTGTAAACTGTAAACCATATATAGGAATAGACTATTTGGGTAGTAGACGAACTGCTTGTAGACCAAACGGCAATAAACCGCTTTGTAGTAACCGTTAAAGTGCTTGCATACCGGCCGGACCTTGTCAGAGTTGTCTAATGATATCCATACAAACCAGATGTACGTGACAGTTACGCATCGATCAAACTGGGAATACAATCTACCCATCTTCTTCCATTTCAAGTCAGGGGCATCGTTTCAGGTGGGGGTGTTGTTAGACAAAATTTTCCATGAAGCAGAAAACGATTAAAAACAAATTGTTTCAAGGTGTTTTCAAAGGTCTTTCTTTATTTTCAGCTATTCTAGTCTTTCGAATATAATGTTATTTTAAAAGCTCTTTAATTTTTTTATAACAATAATTATATTTTGTCTTTCCAAGTTTTTTGTTGGGGGATTTCCGCCATGCTTCTCTCTCAAAGTGACTTATAAAGAATGAGAAATTTCTTTTTCTTTTTCTTCTTCCCCAGAACTCTACCGTCTCTTTTACATTAAGTTTAACGTAATATCTCCGTCATTATTTTGCACAATGCTAGGCTTTGATAGGTCAGTGCCCTGACATTCGTATAGAGTCCGATGGCAATTGGCAATGACCCTTTAAATATCCTACGGGCTACGGACACTCAGATTTTTTTCTGTTACCATGCATTAACAGATAGAATTGGGTAATGCCCTCTTCTTTCGGACAAAATGCTAAATATGCCCTCTTACATAAGAGTTAAATGATGTGGAGCCCTATAAAGTGCCCTTTTGATATATTATTACACATCCTTGAATTGAATAATGTGTGAGATATTATAATAGAATCTCTGTGCCCTGTTGAGCCGGTAAGAAACAGGGGAGATAAGAGAGGGTGTGTGGGGAGGGCATGTGAAGTGGGGTCGGGGGTAGCCAGTGGTAGACCACCGTATACACCTGCAGGTATAATCATGTATCTACCCATGCATGATAACGCGCGGTCATTGATTTGATGACTTTATAATGACCGCGGTCCAGCGCTCAATGGAGAGTCAAGGTCGCTTTATTGAGTGAATGAACGTGGGATAGACGCGGCGGGTTTAGAAAATCATACCATCACGTATCTACCCGATAGGCCCATATGCATCCTACGGAAAAGAAGCCAGCATTCCACAGCGTTTTACAGTGCGGAAACACAGTGTGGACAAACATAACAGCGTGTACAATTTTTAACATAATGCGTAAAGTGTGTGAAAACAGTGTGCTCACATTGCCATTACTTTATTTCTAAATTCACTTCAGAGTCACATTGTCATATACACGTATATGTGCTTTGACGTGGCCAGATTGTGTCTCTATTTGTTACCCAATTTGAAGACAGTGTGAACAGTGTTTTACCTTTGCAAACGATATGAACTTCCTTCTTATCCATATGTGGGCACATTGTGGTGCACATGTTCTTTGACCTCCACTGTACTCACAGGTTATAACGTTGGTCACACTGCATTTCTACAGTGTGCAAGGAGCAATTACATATAGTGTGAAATTTAGAACAAATTGCTTTCAAATTGCCACTACTATAATAGTATTCCAACCAAGTCTTCTACATGGTTACAACGTATTTGACACTGTGTCCAGCAAGTGACAGGTGCATAGTTTTTAGATAAGCTTTGACGGTTCCCCCTTCCCTCCCCATCCCACATAATGTTCATCATTTTCGGTCTCATACACTTTTCAATGTAAGCAACGGTAAATTTGAATTATAAAACTTGGCAAACTGCGAGAAAAAAACCAACGCAAATATCAACCGATCCCCTTGGATCCCAGTTTACACCAGGGAGTTTTCATCTCCCTGTTTACACACTCTCGCCCACAGATAATACGTGTACATTGGCTTTTCAAAAAACCCCGGCTCTCCATATTTACATCCACTTGTCAATTTAGTCAATCGCATATTTGATTTGAAAATTGCCTCCCATTGTCAACGCGGGACAAAGGAGAAATGATATTCATTTGTCGGCTCCTCACAGGTGCCTGTTGTTAATGTTTGTGATGTCAAAGTGATAAAAAAGAGAATGAATGTAAATGTATTTGCACCAGTTTAGTTTCGATTTCCGTTGCAGTGTATTAGCATGGAAAAAGACTATAAAGGACTGGTTTGCTTGTATCTGTTAAAGTGACTCGGTAAAGTTTCGATTTCCGTTGCAGTGTATTAGCATGGAACAAAAGACTATAAAGGACTGGTTTGCTTGTATCTGTTAAATATTGCCTCAGATTCTGAAACAAGATCCTGGATTTAGCTCATGCTGCAATCATAGTTATAAACCTTTAGGTCAGTCAGGAATCCCATGAATTTTACAAGCCGATCGCCTGTCTGATTATCAAGATATTTATGATTGGAAATCGAAATTTCATTTTTCGTTTTCCTAACGGTTTTTATAACACTACAGTCTATTGGGGTAAATGAGTATGGTAAAACCGGTCACTCAAAGATTTTTACTTTTTTGAGGCACTTCATGATTATTTTGAAGCGCAATGTTTTTAGGGCTTCAATATTACACCATGTCACAGACACTGATAACACGTAAGGCCATGCATCTCAGATTTAACATTGTTAAACGATGTCTTTAATGGATAGTTTTTAGTATTATTTGTGAGATAAGTACATGGAATGTACCGTTATTGATAAATCCTGGAAAACGGGAATGAATAAATGGATGAAAGTCAGAACGTATGCTATAATCAGAGGCCGTATTTGGAAATTGGGTTTACAAAATTAAATTCCTGTTATTTTGAATATGTTTTTTTTTCTTCAATTGGTTAAAAGTTTTGTATGTGTGTGTTTATTATGTTGTTACTTTTTGGCAGAGAGGAGAAAAAAGAGCAACTCTTGAGAGGGGTGAGGAGGTACTTATGAAAGGGGCTTATGTGAAGATATAGGAGTGAGAGAGAGAGAGAGAGAGAGAGTGACAGAGACAGACAGACATACAGAGAGAGAGACAGACAGACGGGCAGTTAGCATTTGAGTGTAATCGCATGAAACGACACTACGAATTTTTAGGGCAAATTTCATGAATGTCTAGGAATACAGTTGTAAACCGATAGAGAAAAGGAACAAATTAGGCCTACATAGAGAGAAGATGAGAAAGGGGAAGGAAGAGAGAGAGAGAGAGAGAGAGAGAGAGAGAGAGGGGGGTATAGAGAGAGAGAGAGAAATAGAGAAAAGTGAAAGAGACTAAGAGAGGGAGAGACAGAGGGACAGGCAGCTAGTATTTTGAGTGTAAGCATGAAACTATACACTACGAAGTTTTAGGGCAAATTTCATGAATGTTTAGGAATGCAGTTGTAAACCGATAGAGAAAAGGAACAAATTAGGCCTACATAGAGAGAAGATGAGAAAGGGGAAGAGAGAGAGAGAGAGAGAGAGAGGTATATATATATATAGAGAGAGAGAGAGATAGAGAGAGTGAAAGAGACTAGAGAGATGGAGAGAGAGAGAGAGAGAGAGAGATGTTTGGCAGACAGATCACAATGATGAAATAAATTGGAAATAGTACTTTTTTATAAATGCGAAAAGACCATACTCAAGAGGCCTTTATAAGAAGGAGATTATTGAAATGGGATTAAATCCTTATAAGGGTTTGGAGAAGGGATTATCCCCCCTCGTTCCCGTTATAATCCCACTCTATTGAAAGCTGTTTGCATTTTCAAGAGTGATTTATCTTTACCACGCATAATTATTATGTGTGCTGTAGTTTGGCAACGAAGCAATATACGGGGAACTTATTTACCTGACTATCAATCCTACATGTACATTTGCCACTCTTAAAGGGAAATCCTACCCAAATAGACAACTACTCTAAAAGCAGGAAAGTCATAGAAGCAAACTGATGAAATTTAAATTAAATCTGACTAAATATCAGAAAGTTTAATATGAATTTTTGAAAATTGTAATCACTATACATTATGGGCACTTCAAATTGGCTGAAGCGGTAATTAATGTCAATGTGATGTAGTGCCGGACTACTTTCTATCTGTTCCAACATATAAAATGACTAAAAATTTAAATTTTTCAAAAATTCATGGCTCAGGAGGGTCTATTTCTTTAGAGGACCCATAATGATATGCCATCTATCATACATTTTGAGTAGTGACCCAAGAGAGAAGGAACTTCTAGGAAAAACTGAAATTAATGATATTTTTGTACAGGGCAAATAGGAGAGTTACCCACGTCCTACGGCACAATCCACTGACCAAACTACCAATTAGAGATTCGCATATAGACTTATTGATCTCATATTTTAAACATTCATAACTTCTTTACTATTGGTACGATTCATTTCAACTTTTGCCATTCTGTTTCTGTTATTTTTCTTTTATCTTTCATACAAATCAACTTATTACAAGGATTGGATTGCCCTTTTTAAATGGATAGGGTCTATCAGTTATTTCACAAGACTTTAACCTACCAAATTAAATTCAATCAATATAGTAATCGCTGTTTAGCATTATCTTTTCACGTTCTTGTTTTTAAAGTTGTCATTGAACTACTATAATTCAATGTAGAACCTTCATTTTAGAACCTTATTTCATGTTTTCTTGTATTTTACTGTAAATATGACAACATTCTCCGGATTTCGCCATGTTTGTTATTATTATTATTTTTTAATAATATAAAACCTAAATTGAATTGAATTGAATTGCCATTCTCAACCCAGGTGTAGTAAATGCGTAGTGTCCTACATGGTAGGAAACGTTTCATTGAATGTTTACAATGCCTCAGGGACAGGGCAGCTTGGCTATTAAACGCTAGGATGATAATACTCTGTCAGGTTGGTAGGCACCTTATAAAAGCAGCCAGTAGTGCTCGATGTGCGCATTAGAAACGTAGCAATTATCAGCTGTCAATGAGGGATTGTAACGCTAATCGCAGCGTATACCTTCGAACTCTTTCATTCATCCTTTTATACCGAGAAAGATAAAATCCTTCACGGCCTTCCTGTGTCGGGCCTTGGTTTGTCAGCCGAGAAATAACCAGCCACATTATTAAACAACAGACGACGCGTAGATGATATGAGAGCCACGGGTACATGTATAACAGTCATGCTATTCGCATGTCATACAATATATTTTTTTGTCCTTCATGTTTGATTATAACATTGAGTACTCGTCATGTGATTGCATTATAGCAGAAATTGCCTATAAAAGGTTTGGAAATACCTTAGAACAATTTCATATTGTGAGATTTTGAAATCGTCAAAATGATTACAAGTTGACGCAATCTTGATGAAAACCACATGCAGTGAAACAGCACTGCACACAGGTATGTGGGACTACGCACCCCCCATTTGGCGACGAAACTTTAAAGTTTAAAATTATTTAAAGTCGTATCTGAAAGAATCAGATAGGCCTAATTAATTCATTTAATGAGCAATTCTTTACTTGTTTATATACATGTAATAATAATAGTAATAGTTCGTTCTTATATAGCGCTTTTCAGGACCGCAGGCCCTCTCAAAGCGCTATACAGATATATATTATTACCCCGGTAATCGGATTCAGGCTTACCCGCACACAATGTATGCACATTCTCCACTCCATGGGGAGCATTCTAGCCAGGCTTCATTTTTACAGGCGCACACATGCTCATCTAACCATTAACTTTCGCATCCTACCGGATATTACCCATTTACCACCTGGGTGGAGAGTGGCAAATGTAGTCTTGCCAAAGGACATTAGTGCCGCGGCGGGACTTGGACCGCAGACCTTGTGATGATGATGATGATGATTACGATAATAATATTACTACTACTGCTACTACTACTACTACTACTACTACTAATAATAATAATAACAATAATTATTATTATTATATTGAAGATTGGGCTCTAAAAAGTACCGTAACGCTTACAAAATCACAGAAACAAAGAATACAAACAAATTACAATAAGTGGATCACCTTAAGAGGAGGAAGTACGTTTTATAGGATTTTTGTTAACGTGATGAGATAAACATGGTATGAAGCTTGTCAAGAAAGTTTTTAGAGTATAAAGGGATGTCCACCTTTAAATCTCCTTTCAATCAATGTTTGTACATCCTCTGTGACGTCATGAGCCAGAGCAGACAAGCTTGGCAGAGCATTATCTCAGGAAAACCGAGCAATGTTGTGAATATATGTCACCAAGGGACCTCGGCGGTGTGCTGGCGA
>CP137684.1:16275242-16763338 GCA_037976565.1 Mesocentrotus franciscanus | reverse complement strand
TTTTTTGGAGGTTATTCCCCTGAAGAATTGAATTGTAAAGGAGATAAAAGATATGAATCATATTTTGTTCCATATTCCAGTTGAAAGAATCGAGCTCTCGTGTCCGCCGAGGCATTTACGCGAGTCTGGAGTCAATACACACTATACATCTGACTATCTCTCTCAACGACGGTGCCTGTGTATAGCGAGTGTGCATAATGCTATGGCACACGCGTGCATTATTTTGTAGTGCATGTATGTACGATCGGCTCAGGGGCTCGCGTTCATTCACTCGTAAACATTCCCCGGCGAACGCCTGAATGACAAGAAAACCAAGTCTCGGAAAGGCTGTCACAAATGCTCGAATACGTCCTGTCATTTCGCTTCTACCTCGCTCATTGAGCCCCAACCGTGGAAACCTTTATACCTGGATTTAAATACTGGACCACCTTCACGGATTTCTTGCTGTGGAAATTACTTTAACCCTTTCTTTCATCTCGGGAATCTTAAAACAAGGCGAAGATCTGTAACCATGGGAGTGTGCGGAGATGAGGCGATCGTATGGTGTTTTAAATACATCTTGGTCGTCGCTTGCTGCATTACAAATTTGGTGAGTCACTTTGATTTTGAAATTCATGTCATTTTTCAGCATGCAGAGAGCCGTCCTGACTCATTTTGTCCACAACTGGTGGATATCAATTAGGTCTGGTCTGAAGGGTGATTTTGAGCTCGAAAGAAGTACCATTTTCCGTTTGATTGCACATTGATATACCCACTACTGGAGAAAATAGATGCCTATGTGTTATCCGAGGGTGAACTCTCCCCGAGTTTCGGGCGGCTAGGCGGCTGGCTTATGCCTTATGTAGCTTGCTTGCTTGTGAATGGTACAGCTTCGTACAGAAGCGCCTCGCAAATTGATTTCGCTCAGATGGGGATAAAAAATCTCAGCGGGAAAAATAGGGAAGAAATAAAATGCCCCAGGCTTTGAATAAATTCACTCTCCCCGTCTGCCGCTAATTGCATTGAGATTTGCTACGCAGGTAGTCGATCATACATAGAGCCTTTATTTAAGGCAACAATGTTTACCAAGCTAACAGAGTCGATATTTGTTTAGCAATTGATTTTCACAACTTCTATCGCAGCCTGGCAATTTATTGGTCTCATGATATGACGGTTATAGGCCGTCGCCGGTTCCCCAAGGAATAACGGGAAATGAGACAAAGAAATATCAATCACTGTAATTAATTAGCCATCGCGGAGAGAATTGGTAAAGATGTGAGTTAGGTAGGGATTTGATACATAGGGTTCCTGATACGGGTTGAGGACGAGTGACATTTATCATGTTTACAAGGGCCATGTGTTTGAACAGTTGTTGCAGTTGAAACTGTCAGACCCTGTCAAAATAGAAAGACAGGACGACATGGCCATGGACCTATAAACAATTATAGTGAGTTATTGTGGTCAAGGCGTAACAATGAAATGATGGTAATGACGAGGAGGAGAAGGAGAAGAACGAGGAGAGAGATGGTGATGATAGTGATGATGATGGAAATTATGATGATGAGGGATGATGGTGATAGTGTTGATGATGATGAAGTTGGTGAGGAGGAGGATGATGATGATAAGGAGGAGGAGAAGGGAGGCAGATGATGATGGTGATGATGATGATAAGAAGGAAGAGGAGATTGATGATGATGATGATGATGACGGAGAACTGAGTAACAAGAGAAGAGAATAATGATAAAGAGGAGGATAACGATGGAGATGATGAAGAGGATGAAAATAAGGGTGACGGTGATAACGACAATGATATTGACGAATAATTATAATTACAGGCCTGCGTGAAATCGAGGATTATGGGGATAATTTTCATGATAATGATTAATATATTATTATACAATGTAGAGGAAACTGGCGATAATGAGGACCTGACAATAATACCGATGATGACTGCGATATGATCTTAAGACTACGATGACATTCAGAATAAGGATGAAAACAACAAAAGAGGACATGGGCATACGGATTTTAATAGGGAATCGCTGAAACTAGGAAAATCTACATTTTTCTTGACGAATGAATATTTTGCTTATAGAAAATAGTAACGAACATAGTTGTTGAACGTACGTCACTTAAAGGGATTGGGTATCTTTGTCTCAGATTCTAAACAAAATCCTGGATGTAACTCATGCTGCAATCATAATTATAAACATTTTAGGTCAGTCAGGAATCCCATGACGTATACAAGCCGATCGCCCGTCTGATTATTAAGATATTTATGATTAAAATTCGAAATTTCAAAAACCGTTTCCCCAACGGCTTTTATAACACTACGGTCTGTTGGGGAATATGAGTATGGTTAAACCGGTCACTCAAAGATTTTTACTGTTTTGAGGCACTTCATGATCATTTTGAAGCGCAATTTGTTTAGGGCTTCAATATTACACCATTATCACAGGCGCTGATAACACGTAGGGCCATGCATCTCAGATTTGGCATTGTCAAACAATGCCTTCAAACGACCCAAGGCTACAATGATATCCTCGTATATTTAAGAGAATGAGTATGGAGAGAATTTATAGCATTTTAGATTGAACTTTGTATCCAAAATGATCATGCAATGTACGTTTAGACCACACCCATTAATCACCCATGACATTGTTATACCCAAGGTCGAAATAAATGTACACATGTAATACGAAAGGTCGAAATCAATGTGCGAGATACCAGCAAAGATAATCATGATTTTGACAGGCTTGTTTTTTTTTTATAAAGTGGGTTATAAGTCCGGAAGTTAGTTATTCACAAGGGCACTGACTGATTTAGGGGGATGACCCATGCACAACCGGCCCGTGCCCCTTATTAAAACAAAATATTGAATACCCAAAGTACGCACACGAAAATTGTGCCCAGTAAATGTGCTTTTTGTGCCCTCTTTCAAATAGTATATAGACCCTAACTGTACATAAAGTATATGATAACGTGTTTTTTTTTGCGTGTTAAAGATTTCTCGCGTTTAGTGCCCCCCTCACAAAACCCTAGATCTGCCCCCTTCGGAAAAATCATCTTTAGGCAATTGCAGTACCATTGTGCGTCACGTGACCATGAGGTACATGTATTACGTAATCCCAACCTGACTTCTAGTTCTATGGGACGTACAATAGGTATTGAAATTACCCTTGATTTTTTTTTTCCGAAAATAGTTGCGATCGTGACATCATCGTGGTCCCAACGCAAGGGTCCCTTTTCAAATGTTGGACTCCAAAATGCACCTAAAAGTATGATGAACCCTTTTGACCCCTTGCTTACTTGCTTGTCAGAGATTTGTGCCTCTTAGAATAGTCTGTATCTGCCCCTATACACAGGGGTCATCTCGTACCATCTCCGTACACGATTTGCAAAGGGTTTTGGTCTACTATTTTATACCATCTTTCTTTCAATATACTTGGAAAGGGTCAAGTCGATTTTTTTTTAAATCTTGAAATATGTTATTTGTCAGAACATCAACATAAAAATATACAAAATGTGTGTTACATTTTTATTTGTAGAAAATAAACAATAATGCTGTTGTACACATTTATAACTTAAACTTTGTAATGTAATTCATTTTAACACGATATATACTCTGATATTTATCATTTTATGACAGAACATGATACATCACAAGACACAGCATGAAAATGAAAACCCGTATTTATTTTAAGTCTTTGAACCAAAAATAAGTTTACACATTACAAAACACAGAAAAATCTATTGATATTTTGCCACTTTGTAATAATACTTCTCGATTTTGTTGTTTCCTCATGGCAATAAATTCCTCAATAGACTTGTGTGACACAATATAATATATAAAATGTTTCTGTCTGGGATTGACATCGTGATATTCGAAGTTCACTAAAACAAAACGTTTATCTCTCTCTACCCGATAGCTGCACCTGACCTTGCTAATGATATAGTGTGACATGTATTAGGAGAACAAAAAGGAGGCACATGCAGTATGTTGGAAATCAGTCCCACAGGTTGTAGGAAGTAAAATTCTATTGGCAGTGACACTTTCTTTCAATTTGAAAGTACTCCTCTGATTGTGATCCGTAGTTTTGCTCGTTGATAATCATCAGCATTTTCCAATTTTTAAACACGGACATTTCGGAAAAATGACATTTATGAATGAATTGTATATAATAAAGAACAGTGAAATCAAAACGACTTCTAAATGTTTCTTGTCTATATCACCTGCTTTCTCGCGTGCGCTTGCGTCTCTTTCTCTCCCTCCCTACAGATCCTCACTACACAATTATCTCCTACCTTTTCCCCTTTCTTTTCTCTCTCTCCCTCTCTCCACTCCCCTCATCACCTCTCGCCCTTGCCTCCCCTCTCTCTCTCTCCACACTCTCACCATTCATCTGCCAGTATCGCCGATTTTTAATTAATTCCCAAAACCTATCCATCACTAAGCCGAAGTTCAACAAAAGAACGATTAATTTCTGTAATAAAAAAATCTCTCCCATGACGTCGCTTCAAATCATTATTATCATATCAGTCATTGGAGAGAAAGGACTGTATACAGTACCCTCAGACAAGCGTGGATATTCTCTGATTATTTATGGTGATGCAATCATGACGAATATTGTGAGTAATGTATAGTTTTTCGAGGGAAAAATGCAGAGCCACTGGGACCTATACCTACACATGCATTATGTAGCATTTGATTGGGGTGGGGTGGGGGGTTGGTTGGTTCAGCACATCGATTGTGAAATAATGCGGGATATTGATTGGCTCAAGGCTGGAATGATATTTGCCCTGCTCCAGTCCATTAGCAAAATGTTGTTGGGAGTTGACTGTATTGTTTGAGGTAATGATTATTATTTGTGAGCCATGTAGAATCATTTTTGTGTGTATACAACATGGTGAGGCAGCTGTGCTGTGTTTTATTGTTCGCGGGAGGGGGGGGGTGGGCACAGTGATATTGTCGATTTGGAGAAATTCGGGAATAACAGAAAAGCATAGAGATCCTATATTAGATCATGGACTCATAAACCAAGGCTTATGATATAGGACTTAACGTTGTTGTAGTTTGTAAGTCAATGAGCAGGGAGATGATCGTCTCCCTGCCATGAGCGCTACCCATTACTAAAATATGGATGTGGTGTTTATTATTTCGCACTATTAGTCATTTAATTCTGTAATCATCGGCTTGACCTAATTGGTCAGGGGCTGTTAGTATATCTCGACACATGTCTCTGGTTAATCCATGGTAGTAACTGTTTAGGCTCGCATACCGGTCGGACCTCGGTTAATGATGTCCATACAAACCAGGGTAAATTGCCGTTTGGTCTACACACAGTTCGTCTATTCCCATATGGTCTACACCCAGCCCGTCTACTATCCTCATGGTCTAATAATCATTTCGTATACTATCATTTGGTCTAATGACCATTTAGGCTAATAGTCATTTGGTCTAATTTTCATTTGGACTAATCTCCAATTAGTCTGCTACCGATTTGGTCTATTGCCCATTTAGTCTAATTTCCAGTTGGTCTAATTCTCAGTTTGTCTAATGCCCATTTTGTGCACTATCCACATTATATGTTCTAATAACCATTTAATCATAAATAATGATAACCATCGAATGATTATTAGACCATGTGGACAGTAGACGGGATGGGTGTAAACTGTAAACCATATATAGGAATAGACTATTTGGGTAGTAGACGAACTGCTTGTAGACCAAACGGCAATAAACCGCTTTGTAGTAACCGTAAATGCTTGCATACCGGCCGGACCTTGTCAGAGTTGTCTAATGATATCCATACAAACCAGATGTACGTGACAGTTACGCATCGATCAAACTAGGAATACAATCTACCCATCTTATTCCATTTCAAGTCAGGGGGCATCGTTTCAGGTGGGGGTGTTGTCAGACAAAATTTTCCATGAAGCAGAAAACGATTAAAAACAAATTGTGTCAAGGTGTTTTCAAAGGTCTTTCTTTATTTTCAGCTATTCTAGTCTTTCGAATATAATGTTATTTTAAAAGCTCTTTAATTTTTTTTATAACAATAATTATATTTTAAAAAGTCTTTCCAAGTTTTTTTGGGGGGATTTCCGCTATGCTTCTCTCTCAAAGTGACTTATAAAGAATGAGAAATTTCTTTTTCTTTTTCTTCTTCACCAGAACTCTACCGTCTCTTTTATGCATTAAGTTTAACGTAATATCTCCGTCATTATTTTGCATAAAGCTAGGCTTGTGATAGGTCAGTGCCCTGACATTCCTATAGGAGTCCGATGGCAATTGGCAATGACCCTTTAAATATCCTACGGGCTACGGACACTCAGATTTTTTTTCTGTTACCATGCATTAACAGATAGAATTGGGTAATGCCCTCTTCTTTTGGACAAAATGCTAAAAATGCCCTCTTACATAAGAGTTAAATGATGTGGAGCCCTATAAAGTGCCCTTTTGATATATTATTACACATCCTTGAATTGAATAATGTGTGAGATATTATAATATAATCTCTGTGTCCTGTTGAGCCGGTAAGAGACAGGGGGAGGTAAGAGAGGGTGTGTGGGGGAGGGGGCATGTGAAGTGGGGTCGGGGGTAGCCAGTGGTAGACCACCGTATACACCTGCAGGTATAATCATGTATCTACCCATGCATGATAACGCGCGGTCATTGATTTGATGACTTTATAATGACCGCGGTCCAGCGCTCAATGGAGAGTCAAGGTCGCTTTATTGAGTGAATGAACGTGGGATAGACGCGGCGGGTTTAGAAAATCATACCACCACGTATCTACCCGATAGGCCCATATGCATCCTACGGAAAAGAAGCCAGCATTCCACAGCGTTTTACAGTGCGGAAACACAGTGTGGACAAACATAACAGCGTGTACAATTTTTAACATAATGCGGAAAAGTGTGTGAAAACAGTGTGCTCACATTGCCATTACTTTATTTCTAAATTCACTTCAGAGTCACATTGTCATATACACGTATATGTGCTTTGACGTGGCCAGATTGTGTCTCTATTTGTTACCCAATTTGAAGACAGTGTGAACAGTGTTTTACCTTTGCAAACGATATGAACTTCCTTCTTATCCATATGTGGGCACATTGTGGTGCACATGTTCTTTGACCTCCACTGTACTCACAGGTAGATAACGTTGGTCACACTGCATTTCTACAGTGTGCAAGGAGCAATTACATATAGTGTGAAATTTAGAACAAATTGCTTTCAAATTGCCACTACTATAATAGTATTCCAACCAAGTCTTCTACATGGTTACAACGTATTTGACACTGTGTCCAGCAAGTGACAGGTGCATAGTTTTTAGATAAGCTTTGACCCCCCCTTCCCTCCCCATCCCACATAATGTTCATCATTTTCGGTCTCATACACTTTTCAATGTAAGCAACGGTAAATTTGAATTATAAAACTTGGCAAACTGCGAGAAAAAAACCAACGCAAATATCAACCGATCCCCTTGGATCCCAGTTTACACCAGGGAGTTTTCATCTCCTGTTTACACCTCTCGCCCACAGATAATACGTGTACATTGGCTTTTCAAAAAACCCCGGCTCTCCATATTTACATCCACTTGTCAATTTAGTCAATCGCATATTTGATTTGAAAATTGCCTCCCATTGTCAACGCGGGACAAAGGAGAAATGATATTCATTTGTCGGCTCCTCACAGGTGCCTGTTGTTAATGTTTGTGATGTCAAAGTGATAAAAAAGAGAATGAATGTAAATGTATTTGCACCAGTTTAGTTTCGATTTCCGTTGCAGTGTATTAGCATGGAAAAAGACTATAAAGGACTGGTTTGCTTGTATCTGTTAAAGTGACTCGGTAAAGTTTCGATTTCCGTTGCAGTGTATTAGCATGGAACAAAAGACTATAAAGGACTGGTTTGCTTGTATCTGTTAAATATTGCCTCAGATTCTGAAACAAGATCCTGGATTTAGCTCATGCTGCAATCATAGTTATAAACCTTTAGGTCAGTCAGGAATCCCATGAATTTTACAAGCCGATCGCCTGTCTGATTATCAAGATATTTATGATTGGAAATCGAAATTTCATTTTTCGTTTTCCTAACGGTTTTTATAACACTACAGTCTATTGGGGTAAATGAGTATGGTAAAACCGGTCACTCAAAGATTTTTACTTTTTTGAGGCACTTCATGATTATTTTGAAGCGCAATGTTTTTAGGGCTTCAATATTACACCATGTCACAGACACTGATAACACGTAAGGCCATGCATCTCAGATTTAACATTGTTAAACGATGTCTTTAATGGATAGTTTTTAGTATTATTTGTGAGATAAGTACATGGAATGTACCGTTATTGATAAATCCTGGAAAACGGGAATGAATAAATGGATGAAAGTCAGAACGTATGCTATAATCAGAGGCCGTATTTGGAAATTGGGTTTACAAAATTAAATTCCTGTTATTTTGAATATGTTTTTTTTTTTCTTCAATTGGTTAAAAGTTTTGTATGTGTGTGTTTATTATGTTGTTACTTTTTGGCAGAGAGGAGAAAAAAGAGCAACTCTTGAGAGGGGTGAGGAGGTACTTATGAAAGGGGCTTATGTGAAGATATAGGAGTGAGAGAGAGAGAGAGAGAGACAGAGACAGACAGACATACAGAGAGAGAGACAGACAGACGGGCAGTTAGCATTTGAGTGTAATCGCATGAAACGACACTACGAATTTTTAGGGCAAATTTCATGAATGTCTAGGAATACAGTTGTAAACCGATAGAGAAAAGGAACAAATTAGGCCTACATAGAGAGAAGATGAGAAAGGGGGAAGGAAGAGAGAGAGAGAGAGAGAGAGAGAGAGAGGGGGTATAGAGAGAGAGAGAGAGAAATAGAGAAAAGTGAAAGAGACTAAGAGAGGGAGAGACAGAGGGACAGGCAGCTAGTATTTTGAGTGTAAGCATGAAACTATACACTACGAAGTTTTAGGGCAAATTTCATGAATGTTTAGGAATGCAGTTGTAAACCGATAGAGAAAAGGAACAAATTAGGCCTACATAGAGAGAAGATGAGAAAGGGGAAGGAAGAGAGAGAGAGAGAGAGAGAGGTATATATATAGAGAGAGAGAGAGAGAGAGAGATAGAGAAGAGTGAAAGAGACTAGAGAGATGAGAGAGAGAGAGAGAGAGAGATGTTTGGCAGACAGATCACAATGATGAAATAAATTGGAAATAGTACTTTTTTATAAATGCGAAAAGACCATACTCAAGAGGCCTTTATAAGAAGGAGATTATTGAAATGGGATTAAATCCTTATAAGGGTTTGGAGAAGGGATTATCCCCCCTCGTTCCCGTTATAATCCCACTCTATTGAAAGCTGTTTGCATTTTCAAGAGTGATTTATCTTTACCACGCATAATTATTATGTGTGCTGTAGTTTGGCAACGAAGCAATATACGGGGAACTTATTTACCTGACTATCAATCCTACATGTACATTTGCCACTCTTAAAGGGAAATCCTACCCAAATAGACAACTACTCTAAAAGAAAGCAGGAAAGTCATAGAAGCAAACTGATGAAATTTAAATTAAATCTGACTAAATATCAGAAAGTTTAATATGAATTTTTGAAAATTGTAATCACTATACATTATGGGCACTTCAAATTGGCTGAAGCGGTAATTAATGTCAATGTGATGTAGTGCCGGACTACTTTCCTATCTGTTCCAACATATAAAATGACTAAAAATTTAAATTTTTCAAAAATTCATGGCTCAGGAGGGTCTATTTCTTTAGAGGACCCATAATGATATGCCATCTATCATACATTTTGAGTAGTGACCCAAGAGAGAAGGAACTTCTAGGAAAAACTGAAATTAATGATATTTTTGTACAGGGCAAATAGGAGAGTTACCCACGTCCTACGGCACAATCCACTGACCAAACTACCAATTAGAGATTCGCATATAGACTTATTGATCTCATATTTTAAACATTCATAACTTCTTTACTATTGGTACGATTCATTTCAACTTTTGCCATTCTGTTTCTGTTATTTTTCTTTTATCTTTCATACAAATCAACTTATTACAAGGATTGGATTGCCCTTTTTAAATGGATAGGGTCTATCAGTTATTTCACAAGACTTTAACCTACCAAATTAAATTCAATCAATATAGTAATCGCTGTTTAGCATTATCTTTTCACGTTCTTGTTTTTAAAGTTGTCATTGAACTACTATAATTCAATGTAGAACCTTCATTTTAGAACCTTATTTCATGTTTTCTTGTATTTTACTGTAAATATGACAACATTCTCCGGATTTCGCCATGTTTGTTATTATTATTATTTTTTAATAATATAAAACCTAAATTGAATTGAATTGAATTGCCATTCTCAACCCAGGTGTAGTAAATGCGTAGTGTCCTACATGGTAGGAAACGTTTCATTGAATGTTTACAATGCCTCAGGGACAGGGCAGCTTGGCTATTAAACGCTAGGATGATAATACTCTGTCAGGTTGGTAGGCACCTTATAAAAGCAGCCAGTAGTGCTCGATGTGCGCATTAGAAACGTAGCAATTATCAGCTGTCAATGAGGGATTGTAACGCTAATCGCAGCGTATACCTTCGAACTCTTTCATTCATCCTTTTATACCGAGAAAGATAAAATCCTTCACGGCCTTCCTGTGTCGGGCCTTGGTTTGTCAGCCGAGAAATAACCAGCCACATTATTAAACAACAGACGACGCGTAGATGATATGAGAGCCACGGGTACATGTATAACAGTCATGCTATTCGCATGTCATACAATATATTTTTTTGTCCTTCATGTTTGATTATAACATTGAGTACTCGTCATGTGATTGCATTATAGCAGAAATTGCCTATAAAAGGTTTGGAAATACCTTAGAACAATTTCATATTGTGAGATTTTGAAATCGTCAAAATGATTACAAGTTGACGCAATCTTGATGAAAACCACATGCAGTGAAACAGCACTGCACACAGGTATGTGGGACTACGCACCCCCCATTTGGCGACGAAACTTTAAAGTTTAAAATTATTTAAAGTCGTATCTGAAAGAATCAGATAGGCCTAATTAATTCATTTAATGAGCAATTCTTTACTTGTTTATATACATGTAATAATAATAGTAATAGTTCGTTCTTATATAGCGCTTTTCAGGACCGCAGGCCCTCTCAAAGCGCTATACAGATATATATTATTACCCCGGTAATCGGATTCAGGCTTACCCGCACACAATGTATGCACATTCTCCACTCCATGGGGAGCATTCTAGCCAGGCTTCATTTTTACAGGCGCACACATGCTCATCTAACCACATTAACTTTCGCATCCTACCGGATATTACCCATTTACCACCTGGGTGGAGAGTGGCAAATGTAGTCTTGCCAAAGGACATTAGTGCCGCGGCGGGACTTGGACCGCAGACCTTGTGATGATGATGATGATGATTACGATAATAATATTACTACTACTGCTACTACTACTACTACTACTACTAATAATAATAATAACAATAATTATTATTATTATATTGAAGATTTAGGGCTCTAAAAAAAGTACCGTAACGCTTACAAAATCACAGAAACAAAGAATACAAACAAATTACAATAAGTGGATCACCTTAAGAGGAGGAAGTACGTTTTATAGGATTTTTGTTAACGTGATGAGATAAACATGGTATGAAGCTTGTCAAGAAAGTTTTTAGAGTATAAAGGGATGTCCACCTTTAAATCTCCTTTCAATCAATGTTTGTACATCCTCTGTGACGTCATGAGCCAGAGCAGACAAGCTTGGCAGAGCATTATCTCAGGAAAACCGAGCAATGTTGTGAATATATGTCACCAAGGGACCTCGGCGGTGTGCTGGCGAGCGTGTATCCATCAAGGATGTTGTACGTCTTCAGTCCGGATGAGATGGGAGAGATTCAGAGATCAGGGGGTCTCTGCACGAAGGAGGGGGTAGGGGATACTTCCATACCCCCGTCTTTCATAACATTTCTCGAAATTGGCCATTGCTATCTGCAAATTTGTAAATTGTACATTTGTAAGCTTTGTTTGTTCCGAGCCCCCCAACATCATGCCCACATTTAGAAGAGTCAATGATGTTCCCTTGAGATGGGTAGACGAGGAAGAAGTGGGTCTGATTTTGGAGATAATTGTTCGTTTTATGTGCAAAGTGGGTCCTTGTCACATGCGGAGCTATGCGTAAAGTAGACCTTATTAATTCAAGAGAGAAAGTACACAGGTGATTGTCGATGTTAGTAAAATGTAAACAAAATGTGAAATGGTTGCTTGTAATATATTCTAAAGTCTCTTTTACTTTTTTCTAGTTTCGTTTTTGTTCATTCCTTCTGAATATGAATGCCGATTTCAACAGAAATTCTAATCCAAACCAGTGGCTTGGTTTGAATAATAGATATATTTCTCTTAGCGAGGAGCAGCTACGTGCTCGTTTAGTATCGTCCAAGGCCCGAGGCAAGACAGTATATCTGGAAGTGAACGATTGCCGCTGGTGTAATGCTCACCATATTATATACACCACACAATTGTTTCATTGGGACTCGCTTCCCTGTAAACCGATAATGATTAATAATTAAGAATTAATACAATTGTATTAGCACTGGGATCCGTTGCCCAAGACTTCAATCAAATCATCAATAATTAAGATTATAACGAGGTGGCGAGAGCAGTTGGTTCTCAATTGCTTTTGGAAGCTGTTGGTTGATTAATGATTTAAAAAGTTAAACAAAGTATTAATTTCAATGCTCACGCCATCCATGATCACACCATGCAATGCTGGTCTGCATATACAGACTGATTTGACTTTGAAACACAATTTCATCAATAACAAATGCTAAATTTCTATGACAATTTTTTTCTCTCCGCCAGTCAAATGCCATGATTTCAGTAGCTTATACAAATTACTGTAAATTGTTATTGATAACAAATTTTATGAAACGGGGGCTGTTAAAGGGATAGTTGAGTTTTGTTGCAGAGGGCGCTACACAAAATGTTTTTTTTTGTCAGATAATGAACAACTGAGTGTCCAATTTGAAAGATTGTACAATTTAAATGACAAAATCATTTTTGTTGGATCAAAATCGGTTGAGAGACGGCTGAAATATCCATAAATATACACATTTCTAATATTTGTGGTGCCCCACAAATATTCGGTAATTTTTAACCAGCCGTTGAAAAACGAGATAGCGCCCTATATGTTTTATTCCAGCCAATGCCAATATTTCCTTTTTATTAGCTTTTTCGTGTTGGTTAATATACGCACAACCAGCCGGCCCGTGTATTGTTATTATTAATTAATTAATTAATTAACGGTCACCGTGTTTTTTTTTAAGTGGTGCTGAATTGGTATGATCGTATTCAATCTAAATTCACACATTATGGGGTCTAAAATTACCTTCATAGCAACTTTAGGTTCTAAAAGGGCACTAGAAATGCCATAAATAAGAATAAGAGCAATAACCATGCACTTTGAAGGCATTTGCGGCCTTAAACAAGAACTCGACTATCCCTCTAAGCACGACTGGCGATGATTTGTGCTTGCAAACTAATGTAGCAGCAGCGCTGTCGGACAGTGTGACGTCACGCGCACTCGTCATGACTGACCCGTGCGGAGGAGAGATAGCGGAGAAAGCTGCCCCTCTTCCTCGTGACGTCATGAAGGTCAATGATCCGGGGGAATGTTGTCTGGCTGGGCTGGCCAGGCCAGAGGGGCCAAGAAACTCGAGGTTTAAACGAGGGGGAGATTGTGGCAAATCAAGTTTATTGAAATAAGAAAACTTGCACTATGGGACTGTTAATGTGTTATGAGGGAGAGAGTGAGAGAGAGAAAGGAAGGGGGTCAATTTATAGCCGAGGTATCTCATAATGTACGTCATACATTTGGTCCTTTCATTCTTTGCTTATTCTATGTTTTGTTATGATTGTCCTTCTAAGCTATTATTAATAATAAGAGTGAATTGACTTGAATTTAATCAAATGACAGATTTAAATGAAGTTGGAATGGAATGAATTTACTTGAATAACGCTTAAAAGATGCCGTTACTTTTGTTGATAGCTGTTAGGGTAGACAGCCTTTTGTCAGTTAATCTTGAAATAGCCTCACGGCAAATGTTGAATGGGTTAAATTGGAACCCGCCACATAAAAGGAAAATGGGTTTAACCTCCAGACTAAAGACGAAAAAGGGATTTACAAAAAAAAAGAAGGAAAAAAAAAGATACCGCCTGGTCGTTAGTCTAACAATTGGATTGGGGCTTTAACGGGGGGGGGGGATTGAAGGGGCTTGGGGTTCTTACATTATTTTCTACACGTGTTACACTTATATCCATATAAATCAATTCAAATTGTATTGATTAAAATCCAAACAAGTAGGATCATTCTCTAATGTTTTGTTGTGTCATGGGATAACAAATTTCAAAATTATAGTGTAACATAGGTCATTGAGTGTAAAAGTAAAGATGACAAAAATTAACGTACTACTGCATGTCTTTTCTGGAATGGAATATAATACAGGGATGAAAATAAATTAAATAACTCGTAATGCTTTTTTCAACTTTTTCATTTTTCTTTCTTCTTTTCAAATAATTGATAATAAATAATGCTTTATACAATACTAAATATCAGCGAGATTAATAATATGGAAAAATAAATATATATATACATATATATATGATTACGGAAAAGTTGGGGCGGGGGGGGGGGCTTGAGCTCCCATGCCAGTCTAACAGATCTAGGCTCTGCTCAAGGCTTCATGAATGGTGGTAAAGTGTCAAATTAGAGTCTGTGCTTGCCGACTAAATGCCCCTCTCCCCTCCCCCCCCCCTCCCAGAACCGCTACTGATTGCCCTACCTGTGGCTCCAGGCTGTACAAGGAAACCCACTTATCTAGCAGTGATTATATCTTGCATGTTTGTCAGATTATCATCCACAGTTTTGAAATCTTTTCACCAACGAGAGACCGCACAAGAACCACCTGTAGTGCGCTTCCGTCGAAACTTGTATTTTTAGAAATGTCGAACGACGAGAATCGGGAACCGAAACCACGTTCTTCAGTCTTGAAAGTCTTTTAAATAAGAATAATGAAATTAAAGATATGTTTATACCTAAAGTTTGTTGATCGCACTAATATTTTCCTTCAAATTTATTTCATAGGAATATTCATTTTCTGGAAGCTTTTGTTTTTACAGCGTTGAATACAATATGACATGCAGGGGGTACATTTATACTTTACGTCTCGAAAATATGCGATTGCTAGGGTCGACTTTGATCCATGTTTTCTTTTAAGAGAGCCCCCTTTTGGATTGTCTTGAGAGAGAAAAAGAGATCACCTGAGAACCAAGTTCAAAGTTGGATGGAAATCACGTTTAAACCGTATTGCCCTTTCTTTCAGTTTGATATGACACGTGACTTTTAAAATTGCCCTCATTCTTCCCTTCAACCGTTGATCACCTGAGCGTGACGTCATCGATGGCTATCGCGCTCGTAAGTGCCTTCAGTTGAGTGATTGTGTGACGTAACAAACAAAATGTCATCCGTGGAGTCCGATTTCAAAATATTTCGCGAGTCCCATCACGACCACTAAATCCTATACGGTTCAAGAAATCCTGCCAAAGTTGTGTCATTAATTATCACTTCTGTTTGTAAGAATGGTGTGGACTTTTTTGTTGATTAGAGCTGGTAGTATTAGATTTTTTTCTTCAAATGAACTGTACCGTATATTATTGTATGTATATAGCCCTATTGTAGCATTATTTATTATTACCTATACAAGGCATTTTAGCTGCTAAATAAAAGTCGTATTTTGCACGCTGCTCCGAATACGAAACCGGAGCGGGCAATATTTGCCATATTGGCCTCTTCCGGGTTTTCCCCCGTAGACCACTGTACTAAAGCCCAGTCAATATACTATAAATATCATCAAACAGTACGGTATCTTGCTGCAGTAGTAGTAGAAGTATTTATTTTCCGTTTTAAAAAACAAAATGAAACATACAATGAGATATATATACATGATAATACAAACGGATTGATAGCCTTGCTCTGCAATAACATGATACCATTGGTTTTCAGAGGATTCCAAGGTAACACATAGTACAATATATACAAACAGTACAATATAATGCAACAAATTTAACGATAATGTTCTGTATAAACGTTATGATTTTTGATGTAAATATGTTCATGTTTATTCAGGGCCCCATGGAAGACCACTACTTATTGGTGAATGGGCTTCCCTGACAAAAGATTAGAAATAAATAAATAAATAAATAAATAAAATACTTAAGAAAAACAAAAGGAGACGGGCAATGGAGAAAAATTAGGGAGGGATGTGATATGTACGAAATATGACTCTTCTTAATCTCAGGGTTATATTGGGCAGATTTTTTTTTTTAATTTACAATTTAAAGTGATAGCTGAAGGTGTTCACAGATGAGATGGAAATATGAGACTACTTATTAGAAACATTTTATGTATTTATTATTTATTTATTCAGCCTAATACGGGTAGTCCCTTCAGAGCCGCAAGGTATTAAACAAATCCTTGGCCCATATTTCTAGTACGTGTGATTTCTCAAGCATTCCTTCTCATGTTGCACTTATAATCATTTGTTTTAAAGATGAAACATTTACACATTTAATATGTTCAACAGTTATCAGTTATCAATCCATTTATAAACTTGTTATTTTTATTTTTATTTTTATTCAGCTTTTACTAATCGAAACCAAAGAAGAAGGGAGAGGGGAGTAAGTGGGATGGAGAGAAGGTTAAGGGAGGGGGAGACAAGATATAAACATGATATTAAAGGCAGGTGGCAGTGGAGAAATAAATATGTACACAAAGTCAATGAAAATGCTATTAAAACATGTATTCCAATTGTTTATACATCATGTGAACATCAGTTAAAGTCAATCCTCCACTTTCGAAAGTGAAGAGCAAGTTTATTAGTCTACCCATATTGGATAGTCTATACTCTAAATTTTGTTGGACTTAAATGAGTGCCTTAAAGGTATTACAAAGTTTTGGTATGGGGTCATGAATTTGGTTCAAATGAACATATTGGAAGCATATGCGATTTTACAATATTCAATGATCGTTGTCGCGGTTGAAATCGAGTCTAAAGTGATGAAATTGTAAATAATAAACTCTTTATGCTGTATAGCGCCCTCTCAATACTGATATTACTTTAGCTTTAAAACAATGTTTCTTGACTACAATCGACCGATTTGCTATTCTCGTTTGAAAATTGTATATCAGAACAGCATATTCTGAGATTTTCATGGTCACAGCTATCATGGAATAGCCTTAGGCGCTATTTGAAATATTTGAAATTTACCGGGAGCACCGGTAAATTTTGATTATTCAATTTGCTCGAAAGTAGAAGTGTTTTAGGGGCTAAATGTTTTAGTGCTAATAATACATCCACAGGGGCATCCAAATATATCAAAATTTTAAAGAATTACTATCCATCCAATTTCAGAATTTCCCCAAACGTTGCATTACCTTTAAATCCATGAATGTTTGGGGAGATCCCTCTCACTCTACAATTGTAAACGTAATATTTAAACAGCAAACTTGACGCTAAGATATTTAAGTATTAAGTTTAAATCCTGTTACTTTTGTGAGGCTTAAAAAATGATATTTTCGTGGTTCCTGTAATAACCCAGGAATCTTTTCGGGGTGTAGACATCGAGGGGGCACTGGTATCATGGTTCGGATGGAGGATGCACAGGCCTCACTCGAAAGATGAAATAAAATGTAAAAAGGCTATTCATTTCATTGATTAGGGGAGGGTGGGGAGGGGGCCGTATCATCTTCTTTTACGTTCCATTTCCCCTTGTTCCTCTTCTCTTTTCTCTTTTTTCTTGTTTTTTGTTTTGTTTTTGTTTTTGGTATTTTTTGTTTTTTTGGTATTCCTTTTTTTTGAGGGGGTTAGAAGTACAGCAATGATCGTTCTTCTACAGTTCATTAGTATTCTGCAGGGAGTATTCTGTCCCGAATGATGTGCATTTTCAAGGTCAATTGTCCTTTGACGTACATGAGGTGACAGAAGTAATTTGAGATGCAATTTGAACTTGGAGTTCTAGTAACGACGGGGAATAATTATGGGAGAAACCATGAACCTTCTCATGAACTTTCGTTGCCATTCGTTGATTAGGCATTATGCAGGAAATGTGAGAAATAAGAAATATTAAATAAGAAATATGGAATTTAAGAAAAAGAGCATTCCTCCCCTGACGAGATTTTCTTTTCCCTTTTGGAAGCGACACTCCTGGGGGTGTTTCACAAAGATCCTAAGTCGAACTTAACTCTAAGTTGGACTTAAAAATTATGGAGAGCCATTTATAGCCTTAAAATAAAATATATTCAAAAGCAAAAATTCAAGTATTTTAGAATTTTTATAAATTCCACATCAAGAACATGAAATCTCCTTGATAATAGAAAATATGAATGATTTGAATCAGCATTTTATGCCTTTTAAAATAACTTTTACAAAATATTTTCATAGATGCTAACGGCTTTCCATAATTGTTAAGTCCAACTTAGAGATGGATCTTTGTGAAACTATACACAGATTGTTAACTTAGCACAAAATTATATGATTTCGAAGGATAGCATTGGAACATGTTGACGAATTTTGCTCTCAGTGTAGTTATCTTTATACGGATAGAAACGATCGTGTGAGCATAAGAGATAAGGACAGTTGGGCTTATATGGAATACATATGGAAAGAAAAACAAAACAAAACAAACAAACAAACAAAGGGAGAAAAAGAGAGAGAATCGGAGATTTAGAGATAGGGCCTATATAGATAGATAGAGAGAGAGAGATATATATATATATATTTAACCTGCTTTAGTGACCACCTTTTTACAAAGTCCACCTGTCTTCAAAGACCACATTTTTAGTTTCCCTTGAAAATGGTTACTCATTGAAACATGTACTAAAGAACCTGTGTACAAAGACCACCTGTCTACAAAGACGGTCGCTATAGACAGGTTTGACTGTATATAATTATATATATATATATGTAGAGAGAGAGAGAGAGAGAGAGAGATTGAGAGAGATATAGAGTGAGAAATATAGAGTAAGAGAGATAGAGAGGGGGAGGGGTGGGAGGGGGGTGGGCTGAGAGTCCGTGCAGGTTTGACAAGGATCTACAATACCATCTCACATCGCGCGTAAAGTTCTATCTGAAGTTCAAGCGAACTTTAGCCAAAACCAATTTCGCGAATGCATTTCCCCACTCTTCACGTCACATAAATCGAGTGTTCAGAAGGAAAACGGGATAAATCCCTATCCAATCCAATTCAACTCCCAATTTGAATCCCAAGAAACATATTAGTTTCAATTGTTTTCTCATTTATTTTGATGAATTGTTTCGTCCTCCCAACGAATATATGATAGTCTAGAGGCGCAGACTCCCATTTGACAGTTGAACATAATTCCACATTAAAGGCTCTTGAGCAGAGTCTAGCTTTATGAGTCTCTGGCTGCGTAGGAGCAGTTAAAGTACCAAGTCTATGACTCGACCGTGTAGTCGGCATAGTCTCAAAGTTCAGACACAGTAAATAATATTTGTGTTATGTAAAACGACTGACAGGGTTTATGTGGCAGACTACGTATAGACAAACATTGCCTAGTGATAGTAGATAGAAATTGAGACTGTGATTGTATGGTACCGTATGCCGTTCAGAGTACCGGTACATTTGAAAAATGATATATAAGGTTATGAGGTCAAAGCAAGATACAATGAGCAACAACAATAAAAAGATGAAAAGGAGAAAGTGAAAAGTGGTGGTATAGAGTGAGGAGTGCAGAAGATGAGAGAATGGAAAGACAGAGAGAGAGAGAGAGAGAGCATGAGGGGGGATTTGTGGAGGTGAATGGGTAGGAGATAAAGTGGTAAATAAACTGAGGAATGATGATAGAGAGAGGGAAGAAAGGAAAGAGAAGGAGGGTGGGATGGATAGGGAGATAAGGATAGAGTGAGATTGAGAGATGGAGGAGGGAAAGACAGAAGAGAGAGAAAGAGAGAGAGAGAGCATGAGGGGGGATTTGGGGTGGTGAATGGGTAGGAGATAAAGTGGTAAATAAACTGAGGAATGATGATAGAGAGAGGGAAGAAAGGAAAGAGAAGGAGGGTGGGATGGATGGGGAGATAAGGATAGAGTGAGATTGAGAGATGGAGGAGGGAAAGACAGAAGAGAGAGAGAGAGAGAACGAAAACGGAAAAAACGGAAAGAGAACACTTACATTGATGACGTCATTCACAGAGTGCCACGAAAATCTCAAATCGTATTTCTCTCAGCATTTACACTCACACCTCAACGCCTTCAAAATGACACATCGCGACCATGCGAAGACTTTCCAAATCCAATGCGACTTAGACCTACACACTTGTGTCAAACTGTAGAAATTATATTTTTAACTGAAACATGAGATGTTTCTACGCTGTTTTTCGAAGACCCTATTCTGTTTATTGTTTTCGTCAAACACGAATGACCTTACGTGAACTTCACCATACCACCTCACCACAATATCACCTGCTGTGTTCCGCTCTACAGAAATAGCACAAGAAATAACCGGTGCGCAACTTCAGCATGATACCTAGCCTCGAATCCATGCGAAGAGAGTGTTATCTTTCAATAAAAATGTATAATAAAATGTACAATTTATAGACGAACATTTCAACTTTTCAATTGGTGTAAGAACGATAACTCTAAAATATTCATAACTCCAGACTCAGAGAAAATTAAGAAACCTTCCTCCGTAGGCAATTTTTTTTCTCACTTTTATATTCAAATATGACATGCTGTAAAGCCCAAGTCCGCTCCAATTTTCAAAAATTATAGCATGTTGTAAATAAATCAAAGGTTAAAACTGCCAAATATCACAGGCGTACTTCAATCAGGTGATTTTTAAGAGCGATTTTTGTTTCGGTTATTTCGAGCAAAACATTTAAATTGCTGTACGGATGTGACGTATGCTCCTCACAACGAAAGTGCCAGCAGTATTATATATATATACATGCTATTTTCGTAATGTAATCAAATAATGCATACGTCTTTGTTAAGTGCCTCGATACAAACTATTTCATTCACCTGATAAGAATAATAGTATTTCAATAGACAATAGAATCCGAACTGCAACATTAGGCTTTGCCAGGTAGGACAAACATTATGGCCCGAATTCACAAAGGAGGTTTGTAGACAAACCTAGGTTTATGTGCGTCATATGACGCGTTTTGACGCGTTTCAGACCGAGGTTTGTCTGAACCTTGGTCTGAAACGCAGCGAAACATTAACAAAAATTATTAAAAATAAGTCGGAGCACCATTTTCCAAAACCAAGTTATATTTGGGCTTTTTAGATTTTTGTCTATCCAATCAGCTCAACTTTTCAGTGGAGTGGACCTGTACTTTAAATATTGTAAATCATTCAAATAGTAAATTCTGTTTGAGCGTTAAGTAATTGCGTATTTATTATTTAATTAATTCGATTTAATGGCAATAATGTTATTTCGTTAGTTCCTTTCACCAAAATTAAATATAATATGTAACGTATATCAATTTTGTGTATCCACTATTAAGAATTATAGTAATAAATGATCATATCAAATCAAATCAACCAAAATATACTCTAAGCCTTGGAGCCAGACTATATAGGACTTCATGTCCCTAATCACAGGTGACAAGTTAATGACTCTTTTACCACCTGCTAATTGCCACAGTGGTATACCGAGTGTTGAGTGTAGGTGGCAGTAACACAATGTCTTATTACAGATGATGGTGACCAGCATGTTATTGAGACGATACAGGGCAGCGTTTCATGAAACCGTCATAAGTACAAGTTCACCGACATCCCATCGAAACGCGTGTTAAACTTAATACACGCATTTCAATAGGATGTCGGTGAACTTGTACTTAGGCGGTTTCGTGAGACGCTGCGCTGCTGTGCTACAGACAGCTGTCTCTCGGTGATCCTACATTTTCTCCAGCGGCAATCGGTCGTTTTCGTAATGTAATCAAATTTAATCCACAAATCTTTGTTAAGTGCCTTTTTACAACTTATTTCATTCACCTTTTACGAATAATTGTATTTCAATAGTCAGAATGCGAACTGCATACATAACGTGTTGTTAGGTAAGACAAGCCTTAATGTTTGTCCTACCTAGTACCTAACAACATGTAATATATGCATTTTGAATAAAACAGTTTGTAACGAGGCACTTAACAAAAGTTTGTGCATTAAATTTGATTACATTACGAACATGGCCTATATTGCTCCGGGATTTATTCGTCAAAGATATAGGGACATTAGTGTTAGCGTCAGGAACTACAGTGCGTCCCCTCCTGTAAAGTTCTGGGGGTGTTTCACAAAGACTAAGATCGACTTTAAGTTGGACTTAACTGTGGCAGGCCATTCATGCCACTAGTTGATATCACCATTGGTCGCTCAATTATGATCTTTAGATAATATTTTTTCCTTCAATAATGAACTATCAAGAAATATAAATTATGTAGATTTGTGACCATGATTTGTACGTCCCTTGAGAGACCAATGCCAGTAAATGGTGAGAGCAAATAGTGGTATGAACGGCCTGCCATATTTAAGTCCAACTTAAAGTTGATCTTAGTCTTTGTGAAACACCCCCAGGTCATTTATCTTTGTGCACATCGCTTCCTACGAACTTGGTACAATACTTTATGTTCGCTACTCTTATAGTCGACGAAAATAGTAAGCACGAAATAATCATGATAATTCTACGTTGCCCACGCACATGGTTAGTCTATGCCAATACCCACCATGTTCACCAAGGTGATGAATTGGCATGATTATTCCGTATGCAACACATACCCATTACCAATTACCAATAATATTGTCCATTTCCCATTACCAATAACCTATTACCAGTTAACTATTACCCACTGCCCATTACCAATTCCCAGCCGCCGCCTATACCCATTTCCTATTACCTCTTTCCCGTTAGCCATTACCCAGTACTAAATACCAATCACCAATCGCTAATAACCAATTACCTCTAACCAGTTACCCATTACCAATTCCTAATGTAACCAATGGCTATCATTATAGCATTTCCCATTACCTATTCCCCGTTAGCCATTACCCATTACCATTTACCAATCACCAATTTACCCCTCACTAATAGCCTATTACCACTAACCAGTTACCCATTACCAATTCCTAATGTAACCAATGACTAGCATTATAGCATTTCCCATTACCTATTTCCCGTTAGCCATTACCCATTACCAAATACCAATCACCAATTTTACCCTCACTAATAACCTTTTACCACTAACCGGTTACCCATTACCAATTCCTAATGTAACGAGTGACTATCAGTATAGCATTTCACATTACCTATTCCCCGTTAGCCATTACCCATTACCATTTACCAATCACCAATTTACCCCTCACTAATAGCCTATTTCCACTAACCAGTTACCCATTACCAATTCATAATGTAACGAGTGACTATCATTATAGCATTTCCCATTACCTATTCCCCGTTAGCCATTACCCATTACCAATTACCAATCACCAATTTACCCCTCACTAATAACCTATTACCCCTAACCAGTTACCCATTACCAATTGCTAATGTAATCAATGACTAGCATTATAGCATTTCCCATTACCTATTCCCCGTTAGCCATCACCCATTACTAAATACTAATCACCAATCTACCCCTCACTAATAACCTATTATCACTTACCAGTTACCCATTACCAATTCCCAATGTAACCAATAACTATCATTATAGCAAACGAGAAATCACTAACAGCTATTTCCTTAAACACCTCCACCGTACGCTTGATATATCGCTTGTCTTGGATGATAAATTTGCATATTTCATATGCAGCCTGCCAATTATAGTACCTATTACCATTACAATAATCAATTACTATTTTTAAAGCAAGCATGAAATCACAAGGCAGCCATTTTTCTTCGAAGCACCTACACCATATTACGTGTATAAGCGCAACACGTATGATACACAGCGGCCCCTAAATCTTCCATCAAATCCCCGGCATTCGTGGAGAATATTTCTTGAGTTATCGCTTGTCTTTATAGGTGATGCATTCCCTAAAGAAAAACCGAAGATGGAGGAAGATTTGGACTGATCACATTGATTGATCGGTCAGGATTATAATGCCTGCGGTGCCGGATTACGAGTCGCAGACAAGGTATTCGAAGAAAATCAGAAACAATTTGATCATGGGAATTCCTGCGATAAATCACTCTGTTTTGTTGTACCTGGTTAGTAACATCATACGTAGAATCCTCTATCTCCAGACAGTGAAAATTTGCGGTCGTTTATTTTATTCTGAAAGCATTTTTGAGAAATGTTGACATATGACATTAACATCTTGTCATCCTGTCTGTCCGTAATGGATTTGAAATACGAGATTTCAAAGTCTTTTGTATTTTGTCTGGACAGCGCAAATTTACATTTTGCATTGGAAACTGCATGTCTACTTCATGACTTGGAGGTCTGGATGACAACCTTTTTTGCGCTGAAGTGTGTGGTTCCTTATTCAAGGTGATGATATTGATGGTGGTGGTGGTCGTCGTAGCGGTGGTGATGATGATGATGATGATGTGATGGTGGTGATTATATTGGTGGTGGTGGTTGTCGTAGTGGTGGTGATGAGGAGGATTGTGATGATGATGATGATGATGGTGGTTGTGGTGATGAGGATGATGATGATGATGGTGGTGGTGGTAGTAGTGGTGGTGGTGATGATGATGATAATGATGGGATGGTGAAGGTGGTGGTGGTGGTGATGATGAGGATGACGATGATGGTGGTGGTGGTGGTGATGGGGATGATGATGATGGTGGTGGTGGTGGTGATGATGAGGATGATGATGTGATGGTGGTGATGGTGGTGGTGGTGGTGATGATGACGATAATGATGGAAATGTCGATGGTGACGAAGATGAAGATGATGAAGATGATGAGGATAATGATGATGATGGTGGTGGTAGTGATGATGATTATGGTGAAGATGATGATGATGCAGATGATGATGATGGTGGTGTAATGACGAAGACGATGATAATGATAATAATGATACCAATGGTGAGTGATTAAATTTTTTTTTTTTAGCAGATGTTTCTGCATTTATTAATAAATCAAATACAAAACATTTAAATAACAATAATAGTATATAATATAATTGATTTACATCAAGTGACAACTGAAATACACACACAAAAATGCATATATAACATATATAATCAAAGAATTAAAATAAATGCAGGGGCCAACTATCATAAGCATAAAAGCTTGAATCGATAGCAGCCGGGAAAGGGGGTACATGACGCTGTTATAGGATAATTTAGGATAATAATGTGTCACGTATAGAGATTTTTTCAGAAAGTATCTAAATAAAAAGTGGAAAGAAAGTGAAAAATATTGCAAGTGTGTGCAAGTGGGTGTGTGTGCAGGTGAAGTAAGTGTTTGATTCGTATTGATCATGGACTGGTCGTCTAAAATTAATTTATTTTAAACAATTAAAACCGTTAAGACCCTAATAATGTTAATGAATACTTGGATATTAAATATTTTTTCATCGAGGCTTTGAATGAACAAAGAGATGCAGAGTGTTTAATATTGTCGGGTAAATCATTCCAAATATCTGGGCCATGGTGTCTTATTGATTTATAGGCCATAATAATTTTTGGGTTAGTTAAATGGAAGTCGGATGAGTGTCGTGTAGGATATGAATGTATATTACTATTGTAAACAAAAATATTTCGAAATGCCAAAGGTATGGTATTTATCCAAAATTTATACATAAAGATTGCAGTGTGAAAATGTGAATATCAGCGATTTGTAATGTTTTTAGTTTATAAAATATTGGATCAGTATGGGCTAAATAATGTGAATGTGTACAAAGACGGAGTGCTTTTTTGGAGACGATATATTAACATAATTTTCATCTTATTACTATTACCCCATACTATGTTACAATAAGATATGTATGACAAAATGAAAGAATTGTATAGCATAAATAGTGACTTTTGTGATAGATAATATTTTAATTTATATAAAATGCCTATGCCTCTCGAGACTAACATGCAAATGTTGTTAATATGACTATTCCAAGTTAGATTTGAATCAATCATTACACCTAAGAATTTTGTAACTTCTTTTTCGATTATGGGCATGTCATCTATAAAAATATTATAATGAAGTACATGTTTAGAGTGTATGTTTTTGAAATAAATACAATTAGTCTTATTAATATTTAGAGAGAGTTTATTGGATTTGAACCAAAATGATAATTTATTTAATTCTAAATTGAGGGTTGTAATAAGAATGCTTAAGTCTTTATGTGAATAAAATACGTTAGTATCGTCTGCAAACAAAACGTATGTTAGAGTGGTGATGCATTAACAATATCATTCATATATACTAAAAAAAGTAAGGGACCTAAGATAGAGCCTTGTGGTACTCCGCACTTTACGGTGGAAATATTTGATGTTTTAGATTTAAAAATAACATATTGCTGTCTATTACGCAAATAGTCTTCAAACCAAGAAAGTACAATCCCTCTAACGCCATATGCTTTTAATTTATGAATTAATATACGATGGTCCATGGTATCGAATGCCTTCGATAAGTCCATGAAAACGCCTACAATGTGTTCTTTTTAGAGAGGGAATCAGTTATTTTGTCACATAATTGCAGAATAGCATAATCAGTAGAGTGATTCTCTCTAAATCCATATTGATTAGGAATTAATAAGTTATTCATATTTAAGAAAGAATATAACCGTTTATATACTATTTTTTCTAATATTTTCGAAATGCTTGGTAGTAAAGAAATTGGTCGGTAGTTTGTAATTTTAGACTGATCGTCTTTTTTGTATATCGGAATTATTTTCGCAATTTTTAGTTGGTCGGGAAAAATCCCATGGGAAAGAGATAAGTTAAAGATATGTGATAACGGGAAGCTATGAAGTGAATTATTTGTTGTAATAAAGATACACTTAATTCATCATAGCCGCTAGATTTACTGCATTTTAATGAACGAACAATTTCTAAAATCTCTTGAACATTTGTTGGATTAAAAATAAGGATTGATTAACGTTTTTATTTAAGTATTTCAAAAAATCATTCTTTTCATTGATTATTTTAGAAGCTAAATCCGGTCCAATATTAGTAAAGTATTTATTGAATGCCTCAGCAACATCATTCGGGTCTTTAATGTGATGCCCATTGTCATTAAATTCGATATCATTTGGAGTATCCTTTTTCTTCCCTAAAATGTCATTAATTGTTTGCCATAATGATTGATTATTATCTTTATTACTTTCAATTTTATTACAATAGTATAATTTACGTGACAAACGAATAATTGAAGTCAATTTATTACGGTACTTTTTATATTTATTTTGATTTTTATTTGTAGGTGATCGAAGTGATATTTTATATAAACGAATTCAGTAGATATTGATTTAAGTATACCTTGAGTAATCCATGGTCGTTTACTTTTCTTTTATTAGATTTAATTCTTGTGAGGGGCACATTTTTATCATAATGGCCAAGAAGTTTGTTTATGAATTTTTCATATGAACTGTTCACATCTCTTTCAAAATAAATATCATACCAATCTTCTTGACTCAAGTCTATTTTAAAGGATTCTAGATTACGCTTTGTTTCTTTACGTCGTGTTGTATGTTCTTTATTGGGAATTTTGTGTTTATCATTCGGACATATCGTAAATATGGGTAAATGGTCTGAAATATCATAGTATATTAATGGAAACGTTATCTAAAGTGATACTCTTCATACGGAATGTAATCAAAAACGATTCCATTTATTGGACGTAACCAAGAATCTGATGTTGGAGATCCCTACCCCCGGTCCCACTCCTCCCCAACACTTGTGCTCGCATTTTGAATATTGCATATCCATAGCACAAATAATGGATCGGGCGTAGCAACTAAGCACTCAGATTTGAAATCGAAACGGGACGAGCTCTCTCATGCCATGACAAATTTGCATTTAAACAGGATCGATCCAATATTTTCGGCGACTTTTGCTAATCAATACTTCGAGTTTGTCTAGGCCGCCACAGCCAGCGGTACACCAGCTGTTAGGCATGTCACCCGCCTCGATAGTAGTCTGCACGCACAAACCTCTTGTCAGTCGTATCATGCATAACAGAAGGTCTGAACTATAGAAGACTATACAGATACATCAGTCCATAGGCCCTGCACTGAAACTAATCCTATCACAACCAGAGACTGATTTATTGAGGCTCTGCCCAAGACTTTATGGAATCGTGTTTAAGTGTCAGGTGCGGGTTTGTGCCTGCA
Source organism: Mesocentrotus franciscanus (assembly GCA_037976565.1). Lineage (NCBI taxonomy): Eukaryota > Metazoa > Echinodermata > Echinoidea > Camarodonta > Strongylocentrotidae > Mesocentrotus > Mesocentrotus franciscanus. Next base: position 16,734,969 of record CP137684.1, on the reverse strand, counting down.
GATTACGTCGATAGGATATATGCGTGAAGCTGAACAGTGTCCTTCATCATCGCCCATTACCTCCCAGGACTATCTCTAAAAATGCATTATTTTGTGTTGTAATATGAGGATTAAATAAAAGTTCGGTTAATAAGTGCGAATCTAGGGTTTTGTAAAGGGGAGGGCATAATTCCGGAAGAAAAATGACAAGTAAAAAAAGAAGGGTCATCATATTTTCCACTTGCTAATTTATTGAAACTATCTCTGATAAGAAAAACAGGAGAAAAGGGGGGGAACGGATGGATGGGGGATCCTACTCCCGTAAACCCCTCTTGATCCGCCTATGGTTTAAGGAAAATCCAACCTTGGCAAAGAATTCTTAGTACTCTAAAAATAGCAGCAAAATAAGGTGAAAATTTAAATGAAATCGGACAAAAAACCAAGAAAATTATCATATTTTTAAAAGTTGTAATCACTATATATTTTCTGTGCACTTGGAATTGGCTGAATCGGACAACTTTCTTATCTATTTCAACACACAAAATAACTAAAATGTCATTTTTGTTTCAAAATGTATAAACAGGAGGGTCTTTTCGTTTTAGAGGACGTATAATAACTTGCTACCAATAATATATTTTGGGTAGTGACCAAAGGGAGTAGGCACTTCATTAATGATATTACAGCATATACGGCCGTTTCTAGACGTAGATTTTCCCGTGATCCATCATTACATTGTGATGTGAGAAACACCGCTCTGCTCAGAAACACGGCGTGAAAATAGCCGTGTGATGGTGTCTGTGGACATTGATGACAATGACGTCATTTCGCTTTCGCGTCAGACCGGAGCCGTGTTTCATAAATCTCATTTTCAATAGCGATGTACAATGATTGTTTTATAGATAAATATTATTACAATCATTGTTCATATAGACAATTTTAGTTCTGATTGTGCTGTTAATGATATATATTGGAATTAAATGTATTGAACATGTTCGCTTATGGACATTGGTCAGGCCAACATTATCCAGGTGCTAGAAATCTTGATGCTCCTTCCAATCAAGTTTAGGCAGTGTTATGAGTGGGGAACAAAAATTCAAATCACACGCGATTAGACGAATGTATAGTACAATGTATACTTACATGGGAAAATACGGTAAGTTGAACAGGTGTTTTGACATAATACTCGAACGCATTGTCTGCGCACCTCATTGCCTGAAAGTGAAATTAAGGACAAAATTTGTGGGTGATTGGTCGCAAATCATTACTAGAGCAATATAGTTTGATAGCTCTCCTATTCTTCGGATGTCAGCTTCAAAGAATATCATAGTATAAAAGTCACCTTAAAAGGATTGCTCTTAAATGCTGTTATATTCGCATTTCGCAATATGACGAGAGATAGGTGAAACTTTTAGACGTGGGTGTTTGCACGTGCGTGGATGTGTGCGTGTGTTTGTGCGTGTGTGTGTATGTGTAGTCCCATATACCCATTTTAGTGCAGTGCATGTGATTTTTCAGCAAGATGATCATTCGAAAACCTCACAGTGTACTTGAATTATATGTACAACATTAAATCAACCTATCCCAAATGGTTCTACACGATTTCTTAACACAATGTAATCAGCTGATCAGTACTCGATTTTACCTTTTAGTTTTAAAGGAAGTGTAGCATGATGATACAATGTATTAAAAATCAAAATGGCCGCAAACGGCCACCTGTCTACAACGGCCACTATTTGTGTTTCCCTTGGGTGGTCGCTATAGACAGGTTTGACTGTACTATGTGTCTTTCCCGTGGCCTTACTCGGGGCCAATCGGGTATATATGACTACGGACGACGCGACCGCAGCATTCACGTGCGTGCAACATACGCGAAACCGAAGCGTGAGGAGAACTTCGGTCTGTTTCGCGAACGCTAGCGCGCGCTGACCAAGTAGAGATTAAGTCGCTGACTACCGTTAATGAAGTCCATTCGTTTACGTGCAGTTGTCCAAAAGAAGACGTAGATGGCGTTAACCAGTATTTGCCATGCTACACTCCCTTTAACAAGTGTTGTTACGTATGACCTATAGACATGTATGCATTAATGCATGAACACATCGGTACCAAAATGTGAAATGCAGCACATAACTCTCTGGTAATTGATGGCGAGTTAAACCACACGCCTCTTTGCTTACATATGATGCTCCCGTAAATCCAATGAATTACGATTGCGTACGGCGGAAAAAATAATCGAATCCATCAATCAAAGAACAATGTGCGCCTGTCACGGTCATATATACTCAACGAGCTTGATTGTATTTATTCATGTGGTATGAGAGTAATAGGTTAGGTTAATGATTTGTCGTTGAGGCATCGTAGTCGAGTGGTTCATGCAAAGGTCGCAGGTTCGATCCACGGCACGGCTATATTCAAACAAGGCATTTTATCTACATCGCTTCTCTCCACCCATGGTTATAGCTTAAATGAACGTATCAGTATCGTTGCTCATGTAGTTGGAGAGTAATAGACTTGTTGTGTTTATTGTCGTAGAGGTGTCGTTATAGAGGGGTTAAAAGTAAACACTTGACTAGAATTTCGAAGGCCATGGGTTCGATACCCGGTACCTGTGCTCTTAAGTAAGGCATTTCATCTAAATTGCTTCTGTCCAGCCATGGTCATAGATACCCATTGAACATAATCTTTATTCGTATGGCTTGAGAGTAATAGGTTTGTCGCAGTTATTGTCGTAGAGGTGTCGTAGTCGAGCGGTTAGAAAAATTGACTGGAAAAACAAAGTCTCGGATTCGATCCCCGGCACTGCTATTCACATTGCTCCTTGTTAAATGGGTACCCGGTAGGATGCGAACGGCATTGTAGTTTGCTCAGCATTGTCTTTAATTTGGTGATTGTGTGTCCTCCCAACTTTGAGGCAATTTCATTCCAAATATTTCATTCCAAATAAGGATGTTTGTTCAGCCGCAACCACATTTTAACTTTAAAAAAAAACACACAAAAATCAACACTCCAGCTGTTCCTTTAATTGCCCCATAATGGGAAACATAATTTTCCTCATGATAGGTATTTTTTGACCAAATATTGTTTTACAGTGGCATATGATATTAAACTTTTCCATTGTATGAATTGCTACACAAGAAAAAAGAAGAGAGAAATTCAAGAACAACATTATTTTTGTTTAGACAGTGCAGCCCGACATCCTTACTGAAATGAAGTGGAGAGCTTAATTGTATTTTCCTTATACAGTATACCATCATCAAACATTCTCTTTAAACGTTTAAAAGTTTATTTATCATAGTTTTCTAATTCTATTACTACTGATTCGACCAAAATGGTGGCGAAATTTCTACGGGCGACGCGTGAACTTTACAAAGAGGTTGCATGTTTCGCCTTCTCAATTTGCTTGACATTTCCACAATCGCCCCTCGACGTTTCGTTTACGCGCAAAATGCAAATGATATTGGTTGATACGCTTAAGCCCCAATTTACACTGACCCGGAGGCGACTATGGAGGTTCGGTTCGCAGTCTTAAAGACTCGGATTGGATACAGATTGGAAACATAAAAAACTAAAATCTATCATCGTTGATAATACGGTGCTCTTCTCCCAGAGGCTGGGACACTGCAATCATACTAGTATTACCCCGGCTTTTTTTAGCCGAGCTACGCCATACTTGATAAGGCGCTCATTGCGAGCATGAAAGGGATTTGAATACCTACCAGGAACCCATTTACCTCACCTGGGTGGAGATTGGCGAAAAGAGATTAATGACTTGCCAAAGGACATCTGTGCCGCGGCGGGATTCGAACCGCGCCCCTTGTGGTCCACAGTCTGATGACGTATCCAGTAGACCACAACATCTTTTTATACATGTAGCATGAAAAACACTAATGCAGGTATACACATATATATATTACTAATTGTTAGTAGTCTTGTTTAATAGCTCCCAGTATGCTCGTACGTCTGTAACGCTCATCTGGGACGAAACGCTTAATGATAAATAGCATTTAATGATAAATAACGTGTAGTGTCAATTTAGTTCCACGCTATGAAAACTATATTTATTGTTATCATCAGAACTCCCGACCTGTACATGATATTTCATGCCTAACATAACTCTGATGAAGAAGAACAAAATGTTATTATCCAAATTATCTTGGTGGGGAGATAAAGAAATTACTTGACCACAAAGTCACCAGAAATATTGTTTACGCCTTAGGCGACAATGGCTAAATAATTTTGTTATGATATTCATCCGATTGTAACATTTATTGTAAAATTAGCTCCACGCTATGAAAGTTGGATTTATTGTCATCATCAGAACGACCGACCAGCAAACGATATTTCCTGCCTGAGATAAGGCAGATGAAAACAAATATTGTTATCCAAATTATCTTCGTGGGGAGAGAAAGAAATATCTTGACCACAAAGTCACCAGAAATATTATTTACGCCTTAGGCGACAAAGGCTAGGTCTGAGATCCATCCGAAATATCTTGTTTTTGCATATTGTTTGTGGACAGACTAAACGAGAAACGGAATGCGGCCAACCACATTTCTATAAAAAAAAAACGATGACAAGATTTGTTGGGTGTATTTTCTTTCTTTTTATTCATTTTTTGAGGGTATGGCAGGTGCTTAGCACGAGGCCACCGTAGGACATACATCACGCTCTGTTATTGAAAATCAAGGATTGATTATTTGTGTTGTGGTGTAGTGGTTAAGTCTCCCGACCATGAATCACAAGGTACAGGGTTCGAATCCCTGCCTCAGCATTTTGGCAAGACATGACTCTGCATTTGCCACACTCGAACCAGGTGTAGGGAGTGGGTACCTGATGGAATTCAATGAGTGTTAGGGTTGCCGGAGCTAAAATCGGGGTAATAACATCAAAAGTCCTTAGGAAGTGAATAAAAACAAAGACTAAGAATAACTTTAAGTTGGACTTAATTATGGCAGGCCGTTCATGCCACTGTTTGCTCTCACCATTGGTCTCTCAATTATGATCTTTAGATAATATTTTTTCCTTCAATAATGAACTATAAAAAAAGGTAAATTCTGTAGATTTGCGACCACGATTTGTACGTCCCTAGAGAAACCAGTGCCAGGAATGGTTAGAGGAACTAGTGGCATGAACGGCCTGCCATAGTTAAGTCCAACTTAAAGTCGATCTTAGTCTTTGTGAAACACTCCCCTGGTCATGCAATTGCAATGTGAAAGAAACTGCGTGGAAGTGATTGGAAAGGTTTGATCATTTAGCACATTATAGTATTGGTGTATACTATGAGGTTTTGGAATCATCAAAATGATAAGATATTAGCACAGTCTTGCTAAGAGTCACATGCACTGTACACACAAAATAATGTGTCTATGGGACTACACAGATAATATTATGTGGCATGAAAGTTGTGTTTTACAACCTGTAGCTGGTATGCTTATCATATTTCCGAACATGAAGGCATTTGAAGAGCCATCTTTTCCAGGGTACTCTTTTTTCTTCTGCGATACTCTATTACACCAAGCTCGTAACTCCTTGATCACACTAACATAAACATCATTAAAAGGCTCTCAAATTATTTTTCACCTTTCCTAGTTTCCTAGAACTCAACCTTCTCTCTGATTGATACTATTCTCATCCCGCATCACTAAATGGAAAAACGGTCCAGAATAAAAGGTGGAGAACATTTCAAGAGAGACTTTTTGTCAAGCACAATTGGTTGAGAAATGGTACCGCAATCGAAGTGCACGGCGGGAGGAAATAAAGTCAAGTCAAGTCGGAAAAACAATCATCCCACTTTGATGATTATTCTTTAAGATGGGAAAGAAATCAAAGTCCCATTTCGACTTGATATAGTTTTTCGAAGAAAACGAAGGCAACCGAGACAACGGGCACAAGAAGAAAAAAAGCCCGGGTAATGAATAATTCATTGCCAATTTGAAGAGCACTTGGGATCAGGAAATTAAATCCCCGGGCTTAGATGAGAGTGTAGAAATACAGGAGGCGGTAAACTTGGAGATAATGCCTGATTTGTGAGGAGGAGGAAATTGTATTTGCTTATATTAGTTTGATCTGTAGGTATATCAAGCAGTCTGACAGGTAGGTCATTATCATAGTCTGCGGAAACAGACAGTGGTTGATATTAATTTGTAAAAACTGTATAAAGTGGTTAAAACAATGGTCACCAATGACATCATAATCATAATTGAAAAGGCGCTACATAAACCCAATTAGTATTAATCCGGTAACTGAATATTGTTATTATAATTATTATTATTATCATTATTATTATTAATAGTATTTTTATTATTATTATTATCATTATTATTTTTTTCTTCCCCTTTCACAGGGTTCTTTATTTTCAAAACAAATTCCATCATATACAGTATATCCATACATTATATACAAATAATTAAAGAAATAATTTCCATACATAATAGCTAAACAAAGATAATAATCATCACCACCGAAAACTTTGTGGCAGATAAAAACAAACATTTACCACAAAATTAGTATTTTAAATACATAAGAAAATACCAAACATAAAATAGATGATCATGTTCGTGTTGGCACATTTCCATCACTCTCAAAATAGTTTCGAAAGTCAAACCATTTCTTTTTTAATTTATTTCTCTCTGAGATTTGTTTGGTATATATATTTTTCCATTTCATAATAACGTTTTACAGCTGATGAAATGAAGGAAGTTGATTTCGTAATTTGGCTGAAAATATTTCTTGTCTTACAACCATCGAAATACAGTTGAGTGCATTATTATTGCTACCGCAAAATCCAAACAATCTATTTTGATTTGTAAGTATGTAATTATTATTATTACTATTATCTATAATTATCATTATCATTATTATTATCAGCAGTAGTAGTAATAGAAGACATACTAGAAGTAGTAGTAGTAGTAGTAGTAGTAGTAGTAGTAGTAATAGTAGTAGTAGTAGTAGTAGTAGTAGTAGTAGTAGTAGTAGTAGTAGTAGTAGTATAATAGTAGTATAGAAGTAGTAGTAGTAGTAGTAGTATAATTTTTGTTGTTGTTATCATTATTTCCATTGTGTTCTTTCCCGCAGGGCTGCTACTTTAAAATACCCGTATTGAAAAGAATATTTTGTTGCTTCATCTTTATAAGGTCTCTGGCATTTGTGGACAGAGTTCGCTCAAACTAATCACACGCTCGTGTGCCATAGTCGTAAACGTCATTATACCAATAGTGTCAAAAGGGCCCCAAATTAAGGGGGGTATTTCATGAATATTAGAAATTATATTATCGACGTTATTACATGATTTTAAAAATGTATCAAAGTAATCCGCTTGATCTCTGCAAGGGGTCATTAAAGACGGAGCAAAAATAGAACGCCATTAAGCTACAGGCCATTAACTTTGTTCTGATCATTTTACTTTTACTTTTTATCATGTCTCGCCGGAACTTGCTTGCCGCAGCCCCTCTCTATTTCTGTTTCCTTCTTTGTCTCTTTTCATTCTTCCCGTTTCTTTATTTCTTTATTATCTCTCTCTCTCTTTCATACATATTTTGTATCTTTATTTATATACTCTGTTGCTTGTGTATTTCTTAAAGTTAAACGGACGCACTCTCTGTTTGTATTCAACATTTTCCTCACATCATCTCTCTCTTTAGGCATATTTCTTCATCTTTTTTTATTTACAACTAAATTATTTATACCCTTGTAAACTTGATGTTGTTTTGTGTTTTTCGCATCTCGGTGGACCGGTTGAATTAGGGCCTTTGTTGAATACTTTTAGATGTAAGCCCTAATGCGTCACATTCTCAAGAAACATAAATCGGGAAAAATCTATTTTTTACATACTTAAACATAAAACTTTTTTAAGGGTTTGAAAAAGTTAGTTGTTAGCATATTTACATGTATATTTGTATCCCTCTTCTTTCCAACTTTATTGTAAAATCGCTCACATCGTTCAATACAATCATTGAAAATTACAAATAGATAAAATAACAATGTAATCGTATCACTTTTTTATAAAATTTGTATTGTTGCCTTAATGCAATATTATAGAATGTCGTAGTAATCCGTTTTTATTTTGAGAAGTGGAATGGAAATTAAAATCAAATAAAAACCCCCTTCCCAAAAAAGGAAGAATATACATTTGATATGATCAGCATCCCAATCTAAATATTGTTATGCTTGCTTTATTATTTTCGCTTTGTAATTTGTTTATGTTTCTCTCTTGTTTATTCGATCATAAGCTATTTATATCTAATTTAATGGGTGTTTATTTTTGGTGAATTTAGTGCATTAATGACTCGGGGGAGCAACGGGCTAGATTGCTTTTCGCTGAAGTATGCATTACACATGATAAAGATATATTTCAGGAGGCGTACGCCTATATACACGGCGCCTGCCTCGTTAGAGAGTAGGTCGAGTTCTGAGAAAGGTTAAACAGAATTTATAGGCCTTTCCATTCCTCTTCCGTTAGTGTGGAAGAGCCGAACAGAAGAGTATCGAACATAATAAATGTCCCCCAAAAAGGATGGCTCTCCAAATTCCCTCAATATGACGAGTAACAGCTAAAGGTTGTGCACGGACCACACTTCCATGCCACATGTTTGTGTAGTCCCCTGTACGCAATTATGTGTAGAGCGCACGTGACTTTTTTTTAGCAAGAATGGACCAATTTCTTATCATTTTGATGATTCCAAAACTCACAATTTTACGTCTAGGCCTACACCAATACGTATGTGCTACATGATCAACCTTTTACAATCACTTCTACACAGTTTCTTTCACATACGACTCTCTTGGAGTCCGAAGAAACCGCAAGGGTCGTAAGATTTAGAACGGTTAGTAGTATCGTTTCACTAATCAATTATCCGTCAAAACTTTTTGAGGAGAAGTCCGAACTTGACAGGCGAATCGCTCAGTCCAGATTCAAAATTGAAAATACCTTGAAAATAAGAGGGATTGGAAATAAACCCTTAGGCGGGGAGACGTCGGAAGAAAGAGAGAAGGTGTCGATGCAAGCTAGATCATGGATACACTTTCATCCCCTGTGTATGTTTGTATGACAGTATGTCGGGCATAAATCATCACGACAAGTCTCTACAGTTTTTATTTTTCGATTAACACCTATTGGCGATCACTCAAGAGATATTACAATATCAGTGACTGTTCTAAATATAATATGGAGCGCTTCTGCTGCTAGAAAGTTTCAAGTATGAGCAAAAAGGTTTCTGGGTTAAAGCAGAAACATGTCTTTGCTTGAAGTCTGGCGCTTGGTCATTAGGCATTGTAACGGATAGGACTTTATTTTGTTTCAGTTTCTCTATTTCCTTGGTTTGTTTTTGTTGTTGTCGTGGGTTTTCGTTGATTTACTTTTACGTTATCCTTATGTTTATCGAGTTGTTCTCGATTATCTCTCTCCGATATCTTATCTCTTATGTCCATAGTTGCAACTAAGTTACGATTAATATCAACCCTTTTTAAAGGCATCGTTTAACAATTTTAAATCTGAGATGCATGGCCCTATGAGTTATCAGGGTCTGTGATATGGTGTAATATTGAAGCCCTAAAAAATTGTTTAATACAATACTCATTTCTCCCAATAGACTGTAGTGTTATAAAAACCGATAGGAAAACGAAAAATGAAATTTCGATTTCCAATCATAAATATCTTGATAATCAGACAGGCGATCGGCTTGTAAAAGTCATAGGATTCCTGACTGACCTAAAGGTGTATAATTATGATTGCAGCATGAGCTAAATCCAGGATTTTGTTTCAGAATCTGAGGCAATGTTACCGAGTCACTTTAAGACGTTGCCTTGAAATGCATAATTATGTTGTACATGTACATACGTCGCCAGGATGTACGAAAAGAGAACAGTCCAGGCAATGGACTAGTTTGGAGACAGTGACGAGTGTAAACGGCCCTCTGTGAATTGATGATTCTATATCTCATCTGTTCTTGCGCTGAATGTAAAGAAATACTCTACTTCCTAGTGATGTCATTCACTCCACTTAAAGATGCAGAGGCCTTCTTCCCCCCAATAGTTAATAATGATGGTGATAGTAATAATAATTATAATAATAATAACAATGATAATAATACTAATAATAATTATAAAAAATGATAATAGTAATAATAATAATAATCATAATAATAATCATAATAATAATAATAATAATGATGATGTTATTAATAATGATAATAATAATAATAATAAAACAATAATAATAATAATAATAATCATGATGTTATTAATAATGATAATAATAATAATAAAATAATAATAATGATAATAATAATAAAAAAAAAATAATGATGATAATAATGATGATAATGATGATGATAATAATGATGATGTTATTAATAATAATAATAATAATAATAATAATAATAAAATAATAATAATAATAATAATAATCATGATGTTATTAATAATGATAATAATAATAATAAAATAATAATAATAATGATAATAATAATAATAAAATAAAAAATAATAATGATGATAATGATGATGATAATGATGATGATGATAATAATATGCCGTTCTTGAAAACATTATGATATAACGTCTCTATTCGCTTCCAAATGGCTTTGGATATTATTACCCAGCTTTAGCTCTGGCGAACCGTATATATATATAGCGCTCAGTGCATTCAAGGAACGAACCCTACCAGGTACCCACTTACTACACCTGGGTCGGATGTGGCAAATGTAGAATAAAAGGACATTCGTGTAGCGGCGAGATGCGAACCTCGTACCTTGTGGTTCAAAGTCCGGAGACTTATCCACTAGTCCAAAATATCTCTCGATTACTAAATCATTGAAATTAAACAAATGTAATAATACCTACATTAAAAAAAACACTTGCTTTGGATATTCATGAAGATTTTTGTGTGTACATTGTCTCTTTATTGTTTAACTGAGAAGTACAAAGGGTTCCACATTATTGAGGGGAAATTCATAGTAACAAAATGAAAAAAGTTTTGTACAAACTTCATCTGTCATATGAGTGGCGTTTTATCAGTGATTTTCGATTAATGGTAATATGGGTTTCTCGTAAAATGTTAAGATTAAAAAAAAATCAATGTCGATGAAACTTGATATGTTATCACTATCCCATTCTGATCCTGGTATAATGGTGCCTTATGACCTACATATTGCAGCCACGCTATTTCTCTATTCCATTGTCGTCTCTTGTTCTATTCGTGTACTTCCCTCGATAAATTATCTGAACAAATCTTCCAAATGTTGATGCTAAATCCGGCAATGCTGTTCCATTTGTAAGGTCAGGTAATACACCTCTATTATACGACAGTTGTAATGTTGAAAAACAAGGTGGTCAAATTGATCAGATGAAACAGAAACATGCAATGCAATTCGCGAAGCTCCGTGCAACAAATGGAAATGAATTTAGCGACCTTCCTCGCTTTCAGGCACATTCATCCGTATGGTATCCCTAATGAGAAGAGACATTTGAATCGGTGTATTATTTTCCAATCTATCTCGCGATGAGTCTCGAGGATCGTATAAATCAGAAACGCATTTCATCTAAGCGCTTGCAGTGGTCGATAAAAACATTGGATAGATTGCTCGGGTGATGGTGAATGACAGAAAGGTTGGTTTTTGTTCGTTGTTTCGCCAAGAGGGCAGATACGTTTTAGCTATTGACCCCTTTTTCCTTACAAGAAACATAACACATGTTGCATAGCAATATTGATGTGCATCTGGGCCCTGTTTCATAAAACTTGATATCAATAACAAGTTACAAGCTACTGTTATAAGCTACTGAAATCATGGCATCTGATTGGCTGAGAGCAAATTTGTCATAAAAATTTAGCATTTGTTATAGATAACAAGTTTTATGATACCGCCCCCTGATGCGCCTATGTTTAGCTTTGCTTCAGCAGGGATGTTGTAGGGGTGACGTCATTACCTCCGTCCTTTTTTAATTTTCGTTGTTACATTTGCGTTTTTATTTATGTCCGCCAATTTACACTTTGAGGTAATACTAGTCTTTTTAATCAATACCCCAATGTCATTTGGGCCCCCGTCTTATAAAGAGTTGCAAATAATCGCAACTTATTTGCTATTGGTATCAATCACAACTAGTCTATGACACATAACAGATAAGAGACTGCAAACTTGCGGTTGATTGGAGGTCTTGCGATTGATTTGGATCAATCAAAATTAATTTAAATTCAGGGCTCTATCAACAAGTCTACTAGTCCTAATGTTCATAAAAGAATTGTGTGTGCGTGGGGGGATTGCCCGACGCTATACACAGTGTGGAAATTGTGTAATGCGTGATTGTGTTCGAAATCACGTGTCCGTGATGCTCTCTATATCCATTAATCCATAGTTAACCCTTTAACAAAACCTTTTAATCAGTTAGAAAACTCTTTAATTTGTCGACAAACCGATCAAAATAATCCCCCTTTTAAGCCATGACTCTTACCATGCTTAGACTCGACGATACCAACCCCATTGCAAAATGCTGCAAAGTACTGCGCTTCCATACGTCTATCCGTCGTAATATACGTTTCAATGCGAATGGGAAGGGATGGCGATGAAAAGGCGACCTTCAATTGCATTTTGAGTATGACGTTAGATGCCCTTTTTTCTTTTCCACTGACTCGGTTGACTGCCATGTCCTATACACAGGATTTTCTCTGTGTATTCATCTTGGAAACACTTCATTTTTTGACAGGTTTACTCTTTTTTTGTCGACTAATTGTTGCACCACAATACACGATCGCAAAGACTTGCGATATATCGTTTATGGTTACTTTTGTAATATCTTATTTGTTTATTTACTCGTGTAATACACTATTTATTAACTTTCTTTTAAAATACCTTATTTGTTGTATTCATGCTTCTCTAATTGTAGTTTATATCACTACATTCATTTACTTACTTGTGTAATACTTTAATTAGTTACTTTAATTACGGTTATACTGTTTTAATACTCACTTGAGTTATACTTTGTTTTTTATATTATTTTATTTGTATATGGCTTAGTTGCAATTGCAGGGCCACATGGAAGACCAACAAAATGATTTTTAAAAATATTTAAAAGACAAAAATAAATTCCTTGATTGATTATTTTACAATTCAAGATTTTCACTCACCATGCACGGGGAGCTAGAGGGGGGGGGGGGACATCCAATCCCGCCACTTGTGAGAGAGGTGCATTCCATTTGGCGCGAAAACAAATATATCACCTTACCATCCGCACGCTTATGAAGTATTCCGAAATTTTCGCATTATTCCATGATTCTGACACGTGAGCATCGCATCCATTTTCCCTCAACTCAAGATCTCAGTGAAGTTAGGAGAAAAAAGTAGCTGCTCGAGGTACGTCGCATGCATACCCTGTCCCATCCTACATTCCATAAAAGGTGTAAGACTGACATTATTTATGAGAAAAACTTAAAGCCCGTGAACAGATTTGGTGGCAAAAAGGAAATGGGGAAGGAGAGTATTAATTATAGTCTCACGCTGTTCTTCTCGTAACTAAACATAAACGTACGAGATCATTTGGAATTCTATCCATGATTTCCGGTGATTTTTAGTGTTTAACTATCTGCAAGGAACGCTACATAATGGCTTTACACTCCCTTATGCTGTAGACTCTTCCAACCCGATGTACCCCCGCACAACAATCTCAGCGCTTCGTTTGTAGATACAATGTAGTGTGTATTTAAATATTATTGAGGCCTTTGGTACATCTATCCCATGATAAATACGATATGGCACAGGGTGATGATTTTTGTGTCAAATTAAGAGTGAAACCTGGCGCAGAGTTAGACGACTTCCGATAATACGGGCCATAGTAAACTGAATCACTAACAAGCTTAGGAATCAATACTTTACGTTGTTTTCGTGTTACTTAACTTTTGTGACTTTTCCCTATATTTTTGTTGATTTTTGTATGACTTTGATGAAAACATCTTCTATTTCCTCGATAGTCAACGAGTCAATAAAAGCAAGGAGTATATTCCTGGCAGGATTATATTTCAAAAATTGATTTTTCTCTTTTAATCGAATAGATCGCAGATTAGAAATTAAATATCATCTTTAAATCGATTTAATGAAAAATAACAGATGAGAGATTGTTATCCACGCCTAGAGAAAAAGTAAATTGATTTTTGTCTCCTTTTTGTTGTTGTTGTTGTATTTATTGTTTTATTGTTGACTTTTCTCTTACTCTCTCTATATAATGCTCTAATATATGTCCTTTTGCTTGTTGAACTATTCATCATTGCCATGATTGGTTTTAGAGCGTCATATTACCCTTACTGCTTATTCATTTATTCATGTATTTATGTATTTATTTATTCATTTGTCTATTATTTATTATCTTTCACTTTTAATCATTTAGGTATGAATAGTTGTGGTGATTAATTAATTGAATGTGTGTGGGTGTGTGGGTGTGTGAGTGTGATTGAAATATAGACGAAGCCACAGAGAGAAAGACATAATCGGAGAGAGAGAGAGAGAGCATGGAATTACAGGCCCTTATGGAGAGAGAGAGAGATGTAACGAGAACTTTTGTATAGACATACATCGTCCTCTTCGCGAGTCGTCGAACCAAACTCAAAATTAGTCCCAAGAAATTAAAGATTATCGGAGGATCCTTCGAGATCTTTATCGGATGCAGTTTCCAATTTCTCACTTTGTAGCGAGAATGAGATGTGTCCATCCTAACTCTCAGGCCGAAAAAGAGGAGTATTTCCATCTCTAACGACGTGTACACCACGAACATCCATTGCTTGGATGCCCGTCTCTTGTTGGTTGCCATGGTAACGGCACCTCGTAAGTGAGTGCATCATCCTCTTGAATTGGAGCGTTGTATTTTGAGGAGCGTTGTATTTTAAGGAGGGCGACGGGAGATGGAGAGAGACGGATTGAAAGAGAAAGACAGAGGCAGAAAGGCAGACTGAGGCAGAGAGACACAAAAGGAACAAGATGGATTAAGGGGAAAAGAGAAAAAGAGGGAGAATAAGAAAGGGAGAGAGATATAGATGAAGAGAGAGAAAGATAAGCAACTAGAAACATGGAGAAAGGAGAAGAGAGGGAGGGAGGGGGCGGCTAGCTCGTAAAATCGCGAAGTAGCCTAGATTGATAGATTGATAGTTTTTTTCTTTTCTTGATGAAGCCCTATGGCGTATATACTCGAACTTTTGCTTTGTCCACAGAATCATCCATTGATTTGTTATTCTATTCTATGTTTTGCATGCCTATTTCGAAGCGAAAATCGCAGTTCCATACACGATTGGTGGATGGATGGATGGATAGATAGTTGGATTGATGGATAAATACATGGGATAGAAAGATGGATATACAAAAATGAATTACAGAGAGAAAGATGAATTTTATTGTGAGATGGACCATAGAGAGATATCGAGAAAGATAGGGTGGAGGGAATAAAATAAAAGAAGATTATCAAAAAGAAAAGGAATCTGGCAAGGAGGAAATAGGGGGCCTTGTCCCAGATTTCTTAAACCTGTGCCCCGCCCCTAAAAAATAATCTGGCACCGCCCCTGATTGTACGTGCTAGCATCGTGTATGAACAGAATTTGATGCATCGTGCAAGGAACTCATCAGAACTCAAAATGAGATGAAACTGGATCGTAGCAAATGACACCAAAATAAGGAACTCATACTGACGTAAACGCTAGCTATCAATTAAGGAAATTGCAAGACTTTTCTTCTTTGTTTTTGCTGAATTGATGGTTACTGTCCTAAATAGAAAAAGACGGATTTAGCAATGTGTTGTCACATTAAAGTGATTGTAGCCTCGAGTCCTCTTTTCGCCAAAAAAAAACTCAAGCAAGAGTGAAATAGGATATACAGTCGTGAATGTGGAACGGAGCATTGAAGGTAACATTTAGTTCTGCATGTGACGAGAAACTATTCTCACAACAACACTACTTTTGTGTTTTTAATAAATGTTGAAAACGATACTTGGTGGACCCCTATGAAAAACAGAACTCATGAGGGCGTTCCATCCCACAAGCGGTAGATAAATAAATAAATAATTAATACAAATATTTCCGGAAGTTGAAATTCGAAAGAAAATACTGATGTAAGACATGCAAAGAGGAGAGAGAAATTGACCATTGTAAAATAATAAACTTCTTGCAATCGGAGTGTTTGTCGAATATAATGTGGACTATTGTTCTTATACTGTTAAAGCAATTATTGTGAAAGACTTACGTCCGCTTTGAGGGAAAAGTGCGTTATCTGGCACTGATTACCTTTTATTTCTATTCTACTTTACTTTCGATTTGTTGAAATAATTGTAAGCTCAGAAAAAACCGGAAGTTTATTCGTTGAATATAGGCCATTTGGACATCAGGAAGGGAATATATTGAAATGGGAAAGAAAATCGATTGACCACTTAGATATCAGGACAATGAATGTATAGGACGGGATATTTAATCATGTTCATTGACCATAACAAAATCGGGTTAGCCAATAGATTTCCCTCAAGTGACTTTGTGTATGAATAATTGACCGGCATCTCCCGATGTGAAGATTTGAAGACTCGTGCCCTCCTAAGACCTCAATTTCCTCTTGCTCGCTTTCTCAATCCACAGGGCTAAAGCTAATACAGAGTGGTGCTCAATTCTTGCGGTTTGGCCGTGAGCTTCGTTTCTGCCTGAGTGCGTGATAGGTAACCAGTCTCTGCGACCCGAAAGCGTGGCAAGTGGTATGTGCGCGCGCACACACGTACATCGCAAAACCATGTATGCATCATTATGATACTGCGCATTATTTCTCGCATATTGACTGTTGTAAGACATCATCTATCGGGGGTGTTAATTCAGGGGATACCCGTACCCCCAACTTTATGAAATATTTAGTTTTGGAGTGCGCATCTCATGGAACATTCAACCAAGAGTAATGCATTTCTAACCTTTCAATATGGATCGACGTCACAGGTCCTTAGCCTATGGCTTTGGGACAATCCTTTCGTTTGTTCGTTTTTGCTTTTTGTTTTTCAAAAATTGAAATGAAAAACTGTTGCGCGTTTGGAAAGAAGGAACTACTTCGATTATTTTCTTTGTTCGAAACGGAAATCGCATGACCTGTCTCCCTGAAGACATCTCTTTAAAAACAATGGACTCTAGTTTGCTTTGACAAGTCGATCCCAAATGGTTGCAGGCAACCTCTAGAAGAATATAGCAGAAGGGTAATGTCTCTAGACATTGATGCGAGAAGAAGATGGATGCGTAATTAGTAGAACGTCTTTAATTGTCACGGGCATTTTTCGTCTAATCTAGCGCATCAGTCAATCTCCGAATCCCTTTTGACCTGTCAAACGTGTGCTCTTGTGTGATTGTTTTTTAGGAGTTTCAATCAGCCTGGTGTTTTTTAATAGCCGAAAGGCGGCAGAGTTAAAGGTAAACGTTATTTTCCTGAATTTCGGAAAACAAAATTCTTTCAGACTTTGGTGGGATACAGAATTACAGTGATTTAACCTCGTCGCAAATTTTCCCCAGAATTGTTACCCAGTGTATAATGTTGTCATGTAAGTGAGTGTGACCGAAAACGATTAATTACGTAAAGCTATTGTAATGCACAGTACAACCCTTTGATTGATTGGTGCCCATTGTTTGTGCCGATTGACACTCGTAGCAAGCCTGTGATGTATTGTGCCAATCAGCGCTCATGGCAAACAAAAGGTTTAAAAGCTTTCCTTCACTAACTGAATTCAAGACTACCTTTAACTTCAAAGAGGTTGATTCTCTATCAAATTACGGTCGTCTTGGAAACCATTTATTCTGATGTATACTTGCAATCTGTCAGATAGTTTGACCCATGATGTGTTTGCGTTTCTTTTGTTACTTCAGTCCGTTCTTCTATACATGCTACTAATTGAGTATTTTGTCTCAGATTTCACTTTCCACTTGCAAGGTTCTTTGAATTTGTACTCTAAAATAGGGATTTTCGACTCTAGAAAATTGTGGAGAACGTGCGATTCATACCAAGTTATGCTACGGTCACAAAGGTCCGTACGAACGATAATTTCGTACGAATCTCCGTTTTTTCCATTGTCTTCCCGAATTTCCATTGTCTGAAAATCGTTCGTACGGCGTTCGTAGCAGTTCGTAATGGTATTTGTGACCGAGGCTTTACATTAATTTTCTTTCAAGCTAACCTTCCTAGCTCTTTCTCTCTCTCATTCTCTCTCTCTCTCTCTCTCTCTCTCTCTCTATATATATATATATCCCTCTCTATCCATCTCTCTCTCTCTCACTCACTGCACTCTTCCTCTTTCCCACTCTCTCCCACGCTCTCTCCTATTCTTTCTCTATCTCTCCCGCTCTCCCTCTCTCTCACTCACTCACACACTCACTCTCCCCTGTCTTCGTCTCTATCTCTCTCTCTCTCTCTCTCTCTGTTTCTGTCGGCGTATCTTGAAAATTTGTTCTCTCTGTGTAGAATTGTATGTACTCCCCCTGTATTGCTGGTTGTGCTTGTCCACGTTTACGTCTAATTTCTTCGTTAGAAACTAAATTGTTATAACATATTGCTCTATGCCATTAATTGCTGTACCTAAATATCAGCATTTCGGTCGTTCTCTTTACTTGTATACATCTAGAAATGGAAGCAATTCAGAATACATGTACCTGTTTGTGGAAATACCTTTAAACTTGCTTTTTGTATTTCCTTCGTTTGCCTGCTGATTTACAAAATATAAAAAATCAATAAAATATTGTCATCAGTTTTTTGTTTAATCTAAGATTTATAGAATTTTATTGTATTTTCGATTTTGTTTACCTTCACCACAATGGAGACAATATGTTTACAATAATTACTTGTTTCGGGATGGGAATATAATTTGTTTTAATTATAAATAGGCACTTATTTTTTTCCGTACTAAACATTAATCATTTTGACGCAGATTTTCACGGATGTCTTTTGTTTGTTTGTTTGTTTTTTCCGCCTTGCATTCTAAGCTAAATCAATAAACACGTCAACTTCTTTTATTCCTGTGTCAAAACGTTGACTACTCCCTTTAAGAATAAAGTTGAGTTCTGGTCATGCGATTGCATTGTAAAAGAAACGTGTCTTGAAGCGATTGGAAAAGATTGATTATGTAGCGCATAAGAATTGGTCTCTGCTGCGAGGTTTTGGAGTCTCTATAATGATAAGAAATTGATAGAGTTTTTCCGAGAGTCAAGTGCACTGTATATATGACTACACAAATATGTGGCCTGAAAGTCTGGTTCAAACACATTGTCATATGTCTGATATCGTTGGGTGAGAATGATAAGGACATTAAGTGTATTGAAAACATTAGACTTAAATGGGACTTGGTAACATTGTTCAGATGAGAGAAAATGGTAGTGACTTCAATGCTAAATGTACAATTAAAGATAATCTGAAATTTCGAGTGAAAACAGACCATTATTAATGATAAACATTGGGGAAAAATGATCTGATCGATTCCTAAATTCTCCCAACTATATTATTATAATTAAATTAAATTTTAGGCGAATGTAAATCATCACAAACCAATGAATTGGCGGTATATACCTTTCCAAACATTTAAAGTACAAGTCCACTACAAAAATAACTTACTTTCAATAGATTATTATATACCCTATAGAAATCATCATCGGATTACGTAATACGTCGATTTTTCGAAAGTAGTTGCGATCGTGTTCTCACAAAAATGTTTATCTCATGTGTTTATTTACCGTGTTGAAAGATTTTTAAAAGACTGTTTATGTCTTATTTTCATGGAAGAATGGTTGGGATAATTCAAAAATTGGTTGGAAGAATTTACTGTTATATAGAGGAAGTTACACATATATATCTTTGTGGTTTGAGCATTTTTCAGGATATTTTGCATGTTAGAGGGTCAGTACAGTATATAGAAGGAATATCATAAGTAACATTTCATACAAAAATTAGGCATTTTTTTCATGAACCTTCAACAATACCGGTTCACTTTAAAGGTACTTTGTCCCATTTGCAGGCCAAAAAAATGAAAAGGTTAAATTCCAACGGCATTTGAAAGACAATACTAATTTAGAACTTCCATAAAAAAGGGGGCTTGAAAATGTCTTTAAGTGGGAAAATAACGACTATTAGTTGTCGAATCGACTTAGGAGCTATAGAGCCAGTAAGTAATAGTCTGATTTTTCAGACCATTGTACCGAATGGTCGTACGTTTTATGCTGCGCAAAGATTCAATCAGTTTAATTTTGGCCATTACAAGAAGTGGGTTATTGATGTAGACAAATGCTCATGTACCCTTTACAGCTCATTTTATGTATGTTATTACCAAAGATGAAAAAGCCAGTCAGTCACTCAATAGTGTCTGACAGTGAAGTCTAGCAAGTAAACGGGTTTCCTTGCATAATTTGAATATTAGGACACTGCTAACGTTTAAATTTCACAGATAGGACATACATGACATATTCATAATTCCTGCAAAGTTCTACAGAAGTTGATGTTGGCTGCAAAAGGGACATAGTATCTTTAAGGCATTTCTCATTTCAACCGAAGATATTATGAGGACATCCTTTTCAGGGGATATTTTTTCCAGGTTATTCTGTCGCAATAACATGAAAAATGAGAAAGCTATAAAAAAAAAAGGTGATTCACCTTTACCCGAACCGAAACTTCCCTTTAATTATCCATCCATCTTCATGATGTGTCTGTAACTTATCCCTTTGTGCATATTACTACGTCTTCATCGACGCCTGGAAGATACCCCCAGGAGAATCGTTATTGAGTCCAAATCACTCGCAATCCGCCACAAAATGGGCTAAACCACCTTATGAAATATTCATCAACCATTCTCATCTTCTTCAAGAAAAAAAAACGGAGGAGGAGAAAAAGAAGCAGGAAATGCCCTCGATTGTGGAGAAGCGATGATGAGCGCGGATAATCGTATTATCATGATAATTTTCCCCAAAGCACCACCGTACTTTATCTTTCTTTGTTCATGTCACGTGTATGGTATGCCCATTCCATTGTATCTTATTTCTTAATCTGATTAACCTTTTATTTATTTATCGAATCGGGTAGTATTTTGGCAGCGTGGCCATATTGTCAAGTCCCCTTTTACCCTGATGGCCCTGGTAATGCTTTCAACTGTAAATACTCTTTGAAATAGACATAATAACATAGCTGTAAATCGTTACACCGATTCATGCGTGTGTACCTTGTTAGCAAAGCAATACTATTTACCTGAGCCCAAAATGTTGCTGTATTTAGTTTAAAACGAAATTGTCTTGACGTTCCGTTATGTTAAAATGAAAATATTCCTTTTATAAATTTCTTGAAAGCCTTATCAAAGACACATTGCATATTTGAATGTTCATTGTGTCTATATTGGAGCAATCTATCAATCAAATAAAAACACGTACATAAAATATTTAAAATTAGAAATGCATATTGCTTTTTAGAAATAATTAGGTTTAAAACTAGCAAATGTATTCGTTCATTGTGAAGAAACGTACTTCATGAATATATGAATACCTTAACAAACATGACAAAGAAATAGTGCACGATTGAATGCGCAACCTTTCTTGCTCGGGAGTATTCTTGCAATACAACTATAATTGAATGACATTGATTTTCTATTAAATCAAATTAATTTCAAGTGGTCGCTCGAACGGTAGTACACAAAACATACATCACATCAATTTTAATCCCTCAGTGCTGTCCCATCTATATGTATTTGTGTATACCTCGTCGACTAGAGGTAGGTTTAATGTTTATTTGATTAGAGAGGGAAATGGAAAGGGTCTCATTGAATTAAGAGGACGGACAAGCCCATCCCAGCGACAATAGATTGTAAACATCGATATTTTCATGGGATGAGTCGCCATAGGAGAGTTGTAATCAAATAATCATGGATATTTCAAAGAGAATATTGCGTACTGGATTGCGGTGTGAAAATAATTGTCCATGAGTTGTAGGGAATTTTTTTTATCACAGAGAAATAAGGATGCAGATAGCAACAACTCTATGGAAATACATGTCGTACAAGTCTATGATGGTCATCATTAATTCATTATCCCATAAGACTTATTAACATAGCCACCGCCATCATACGATCACCATGATCTCCACCATCATAATCTACAGCATCATCATTATCAAGATCATTATCATCATCATCACCAATGTCATTATCCTCACCATCATCATCATCGTCGCCATCAGCTTTATCATCATCAATATCATTATCTTCACAATCATCGTCATTATCATCATCATCAATAGCATTTTTTTCACCATCACCATCATCACCTTCGCCAACATCATCATCATCATCATCATGATCATCATCGATATCATTACCATCACAATCATCACCGACACCATCACAATAACAACAAAAATATGAGAATAGTAGTGTATTGTCAGATTTGGGATTCATGAAAATGATAACACATTGGCCGATTCTTGTTGAACATCGCGAACAGTGACAAGCACTTAACACAGAAATTGGTATACGGGACTGCACAAAATAATTATGTGGCATTACAATTTGGTCCGAAATTTATACTATATCTAGTCATTTATGAAATGTGAGAGCACTTCATGACATGCAAGAGGAGTCGGTTTTATGTGGCATTACTACCGAGATATTTAAACGGGAAGTCCACCCTGATATTAATTTGGTTTTTATAAAGCGAGAAACAAAATAGTGAAAGTTTGAGCAAAATCCGATTAGAAATAGGAAAGTTATGTGAAACACAAAATGGCGACTCTGTGACGTATCATTCGGGCTCCTCTCCGATTTGCTCTGTACAGAAAATGTCATAAACTTTCATTTTCTTAATTATGACGGAATAGATTTGTTTCATACAGGGGTTGTATAAAAACATATTTGCAATATTTATATTCATGGTGAATGTTATGAGTGAACATTTTGTGAAAAGAAAATAATATAGATTTTTGAAGAACTTTAGCACAGGGCAAATAGGGAGGGGAGCTCGCAAGATACAAATATACGTCACAGAGCTGCCAATTTGTGTTTGATTGATAACACCTTCAAAATTCATAACTTTCTTGTTTTTAACATCCAAATAAAAGAATGAGAAAACTGAGAAATTACATTTCACTTTTACTCTAAGTCAATCTTCTCTCTTATCGTTCTTTATTGCGCTGTATATTTCTTGGTCCCCCGCCCCCTCTATAATTCATTTCGTGAGCGAGCGCCTTATAGAGTTGATTGTTTTTGTTTCTGCTAGCACAACTTTGTATATTTGAATTCTATCAATAAATTGATATGAAATTGACTTTGAATGTAGAAATAGTGGGCCATTTTATGTTCATGATTCGATTACGAAAGAAAGCGTCTTAGGAGATGGCTTTTTTTTAATAGATGAAGTAGCCACACCATTTTTCCAATAGTAATGGTAATCAATTTTTATGATCGATTGGGGGTAATCAATTTAGGAGAAAGCATCCTATATAGACTTAGCTGTAGTCTCGTAAAATTCACTGATGTGTTTCGAGAACTGCAATGGTGAGGCGTGAAAAGGGCCAGTCGTAAAGTTTATGACCATGACCAAAAACAAACAACATGGATGGTGTTAAGCTTTCATGACTTATGAAGTGATGCATGGCTTGGCCCTGAGGAGCAGCGAAAATCACCATGAATTTTAATTGGGTCACGCTAAATTGACTTCCCTGTCCTAATTACAATCGTGAATCATTTATGCGTCTGTTTTTCTCTCACCGCCGAAACAACAGTCGTCGGGAGGGCGAGAGAGCGGGAGGGGATCTAGGCCTAAAATGAATTCCATGGTGTGGCGAAAAATGGATGGATGAATAAAGAATGATCGGAGGCGACGCCATTTCCGAATCGCCCTCGGTGTATTATGGCATCATCTGGAGGGCGAAACAGGCGGAAGTCACATCTTTCAAGTGTTTTATACAAGCGATGTAGTCATGAATACCAAGGTTATGAACTTGTAATAGCCGATGTTAATAGATTGTAGAGTTGCCCCGGTCTAGCGACCAGGGTGATTATCATGGTCGTCAAGGAGCTATCAGCTATGCATGGATCAGCTGTTCAATGGCACGTCCATTCATCGCATAATAGGAAAAAAGAGAGATATATATATACCTGTATATACACATACAGAGGGATAGTGAGAGAGAGAGAGAGAGAGGGGGGGATACAAAATATGGGGTCAGTTGAGGTAGATAGCCGCCCCTGCATAAGACTTTATTCTAGTAGAGTATAATCATGTTGCATCTTATGGGTGTTTTGTTGTATTACAGTTGATTTCTGAAGTATTTTGTATGTGTTTATACTCCATTTGATCTGACTTGCGAATGAATTGTATTGGTGTCATTATGCAGAAATACTAAATAAATAAATGAATCAAGAATAATAATGATGGAGAGAGAGGGTGAGAGAAAGAGAGAGAGATAGAGAGAGAGAGAGAGAGAGAACAGATGCGGAGAGGTTTGAGACAGTTTTAGAAAGGGAGAGACATAGAGAGACATGGAGATTTAGAGACAGACTTATTAAAGACCAAGACAAAGGAAAGGGTAAATAATTTGAATATTGTTTGTTCGTGTATTGTTGTATTTACTATTGTTAGAGTTGGAGATTCCTGTCATTCATGATTATTTTTTTCTTCTTTTTCTCTTTCATATTCAACCCAATCGATGTGCCATCTACTTGATATTTTGGAAACAGGTGAGTGAGACAGATGGATAGAACCATTGATAATTATCGTGATAACTTGAAATGAATTCAATATTATTTAGACCGTTTTAAAGGGGGTTTAAACAAGCGTTTAGACAAAAGGGTAAAGAGAGAGAGAGAGAGAGAGAGAGAGAGCGAGAGAGAGAGAAGATGGAGACTAATTGGAAGATATATGAAAACAACATGCTGTACATCTTCAATATTTGTATAATCTCTGACCTCTAAGTCTGATATCATCTCATTTACCATTTCTAGTAACCCATTCTTGATGAGAAAATGCCTTCCATCTATTGTTTTTAAGCCCGAAGTTACAAATCGCGTTTTCATCAGCTCGAGATTCATGAATCTCGAGCTTGAGAAATTAGCTCGAGATATTTTGCTAAGCGTTCGCGCATAGAGCGAATCTTCGGGCTGGTGAGGACGCACCGGACAACTAGCGGGATATTTTGCCAAATAGCGGGATAGTTTGCAAGCTAGCCCAAGATATCTTGGGATGACTATCTCGACCAAATATCCCGCTAATTGCAACTGCGGGCTGATGAAGACGCAAAATAGCTGGATAATTTGCGATCGGGATAGTTAAAATAGCGGGTTATTTGGCAATCTCAAGCTGATGAGGACGGGCCTTAGATCCATATAGCTATGAACCGAGACAGTTTTGATCCGTTGTGACGTTCGGTCTAGCTTGGATTTCCCATGGGTCTTGTGACCCTTTGAAATTCTGACAGAAATATATTGCTAGAAGACCATAATATGGAAATGTTTTCGCCTTCTCATATGTTATTCTCAATTCTAATCAACATGGCGAGTTTATTTGAGTGAAAGCAGAATGCTCTGAGAAACGATTAGCCTCAGTTTAAGAAAGACAAAAAATGGATTCAAAATTGGTTTAGGGGTGGGTGATTTTCGTAATAATGAAATGTATGGATTAATTTCTGCAAAAGTTTTTTGTTAAATCCTACAAAAGGGGTTCGATATAGGTTAAGGGGTGGTCGATTTTTCTTGATGATTAATAAAATGTATGGATTCATTAAAAAAAAGTAATTTCCATTCAACATCTCGGTTTACCCAAAGTAGGCATGCAGGCCCGATCCATCCATTTATGAGATCGGTACTTTTTAAGGGTAATGTTTATATTTTGGCCTAGCCTTGAAAATAGGCAAATAGCTGAATTGATTTATTTTTCATTTTTCTTATAGTGTAACAAACTCGTCACTGAAGGAGGAAGAAACAACACTAATCGCCTATTATTCAAGAAATGCCATGTTAAACATGTCACGGATAATTTTGAAATTGTAGATAACATTGAGATATAAATTATCTATCATGTGAAAGTTTTATTCATTTGGAATCATTTCCACCGTTTTGTTTCCCCACATCCATTTCTCTAACATGACTTTTTCAGAAGAAGTGCAATTATACCTTTGAGATGGTGTCAAAATAGAGAGGTTTACTATTAAACATATTTACTTTTGAAACAAGGGTTGTTCTTGAAAATCTAAAAGCTTACCCGAGGCTTTCCCGACATAGCAACACGTAATGTATGCAGACTGGATTCCAAGTATTGTAATTCATATGTAACACTAACGGGTTACTGGAATAACTCATCACTAGGTCCCCAGGAAAGAAACATCCATAAATTTGTACATGTTAGTAAACCGGTCTATTTTCGGTGAATTCAAAATAGCGCAATGTCTTGTCGGCATGTAACTTTCACAACCCCATGTGACTAAATATTTATAAGATCCCGGATGAGCGGTCAACATTGCTGACATAGTTTGCATACCGATGTGGAGAGACAGTGAGTGAGTAAGAGGAGAGAGAGAGAGATAGAGAGAGAGAGAGAGAGAGAGGTAGAGGTAGAAAGAGGGAGAGAAAGAAAGAAGGAGGGAGCGGTGGAATGCGACGAGAAACATAATACTCCCGCTCATGCATGTTCAATTAAAGGAACACGTACTGGGAAGTGTTTCACAAAGACTGAGATCGACTTTAAGTTGGACTTAAATATGGCGGGCCGTTCATGCCACTGTTTTCTATCATAATTTACTGGCATTTGTCTCTCAAGGGACGTACAAATCATGGTCACAAATCTACAGAATCTATACTTTTTAATAATTCATTATTGAACTAATTGAAGGAAAAAATATTATCAAAAGATCATAATGGTGAGAGCAGACAGTGGCATGAACGGCCTGCCATACTGAAGTCCAACTTAAAGTCGATCTTAGTCTTTGTGAAACACTCCCCTGATGAAGCAATTTACACACACAAGTCATTGAAGGAGATAGTGAGACAAAGAGAGAGCGAGGGAGAGTCTGATATATAGAGAAAATGTGAGATTTAAACAAGAGCTTGTAGGTAGACCGAGAAGACAAAAATGTCATGTAGGAAGAGGGGACAGAATTTTTGTTATTAAATAGAAGTGTGAAATACAGAGACAGATCGAGAGAGAGAGAGAGAGAAAGAGAGAGAGATGAAATATACAAACTCAGGGAGAAAGAGATACGGATAGAGAAAAGATAGAGAAAGGGAGTGGGGCGAGGGATATAAATCAAGAGGAGTATATCGAGCAATCCATAAAGTGAAAGACAGAAAAGGAGAAAGAAAGAGCGATATAGAATGAGAAATGCGATGAGAAACATAATACTTCCTCTCACAAACTATTAAACAAAACATGTTGACGCCAAAAAGCTATATATATATATATATATATGGTACAAGACTCAAAATGTATTTTCATGATCAAGTTTCTCATATCTGTATGCCAGACCTCTCTGCCTGACCTCTCTGCCTGTCAAGAAATCCATTCGTTTTAAATTACATATTATGAAAGTACCATACTCGAACATGCGGTTGAGATAGAGGCAACGGTATAGAGAAAGCAGTGGATGGATTTTTTTTTTTGGGGGAGGGGCGGGGGTACCCCTTCTATTTTCCACATGCCTTTCTATTTTCCTCATGAGATAAAAAAAAACAAATTGTGCAAATTCTATTTTGCGTTCATGCAAACGTCCCCCTGCCGTCATCGTGTACATGTACACTACACCAATCTCAGGTAAAATTTAGGACCTGCACCTGTCAAAATATGCTGCCGTTACATAAGTATATCTTTGAGAATAATACCTCAGTAATACCTCAATCTCAGGTAAAATTTAGGGCCTGCATGCACCTGTCAGAGTAAGCTAACATATTTATATCTTTGAGTAATGCCTCAGTCACACTGCCGAACCGACTCCCCATGACTCCAAACCGACCGTTGTTTGCCATTCGGGATACTGTAATTGGTATTTCGGTCTGTTGTCGGTATGGTATTGGTTTCGTTCGTCGTATGGCAGAGGTATAAGTATGTAAAGTAAAATGTTTTTCTTTTTCTATCTCAGTATATGAGACTATGGTGTTATGTATTGTTCAGAATTAAAGTATCGCATTGTGAATGAAGTAATGTACAAGCTTCCAGTTCATTGAGCGAAACAATGTCGCTGCATTCATAACTACACGTCGCATCGCTGGCATACTCAGCATAGCTACACAACATCAATAAGCGGTTACCGCATTATAACACATGTTGTAGATGACAGTGTCGTTATCTGGTAGGTGTCGTTAATTTCGATGTATGTGGCATGTAAGGTCCAAGGAGGACAAATTAATACAGCCCTCCCCCTTTCCGCCTCCGCCCAACTCCTCTCTAGCAGGCAATGGCCTAGCGTTGACCTATCCGTTAAAGGAGCAATGGCATCATGGCGGGGGACGGGGAGAGGGGGAGGCTCCAGTTTTACTCTGTAAAATAAATGGCAAATTAAGAACAGCATCGATTAGAGAAAGGGAGCAAGAAGGGGCTTAGGATCCGTTGGTTTCTCTACTGTCTCATTTCCGCCCTCTCTTTCTCCATTCGATGGGGGCACGTGCCCCACACCCTTATTGGTAGCTCCTTCTCCCAAATTAGGTGTATCCAAATTGATAAGGGACGAAGCTAACAGAATTTCGTGCACAATATTGCCCAATACGCTACTTCAAGTCATGTAGTGTCTTGGCAGTTAAACGTGGAGGGGGGGGGGGGTAAAGGATCAGGAGGGACACGCTGGTATCACATTTAAGTTGGAAATGCCGTCGGGAAATTGAATGGCTGAAGCTTGTATTGTTTTTGAATAGTTTTTCTGAGGAACGGCACGAAGAAATATGTCGGTATGTCCAAATCTACTGTAGATATCTAATACAAAATCGCATGTACACGACAGCGAATGTTAGCACGAAATTATTTAAAACTTATTTAAATGATTTATCGTAAACGAACTTGCTCAGTACCCACATCACAAAGAAAATTATGATAAATTTTACGTTGTCATCATATCCATATCCAATCATCCCATGTATAAACAAGTAGAATTTGGATCTACAAATAAAATGTAGTTTTTAAAACTAGTTCGTATAAATAATCAAGTGTATATAGGTATTAGGGGTTATGAGGATAGGCCGAGTTTGAAAATGCGAAAATAAAACGATGTAAAGAAATTGCACTTGTTTCAAATCTACGTTAGATCATGCATATAAGCGATAAGGCGTCGTACAACAACGACACGCATTGACGGTTCTCCGTATACTGTACACTGCACGCTTATCCAAATAATGGTTCGCTACTGCGATCATGCAAGCAAGCAGAACTGCGTTGACATAGCGCGCTAGTCATCATTGCCGGAGACATCTACAAATAGGCGATTATTTGTTGATTGTGCTCTGCAGCTATGGTCGGAGGGGGAGGGAGTGGGTTAGGGGAGGGGTGGGGGATGAGCTTGCTATGAGGTCGTTAAGGAGCGAAGTTTTCTTATGATTTATGCCTTGTTAGAATGAATATTGACATTTTAATTGGAAGAACTGGATCTTGGTGTATTTGTTATTAGGCATAGCCGGAGACAACCAAAAACAGGCGATTGTTTGTTGATAGTGCTTTGCGGCTATGGCCGGAGGGGCAGAGTGCCGGGGAGGGAGCCTAGCTGGCTATGAGGTCTTGAAGAAGCGAAGTCTGTCATGAGTTAACCCTTGTCAAATTGAATATTGACAATTTGATCAGGAGAATTGCATGGATCTTGATGTTTTGTTTTAAAGACATGGCCCAAAGCAGCAACAAAATGTGTTAATTGTGCTGGTCATGATGGTGATGGTGATGGGGGGCTATGGACGGACGCTGAGGTTTAGTGAGCCCTCAAAGAAGTGAAGCCACCATCGAGTTATGCTTCTATG
Source organism: Mesocentrotus franciscanus (assembly GCA_037976565.1). Lineage (NCBI taxonomy): Eukaryota > Metazoa > Echinodermata > Echinoidea > Camarodonta > Strongylocentrotidae > Mesocentrotus > Mesocentrotus franciscanus. The sequence goes on along the minus strand of CP137684.1, from coordinate 16,705,068 downwards.
AAATACACGTTGATTGGTAGAACTGGGTCTTGATTATTATCATTTTTACATGACGGAGACCGATTTGTTGTTGTTGTTGGTTGTGCTGTGCTATGGTTTGGTCAAGGATGGGCAAGGGATGAGGGGAATATGGAGGGCGATTGCTGTGAGGTCTTCAAGAGGAGGGAAGTTTTCAATGAGGTGTGACTTAATGAAATTGATATTACGTTTTCATTGGTAGAATTGGGTCATCATTGAAATGGTTTTTTTTAAGGTGTGTGTGTGGGGGGGTCCATTGGGGTTTGGTTTAATGCAGTCGTAAACATGGTCAAGGAGAGCTGTTCTTTTGAATCATGCCTGAATGAAATGAATGTTGAGCCCTCGATCATTGGAATTAGGTCAAGACGAGTTTGTAGGTTCTGTGCTGCTTGATTATTTAGAATATGGAGCCGGTGCGTGGGGGGGGGCACTTGGTTGTTTAATGGCGTCCTAGTTTAAGGCAGGGAGTTTGTTGATTTACGTTTTTAAGAAATAAATGTTGAGCTTTTTATCGGTGGAATTGGGTCAATTGAGACGAATGCAGAAAGTGCCTGTTAACTAAATCATGCCTTGATGAACAAATACTAATAAATAAATAGCCATAATGATAATTGTTGTTAGTCCTTTGTGTGTGTGTTGGGGGTCGTGTTCGGGAAATTCATTTAATTGAATTATGCTTTAATTGATAAAGTGAATGTTGAGCTTTTTGATCGCTGGAATTGGGTCAAGACTCTACATATCATTATGGTGATTTATTTATTTTTATTTATTAAAAAACCGTTACAATGATGACCCAATTCTACCAATTAAAAGCTAATATTATTAAAAGCTAATATTCATCAACAATCATTTCGTCAATGAAAGGGATCCAATTCATTCAATAACAACTCAACCACCCCCCACACACACACACACAAATGACGAACAACAATGTCATTATGGTTATTTATTTATTATTATTTATTAAAAAACAATTACAATGATGACCCAATTCTACCAATTAAAAGCTAATATTCATCAACAATCATTTGAACTAGTTTACGACGTAGGTATAGACAAGGATATACTTATGTTGATTGTACGTTTTTGGATTCGGTCGGGGGTGGTGGTGGAAACGAGTTACTCTCGTATAATGATGCCTTTAAAAGACTAATTCTGTAATGACTTGAAAGTTGAGTTGTTATCGAATGAATTGGATCTCTACCGTAAATACATGAGCTAAGTTAAATAAGGGTAACGAGTATTAAATTGTTACAAAATTCTAGAAAGCAAAGCACTTTCGAAAACAACATGCCAATAATCTCATCATTATAACAGAGTGTAAGACTTGTTATGGCGAAAGGTCGGACCGATATACCCTAGAGATTATGGAAGCGTTAGTGACGCGATATAATTATGCTATCTAGAAACACAGCTCCTATCGACACTTAGCTGATAGGTCATCCTATAGGGTCAGCCTCGTATGATAGGTTAGTGTCTTACTTGATACGAAGTATCTCAGGTACGATTGTGGGCCTTCCAGTTAAAGACACCGTCTGTTGTATTGGCATACTACGTAACAGGAACACGATTTCTACGGGCAATACAGTTGATGATTGATGAATGTATTATCTGTCTGCTAGGAATGCATGTGTGTATGCTTGTAAGTGAGCAACCAGGGGACCGACAGCTTCAAGTCCTCTCCGAAGGACTTGGTAATGAGGATTAATGCCTTACCAAAGGGCATGGCTGGGTTTCTAACCCGGGACATCCCGGTTACGAGACCAATGCTCTACAATTGAGCCATCACGTCTCCTTGTAATTTTAAGAGAACTGAGTGAAATCTATTTGCCACTTTCATGAAAAGACACACATCATAAAATACTATAGAATGCTATGAAAGATAATTACAATGAAGTTACTACTCGGATTATTTAGGCACAAATATGGTGCAAAAAGAAAACACACGTCCAAATTATTGAGAAAAGGATAGTAAATTGTAAAACCTTTTTTTTAAAGGCGGGTTTCTATGACGAAACACCCTTCCGTAGCATTAGACCAATATTTCTCTCTCTCTCTCTCTCTCTCTCTCTCTATATATACATTTGCAGACATATCTTAATAGGGAATGAATGAATGAATAAATGAATAAAAGTAACTAATTAAGTAAGAAATTGAATAAGTGAATGAGTAAATGAATAAATAAATAAATCGATAAATAGATAAATAAATAAATAAATGAAGAAAAAAAGAACGAGCGAAAGAAAGAAAAAGTCCATTTTAAAACAGAATGAAAAATTTGACCTGTGTAAAAGTTAGAAAATGTTTTGGTGAAGATAAACAGTACCTTTAAAGCCTGTCTGCACTAGTTTGGCCAGGAGGAATTAGACCTCCCAGCGTGGTCACTGACATGTGGTTATCTCATCAACTCAGCTCTCAATTAACATAAGAAAAAGAGGACCATGGGGACCAACGGGCACCGCTTAGGCATTGTTTTCTATAGAGGGAGCAAGTAGATACAAGGAGTGCAGTGGGGCTTTAAAGTAATAAATCTTAGATTGGATGAAAGGAAGATCATATTCATTACAAGCCAGAGAAATGAGTAACTGAGATCGCCATTGGTTGTTGCTGCTTCCTTGACTATATTATCGCGATCACGCGAAATAGAGAAAGAGAGAAATAATTTTTTTTTAAATAATAAAAGAAAGAAAGCAACAAAGCAACAAACAAACAGACTAAATAAACATAGAAAAGACAAAAGACAAATGTAATAGATTAAACTGTGTGGAAGCAGGAAATACATTGATGAATTGAACAGTGCCTTTAAAGTAATCAATCTTAGTTAGGATGAAAAGAAAATCATATTCATTACTAGCCAAAGGAACAAGTAAGTGAAACCGTCATTTGGTTATTGCAGCTTGCATGCCGATGGGTGTTTTATTACTTACATCGATGCAAACACTAGAAAAAATTCCATGGGCGTTGCAAGAACTAATGTGATATAAAAATAGAGGTTTCAAATTTGTCCAAGTGTGCCAAAATGCCCGAAAGATACAATTTTTCCAAGAAATAGAGTATGATGCCAAGGATACGCAATATCCTAATAATTACTTTCCTTGTAAATATAATTATGATAATGATGATGATAGGAGATCGTTCGAAAAGCAATTATGGAAATTAATCCTCCATCAGTAAATTTCCTCTTGAACAAGAAAAAATGTTTCAAATGCAAAATTTTCTGTCAATTTTATTAATTGTAAATATCGGTATAGATTGTAAACTGTAAACATGTTTCAATTTCAAATAATTATATATGTTATTAGGACCTAACCTTGATTAGCGTTATGCACTTTTGTAAAGTTCCTTTTACTAAAATATGAGACTGTGTATACATTTGTTGCAGCTATATGAGACCGGAATTGTTATACTAAATAAACAAATCAAATCATATATTGTAAAACTGGACGTCTCAGAGAGATTTTTTTAACATCTGTATCTATCTTTGGATCTTTTGGGAATTCTACGTGTGGATTCTTATAACGCACATTCCGTTACAATGCAAGGGCTATACATTTTAATGGTGACAAATTGTCCAGGATGTTCATGATACATTTGAAATAAAATTGTTTCTTTACAAATCGAAATATCAACAACAACACCAACAACAACAACAACATCAATACATAAAGTGATTGTCCAAAGAGAATCAAAAGAGACTTGTATTTGTAGTAATATCAAAGAATAAAGTTTGTATTCTGCTAGTAGTACTAGTAAGGTTAAACCCGACCTTTCGTCTAACAAAGGTAACTTAGACCACAGACTAAGTTCCTTTCTTAAAACTGATTTTGAAGGAAAAAAACAACAAGACATCGGTAGGTTTAAATTTGATGAGAATACGGGTCCAAAGCTGTATGCTTCGTGTATTCATGGCTGAATTTGAAGCATATAGGTTACGGAACTGTATGTGTCTTGATGTGCCTCTTTAAGCTTGTTAGTGATAACGAGGTAATTCCTAGCGGTGTCTTTCAGATGTAGGTGAGTGACATTAACTGGAGGCCAACGTGCAATGGGGTGGAGAGAGAGATGGTGAGAGGCAGAGAGTTTGAGAGAGAGGGGGCGGGGAGAGTAGTGCAGAGAGAGAGAGAGAGAGAGTGAGAGTGAGAGAGAGAGAGAGAGAGAGAGAGAGAGGGGGAAGGGGAGAGAATGAGAGATGACCAGAGAGTGGGGTAGGCAAAAAAAAAAGAGAATTAAGAAATAGAGGGAGGGTGGGTAGTAGGGAAAAAGAAGGTGTGAGATGGAGTAAGAGAAAGAAAGACAGAGAGACATAGACAGGGGGAGACAGAAGAGAAAAGAAGGGAAGAGAAGCTAGATAGAGAGGGAGAGGAAGATAATAAAGAGGTAGAGAGGGAGTTTAAAAAAATGCATGAAGCATAAGTAGGTTATGATAAAGAGGGAGGAGAGATGGGGGTTAGGGAAGGATGTGTGAGGAGAGAGAGAGAGAGAGAGAGAGAGGAGAGAGAGAGAGAGAGAGACTTGCCATGTAGGATATATTTTTGTCACAACTCTGCATGTAATGCCTATTATTTGGTCCCAGATTGATAACAAGAGCGTTATAAACATCGTTACTTACTAATGTCTTCTTTTTCCTTTTCTTTTTTAATTTATGTTTAATACTTTTCGTAATTAAAATCTTGTCTATATAGGAGGGAGGCTTAAAGACCCTAGGTGAAAATCAACGGAAAGCTGAATGAAAGCAGAATACGAATATAAAGGAATACAAAATATTTTCCCTTACAGTATTGCACAAAAGAAAATTAAAACCTCTTTTTCCGCACCCTTCCAAATTACGGGGTCAACAGGGGTGAGTCCGATAGGCTCACCTTTGTAGCTGAGACGATGAGCCGTGTTTAATTAATGCAAATTCATTGTGAATATGCGTACTCCACATAAGAGGATTTCATCTAGTCAATTTTTAGGTCTACAACTTTCGATTTTCAAAGCTTTAGATTTTGGGTTTTCAGAGAGTTGTTTCTCCTCTGACAGACACTAAAATAGCATATTATTGATAATATCATTGTAATCTATGGCTTATAAGCTTTCCGTTGATGTGTAATTCATCTATTTCATTTTTCACTTCCGACAGGGTCTTTAAAATGAAGACTCAAAGTCGGTCTAACTCACTGGTATGCCAGTAATAACGGTAGTCATGGTAACGCATCCCAGTGATGATGCGGCACGTCGAGATGCTCGTCGGGTAGAGGCCGATGATGAGGCGAGAAGATGATGGTATATTATTAATGTCTTACTCATGTCTCCTCCGTTTAGCGTCACCCTAGTCTGCAGGCAAAGACTCCAATTTGACGCTCTTTCATTGACGTGTTAGAATGGTCATACTAATGTCAAGTGTGAACATGATTGTGTAGGCCATAGGAAAGATGTTGAATGAATGGACCATCATGCACTTCGACCTTAGATGATAACACTCATGTTCACACTGATCACATTAATGTAGTGTGTAAACATGACTTAAAGGAACACAGCATGGGAAATGAGTGGACAGTCTCCTGTTTACACAAGGCATATTTTGAGTACACGTTGAGTAATTACTCATATGCATAGACTAACACAACAGCAGTTATGTAAAAACTCGGGTATCAAATGAAATGTGACTGCATTTTTGTATGAACGTAAAGGATACATTTATAATTATTTACATCTGCTCTGTATTACTGTTAATCAGATTGTAAATGAATGGCTTGTATTTGTAGAAGCTCTTATTGGAATTGAATAGATCGAAGTTGAACTTGAACTTGATATTTACCACAATTCATAAAGCCTTGAGCAGAGTCTAGTATCTCTGGCTTTGTCCGGAGTAGCTATACTTCGGAGTATTAGTGCAGAGCCTGTGTCGTATGATTTCAGTCTATTCTGACAGTGCAGATACTGTTACGCAAAGGACAGACATGGGTTTTTGCCTGGAAACTAACAACATCACCCAGGGCGATGCATTATACAGAATGATGAGTTCTGGGGAAGAATGATGAAAATCAATTTGCGAGGTTCCTCGTTCTTTTTAGCGCAGTCTGTTATTCATAATATATGAAAAGAAGCCAATGAAATGTTGGTACAAAGCTTTTATTCCACATTTTTGTGTAGTCCCATATACAAATTTCTTTGTGCAGTGCATGTAACTTTTTTTTTTAAACATGTACATTTCTTATCATTTTGATGATTCCAAAACCTCACAGAATACACCAATACTTGTGTTTTTACCACGGATATCTCAAAGACTTAGGCGTAGTGGATGCTGAAACATGGTAACATGAAAATCTAATGATTAGAAATTATAAAAATTGCTAAAAACTATGTTAAAACGGGAATTTTGACGGATTTGGGGGTTTTGTGCCGGTTCGTGAAAGCAGCAACGACATGATCAACCTTTTTCTAATCGCGTTCACGCAGTCATTTTACACTTTGCAATCAAATGACAATAACTCTACTTTATCTTGAAAGGTGGTGAGTTGAAAATTTTAACAAGGTGTTTCAGTGATAATCTACGGGAGTCAGGGTGATGTTTTTTCGGGGCTTGGGCGCAATCGGTCCAAAGTAAAATTCCCTTTTTCCAAATTAGATATGGATAATACTTTCTTTTTGACCTGCCTTTCCCGATTCCCCGAAGGACAGCTTTAGTGTCTGACAGAAGGAAAGCCATGTTGTCACCATAGACACAACCTGCTATTACCATAAAGATATTCATAAGTAAATCATATAACTATGAAAGCCTTCCAAAACTGCTGAATATAGTGTTTAATTTGGATATGAAGTGAACTTCAGTGGATTTGGAACTTGAGCGCGGAATGAATGCGAAGAGAAATATTCGGTTAGAATTATGTCGCGTATTCAAATTGTGATAATATTTGTAGTTTATAACGTGTTAAATTAAACATTCCTGTCATTAATGATTTGTTTTCTTCTTCTTTTTCTCTTTCATATTCAACCCCATCGATGTGCCATCTACTCAATATTCTAAAAACAGGTGAGTGAGACAGATGGATAGAACCATTGATAATTATCGTGATAATTTGAAATGGATTCAATATTATTCAGAGCGTTTTAATGGGTTTAAACCCATTATATATTATGTTAAAGACAAAAGGAGAGAGAAAGAGAGAGACCGAGAAAGAGAGCTAGCTAGCTATATATACATATAGAGAGAGAGAGAGAGAGAGAGGGGGGGGAAGAGAGGGGGTGAGCGAGGGAGAAAGAGAGAAAGAGAGGGAGAGAGAGGGGGTAATGGGTTGGGGAGAAAGAGTTTAATAGGTTTGTAGATTTAAGATAAACATGTACGTAATGAGAAAAATTGTGTGGAATGCATGCATTCTTGTGTTTCTCGCCACTATGTATGTGATAAAATTTCGTTTTACTACTTAATGAAACACCCTGTACATTCTGCATTAGCCACGTTAAACCCACACCTATATTTGACTTATTTTCTAACATTCATCCACCACATATTTTTGATTGAAAAATATTGTCCTAGAGATTGAGAAATTCCGAAAAATTGTCGACTTGTATTTGTTCCAAAGCAAAACCTCACATTTCTCATGGATGGCCCTTCATACATCACAACTATTTAACTATTTATTTAACCCTATATAACAAAGCTGCTTTGTATACGAAACAATGAGTTGTATTCAATTCATTCTATTCAATATCTGTTCAATGTAAATTCAACATGGATATTGTTTCGCTCACATGTAAAATAAAGGCTCAGACATAGTTTACGAAGAACATAATTAGGATACAAAATATGGATAGATTTTGGTGATGACAAAATAATCAATCATACATATTGATTTTCGTTTGGTTATGGCTTGTTTCGGTTCCTTAAATTACATAATTTAGCTGTCTTCATGCATACTTATAAATGAAAATTATTTACCACTATACACATAGAAAATTCAGATTTTACACAATGAAAATGAACTGTTCATATCGAATCAAATCAAATCAAATTGATCGAGTTGGAAATGAAAGCTTAAAATGGACTCTTTGTTGTAAGACCTTAAACATAATCAAGAATATTCTGTTATAACGGGTAAAACATAATAAGGTCTTTGATTGAGGGGTACTTGAATTATTGGGTAATGTACGCTGTGGGTTGTGATCCGATGAATATAATTCGTTTTATTAGTGAAAGCGACATTTGTGGTCGAATTTAATATGACTATTAGATTAGTATGCGCTTCGTATAATTACATTATAAGACGCCGGTGGAATATGGATAAGTAATGAGCACTTGAAGGGTTAATTTGCAAGAAAAGAACCTGTCTTTAATGACAGACGTTTATATTTCGAGTGCTTGTATAGATCTACAAGACTGGTTAAAGCGAAATTTACTTCAGACTCGGGGACAATGGGTCCCTTTATACATTTCATTTCCGTCCAAATGTCGAAAAAATTAATTTTCAATTTTCATAAATAACATTTTTTATCAAGTATGATTTGTAGAAATGGAAGATAATTTTGAGATTTGAAGAATAATTCTCGCAATGGTTGTTCGTGTGTGTCCGTCAATTTGTTTTATCAATTCAGTCATTACTTATTCCATTTGTATATTGCCTCTTGGATTTAACATGGTTAAAATGGAAATGTATCTATACAATTGTATATAAACAGTAATTGATATATCGCATCGCACAACGCATAACTCTAATCATTTTCGATTGTCGTAATGGATTGGAAGCACTTTATTATTATTCATAGAAAATTTCATACGTCTAGTGAAAGTTGCATTTTTAATTCAATTTTACCAAGGGAGTGGAATTTGTTCACTGTAAAGTGCAGAATCGTAACAGAATCCAGTGACCGGGGTAATGATACTGTAAGCGCTTTGGTCGGTTACGTTGTAACCGGTAAAGCGCTCTATAAGAAGCGGTTACTATCATTGTTAAAGATAAATACCAGTTCTGGTCATGCGATTGAATTGTGAAAGAAACGTTGTGAAATCGATCAGAAAAGGTTGATCATCTAGCATATAAGAATTGGTGTGTACTGCAAGGTTCTGGAATCATCAAAATGATAAGTAATTTGGCCCAGTCTTGGTATAGTTACAAGCACTGTACACAGAAAGATGTATATGGGACTACGCGACCACGTGCGCGATATCTATTTGGTCCCAATAGATAGGCCTATAATAATTACCAAATATATCAATTAGTAGGCGGTTTCCCGACTTTCCCGGCAAAATTTGTATCATCACGTATTGAGTCAAAACATATTCTTTCACATGATTGGTAATGAGAGCTTCCATTTCATTTTTTTGAGAGAGGGCGTTTCCAAAACTGGTCTTTACCTTTAAACAGCAGACGAATTCTGGCATAGTACAATTTGCCAGACATTCACTTTCAAATTTGTGAGTTTGATTAGATGAACCTCTTGTTAAAAGTACTCGTTTAGTTTGAAAGTGGATATTGACCTCGCTGCCCAATTTGGATGCGCGTCTCTCCCTTTCGTATTTGATGTTTGTTTGATGATTGTTTTACTTGACTGCTATGAAAGCATGTGTATATGTTTGTAACTAAACAACCAGAGGACCAATAGCTTTAAGTCCTCTCCGAGGGACTTTGTAATGAGGATTAATGCATTACCAAAGGGCACGAGCGCATTGACTTGGTTTCGAACCCGGGACTTCCCGGTTACGAGACCACTGCTCTACCACTGAGCCATTGCGCCTGTATTTATATGCTTTAAAGTAAAGGGTACATATATATGATTCAAAACATTGTATCTTTTGTAAGCTAAATTTACAACCAAATACTTCTTTGGATTCTTTGAAAAGGTGTTATTCACTTTTTAAAAAATAACATCCTTTCTCAAGCATGTCACATGACTCATTCAATGTAATATTTACTGCCGTTCCTTATGTTCATAATGAAAACGATTACAATAGTTTTTTTGTTTTGTTAAGTAACACCATTTGTACAACTAGGAGTAATATAATTCATCATTTTGCACGAACTTCTATTTGAATATTCTAGATTCATTCATTTCAGCAATCATCAATATATATATAAGAATGCATAATTGCCCATATAAAACATGTAAAAAGGAGGAGGGGCGCGGGCCCCTTGTGCCCCCCCCCCAAAAAAAAACCCGCCTGTGTACACTATACATGTATCTGCTGAATGACCACGTCGCAGATTATCATATTTCGATGTTAATTTCATAAAACCCTCAGTGCATATATACCACTTCCCTCATATTCTAATGAAAATCAAATCGAACGGATATGTATCTCGCTTCAGCAACCAGTCAAATTGATTCAATTATATTGGACGTGGGGAGATAAGCCGTTTATTGCCTACGCTAATCAGTGACTCATTCAAAACGCTAAGCACGGAGAGAAACGCAGGATTTCGTCGACTCGACCTGAGTGAGTGAGATGTCGTCAAAATTTAGACAGTTTATTAGTGGGATACAACGATGGGATTGCTAATTGTGTTTAGCTGATTTGCTTCTAGATTAGGATACGTTAAAGGGAAGCACCAGCTTATTCAATATGTGAAATGATAGGGATGCAGATGATGAAGAAAAGTTTATCGTGCGAGGTACTCAAAGACAAAGAAACTGAATTCAGCGGTAATTTGCTATGCTTACATCATTGCAGTTATGATACTTATGTTGAAAGCATGATAATGAGATTCCCACTCCATAATTTTCAACAGAATTCTATTGATGCTTGTATGATTATTTGAAAATGATAAAGAAATGATTCTAGATCTGATTCTGAAGCTTTCAGATTATTTCAAAATAGTAATTACTTAAGCCTCAATATACTACAGAAATCCATTCATTAAAAAAATATGAGCAGAAAGTGACCAGAAACTATACACAGTAATTTGCTTTCAACAAAAGTGTATTCAGTTTTGTATTTTCATTCAACTAAAATTCCGAATATAAAAATTATTGTCAGAACAGTCAAATTCTAATATTTCATGAAGCTAACTATTACATTCAACTTGTGTAGATTTGTGTACAATTTGGATTATTTTTCTCCAAACGATGTCAAAATGTTTGATCTACCTGACAGCCTATAGTCTTCCATAAGATAATTTTGTGAAGTAGATTTTGACATAATAACCACATCATTTTTAGCATGATTTCGTGTCCTTCATTTTTGTAAGCATCTCTAGGAGAAACGCAAAATGAACTTTCATCGTTTTGTCAGAACTGCTTAAACATTTCTCCCAATATGCCAAGTACACTTTGAGTTTGCACGCAAGAAAAAAAGCGCGAGAAAATAACATTTGCATCGATCCTCCATCATGCTTTTACAATCAATATTGCGACTCGATCAAAACCGGAATACGATATACGTATGGAAACATCGTGACTGATATTCTGGCGTAGCTAAGGGGGGCTACGCGGGCCTTATGAACCCCCCAAGTTAAAGGCATCGTTTAACAATGTTAAATCTGAGAGGCATGGCCCTACGTGTTATCAGTGTCTGTGATGTGGTGTAATATTGAAGCCCTAAAAAAATTGCGCTTCAAAATGATCATGAAGTGCCTCAAAAAAGTAAAAATCTTTGAGTGACCGGTTTTACCATACTCATTTTCCCAATAGACTGTAGTGTTATAAAAACCGTTAGGAAACGAACAAAAAGAAATTTCGATTTCCAATCATAAATATCTTGATAATCAGACAGGCGATCGGCTTGTAAAAGTCATGGGATTCCTGATTGACCTAAAGGTTTATAATTATGATTGCAGCATGAGCTAAATCCAGGATTTTGTTTCAGAATCTGAGGCAATGTTACCGAGTCACTTTAAAAGAAAGTGAGGGAACGGGGGATGGGAAATGACAGAGAAAGAAATGTAAGGAGAGAGGAAAAGGCGTGCAATGACGACAAAAACGATACCTGGCGACTAGCGTACCCCCCCCCCCTCATTTGCCCTTTTTCCACCAAATAAGACCGCTAGTACCCTCTCTTTCTTGGAAGGGCTCCGCCAGCGGACTGACGTTTGCATCAGCTAAATTATCGCCTGGAGCAGTATGTGTCCTTTGGTAATCATGTTCATGTTGTATTGATGCATTCTCACTATGGATTCAACATCTTACTATAAATTTCAGCATTTTCGAAGAATCTCCGCATCTCCCGAATTTTCTGTATGGTACTAACCGAAAGTAGAAGAACATTTTGACCACAGGCATGGATGGTTTGTTAAAGTGTTTGTGCGAATGAAATAAAATTCAAGAAAATTTGTGTTGAAATTGACCCATTTGCATTTGTCAAATATTAAATAACATGGATTGGAACCACCTTCTCAATTTGAAAGAACTGGACGAGAAACTAGGAAAAAGTTTACTTTGCCTTCTATAATCATATACATTTGATGACACGTATGGGAAATCAACTAGCCCGGTTTACTTTCCCATCTGATGGAAAAGACAAATTAAGTTTGTCTGGTGACTCCGACAGTTTCTTCAAATATCCAGCCGTTTAATTCATCTTCTTCGTATGAAGTGGAGCTAGTGAAGGAAGGAGGGGGTTGTGATGTGGAGGTTGTTCTTAAAATGCCTTCATATTCCGTCGAAATATGACGACAAAAGCTTTAAAAATGGACTAAATCTTTTTGTGTAGTCCCATATACCCATTTATGTGTGCAGTGCAAGTCTGAGGCTTTTTTCTTTCCATTTTGATCATTTTGTTAATACACAGTAGATCCCTTCTTATATATATTGTATTATAGTTTATTTTACAATGTAGTTGTATGCGATCTTTATCGACAGTTTGATCGTTCCTTTTCAAGTGTAGAAGAGCCAAATTTCTGTCATGTAACAGTTTTTTTTGTTTTTGTTGCATTTTGTTATTATCATTTCTTTATTGCAACCAAATTACCTATTCTCTGCATGTGTGTAAACGCTGAAGAAAGCTGTCTCCCTTTTTCTTCCGTAAATTACAAAGATGAATATGATATCAGAAGATTTGATGTACCCTAGAGCTATAATGACCTCATTCCATTGAATGTAGGTCGCGTAATGGCAGCGGTTCATGATGAAAAATCCCTTATGAATTCATTAATGTTGTTATTCATCACCCCCCACTACATCCCCCCATAACAAAAATGTATGAAGCTTTAAAGACTGTTGAACATTGTGTACGTTTTAGAAAGAGTAGATAGAATCGGGATGGATGACAGTTTACTTTTACACACTCCAAGCCAAACTTTTTTAAAGGATATACGCAACTATTCCAGTAGAATATTTCCGTTGTGTATAATACTTTGGACTAAGTATATTGATAATAATAATAATGATGGATTTTTTTTATAGCGCACATCTCCACCACGAAAGGTACTCAAGGTGCTTCATTATTACCCCGGCTTTGCTACTTGAAATTTGCCGATTTCGGTGCTTACAGCATTCAAGAAATTCCTTACTATTGTAGATAAATGTCTAGCCAAATGATAATAGTGTCACATCGGGGCTCGAACCTACGACCTTCCTATTTTCAGTCAAGTGATTAAACCACTCGACTCGACAGTTTTACGTCCCAGCACCAAAACATTGAACTGTACCTTTAAAGGATACAAGTAAACTGCATTGTAAGTCCACTGATAAGTTCTTTCCCATTTACTGTCATTCTCTCGCATAGTTCTGTGTTTTGATGAATGGCACACACGGCTTTGACGTGCTATGATAATCAGGATATTAAATGATTTTTCCAGAAGATTATTGTAGTACTAGTAGCATGATGCGTTCAGAACCAGTGAGTGGAGAATATGTCTTGGCGTTCACGTTTGGATTCTTTCCTTTTTTATCATACGCTTCTATTTTAGGTATCTGACTATCTGTGAGTAAGTTGTTGTCTCTCTTTCTCTTTGTGTGTGTATCTCTCTCTCTCTCTCTATGTCGCTGTGTGTGTGAGTGTGTGTATGTTTCTCTCTTTCTCTTCCTCTTTCACCCTCCCTCCCTCTTCTCTCTCTCTCTTCTCTCTCTCTTTCTCTCTCTCTCCTCTCTCTCTCTCTCTTATGTTTCCTTCATTCTCTCTCACTTTCTCTATCTCTCCGTTCCTTTCCCTTTCTCTCCCTCTTTCTATCTTGCTCCACTCTCCTGTATTTTCTGCCACCCACCTCTCTCTCTCTCTCTCTCCCTCCCTCCATCCCTCTTCCTCTCCAATCCCATGTCCTTTCCATTGGGGGTGGGAATTAGTTGTTCGTTCCGTTTTATGATCTATCTTTCCTCAACCGAATTTCTCCCATCTGTAAGTTTACATCTCTATAGTTATACATTGGATCAGGAGTCCGTTCCACCGTGCTTTTCTTTGACGGATATGAGCAATAACATCGTTTCACAATGTATTTTAAAATGGTTGCTATGACTCCATATTCGAATGGTTGTAAATTCATGAGGACTGTTTTATCGTCAGTGAGATTCTATAGAGTGAACGGCAGATGATAAAAATCATTTAGGCGGCTATATCTGAATACGTTTGACTGTAACTCATGATTTCAAACAATTAGTTTCTCCAGATTGATGTTCTTCCATTGGCTACATTCTAACAAAATGTCGATCCATACAGAATTATAGAATTTTTTTTCTAGCTTTTTGAATCAACGACTCCTTATATGGGATGTTCGGAAGCACTTGACCTTTCATAAAGGTGATAATGTGAAGAGTTTGAGCACCTTTCATGAATTTCTTTTCTCTTAGGGTGTTTCATTTTGTTGGAATTTTGACAGCGATGTATCATGAAGTATGTAAAGAGTTTGAGCACCTTCCACAAATATCTTTCCTCTTAGAGTGTATCATTTTGTTGGATAATTTGTGCAAACGTGACAAGTTTGAGCGCCTTATCAGAACTTTGAAAAGTATCTAATTTTGTTTGAAGGAATCTTGACAGCGTGGTATTGTCCATTTATCCCTGTGGCCCAATTTCCCGCCTCATGAAAACTTTTGAAAACGTGACTCTCAAATAATGCTGAGATGCAAACGGATACTCCACGCGAGTCAGCGGATAAACCGGTAATCCATTTAAATCCGGACCGGTTATGGTGGATAGCCTGACCTCTAGGTTCAAGTTGAGGTTTTGGTTACCGGTCTGGAAAACCCAAGAAGTTCATTAAATCTAAAACATGTAAAATGGTCTGACACAACCTAGAAATGACAACCTTGCCGGCAAATTGGGCCCTCGGGTCCATTGCAAATAGAGAAGAAACGGAAATGATACTTTACTGTTTCTAACAAGGAAATCATCTTTTTCTGGGGGAGGTGTGATGAGGGGCGGTGATTTTATCATAATTATGTTGACCTTTTCTATAGTTGTTCTTTTCATCATACACTTTTTGTCGTGTTTTAGAGTACTAATATTGTCTTTTGTTATTCAAATATATTGTCCTAAATGAGAAATGACACTACAAATAAGATCTCAACGATGTTCAGGTAATAGCAGTGATGTCACCTCCATAACTCCATTGTATTATGATAGCCTTGATGTTCTTGAGTTATTAACGTTAATTCGTTGGTCAAAATAAAACAAACAATTAGAAACTAAGACTAAAACAAAGGGAAAATGTCATGTTTTATTCTTTCCAATATTAATTTCGATATCTATTAAACGCTCTGAGAGGAGCTATATTGATATCGATTTTGACCGGAACTCTGATGAAGAGGCTATTTTTATTATTATTACAAAATGAGAATACCTGTACTTTTTTACCAATAGTATCAGCAAACGAGACAGAAATAATTCTTTTTAAATAAAATTAAAGCCGACCCATGCACGATTCGACATGTTTTCAGGATGAAATTTTCTTTTTCTTCTTTTCTTTCAATAACAATAATTTTTAAAAAGTTTGAATATACATGGTAAATCATGAATATATAAGCCTTTATATAATGCCACCGTTCTTCCATGGGGTCATATAACCATATTCATCATGCCTGCGTTCCTAAAAAAGTTCGCATGTCCCTAATGCAGACCAATCCATATTTCATAATTGTTGTTTGTCTAACATGATACGTGTGTAGTCAAGCGTGACTAATGGCTAGAGAGAGCCAATATATCACCCTCTCTCTCCTCCCTAGGGATTCGATTTATGTGTTGACTTTCTCTGCTCTGCCCGGCGAATATCATTATCGTCAAGAAATTATGGATAAATCCCGACGGGGTACATTTCTAATTAAACCGCGAGTATGACGTCACAGTTTAAAGGGATAGTTGCATATTTGGGAAAAGACATTGTGTGAGCCTAATTTTCCTTACGTTGCACAACTAATAATATTATTATTATTATTATCATTATTATTATTATAATTATTATTATAATTATTATCATTTTCATTATTTTGATAATTTTCTTTTTAGCTATTATTATTATTATTATATTTAATATCATTTTTATTATTTTAATAATTTTTTTAATTTTTTCATTATTATTATTATCATTATTGGTGTGGAAAATGATAGTTTCCACCGAATTTCCAGTGGAGATACATTTCTAATTAAACGGTGATTATGACATAACAGCTTAAAGGGATATTTGTGTATTTGCATGATTTGGGAAAGCCATTGTGTGGGCGTTTATTTCCTAACATTTCACAACGACTATTATTATTATTATTGGCGGGGTAAGAATATGTTCCACCTAATTTCCCAGGGGGGATACATTTCTAATTAATCCGCAAGTATAGCATTACAATTTGAAAGGATACATGCAACATTCGGAAAGCCCTGGTGTGAGCTTGCATTCTTTACATTGCTTGGTTATTTTCATTATCGGTGAGAAAATAGTTATGGGAAAGACAGGGAACATTTCTTATAACACCGCGAGTATGCCATCACAATTCAAAGGAATAGTATTTGGGGAAAGCCATTGACGTGTGAACTTAAATTTATTTATATTGCACGCTGTTTTTCATTATGGGAGGGAAAGTATGGATTTTTCCATCAAATTTCCCGGGGGATATACATTTCTAATATAATCCCGAGTAAAACATGACGGTTTAAAGGGATGGTTTAGCATTGGGCTTAGCATTTGGTTTAGCATAGTTTAGCATAGTTTAGCATTGTGTGAGCTTATATTTCTTTGCAGAGCACGCCTGGCTGTTATCTTTATCGGCGTGAAAATAATATGTAGGATAGGCGGGCAACATTTCTAGTATCACGATTTAGAGGGATCGTTTGGTATAAGGAAAGTCATTATGTATTTTTTTTTTTTTTTAAAGAGTGATGATAATGACATTTGTTCAGTGTATATTTTAAGCAGCGTTGTGATGAAAAGGAAGAGATAAGAATAAAATCAAAATGAAGATAAATGATTGAAGATTAAAAGTACGATTACAAGTAAATTTTAGTAAAATATGCTTTAAACATCATGTTAGTGTGCCATAGGTATAACAGTGTAATGATCCATTAAATCAAACCTTTTACTTTAATCACCGATGATGCACTCTATAATAAATATCTGCTCCATAACGCAACTCTTCGCACTATACGTAATAATAGAAGTTATTATTACCAAGGTTCGTCAATATAGGGGTGATGATGTGCGGATGACAAACTTGTCGTGCCCCACAGCGGCGTCTCCAGCAATTGATCATAGGGGGGCGGAATAGTGGGGAAGGCATGTATCTTGGCACCCTAGTGACATACATACATGAATGGCAAGTACATGTAAATAGTATGTTTGTTTATTTATTTATTTATTTATTTATTTATTTATTTATTTATTTAATTAATTATTATTATTATTATTGTTATTATTATTTTTTTTTGGGGGGGGGAGGGGCTATATACAAGGGGCGAACGCTCGCTGCATCCTATGTTGAAGAGGCCACTACCCCCACTCCCCGACACCACTACAATGTTTCACTACAATGTTTCATTAAATTGTTATTTTGGCATTACACTTTTAATTGAAAGGGACTCGGGTGCCATTTCCTCACAAAATGGTAGCCTATTGATACAAATATTTTCCTCCATTTCACCCCCTGTCAACTTTACAACAGCCATTCTAACACATAGAAGATGAATATACAGTGAACAACTAATAATTGTAATTTTTGTCAAGTATGTAAACAAATTATTTTGTCCCGATTCATGTTCCTTGAGAATGTGACATATTAAAGATTACATCTAAAAGTGTTCAACAAAGACCCTAATCCAACCAGTCCATCTTTCGTTCTTGAGGTCCAAAAAAAACCCCAAAAACATCAAATTTGCAAAGGGGTATGAATGATTTAGCTGTTAAAGGTAAAGACCAGTTTTGGAAACGCCCCTCTCTCAAAAATGAAATGGAAGCTCTCATTACCAATCATGTGAAAGAATATGTTTTGACTAATACGTGATGATACAAATTTTGCCGGGAAACCGCCTACTAATTGATATATTTGGTAAATTATTATATCTATTGGGACAAAATAGATATCGCGCACGTGGTCGCGTAGTCCCATATACATCTTTCTGTGTACAGTGCTTGTAACTTTACCAAGACTGGGCCAAGTTTCTTATCATTTTGATGATTCCAGAACCTTGCAGTACACACCAATACTTATATGCTAGATGATCAACCTTTTCTGATCGATTCCACAACGTTTCTTTCACAATACAATCGCATGACCAGAACTGGTCTTTATCTTTAACTGTAACTGCCAAGTGAAAAATGAGAAGGTCATCACCCACACATTTTGATCAAACTGTGTCCTTTTATTTATGACAAATTACGAAACGTTACTCCGGACATAAAGTATTAATTTCTTGTATCAAGTACAAATTTTCATATCACCCAGTGACGTTTTTTTTTTTTCTTTTTAAATAGATATTTCACAAAACCAGGTTTTGTACTTATAGTGACTCGGTAACATTGTTGAAGGTTGATGAAAAAACTGCGTAATTTTTGTATGAAATGTAACTTATTATATTCCTTCCACTGTACTAAACCTCAAGCATGCAAAAAATCCGGAAAAAATTCTCAAATCACAAAGATATTTATGGTTTTCTTTGAAGGCGTCACTGGTCAACACCTTTTAACAGTAAATTCTCCCAACCATATTTGAATTTTCCCACCCGTTTTTCCATGAAAATAAGACATAAGACAGGATTTTAAAACTCTGTCAACACTTAAATGTCTGGAATGATATATAGAGCCAATTCATAGCTTTGTTACAATTGACATTCACCTAAAATGTAATTAAATTGTAATAATATAGTTGGGAGCATTAAGAAATCGATCAGATCAGTTTTTCCCAATTTTTGTCGTTAATAATGGTCTGTTTTCACTCAAACTTTCAGATTATCTTTAATTGTACATCTAGCATTGAAGTCACTGCCTTAGCACCATTTTCTCCCATCTGAACAATGTTACAAAGATTACATACTAAACCCATTTGTTGGTTGATGAGTGCATTTTGTTAACATGTTAGTGGATCTCCGGGAATGACCGTGAATTTATTATTATACACGTGTTCTTGTCGACATGTTGTATCTGCTTCAGACGTGCTGTTTACGCCATTGAGCAATCAATAGTTGATGAGATTACGAGATACGCGAGATTAATGTGACTGGTGAAGGCGCGAGTAACCATGGTAACTGCGAAATGAGGTATTGTTTGCTCACGTCTGGGTGGTTTCCATTATTGTCAATGATACATTGATGCATGATCATTAATAATTTTATGTCACCTTATTTCGTACTAGGAAAGCGTATACCGTACATACTATGTATATCCCTTCTGATGTTAAAGTTTGCTGTTGTTTGCTGTAGGTTCTGTAATAATAATTACCAATATGAAGTTTATGTTTGACATAATATACATTGAGTAAGATTAAATTGAATGAAACGTCGCAATTAAAGAGAAGGTTGAGTTCTGGGAAGAGGTGAAAAATAATTTGTGAGCGTTATCATTGTATTATGCAAGTGTGGAAGAACATCAGAGAAAAAATGTTTCCTGAAAGGCTTAATATTCTAAATATGGCATGTAACATCATAAAAATCGGGACGGATTTTTATGCCATATGTTCGTGTAGTCCCATATACATCTTTCTGTGTACAGTGCTTGTAACTTTACCAAGACTGGGCCAAATTTCTTATCATTTTGATGATTCCAGAACCTTGCAGTACACACCAGTAGTTATAATGCTAGATGATCAACCATTTCTGATCGATTCGACAACGTTTCTTGCACAATGCAATCGCATGGCCAGAACTCAACTTTAGTACGAAAAGTTTCATGACAGCCGACTTGACTGCGTCCATGAGGTGAACACCCCACCCCTCCACCCCTCCCTCTTCCCCCTCCCTTCAATTGCTCCCTCTCCGCACCCTCCCCTATGGTGCCTTCCTCTCAAACCTCAATGTCACTGACATGTGGACAGGGTCGTGACAGCCGAACTCACACTGCGTTCAGGCTTGTAGTTCATATTAGATGGACACCCCCATCCTGCCCCTCCACCTCCCCCTTCCGCCCTAACGACGCCCACTACACCCCTCCCTACTTCTACCCGTCTCTCATATTCAATGTCAAGTGACTAACCCCGTATTCACACTTGTCGCTCTTATGGGCTTGACGCTCCCCTCCCCCGACCCACTCCTATTCTGTCCCCGCCGCAGAACTCAATCTCACTGAAGTGTGAACACGGTCATGACAGCTGAACTCACTCTGTGTTCACGCATGTCGCTTCTAGTTTACGGTTCGGGGCTCTCTCCCGATATGATTTAATTAATCAAACTGACTATCATACCGACTTCTGAGGCTACACATTCACCGGCAGCCTTTTAACGACAGTTTTTAAACAGGCTTCAAGCATGCGAGGCTTCCATTAATACTAAAGCATTTACCTCGATATCAACTTTTTAGGAAAAATTGAGAGGAAGATATGAAATCATGTAAAGAGTGGATGGTGAGAAAATTGATATGTTTTTGTATTCCATGAATTGAGATATATCATTATGAAAATGGAGGCATATTATCTTTTAACTGTCAGAATTCGACATGATATGTGTTTATTTTATTTCCAATATTTTTCTTACATTCCCCCACGCGTCTCCCTACGCTTTCTTCTCCTGACCCGTCTCTCCACCTCTTTCTCTCTCTCCCTCTCACTATCCCCATGCTCTGTTTACTTTGTATCTTTCTTTTTATTTAGCTTTGTTTTTATGTCTCTGTTTATCTCCTCTCTGTTTCTCTCTCGCTCTCCATTTTGTAATTTGTTTCCCCTTCTTATCCTTTGCTGTCCTCTCCTCTCACCCCCTCTCTCTCTCTCTCTCTCTCTCTCTAACCCCCTCTCTCTCTCCCATCTCTCTCGTCCCCTCAGAGTTAAAGGAAATGAAACGTCATCATTACCTTTTATATAAACACAATACGTATTAAATGCATCCTCACAGGAACAAAAATGTCAGAAACCTAGAAACTTGACCGAAAATAGCGGAAATTAACAATCTGTCACAAGAAGATCAGATTCGTGAAATTTAGTTTACCCCTATCACTCTGGTGATTTATTGAGATGTATGTTGCTCCAAGTCTATACATACTGGCTGAACCCAGCCAAGATTTATCGTCTGTAATTGAAACTGTTTTGCGCGGTTTCGGTACACGCATTGTTTGCAACATGAAAGAGTCCTCAAAACTCGACAACAACCATCTCTCGTTTGAATCTCGCTTACTAAAACACAATGAGATGTTGCTACCTAACCATGATAATACGTGGGTGTGTGTGTGTGTGTCGGGGGGGGGGGAGACATTTTTTTCCAGGGCCATTTTTTTCTTCTCAAAATTGATTTCGGTCAGCCTGTCGTATTATATTTAGCGGTTTTAAGCATTTTGTCACTCTACGACTGACATTTGTCATCTGCTCTGTCCCTTGCATTTCTCCACTTTGACTATTTTTCATGGTTTCGAAGCAATTTTCCCCAAGTCCCCGTCCATTTTTCACTGGAGAGGATTGAAAACGTATTAATATAAATGAAATTTTACATACAGTTAACAACTAAGTTATTCTTACCCTTACCAAATTTCGTAATTTTGTATAAGTATGTGAAAAATCGATTTGTCCCGATTTACTTTTCTTAAGAATGTGACTTATTAAAGCGAACATCAACAAGTATTCAACAAAGGCCCTAATTCAATAAGTCCATCTTTCATTCTTGAGTTACGAGAAACACCAAAAACCTCAAATTTACAATTACAAGGGGTATGAATAATTTAGTTGTTAGCTGTATTCCATATGAAACTTCCATCTATGGATGGCCATTTCCGAATAGGGATATGTAGTAACTAGTATGTAATTTTGAGGCCTAACTACATTTTTAGTGGTGCAAATGTGTTTCTCTTTAATGGCGCAGCGGCCTGTAGTGTTTTTGGCACATTCCTAGCAAATTTGCCTGTAAATCTACTAGGGATAAATCGACTGAGATTATTTTGTTAATCATGTTAGCTGTGAAAGAAAAAAATATAATGTTGAATAGTTATTGAAGAGGGGTTGAGCAATTACCCATCCAACCCCACCCCCGCACATCCCTGACTACGCCAACGATGCTTGACTCTCGGATCGAGTTCAAGTTGGTTTCCTTGAGCTAATAATAAGCGGTGAGCAAGAATCGGAGCGATTTTTAGTTGACCCTTACATCCGACTGAAGAACGTAAAAAAAAAAATAACAAGCGCACAGTTGCAATCATGCCAAGCGCGAGCAAAAATATAAAATTGACAACAGCGAAAGTGTGATTGATGGTGCAGCCAGGCTTACGGTGTGTTGATTCGGACGAGGCAGTGTATGTTTGATTTGTTCTGCAAAAGGGCATGTTTTTGAAAACCGAGCTGCGCTCGCCGTTAGGCAAAATAAATGTTTGTGTTACATATTGATGAGTAATTAGATTTGTGAATCTGACAACATAGGCTCATAAGCTACCTAGAATTTCAAATAGCTTTTCGTAAATGATTTATAACGCATGTAATTATGCTATTTTTTGGAGAAAAGGTTGAGTTCTGATAAAGATTAAAATAAGTTGCATGTCAGTTTAAAAGAAGATCATAATAGAAATGTGCTCTGAAAAAGGATTGCTCGTAATGAACCCTCTTATTCAAAATATGGTCAGAAATAGCTGAAAAGTTTGGAACAAGCTTTCATTTCATATAGTAATGATTATGCGTGTACTCACATACCCACTTTCTGTGTGCACTGCATTATGATTTTCTAGCAAGAATCTGTTACTTTCATTTCATTTTGGTCAATCCAAAACCTCACATTATGAATCAACTCTTATTTGCTACATCATTAACATTTGACATTTCCCAATTGCCTCCAAACAGTTTATCTTATAATAATCACATATCTAGAACCCAACTCCCCCGCACGCACACTTTATCCCAGTATTAGCCCGAACAAGAAAAAAAATGCTTTGACAAGAATTGTCGGAGAAGGAGAAGTTGGCGACTGTGAGGGAGAAGGGGATAGGGATAAATTCAACCACCATCAATCTAGGCTATATTGCCTCCGGTAAGACTTCCCTAGCCCGCCCATCCCACCCCCCCCCCCTTCCACTTTTCCTCCTCCCCTCCTCCTCGCCACTCTTATAAGTCAAAATCCTAGGTGTACGGATATATCTGTACAGCGTATGAATCTTCCATACACGTCTCTCCATTATGACTGGGATGCCAGCCCATATGCACATCATTATTGGCGGATCGGGATGGGGTTGGGAAGTCAAGAGATACACTCCTTTTTTGTCCTCCGAGGAGGGGGGGGGGGGTGTTAAACCTCATGGTATGCAGGGTTTATCCACATCACTCTAGGCAACTCCACATACTCAAACGCCTTAGACGTTCACATTTCTGGGTTGTATTTTTTAAAATCCCGGATCCGTCATGAACCCAGGTGGAATATGTTTACTTCCCCCTTCCTTCCTTCTCCATTCCCTTCTCTCTTTCCTTCTCTCTTTCCTCTCCTCCTCCCCTTCCTACCTGAGCCTAACGTGATCGGAGGACAGAGTGTGCCTTCTTTATACTAGTTTATTTTCCCTTGTCGTCTTCTGCACGTGTGTCTTATTTTATGGGACATAGCCTTTTCCCCTCAAGTCAGGTGTTAGCGAGACAAGTAGAATATTAATACAGTGAAAACACCTTGTATGTTATTGCGTAATGTGTACAATATACATGAAGAAGCTTTTTATTAGGTCCATATGATGTTAACTCATAATTTGTCATAGTAGTCATAACTTTATTTCGTGCAGGCTATCTAATTCATAATGTAACCCGCAAAGTTCTATTCTACTGCTTTAACACACACCCCCAGTAGAGTAGGCTCCCGCTTTAATGTTGTTTTTGCCGGAATCCCCGATGAATTTGTCACAAAAGAGCACATTTAAAACCAATCAACCTAAAAATAACTGGCCCCCTGCCCGTCGTCTATCGCACAAATTATAGAGGGCTGGGGTAATCATTTTCAGCATCAATAGTCGATCAGCGCGTTAGTGCGTGGCGGCAAAAGTGGGGCGAAGGAACAAACCGGGGAATATGAATTGCTATTCAACAAAATATTGTTATGATTATAGGCGTCGCCGGGAATATAGAGACAGAGTATTGTAACAACCACCCCCAGACATACACACATAATAACAGAAAATTCCTTTCGGCATTTTTAATTATTGTCTGCAAATTTGTTACCTTTTTTTCTCTCTTTTTTCAATGTTGGATTTTAAACAATCTGATTCCCGGTCAGCACATCTGAAATCTGACGTCATAGAGTCTTTACTTAAATTGTTTTAATTCTTATTTAATTTTCGCCCATTACTATAAGATGACACGCGCAAGGCTATTGAAATTGCCTGAAGTTTATTGTACATTTCAATCAAATTGCTTAATTAAAGCCCCTCTAAAGTGTTGGGAGCCCCAAAAATTTGAAGGCAAAATTTCACTTAAATTGTATCATGAAGAGGATGTCATTTAAGACACATTTCTACAAGGATATTCAAACCAAATGTGTTCAAATTATTGATGAAAGAATACAAAATTTATAAAACCCAAATTATGTATTCTTTTATCAATATTTGTCTTCAAACACATTTTTTTTTTTTTTTTTTTGGGGGACATCTTTGCAGAAGTGTGTCTTAAATGACATCCTCTTTCACTAATATGATACAATTTAAGTGAAATTTTGCCATCAAAGATTTGGCGAATTTGGGGCTCCGAACACCGTAGAGGGGCTATAAGAAATAACACTGAATTAATTGAAAGCAATTTTTTTTAAAAAGAATATTGGATAGTTTTCATCATTACCATTACTTTGAGAATAACGATTATTTTCGTTACAACTGGATCTAAATCTTACGGTTTGCTCGGTCACATTCAACGAAAACTTCCTATTCTGAGGGATGGAATATACGGGATGCGATGAGTTTGTATGCAAGAGGAAAACTTCATATTTTGTGGGACATTTGGCTCTCACCTCATTATCATTCAGTAGCTTTACCTGTTCGCTTGATGTAATTGATTTGTTCAGCGGGGGTGTTCCCCCCTTTCCTCCTCCTCCAATTCTCCCAACAGAAAATTAAAATGCTCATGACAATTTTCTAGAAAGGCGGTTTAGGCGATTATGAGAGGCTGGGTGGGTAGCCTCATTTTGCTGTTACTGTTGTTTTTGAGGTTTTGTTTTTTCTTCTTCTTCTTCTCCTTCTTCCTCTTCTTCTTCTTCTTCTTCTTCTTCTTCTTCTTCTTCTTCCTCTTCTTCTCCATCGTCCTCTTCTTCACCTCCTCCTCTTGCTTCTCCTTCTTCTTCTTCTTCTTCTTCTCCTTCTTCCTCTTCCTCTTCTTCTTCTTCTTCTTTTCCTTCTTCCTCTTCTTCTTCTTCTTCTTCTTCTTCTTCTTCTTCTTCTTCTTCTCCTTCTTCTTCTTCTTCTTCTTCTTCTCCTTCTTCCTCTTCTTCTTCTTCTTCTTCTTTTCCTTCTTCCTCTTCTTCTTCTTCTTCTTCTTCTTCTTCTTCTTCTTCTCCTTCTTCTTCTTCTTCTTCTTCTCCTTCTTCTCTTCTTCTTCTTCTTCTTCTCCTTCTTCTTCTTCTTCTTCTTCTTCTCCTTCTTCCTCTTCTTCTTCTTCTTCTTTTCCTTCTTCCTCTTCTTCTTCTTCTTCTTCTTCTTCTTCTTCTTCTTCTTCTTCTTCTTCTTCTTCATTATCTTCGTCTTCTTTGTCTTCGTCTTTCTTCTTCTTCGTTTTCCTCTTCTTTTTAATTTTAATTTTTCATCATCATCATCTTTTTCTTCTTCTTTTTCTTCATCGTCCTGTTCTTCTCCTTCTTCCTCTTTCTTCTCCTTCTCCTTCTTCTCCTTCTTCCTCTTCTTTTCCATCGTCCTCTTCTTCACCTCCTCCTCTTGCTTCTCCTTTTTCTTCTTCTTCTTCTTCTTCTTCTTCTTCTTCTTCTTCTTCTTCTCCTTCTCCTTCTTCCTCTTCTTCTTCTTCTCCTTCTTCTTTTTTATGAGGACGTACGTCAACTATGAATTGCTGAATCGGGGTTTTCCCTCGTAATGTTCAAAGCTAAGCAACATTGGAAAAGTCAAGGAGGCAAACATGACTATGGAATAAAAGCGCAGGGGAAAGAAAGCTGAGAAGATGGATTGTGTTTCATCGGGATTTGATTATCCTTGAGTGCGATGGCGACCTCCTTAGTTCTTTTCGTTGGTGGAAATCCAGAGATATGGGTACTAGGAGACCCTTCCCCAGCCCCTTCATGATATGAATGGGGGCATGATATAACAAGTTCCCTTCCCCTCCACACACGCGATTAGCTTTTTTTTTTATCTTAATGTCCCTGGAAAGAAAGAAAAAACACTTTTCTATCATAATTTGGCTATGCTAGCTTATTTCATCTTCTGGTTATGCCCCCATGTCCTTACTTTCCTCTTTTTAAGGTTGTATTCTTCATTGATAGTCATCTGCTACCCGTTGATAATGGCTTTCTTCCCCGGGTTTTCCCCGAACGTCTCCTTTTCTTATTACCCATTTCATTGTTTAAATATTGTTCTGATGTAACTCGTATTCTGTCCTTTTATTTCTTTCTGTTTTCTTTTCGAGGCCCTTCTAAGCTCTCCCTCTCAGAACAACGACTTTGAACATTTACGAAATGTCCCCAAAACATGTTTCTCTCATAAGAATTATCATGATTATATACACGGTTTAGGGAAAAAGAAATGAGGAAAGTAAAAATCCCCCGCTTTTGTTGTCAGTGTGCGGTCTGTGGTGTTCTAATGTGAGGAAGAAACTCCTTTGGGAAGGAGGAATAGGGTCGGCGGAAATGACGTGCCAAACAAAAAAATCGATCAAATACAACAAAATGGCTGCGCACGGCCCTTCACCATCAAACATATCTTGAATATTTGATATCTCCCT
Source organism: Mesocentrotus franciscanus (assembly GCA_037976565.1). Classification (NCBI taxonomy): domain Eukaryota; kingdom Metazoa; phylum Echinodermata; class Echinoidea; order Camarodonta; family Strongylocentrotidae; genus Mesocentrotus; species Mesocentrotus franciscanus. The sequence goes on along the minus strand of CP137684.1, from coordinate 16,677,696 downwards.
TGATGCAATATTTACCCTACTTGAATAGGGATGGAGATATCAGAACTCGTGGCGTAGAGCGGAAACAAGAACAATATTTTTTAAAGCTAGAATATTTAAAATCATGATTAATGCGCGTGGTATGAATTTGCAAGCAGGGGCAGGAAACCTAGGAAAAATTGTGATATTTATTGGAAAATACTAAACATTCATCTTTTTAACTAATGCAGCATATGTAGGTTACATTGTATGATCTGTTTTATAGTCCTACTATCCATCCCTCTCTCCTGTTCTTTTCTCTCTCTCTCTCTCTCTCTCTCTCTCTCTCTCTCTCCTTGTTTCTCTGTTCTATACTCGACACACGTCTCTCCCTTTTTGTATTATATAACATTTTTCACAACATTAATTAAGGATCATCACTCACACTCTTCCCAATTCTATTTCTCTCTCTCTCTCTCTCTCTCTCTCTGAATCTCTCGCTCTCACACACACACACACACACACACACACACACACATTCCCACCTTTTTTCTCATTTTCCTCTCTCTCTCTCTCTCTCTCTCTGAATCTCTCGCTCACACACACACAACACACACACACATTCCCACCTTTTTTCTCATTTTCCTCTCTCTCTCTCTCTCTCTCTCTCTGAATCTCTCGCTCACACACACACAACACACACACACACATTCCCACCTTTTTTCTCTCTCTCTCTCTCTCTCTCTCTCTCTGAATCTCTCGCTCACACACACACAACACACACACACATTCCCACCTTTTTTCTCATTTTCCTCTCTCCCTCTCTCTCTCTCTCTCTCTCTCTGAATCTCTCGCTCACACACACACACACAACACACACACATTCCCACCTTTTTTCTCTCATCTTCCTCTCTCTCTCTCTCTCTCTCTGTGACTCTGTCTTTGATTCTTTCTCTCTGATTTTTTTTCTTCTTATATCTACCCTTCTCTTAATCGCAGCTGTTTTTTTATCTTATTTCATCGATCAGTGTATTTAGGGGCACCTTTACCCCTGGGATGCTTCAGATCTAGGTCAACTCCTCCATCACAATCACTCTCGAATCCCTGGATGCCCCCCGTCTCCCCCTGCTCCTTCCCCCTTCTTCTTCTTATTCTTCACCATCTTCTCTTCACTTCTCTTCACTTGAGTTCAGTAGAAATCCTTGGATGCCCCCTCCTCCTCCTCCTTCTTCACCCTCTTCTCTTCTCTTCTATTTACTTCTCTTCTCTTCTCTTCTCTTGACTTCGCTTCTCTTCACTTCAGTTCTCTTCTCTTCTCTTCACTTTTCTTCTCTTCTCTTCACTTTTCTTTTCTTCTCTTCTCTTCACTTCAGTTCAGTAGAAATCCTTGATGCCCCCTCCTCCTCCTCCTTCACCCTCTTCTCTTCTCTTCTCTTTACTTCGCTTCTCTTCTCTTCACTTCTCTTCTCTTCTCTTCCCTTATATTTTCTTCTCTTCTCTTATTTTCCCTTCCCTACCTTTTCCCTTCTTTTCTTTACTCTTAACTTACTCTTCCCTTATATTTTCTTCCCTTCTCTTCTCTTCTCTTCTCTTCTTTTCCCTTATAATCTCTTCTATGTCCCTTCTCTTCTCTGGCACAAACTTTGCATAAACCAATAAAATATGGGCCAAACATATCCTCTCGAAAGCCATCCTCTTCCTGCACCATTTTCTCTAATCTCTCTACCCCATTATATCACAATCTGACGAGAAAGGAGAGTTGAGGAAATTCAAGTTTAATTTCATGGTATTATGTAGGCGTAATCCGTTAAGTTTTGAGTACTTTCTCTCCTGTTTTTGGTATTATATCCTTGGTTTCATAAGATATTTAATGCGTTTTTTTTTTCTTGTTTCGGCTCTGGTTGATCTCGTTCTAGTTAAGCAATGACACTGCCCTGTCACGTCTGTACAATTTAAGGTATTGTAGAAAAATACTCTCGCCCTTCCCCGCCCCCTCTCCCTCTGTCTCTCTCTCTCTCTCTCTCTCTCTGTCTCTGTCTCTCTCTGTCTGTCTGCCTCTCCTCTCTCCCCTCTGCCTCTCTCTCCCTCTCTCTCTCTCTCTCTCTCTCTTTCTCTTTCTCTCTCTTCCTCTCTGTCTCTTTTTTTTCTCTCTCTCCCGTTTGTCTCCTCCCCTCTCTCTCTCCTTCCCCTCTCCCTCCTTCCCTCCTCTCTCTTTACCCCCCCCCCTCTCTCTCTCTCCCTCTATCTTTCCCCTCTCCTTCTATCTCCCTCTCTGTTTTCTCCACCCCCCTCTCTCCCTCTGCCTCTTCCTCTCATTAGTATTCATTACTCGATCGTCTGAGTCGATCGAGTTTACATCAACGTGTCAGCTTTGACTGTTCGAAGTCTTGAAAGCTTATTGATGGCTGTGTGAAAATAATAGCAGTAATGGAGCACTGCTGATCTACTATACATTACCCAGTAAACACTTCGTGATATCTAGCTTACATTAGGGGCGTTCACACCTACAGAAAAAGAGTGAGATTTAATAATCGATTTTTGCATCGCGATCCAAAAATCGTGTATTTTGCGTGTGTGGACAGAATAATTTCACTAATCTTCGCGATTCGCATCGCGATCCAATTCGCAGTAAGTCTTGCGATTTTTCAGAATAATCGTGATTGTTTGCCAGGCGCTGTGTGTGCGAATGGTATTGAGAATCAAAAATCGATTTATTTATCCCCAGGAAAAGGCCAGGATTCCAAGCGCGCATACATCGTCGAGATTCACACATGCGCAGTTCGGACGTTCTTGGCGTCGAGCAAGAATTCTCCCTGTGTAATCTTTGCATCGCGATACAATTCGCACTAATTGTTATGTGTGAACGGGCCTAATGACAATATGTTCGCTTGTGTGGCATTCAATATAATATTGACAAAACCTTCGCCTTCTGGATTTCAACATAGTATTGATGAAAACGTTGACATTATTCTCTTCTTATCTCTCTTCGTATCCCTTTCTTTTTCTATCGTTGTCTCCCCCCCCTCCCTCTCTCTCTCTCTCTATCTATGTCTCTCTCCATGTCTCTCCCTCCCCTCCCCTTCCTCTTTCTCTCTCTCTCTCTCTCTCTCGCTCCCCTCTTCTGTCTTTTTCTCTCCCTCTCTCTCTCCCTCATCCAAAGCAGGTGTTTTTTTTTCTTCTCCTTCTCAAATTATCCTTTTATCTCCCCAACTCCTGCTCCCTATCTCCGTTTCCCTGTCCGTCTGTTTTTTCTTCTTCTCTCTCTCTCTCTCTCTCTCTCTCTCGGTCTTCCCCTTCTGTCTGTCTCTCTGTCTCTCAAAAGCGTTTTTTCCCCCTCCATCTCAAATTCTCTTCGTTCCTGCACTCCCAGTTGGTTACTTCGCATGCCCATACCATGATACAACTTTCCTCGGGCCAATGCAATAAACCAATTCGACCTTAGGGGAAGCCAATCAAACTCGTCCGCATCAATTCGCTCTGTCAAAGCGACTGACAAAATACGCTGGAAATCTAACTCGACAGCTTCACGGTCGTTTCAATGAAATAAACGCGTTTGAGATGGTGTGGGAGGGATGGCAGGGTCATTGAACGAGCGATGAACGCCTGTCCCTGGAGTCTAGGATACTCGTGTTGGGTGTATATCGAGCGGGCGAAGGTAATGGGGTCGAAAGGGTTTGTGCGAATGTGAAGTGGGTGAAGACTAACTGTCTACAGCAAAATAACCCTATTTGATTGAATACATGTCAGTCTAGGTATTCAGTTAGAATTGCTGATAAATTGAGAATCTACTCCGAAACGCATGAGCTAGAAAAGAGGATTTCAAAGGATTTCCACCGATATCCCCGAATTAGTTCTCATTTTGTGTTGGGTCGATGGACAGCTGATTAGCTTTGTAATTCTTTTTTTTTCTCCATCTTTTGTAGGAGCAATCATTTGATTTGATTATTTTTGTTAACCCGTTGACTCCTGATTTTATCTCATTACCATTAGGCTTAATACTTAAAGAGAGGGTTGAGTTCTGGGAGAGGTGAAAAATAATTTGTGAGCGTTTTCATTGTTATTCTGCAAGTATGGAAAAATGTTCCCTGAAAAGCATGGCTCTTCAAATGCCTTCATATTATAAATATGACATGTAACAGCTTACAATGAGGCCCGATTTTTAGGCCACATGTTTGTGTAGTCCCATATACATCTTTCTGTGCACAGTGCTTGTAACTTTACCAAGACCGGGCCAAATTTCTTATCATTTTGATGACTCCAGAACCTTGCGGTACACACCAATACTTATATGCTACATGATCAACCTTTTCTAATCGATTCCACACCGTTTCTTTCACAATGCAATCGCATGACCAGAACTCAACTTTATCCTTAAACCACCTGGTTCTAGGAGGCAATGTGTTAATAGCATATATATCCAAGTTTTCGATATCCTATGTATCAGGCCACTGTAACATTAAGAAAAATACAATTAATTGTATATCCCCCAAATTAATCGTATCCTGTAAGTTCATCACATCACCTTCAATCTATCCTAAGTTTACAATAAATAGTAACTTACAATTAATTTCATGTAGCAGATACATACAAAAATTACAAAGCATAGTAGGCTGGAAGGTGGATATACAAATCTGACATGAAGATACAAATGATCTCTTCCAATTAATTGTATCAAAGTTGGAGATAAATTAGCTTTTTACGATTGATTGTGAGTCGACTTTTATATTACAGGGCTCAGGAATGATTTTTCTTTGATGGTCATTCATTTGAATCCAGCAACCCAGAATCCCACCACCCCATTAAATAAATAAAATTAATGAATAAACAGATAAATAAATCAATACTAAATAATGAAAAAACATTGTGGCATGAAATGTAAAAAATAAACAGATTAGAATCTGTATTGCCCCCAACCCGCCCGCGGTTCATGAAGCGGGAAATTTAAATAAATTTCGACGAATAAATTAATGTGTGATCGTATCACATTTTCTCACAGCTTCCTTCGAATTTGTACTCACCCCTTCTACTTTCCTCGCCCCTTTCACTGGCTTCGCCCCTCTGCGTCCTAAACTATCAGTATTTAACTGTGCATCTGGCTAGCTGTGACGGCCCACTGTGTCCGATCATATTGAGCAATTTTATTTACCCCCTCCTATTCCCCCGCCTCTTTCCTTGGCTACGCCCCTCTGCGTCCTTAACTATCAGTATGTCATTGTACATCTGGCTAGCTGTGACGGTCGACTGTGTCTGATCGTATCGAGGAATTCCACACACACATGGCCATCGCATCTCCATTTTGGCGTCGTGTATGGTTTCAGCTGAGGGCACTTAAGTTAAAGGGAAAAATCAAACCAATATGTGCGCCCTCAGTTTCCACCATTATGGCTAAAAAGTGAATTTGTATTTCAGAACTCAATAGCATGTTACGAAAACATTTTGGCGGAATCAATGAGGGGGGGGGGTGTTCTATATTCTGTAGCTTAGTATTTCCATCCCTTGAATATACGTTATTCTTTTTATTCACCTAGCCATATTGTTTATGTATGTATTTTGTAGACTATAGGGCCCCGCTCACAAGCTTAGCTTCTAAAGGGGTCCTAAAATCATTCATTATGTGATGTAATCAAGTTAATATGTTGTTTAATGTACTATTACCAGTCTCTTTTCTATTTAAAAGATTATATCATGTTTTGTGTGGTTTTGAATAAATGAACTTGAACTTGAACTTGATATATTGTGCAATTACGAACAATAGCCAGTTCAGGTATCAACAGATAATTGTTGACAGCTGGTTATACCAGGAGTCCCTGTAAGGACAGTCCCAAACAGGCCAATCAAATTGGTTCGTTGCTGCTCAGATGATGTTATGTAGCCTATCACTAATCTATTGAAAACAAGAGTATATATACATTTTTATATACCTCACTTTAGAAATCTAGCCATCTGATTGGTCGAAATTGGAGTCGTGATTTCAAGCCATGCCCCACTCACAGGGCATAGCAATAGCCCACAGGGCCTAGTTAAAAGTTTCTACCCTCTGCCTCATTATCCTGCGATTCCCATTGGTTTACTGCGATCCCCATTGGTTTGCGTGTTAAAATTGTCTTCGTGCGAGCACGGACGCCATATACAGTGCTCTTTGTCTGCGATTCCCAAATGATTGAAACTTTCACTCGAAGATTAAGCGAAGATTAACAGACAGTGTTTCAGATTTTCTGTGATGTTTTAACAAATTTTTACTCACTAAAAGGCTAAGGTAAGAATTCTTGGTAGATTTTTGTTTTAATTCGGCATATAAAGTCATATCGACTGCTTTAATACTCGAGGAATAGCTGTTTCTATACTGGCTCGCGGGATAGTTGAATCCCCTGCTATCACCCTCGGCGCGCCGCCCACCCAGGCGCGCCTCGGGGTGATAGCAGGGGATTCAACTATCCCTTGAGCGTATAGAAACAGCTAGTCCTCTCGTAGCAGTCGATATAACTATACTAATACACGTGTAACATGGTGAGAGTATCACCAAAAAAGGAAATATATTAACATTTCATATCGTGAGAAGACATGGTATTAACAGCCTTAAATTGCAAGAGATATTGAGAGTCCAACATTAAAATATACAACGCATTAACAGGAAAATGCTTTTTAAGGCCGACGCAGAAGTTATCGAAGAGTCTACACGCCTACTCACAAATCGCTTAATCTACCTTTATTTAGAGTTCCATTTGATACGCCAAAACTTGCGACATCTCTTTGCAGGAATAACATCTAAATAAATATCTTTTGGGGGTATAACAGCAAAGGAGTTTCAGAAATACGGAGTAATTTCGGGTGAATTGTCCCTTTAAAACTTGCTCTTACTCAAGTCAGATATACCATGTGTGTGAGCATGTGGGTGTGTGTGAGCGTTTATGTGTGTATGTGTGTAAACACAAGTACTTACTGTGTTAAAGGTAGTGTATCCCTTTTGCAGCCAACATCAAATTCTGTAGAACTTTGAAGGAATTATGAATATGTCATGTATGTCCAATCTTTGAAATTTAACCGTTAGCAGTGTCCTAGTATTCAAAATTAATTATGCAAGGAAACCCGTTTACTTTCTAGACTTCACTGTCAGACATTATTGAGTGACTGACTGACTTCTTTTTTTCTTTGGTAATAACATAGGCCTACATAAAATGAGCTGTAAAGGGTACATGGGCATTTGTCTACATCAATAACCCACTTCTTGTAATGGCCAAAACTAAACTGATTGAATCTTTGCGCAGCACAAAACGTATGAACATTCGGTACAAGGGTCTGAAAATCAGAATATTTAATTAAACGACCGCGATCGCTAAATTCGATTCGACAACTAACGGTCGTTATTTTCCCACAAAAAGACACTTTCAAGCCCTTTTGTTTTGAGGGAAGTTCTAAATTAGTATTATCATTCAAATGCCGGTGGAATTTAACCTTCTCATTTTTTGCCCTGCAAAAAGGACATAGTACCTTTAACGGGAGTGTTAAGCCGTAGAATACAACACGGTTTATTCACGTTAACGTATTCGTGGTAGTGTGCGGTTGTTTCACATCTGGTTAAGATAATCACTGCGTAAAGGAATGAGCATGAAAAGTAGACGCCCTTGACACTTAAAGTGACTCGGTAACATTGCCTCAGATTCTGAAACAACATCCTGGATTTAGCTCATGCTGCAATCATAATTATAAACCTTTAGGTCAGTCAGGAATCCCGTGACTTTTACAAGCCGATCGCCTGTCTGATTATCAAGATATTTATGATTGGAAATCGAAATGTCATTTTTCGTTTTCCTAACGGTTTTTATAACACTACGGTCTATTGGGGAAAATGAGTATGGTAAAACCGGTCACTCAAAGATTTTTACTTTTTTGAGGCACTTCATGATCATTTTGAAGCGCAATATTTTCAGGGCTTCAATATCACACCATATCACAGACACTGATAACACGTAGGGCCGAGCATCTCAGATTTAACATTGTTAAACGATGCCTTTAAGTAGACGCCCTTGAAACTAAAAATGATAGCAAGCCTAAGGGGATAAGGGAAGTGTGGAAGGATTATCTTGACAAGAGGTACTCGAAAGCCATTTACTGAAAAGTCACTGAGCTAAGATTTTCCCAGGAGTTACATTAATGTCGGGAAACATTCACTGATGGCCTTTATGTTTATTGATCGGTGATCCGACTTTTTACTCCCGGGAATTTTGTTTCAGGCTGTATGTTATCAAAGATATACATCAACCGAATTCCTGGCTTAAGCCCTGAACTTAACACTACAATAACTACACCTAAGCGTGACTTTCCCACTCGAAACCCTTATTTAGAAAACTAATTGATTACTGTAGTGCAATTTGGGGGAATGCCGGGAAAGGAAATTTAGAAAGTTTGCAAAAACTGCATAATAGGACACTTCGGGTGGTACTCCAAGTTGAATGGGGGTTCCCTGGCCGAGATTTATTTCTTTGTTTGAAAACAGAAAATCTATCAGAACGGAGAGATAAACATGTTTTATGTATTTTGTATGAAATTTTCATGAAATGATATCTGGTGGGTTTAGAAAGTACTTTGTTATTAAAGAATATTATCATAGTTTGAGAAATGCTCATAAAACCTTAGAACTGCCAAAACCACATATGAATTTAAAAAAAGGAGTTTATGTTTTAGAGGCATTAAATCTTGGAATCAGTTTACCTATGAACGTAAAAACTATGTCTTTCTCTGCATTCAAATCAAGGGTAATATAAATATTGATTTTATAAAATGCAATTTTACTGTTTGAGTTTTATAATATGATATGTGTTATCTTATAATTGTACATGTATTTTTTGTGTGTGAACGGACCTGCAGAAGAACAGCCTTGCAGAAGAACAGCCTTTGGCTTGGCTGAAGTTGGTGCCGTGCAAAAATAAGATAAACTGAACTGAACTGAACTGAATCGCAACGCTATCCCTAACCCTACATGTGTAACAGTGTTTAGTGCAGGGCTGAAGCCAGGAATTCGGTTGATGTAGTAAACTATACCGGATATCATTATTTCGTTGCCGGAGCATTTGTCGTAGAACCTATTTCCCACGCCATCAGATTATGTTCAAAGCTTTTTCACCTTCTACCATAGGTATATTTTACCATGGGTATATATTCTGCAGGCGTTTATAGAATTGGCATTACTATCATTACTAATGCGCACCAATCTTAAATCATTAATTGACATCATCTCAATTCATATGTATATAATATTTAAGATTAACACGATCGCAACTATACTATCGAAAAATCACCTAAGGCAAATTTCAATGGCCATGTACGTAACATTTTGAAATATGCAAACATTACCATGGCATGTTACGTAACCCGACTTAATTTTCTATTGTACATACAATTATGGTATTGAAATTACGTTTGAGTTGATTTTTCGAAAGTATGTGCAATCGTGTTAATAGTACTTTTTTAGATGGTGACTGTCAAAATATATTTCCTCTCTCGATATCCCGTCTCTTTGTCCAGTTTTACTTTCTCATAATATCGTTTTCCTCCCTTTGAGACCGACACCCCCTTTCAAGCCTCCCATTCACCTCGGTTAACCGTTCTTAACTATACGACGGAGATACTAATTATGTTTAGCTTTTTTACAGCTGTTCATCAATAGCTTGATGTGTAGCTTTAACCTGTTCTCAGAAATCTACAGAGTATGTAATGCCATCGCTCTGTAATCTCCACAACCTCCTTTCTTTAGCTCCATTTCTATCTACCCATCTCTCTCTCTCTCTCTCTCTCTCCATCTCTCTCTTTCTTTCCCCTCTTTAACCGCATTTATTTCTTCTTTTCTCTGTCTCTCTCCCCTCTCACACACACTCTCTCTCTCTCTCGCTCTCTTCTTTCCCCTCTCTATAGCTCCGTTTATTTCTTCTATATTTCTCTGTCTGCACTGTTCTTTCTCTCTCATTAGCTCCATTGATATCTTCTTCTCTCTCCTCTCTCTCTCTCCCTCTCTCCCCCTCTCTCTCCCTCTCTCCCCCCTCTCTCTCTCTCTCCCTCTCTCTCTCTCTCTCTCTCTCTCTCTTTCCTCTTTCTCTCTCTCTCTTGCCCACTCTTATTATTATTTGTCTAGTTCTGCTGTGACAGCTCCTTACTCCTTTATCTTCTATCTCTGTCTATTAATCTGTCTCTCTTAATCGCTCTTTCGTTCGGGCTGTGTCTTTTCCATCTGTCTCTTCCGTTCCAGGTATATTTTTCTTTTCTTATCACTATGATGTCATCCCTTATCCCCGCATCCAATTATCTGGACTGATTGACTTCTTTGCATTATCTTATTTTATCTATCAAATTTATCTTTATCTAAAATGCTGTCTCTTTCCTCTCTGGTTGTTCCTTTACCTTGATCTTAGGCCACTCCCCTTCTTTCTCGCTCCCTCCCTCTCTATCTCTGTTTCTGTCACTGTCTCTCTCTCTCTCTCTCTCTCTGTCTCTTTGTCTTTCTCTCTTTCTCGGCCCAGCTCCTCATCTTTCTCCTCTCATCTCTACCGTCTCCACTTCCCTTTTCCGATATACATGATGTATCTGTCCGTCTCTACCTCTCTCTCTCTCTCTCTCTCTCTCTCTATATATATATATATATATCTGTCTCCCTTTCTCTCTGTTTCTCTCTCTCTCTCTCTCTCTCTCTATATATATATATATATATATATACCTATATGTCTCTCTTTTTCTTCCTCTCTCATCTGTTTCTCACCTCTATCTCTCTCTATCTCTCTTTCTGTCACCCTCTACTCCTATTTCTCCTTGTGTGTTTTCACAGCTTTTAATCAATACCGCCATGACATGTCCCTTTCACGTAGCTATGAAGCTACATCATAGACCACTCAAAGCACTGATGCGTTCCAGTGACAGTAGTTTAACATCTGGTCCAGATGGTTGGTTGCGCGGCCAGGCCTGCGTGCATGATAGACCGCGTCGTGGTCAAGCGCGTTTCTCCGGCAGGGGCTGGGTCGACCTCGAAGGTTCACGGCTCGATGATGACGGGGAAGGAGATGGGTTGCCGTCGATGATCATGACTTGAATTTTGCACACACCTTACGGTGCATTATTTTCATCTGTCAGATGTGTTTAACATGGTTACGGTAGATTGCCAGATATAGGGGTAGTGTACGATGGAGAGATGGGGTATAGAGAGGGAGGAGGAGGAGGAAGGGGCAGAGAGGGAGTGAAGGGGGAAGAAGGGAGGGAGAGAGAGAAAAGAAAGAAATAGAGAGAAAGACTGAAGAGAGAGAGAGAGAGAGAGAGAGCTATAAATGTGTGAAATATGAGATCAATAAATAAAGCAATGCGAATCTTAAATTGGCAATTTGGTCAGTGGATTGTGACATAGTCTCGGACAACTCTTCCCGTTTGTCGTGTACGGAAATATCGTTAATTTTCTCTGAAGTGCCTTTTCCCTTGGGGTACTACTCATAATATATCATGGAAAGTATATTACTACAGGTCCTCTAAAAAAGGACCATTTTGAGTCATACATTCGGAGAAAAAAAAATGACATTGGAGTCCTTTTATGTATTGGAACATGAGTATGGGAAAACTGTCATTATCGATTCAGCCGATTTGAAGTTACTATACTTATATAGATTACTTTCTTCCTTTTAGTCCGATTTCGTTCAATTTTTCACCACTCTGCTTCTCTGATTCTCTGATTTCTCTACTTTCTCTACGTGCAGTTTGAAATTAAAGGTTGGATTCCCCATTGAAATGGATGGTGAAATGATGATGGCCTTCCATTACACATCCTGTAGACAAAATATCACTTCAAACCATATTCAAAGATACTAACTGTATCTATGAAGAATGAACCGTATTGTCATATTTACTTCATGAAGAGAGGAAGGCAAACATTAATATATTCCAAGGCAACGGTGTATAACGAGTGCAAAAGACTGAGCAGTGCCCCATGTGAGGATCGAACTCACGACCTTCAGATTATGAGACTGACGCGCTGCCTACTGCGCTAACGAGGCTGCCGTATTAGAGTTAGCTTTGATAACAAGATATTAAAGGGACTTGGTAACATTGTTCAGATGAGAGAAAATGGTGTTAAGGTAGTGACAGACCATTATTAATGATAAATATTGGGAAAAACTGATCTGATCGATTCCTAAACTCTCCCAGCTATATTATTATACCATTTAATTAAACTTTAGATGAATGTAAATCGTCACAAGGCAATGAATTGTCTCTATATACCATTCCAAACATTTAAGTGTTGTAAGATTTTTTAAAGCCTGTTTTATGCCATATTTTCATAGAAAAACGGTTGGGAAAATTCAAAAATTGGTTGGGAGAAGTCACTGTAAGAGGGGGTTACACAGTCTTCAAAGAAAACCATAAATATCTGTGTGGTTTGAGATTTTTTCAGGATTTTTTGCATGTTAGAGGGTTAGTACAGTAGAAGGAATATAATAAGTAACATTTCATACAAAAATTACGCAGTTTTTTCAACAACCTTCAATAATGTTACCGGTTCATGTAGAATGAATATACCCAAGTCCTTATACAGAATTACACACATGGTATATGCAGGGATATGCGTTAAGTTTTTCTGACTCATCTAAATTGTAATATTTGCATAATACCAAAGTTCATTTCGTTGAGGTAAGTAACTGCAGCTTGTTCGAATCCCTCACCTTGATCAATCCGTTAGAAACTTATTTGCGGTATAGCGCCATCTGTTGTTCACTTTAGCGACGAACAAACTTTCCTACTGTAAAGAATGAGCGGAACGCGTCTTATTTTTTCGTGACAAAGCGAGTCCATATTCCAGTATGAACTCATTTCCATACGTTAGGGCTGATGAGCGTATAATATGAGTTTGTTGATAACGCCATCTTCGGCTGCTTGAATCAATTGTAAGGAATATAATATTGAAAAAAATATATATAAAGAACCTGCCACTGTGTCAGATTCTGGACTACAATACACCCCGACCTTTAGTTCCACTCATCGTATGCCTTTCTAATATTTCCTCTACTTCCATTTCTCTGTCCTTGTGTATAGTGAATGATAAGATTAGAGTTTAAGAAAAAGGAAATGTCGCCAGAATGTCTCCAATATCAAACTAAGAAGAAGGACAAAGAGAAGGAGAAGAAAATAAAAACGAATTTTTGGAAAGTTTGAAGGGAAATCATTATTGATAAACGACTCATGAAAGGGAAATGTGCGTCCTCTGTTCATCTTGAAGCTGCGTATTCAACTTAAAATTGCGTTCATGAAAGTTGCGTTTCAGTTCAGAGGATACTCGAAATGGGCTACGAGAGAGAGAGAGTAAGATTCAGCTGTCTCTTGGATAACAGATGTTCATACGCTCACCTGCTGAGCATGTGCTAGACGATCGATGGATTGATATTTGAGCCGAGAGTTCAAGGCTAAATGTCTGGCTTCGTGAACTAGCGATATGATAAAGATTAATAGATCAGACGAGTTTCTAAGGGCTTACCTGCCCCCAATTCAAAAGCTGCAAGAAATCTGAGGATATTTGTCTGTTTGTGTTTGGGGTTCTTTTCTGTTCTTTTTTAGGAAAGTGAGGGTGTGTGGTGGTACGGGGAGGGGGGTGTTAATAGGATAATGAGAGCTTTGAGAATTAGGGCTACGGTGAGCCGCCGTCGTGCCGATTTGACCCCTCAAACATGTTTCTAGCGATGACCATTCAAATGGGATATAAAGGTTTTATGAAACATCATCATCATCATCATTACCACCACCACCACCATCGCCACCAACATCATCATCACCCCATCCCCACCGCCACCACCACCGTCGCCACCATCATCATTACCGCAACTACATCACCACCACCGTCGCCACCGCCACCATCACTACCACCATCCCCATCACCATCACCATCATCACCATCATCATTACCACCACCATCACCACCACCGCCACTATCAACATAATTACCACCACCACCACCATCCCCACCGTCACCAACATCACCATTACCGTCATCATCACCGTCATCATCATCACCATCATCATCATCACCACCACCAGCACTACCACATCACCACCACCATCACCACCACATCTACCACTACTACCACCAGAACCATCACAACGCGACCGCCATCATCAAAACTGCCACACCCAATGATGCTCAACATTCATCTTCTGTATTATGATGTCAGGGGACTTCCCCTTTTCTCAGAAACCACTTTCCACCACGCACAATAACGCGCGGACGCACTCCATATGCCTCGACTTGTGCTGTGCGAAATGTGTGGGTGCTTACAGACAGAGCATGCATTGAAGAGCCCCGATGACATACTCGCTCATCGCAGAAATTCACTCGGAGATTGGAGGATAATTTCTTGGTATATTTCGGATACACGCTCTTCTTTCCAAAATCCGGACCCTAAAAACCTTTCAAAATGGCGCTGACTGGCTGTGTAGTATGTGTGAAATATCTCATGTTCGCTTTCAACTTCTTGTTCTGGGTAAGTCGAAACTTTGTGTATTTTCCATACGGTACCAAAAGCCAAATTTGATACCAATCGCAGGTAGATTTGCTCCCCCCAGCTTGTGCGTGCATTGATATTGGAAGCTGCGCTTAGTCGTGCGTGTTTAATGTTTACGTCCAAGCACAAAGACTTGCGTATGCAGATTGAGCTGAGTGGGCTTTCAATAAACTCTTTCAACTTTATTTAGGAGCGCAGTACAAATCCTTTTATTGCATCCCGTTTGCTTTCGGCCCTCGTTTCTGACCTTACTCTTACAATTGCGACCTATTTTAATTTTCAGATGGAAGCACATTTTCCCTAAAGATAACAGCCACTCGGAATTCATTTATTCCTTCTTCTTTTTTTTAAAGCAGAACGTTTAGGCCCTATGGCTATTGAAGAGCTGACATGACAAAGTTGTTTATCAACTTGATATCTTTCTACTGATTTTACATTTCTAGAACAATGACTTATACATCATTATCCTTGACTGTCGCTTTATTAGTAGCCTTTTAATACCCACTTCTTATTGTCTCAATCGTGTTAATTGGTTTTAAATTATACTTGGTTGTGAAACAAGTTCGCCTCGCTCAACGGGTGTGTCGCTAATTATTCCTAAGTAGGTTCAAGAACTTAGCATTCACAGTAAAGTAAAAAGAAACTTCATAACATTTGAAGGATTTTTTTTAATCAAGAAAATGGCCTATCACGATTTTCAATCAGATTTATTAGTAATGATTTCCTATGAATTTGCTAGACGGTTATCAGCTTCTTACACACTGTATACTACAGGGCCGGGTTAAGTATTATTTTCTACAACATCTATTTGAAATAATCTGACGATTGCATTTCAATACGCAAATATCCATGTACTCTTTAAGGTGCCCCCAAACAAAAAAAGGAGAAGAAAGGATATGAAATATGGAAGTGTAACACCAGAGACATGTCTCTGACTCTCTGGTAAGTGGTAACACATGTTAGTTTTGATTGTAAGTAAAGCCTTAGTTGAGTTTTAAGTCTTTTCCCTTTTGAAACCCAAGTAGCATCTTATGTTCACAAGGCCGAAAATATGCCCCTCCCTCTTTTAAAGGTATAGACCAGTTCTGGTCATGTGATTGCATTGTGAAAGAAACGTTGTGGAATCGATCAGAAAAGGTTGATCATCTAGCATAAGTATTGGTGTGTACTGCAAGGTTCTGGAATCATCAAAATGATAAGAAATTTGGCCCAGTCTTGGTAAAGGTACAAGCACTGTACACAGAAAGATGTATGTGACTACACAAACATGTGGCATAAAAATCCGTCCGACGGTCCGGATTTTTATGATGTTACATACCATATATAGAATATTAAGGCATTTGAAGAGCCATGCTTTTCAGGGAACATTTTTTATCTGATGTTCTTCCACACTTGCATAATACAATGATAACGCTCACAAATTATTTTTCACCTCTTCCCAGAGTTCCCAGAACTCAACCTTCTCTTTTTAATTTAAATCTTTACCCTTTTGAAACTGAAGTAGCATATTTTCCCCTTCGCTTTGAGGAGGCAATTGTTTTCATTTTTGCTTTTCAGCAAATTTGAGAAATATTGTACTCCCCCCCCCCCCCTCACTCACTTTGCCCAAAAATCCTGGATCCACCCCTGTTGTAACCTCTTGCTAGCCTGGGCTTTACTAAATGTTGAAACAAAATCAGTTTCCCTTGCCTCAGCTGAAATACTGTGTGCCTCAGAGACTTGAGTCTTTAGTATAAAAGGCAATGATGCAAACAACAAATGTGCCCATATGCGTGACGAAGGGATGTCGTGCGTGCATACTCCAAACTAGACATAACCCATTTTAATTAGGTACCTAGGGGCCGGACTGGGGACTGGGGAGGGTGTTTCGGTCGTATGAGAGGCAGGCTAGCATACGTGTACAAAATAGATGTACACAAACCAGATCATGCATTAAATTGCAAATTTTACAAATTTAGTGTATTTGAACCTTAACTTCAAATACTGTCAAAATATTTAATTTATCTAGTTCAAGTTCAAGTTTATTTCCACATTTGGTGTAAAAAACGAAATACACCTTAAAGGTAAAGACCAGTTTTGGAAACGCCCCTCTCTCAAAAAAATGAAATGGAAGCTCTCATTACCAATCATGTGAAAGAATATGTTTTGACTAAAACATGATGATACAAATTTTGCTGGGAAAGTCGGGAAATCGCCTACTGGTTGATATATTTGGTAAATTATTATATCTATTGGGACCAAATAGACATCGCGCACGTGGTCGCGTAGTCCCATATACAATGTACATCTTTCTGTGTACAGTGCTTGTAACTTTACCAAGACTGGGCCAAGTTTCTTATCATTTTGATGATTCCAGAACCTTGTAGTACACACCAATACTTATATGCTAGATAATTAACCTTTTCCAATCGATTTCACAACTTTTCTTTCACAATGCAATCGCATGACCAGAACTGGTCTTTATCTTTAATCAACATGTGTGTATATATAAATATATAACAAAACTTCAACAGAATAACAAAGGCCAACAATCCTATCAAGGTTATTCCCAGACTAAATGACATTTCATGAAATGTTTAATTAATAGCTTTATCAACACAGTTTCCAGCCTTGCAGGTATAAAATTGGAATTGAAAATCGCGTCTGTTTAGAGCCAGAAGGGAAAAAACTTGTATACTATAGCACAGAATTAGTATGAGGCGCCGTTTGTAAAACTATTATATAGACAAATTATATGTTATATAATCATTATTTAACAAATAATAACCATTATTTACATATAATGCAAGTAAATGTACAATTTTATTTGTAAATAATTCTTAACCCAGTTTCATTATTTATAAATAATTACAATTCATACTTCATTATTTATAAATAATTACAATTCATACTTCATTATTTATAAATAATTACAATTCACATTTCCATTATTTATAAATAATGACAAAGTACGTTTCATTATTTATATATAATTGCCATTATTTATAAATAATTACAATTCACATTTCCATTATTTATAAATAATGACAAAGTACGTTTCATTATTTATATATAATTGCCATTATATATAAATAATTACAAATCATATCTTCATTATTTATATATAATGACAAAATACATTATCATTATTTATATATAATTGCTATTATTTATAAATAATTACAATTCATATTTTCATTATTTATAAACAATTACATTCCTAAATTGTATTATTTATAAATAATTACAATTCCCATTTTCATTGTTTATAAATAATTGCCATTATTTATAAATAATTGCAATTCACATTTCCATTATTTATAAATAATAACGATTCCCCTCTTTATTATTTATAAATAATAACTGTTCACGAACCTTTTATACATATATAATAAAAAGCGCATTTCCATTATATATATATAATGAAAAGCGCACTTCCATTATATAATATATAATGAAAAGCGCAAAACCATTATATATAAATAATGATTGTACATGCAAATGTGGCAATGGTGGTACCACCCATAATATGAATATTCATGAGTTGGACTATTATTATTATTCTTTATTCCAGGCACCTTTCCATTTTGTGCTCTTATCAGAAATCCTACGTGCGGTTAATAAGTCTCTGTATCACTATTCTCCTTCTTTTTGTATGCAGATTTGGGTATAATGATTGATATCTGTAATCATTCCCATGATTTTAATAAGAAATTATTCTCATATCTGTGATGTAATTTTTTTACGTACGATTGCCTGAAGACAAGACTTTCGCTGCTTGCATAGTTAATGTATGACGTCACCCGCACAGAGTGAGAGTTTGAGTTTTTCTTTGAAAGTTTGATGGTGAGTACAGCTGTAATTACGTTAAAATCTCGTAAATTGAATAATATTTATAAACATATCTGCTGATAGTATGAATCTGCGGTTTATCTGTGCATCATGAAGTGGTTTAAAATTGTTATATGTGATGAATTTAGGAATAATCTACACTCGAACTTTTGATTCGTTTTTATCGTCGTGAGTAATATTTCAGCTCGATTGCCGTCGTCACCCAGTCACTCCCGACAGCTTGGCCCAAACTTTCGGGCGGGACTATCTCTGAAAATTAGATACGAGTAGGCCCAGGCCTATAGACTGTAATACTTACATATGATATTATAGCCCTAGATCACTTCACTGCATCAATGATCCAAGCTTTTTGTTACTTTTAGGTTCGACTGTTGAATAACTACTTTCATAGTTGGGTCAGAAGAAAATTAATAGTTTACACTAAAAAGTAATAAAGTATGGTCACAGTTGCAAGATAAGTGCCAACATTTGGACCAGATTACATTTATAGACTAGAGTAGACTGAGTTAGACTTAGAGAATAGAGGCCTACAGAGTACAGTGCAGTAAATAATTGCCAATTGGACTACCTGTGAATGTGATACTCGTAGTCGTACAAAGTCGTAGCTGTCTAACAAATTAACACACGATCCCCCATATTATTCAGTCTAGACTACTGTACAGACTACAGTATATTAGTGGTGCCTGTGTGTTTCTCAAACTCTTTGTTGGCTTTAATAGCCTTTGCCTCTAATCTCTATCTTTGAATTTTTGTTTGTTGTAAACACGATTAAGTTTTCTCTGTCATAGGCTAATGACATAGCTATAGGTCCATATTTATTTTGTGCTGTCTCAATTTGATAAAATGAACAGTTACGAGACATGGATCTAGATTATCTAGAGATCAACTAGATCTAGATCAAGAAATTGAACATAAATTTCAATGTTAGATAAAGGAGGGCTTTTTTGGTAAAGAGAAAATCCAAATTAAAAAGCACAGTTAATTTTGCAAATGCTCATCAATGTTTAAATGATCATGCTCATTTTCTTTTATTCTAAGAATTAAATTCCCTCTTTTTTTACAGGAAAATGTACAGAGAGACTTGTCGCAGAAATGCTTGCTTTCGCCTTGGAGTATGTGCTTGAAACAAGAATGTCCTGGAGAAAACAGACCACCACAAGAGAAGGTAAACATATTTACCTTTGATCTTATAACTTGATCTGTTTAGTTTTTTCAAGTAAAAGAAATTTTGAAATGAGTGAGGTCAAGGCCAAGTTGGAGGGGATGCAAAGGGCTGGTTTGAGAAGTATCCATTCAGGGGTGGCTATGTATGAATCCACATGTCTACTAACAAGTTGCTGAAGTGTTTATTTAATGTGTACCGACTACCGGTATTTAACTTCCAATATACAATATCTCTTTTAGAATTAACATTTTAAGCTCATGTGCAAGGGGAGGGGGTCCAGTACATGAAAAGGAATGACAAGCAAAAAGAATAAAATAATTGACCTTCAAATTTTGCTGAAAAAGTAAACGTTGTAGACAACTAAAATATTAAATAATGCTATTTTATTTCAAATTTGGTTAATATTTATTGCATTGTTTATAATTCTGTTCCAGGGATTGAGAAGGAGGGCTTCATGTTGAGAGATCATGAGGTGCCTTGAGGCTCCAGTCTTGATGTTCTGCCCCTTACCTCAAAGCAATGGCCTCTTGTGCCTGACAATATAGGAGCAACTCACAATGGACTGGTAATTCATATTGAATATTACAATGTTTTTAAAAATCCGGGAAAGAAACAGATAAATTCATAGCAAGTGAGTCTGTCATGGCATTTTGCGTGACCCAACATCTGCTCCTGCAACGACTGCTCAAGGCTTTATTCGTCAAATGTGTAGGGTTAGGCCGAGGGTTGCAATTGGGATTGAGGTTAGATGTAAGGTTGGGTTTGGTCTAGTGTTGGGTCCAGGGATGAAGTTAAGTATTTGGTTTAATAGTGTAGGAAATTGACGTGGAGCAAATGTCTCAGGAACAAGTGTCGTACAATCAGATTTTCCAGGTGCTGGTGGAGCTGTATGTATGTTACTCATCATTGGCAGTTTAAAAATCTTCCTTTGTATTGTGATAGCAGATTAAACATGGTGAAGAGTTGAAGGGAGAATAGTTTACACCACTTCTTTCTATCATTATCCCCTCGCCGACGAAGTCGGAGGGGATATAAACGCTGCTGTGTTTCCGTTCTTCCTTCCATTCGTAACAAATTTGGTTTCCGATCGATAACTTCAGTAATGTTTGACGGATTTTAATAAAATTTGATATGAAGGTACATGGTATCAAAACACAGCCTAAGTTCAATTTCCGAGTATGTAGGTCAAAGGTCATAGCTCATTAAATATGCGAATCTGGTTTCTGATCGATAACTTTAGTAATGTTTGACGGATTTTAATGAAATTTGATATGAAGGTACATGGTATCAAAACACAGCCTAAGTGCGATTTCCGAGTATGTAGGTCAAAGGTGAAAGGTCATAGCTCATTAATATGCAAAAACACCTAATTATATATGTGAAAATGTGGTTAACTTCCTTGCCTAGTAATATAGTAGTATAGTCTAATGGAGGTAACTTGTTCCGACGTATATAGGCCATTTGTACCCTGCGAGGATGCTACGCTTTGTGTTGACTTGTTTACAATAGCTTTAGTAAACTAAAAATATGCTGACCCCCAGTTTGTGAAACATGTAACACTGTTTTACCAATTAGAAGAAGTACCTGATTTTTACGACATGCTCTATTGTTTAGTGGTTATGTTGTAACACAAAATGAATTTTTAACCTTAATCCTGGATCGATAGCTAAACATAATATTAACCCTAAAGCTAATCTAAAACCCTATTGCAACTTGAGCAATATAACCCTATATCATGATGAAATGAAGCTTGTTTTAAACATTGGCAGACCCAAAGTCAGGTTATCCTAAATTCCTTTATACATACTGGTATTTTACAAAGTTGATATTTTAGTTCTAAAATTTCTGCAAAAACCTTACCCTGCTGCAAGTGTGTGAAGTAAGTTGGCTCATAGTAGAGCATGAATTTTAACCTGCAATTCTCAACCAACACACCCTTGCCACCTGCAATCCATCTCACTTTCACAATATATTCTTTAAACAACATTAACCCAAGTTCAAAATTTGGATTAGTGATTAAGAAAGGCTACATAAAATTATTAAGTATTCTTTTTCATACTCCTATAATAGAGGGGGAGGGAGAGGGGGGTAGCCTAGCAGTACAAGATCTAATTATCTTATATGACTATATCCTGTTGTCCTGGAGATAGATATCCCAGAACCTGCAAGTGTGATAAAGAAAAATATGTTTGTGTACTAAAAGTAAAATAAAAACAAAAACAAATCACTGGAAACTTTTGGTTGTTAATAACTCAAAAGTTACACTCAAATCAAAATGAGGTTTTCACAGCTTAAAGTTTAATGATGTCAAATTTATTTGGAGTAAATTCTATGCCATTTCTATGAATGCTATTTTTAAAACAATGGTCTGAATGTTTGATTAGATCTTTTACTCAGACATGTAGTATATTAGTAATAAAATGCATGTTTGGCAATATGGTATTTCATTTCAGACCATAATGAGAAGTAATATTTTAATCTGGGATCTGTCGTTGGGCTAATAAGCATGAAAAATAAGGAATGTACTCCTGTCGAGCAAACAGTGAATTTATATAAAACTAATAGCCCTTTGAAGATTACTAGAAGAAAAACAACAACAAGTAGAAAATAAAAATAAATATACTTGTGATGTCAGCTTTAGATCTTAAAGTGCTTGTACAATATTGGATTTTTTTCTTCTTCTTTCAATTAACATTTTATTCATGAACAGCCGGCTTATCGGAATTGGTTACAAAGATGCAAGTGGACTCGTCTGTAGTAGTTGCTGAAGAGAAACAGTCAGCATAAGGAGCGTGTGACTCCCAAACAACGTGGGTACCTCTCCCAAGTTCATCTCAAATCACAAGGCTCTACAGGAATCAAGACGTGACAGTGGAGGTAGAGAAGGAGTTTGTGACCCTCCAGATTTGGACTACTCGCAATACACATAATCAATGGATTGTAGCACTTCTGCACAAAACTCAACAAGTCATGATTGAGAAAACGCAACAAACTCTCGGTGAAGCATTGATTTATATGACTGGTATTTGGGTAGGTTTCAATTATGTCCCAAAAGAACCTCACTGGCCCTTATGGTTCCATGCCACAAGCTGCCCCCTCCCTGTTTATGTAAACCCAGACAATCAAGGGATCAAATGAATTAAAATCCACACTTGATTAGTAATGAATTGATCTTTTAATATTGTCATCATTTCAGGGTGGTTTTGGTTACGGGTCAGTGTGAGCTTTCTGTGGGTAAAATTTGAGGGTACTTCGTGCGGAGATCAGTGGATGGATATTTCCATGTACAATGCAAGAGAGGTGTCTATCTTCATTGGAATTCAAGATGTGAATTCCAATGAAGATGGCTTGTTTATAAGAAGAGAAGCAAGATAGATTGATGTAAACTTAATGACATCAGGGAATGTTTCCCTGTATTGTTTGATTGATGTTTGAATGACACAGATATTGAATAATGTGAAGTTTAGTGAAAAGAATGGCAGAATATATTCAATTTGTACACCAGCCTATTGGAATTTTTTTTAATAGCATTATTTGAACACATTTGTGCACAGGTCTATGGAAAACCAGCAAGTGGCATATACAATAAGATCATTTACCGCAGCTCAAGGAGCTACCTTAAATGTACCGTAGATATCACTTACTGCTATTTGTGCCCACATGCATATTAATGTCAAGAAGTTGAAGCTACAAGTAATATAATCTAATTAACAGGGTTTTTTTCAATTATCATAACAATAGAGAAAACATACTTTTATAATAACTTCCATTATTTCATTATTTGATCCAAGAGACCGAGTAGACCAGCCCTTGTGAATCTGTGTTTTCTCCAGATTTCATTGTCAGGGCCTATCCAATGGGTCTACTCGGTCTTGGAAGATTCTTTCCCTCCGTAGTCGCCTACCAGCCTCTTCCTGCAGGTGTAGCAGTATGGCTGCCATCTTCGATCGTAACTTTATGCTTAATTTTTTATTAATGTTTATGGATTAAAAAAGATATGTTTGATATAAAGCGTAACTTTCTTTATAAGATGGATTTTCAATGAAGCGTAAAGTTACGCTTAATTTTTCAAAGTTACGCTTTATT
This sequence comes from Mesocentrotus franciscanus, assembly GCA_037976565.1. NCBI lineage: Eukaryota > Metazoa > Echinodermata > Echinoidea > Camarodonta > Strongylocentrotidae > Mesocentrotus > Mesocentrotus franciscanus. Next base: position 16,654,137 of record CP137684.1, on the reverse strand, counting down.
TAAACTTATGCTTAATCGTAAATCTTTATAATAACGCTGCCCTTATCAGATATCCTACGTATTCGTTTTCTACTCTTGGGAAAAAAATTGATTCATACTTGGTCAACAACAACAAAATTTTGTCAATTGGAAAAGAAAAAAACACGTATCAATAGTTTCTTCAGAATACTAGCTAGGTCCACAAAGTGACATGGCAATATGGCCTTATCCAATAAAAACAATTTTAAAATGTCATAATTGCTGATTATTTGAAGAGTTGCTGTCTGTGGTGCATAGACATATAAAGTAGTGGTGTCTACGAAGTAATCTTTGAAAAGATTGATATAATCACTTAATCAGATGTTATCTGTATAATCAGTCCATGGTGGCCCAAAATTTTAAAAGCAAAACAAAAAGAAAAGGAAAAAAATAGAAAGGGGTGGGGGTATTAGGGGCAGAACCAGGTTATATTTTCTGTAGGCAAATTAGAAGTCTTTTTTTGTTGTTGAACACAAATGGGAACCTTCGACGTTAAATTTGAAATTAATTTTTCTCAGTTATATAGTACTTTTTCTCAGTTATATAATTATAGTACTGTAAAAAATGGAGGGAAGGGGGCAGGGTGTGTTCTGCTAACTATAAACTTAATTTGACTCCTCCCACTTTTTTGAGAACCCAAACAAGTGTCATTTTATCAGCTCTTCCAAACCCTTGCAGTTGGAGGGAGCGGGGGCAATTTACATGAAACAGGGAACAGAGGATTTGATGGTGGTATCACCCCCCACATGCTCCAACTGTTTATAATACATATGAAAATTATATTGGCAACTGTTTTCACTCTTCCTCCCTTTCTCCATCTTTTTTTTCTCTCTCACTATAAATTTCTCATTTTCACATCAACATCTCTCACCATTAAATAGTTCTCTCTCATTTCCTTCCCCTTCTCTTTTGCTCTCTCTCTCTCTCTCTCTCTCTCTGAACTCTCACGTTCTCTTTCCAGATTTTTTCCACATATAATTCAATTCATCCAACCATATGCACACTAAAAATTAAAATATATGTAGGCAATATTGTATATAAGATAATAAACGAAATAATAAACATGTTTAATTTATTCATTTATTACAACAAACTAATATACTGTACATGTAGTAAACCGAACGGGGCACTTATCAGAGATGAAAAGGGGTAATTATGAGAAGGGGAAGGGGCACTTGTAAGGAAAAAGAGCATTTATTAGAAAAGAAAAGGGGTTCGTGTCAAATAAAAGGGGCAGTTATTAGAGGTGAAAAGGGGACACTCGTCACAGATGAAAAGAGCACTTATCAGGAGGGGAAGGGGCACTTGTCAAAGTAAAACAAGTATCTCTCAGATTGGTGGCTTTGTATTGTGCACTATAATATGTTATTGATTTAAATATATCTTCTATTTCTTAACAATTTTTTAATTAAAAAAAAAAAATTTATATATATATTTTTGTTGTGTACCAATCATTATTGAATATTTTGATAATAGTTCTGATTTAATAAAACATACAAATAAAAATTAAAAAAGTGGCACCTCTCAGATTTGAATAGGGCAATTATCAGAGGTGAAGGGGGTAATTATCAATAGTGAAAAGGGCAATTCTCGTAGTTGAAAAGGGGCCCTTACTAGAGATTAAAAAGGGCACTTACGAGAATGGAAAATGGACACTTATTGTAAAGGAAAATGGGAACTTGTCAAAGTTAAAGGGGCACTTTTCCTATGTAAAAGGGGCTTTTTACGGTACTTGAAATTGTGCTCCACCCCCCCCCCCGGGAGGGCCGCCTCTGGTCTGCAACCTCCATAGGCTAACAACAGAAGAGGATAATAATACCAAGGTTTTGATCCCCAGTCGCAGCTCCAGAGGCTAAGTAGAACTTTATAGTCCATACATGTATGTCTGTTGAATGAAAAGAGAAAAGAATCAAAGTAAGCACATTGGTACCTACATGTACATTATCTCTGTTGTTAAACATTAAAAGGTCTTGCATGTACATTGTGATTAAAGTGGACATGCATGCACATTGATATGAAATCATTGATAGGTAAATGTGAAAGAACTAATGACATCCTCAAAGTACCTACCGGTAATTAGCTGTATGGACATACAAACGACTTATTCATACAGCCTACCTGTCAAAACCTCAGCAGGTCAGTAGTTCTCTTCCTATCTGAATTTGTCTCAATTCTCAGGGAAATTAATTGCCTTCATCATTTATTTTACTGAAGAAGAGCATCATCCTGAAACAAAAAGAAAAAGGTTCATACATCATGATCATGGAAAAGTTATAGATCTACTCCATTGATAATTGATCTTACATTCCTTATAGTTTATAGTATCAATCATAATTCACCTTTAAAATTAAAAAAAACGGAGGCTCCTTTTATGTAGGCACCCTTCCCCATTCAGTTGCTAGTAATCACTGATTCACTGAATTATTTACTCTTTAAAATCAAGAACAAACATTCACATTCTTGCAGTACTATTTCATGAATCTGCTTGCCCCAAGTTGAACTCGCCATGTCATGACCCAAGAAAGCCTATAATTAGCCAAGTTAGACCCATTCCTAAATTAAAATCAAGTCTAGATAGTAGACGGGTACATCTAACTTAGTATAGTCTTAGATAACCAAATGAAAGTTGGCCTAACCTAGTACACCCTGTATAATTATAAGTGTCGACACAACCTGGAATGTAGATTTTAAAACTAAAATGCCCTAACCGTTCGAGCCCAACTTTTCAACTCCCTAGCACGTACTGACAAGCCGAGTTGAGCCTGGGACTTTCATAGATGAAGAGTAAAGACCTGTTTCTATGCTGTGTGTGTGTTTAACTTTAAGACCACGCTACACGTACTAGTTAAATCTAACGTTAGACCCAAGTTAGATTGTCTCTTTTACGTCATCTTCCTAATTGAGCTTTATGAGAGAGGAAAAAGTGAACAGAAAATTTACTGCACTGTACTCTGTAGTGCAGTGTACTATGTAGGTCTCTAAGTAAGCTACAGGGCTTAAATTAATCCAAGGCCACCAAGGCCATGGCCTTGGATGCCCCTGTGACCGGCCTCAATGCCCCTCTCATTGGCCTTGGAGATTTTTTGTGCCCTTTCCAATTCTTCCTATTTGTGCTGTAATATAACTTTATAAGAATGTGCCCTACACTACAGAAAAGTGGCCTTGCCCTAAAATATTGAAATTTAAGGCCTGAAGCTAACTCTAAGTCTAATCTGGTCCAAATTTGTGAGTGTTAGCTATTCTTCTGACCCAAATATGAAATAGTTAATCAACAGTTGGACCTAAAACTGTAAAAGTAACAAAAAGCTTGGATCATTGATGCAGTGAAGTGATCTACTCGTATCTAATTTTCAGAGATAGTCCCGCCCGAAAGTTTGGGCCTGGGTGACGATGGCAATCGAGCTGAAATATTACTCACGACGATAAAAAACAAATCAAAAGTTCGAGTGTAGATTATTCCTAAATTCATCACATATAACAATTTTAAACCACTTCATGATGCACAGACAAACCGCAGATTCATACTACCAGAAGATATGTTTATAAATATTATTCAATTTACGAGATTTTAACGTAATTACAGCTGTACTCACCATCAAACTTTCAAAGAAAAACTCAAACTCTCACTCTGTGCGGGTGACGTCATACATTAACTGGTCTATGCATGCAGCGAAAGTCTTGTCTTCAGGCAATCGTACTTTAAAAAAATTCCATCACAGATATGAGAATAATTTCTTATTAAAATCATGGGAATGATTAGAGTTATCAATCATTATACCCAAATCTGCATACAAAAAAGAAGGAGAATAGTGATACAGAGACTTATTAACCGCACGTAGGATTTCTGATAAGAGCACAAAATGGAAAGGTGCCTGGAATAAAGAATAATAATAACAGTCCAACTCATGAATATTCATATTGTGGGTGGTACCACCATTGCCACATTTGCATGTACAATCATTATTTATATATAATGGTTTTGCGCTTTTCATTATATATTATATAATGGAAGTGCGCTTTCATTATATATATATAATGGAAATGCGCTTTTTATTATATATGTATAAAAGGTTCGTGAACAGTTATTATTTATAAATAATAAAGAGGGGAATCGTTATTATTTATAAATAATGGAAATGTGAATTGCAATTATTTATAAATAATGGCAATTATTTATAAACAATGAAAATGGGAATTGTAATTATTTATAAATAATACAATTTAGAAATGTAATTGTTTATAAATAATGAAAATATGAATTGTAATTATTTATAAATAATAGCAATTATATATAAATAATGATAATGTATTTTGTCATTATATATAAATAATGAAGATATGATTTGTAATTATTTATATATAATGGCAATTATATATAAATAATGAAACGTACTTTGTCATTCTTTATAAATAATTGAAATGTGAATTGTAATTATTTATAAATAATGGCAATTATATATAAATAATGAAACGTACTTTGTCATTATTTATAAATAATGGAAATGTGAATTGTAATTATTTATAAATAATGAAGTATGAATTGTAATTATTTATAAATAATGAAGTATGAATTGTAATTATTTATAAATAATGAAACTGGGTTAAGAATTATTTACAAATAAAATTGTACATTAACTTGCATTATATGTAAATAATGGTTATTATTTGTTAAATAATGATTATATAACATATAATTTGTCTATATAATAGTTTTACAAACGGCGCCTCATAATACTCTTTGGTTGTGAACAATGATTAGTGATTCAGTAGAAGTATTAAATCCATGACCACTTCACATGTGCACAACTCTAACTTAAAATTCAGATATTTGGTTTCAAATGAAGTTCAATCATTTTCTTCGCTTGCAATCCATTACAAGGCTCAAAACGGTGATAAATATTAGTCATGTGGTATGTTATTCTCGAATATGATGTAGGACTTCACTGGCCTTACTCTGTAAGTAAGTACCAGCAACCTTCATCTGTCTGCTTTATTTCCAACTTTCACCATCCTGTTTCGCTGATTTTTCTGCTTTCATACAAATAAACTTATTACAGTCAAACCTGATTTAACAACCACCTGCCTAGAAAGACCACTTTTCATGTTTCCCTTGCGCAGTTTTTATAAACAGGTTTCATTGTACTAGGGTTGGATTGCCCTTTGATACCTTATGCCTCTGCAGCATAACATGTATTCTACTTGAGTTGTAGGTGTGTCTTTTTTTAATCATGCATGTACTGGTACATCATTGTCACTACATATATACCATTACCAGCAACTTTTCCAAATTTCAGTCATGACATTTCTACACCCATTCAATTTCTGACAACTGTACTGTTAGCCATTATATGAAATAACCAGCCGTTATAATATTCTTTAGTACAATTCCATAATACCCTTCCAAACTATTATAAAGGGTACATATTGTAAGTCATGCTTGAAATTCCTTTGATGCTTTGGTGTGTTATTGTTTTTTTGCGCTGGTATTCATCATTTCTGTCGTAAGTGAGGCTTGAAAGATTTTTAAAGCAAGCAGAAACGTGTACGTGTGGCTGAGTGGCTCGGTTGAAGTTTTCACCTACACAATGTACATTGTACAACTAGTGTCAAATTGAAACAGTGCAAAGTCCATTATACTCATGGTTTATTGATTATTCAAAACATATTCCTTTTTGTGACTACCGGTATAGGTCTATTGTTATGAAAAAAAGGACAATGTGCCCCTGATCTTTCTGTTAAGTTTGTAATCAATAACAGAAAATTTTAGGAATAATCAGAGGTGAAAGGGGAGGGGAGTATAGAGAGAGAAAAGGGTAGAGAGGGGGAAGGAAACAGGGAGAGAGAGAGGGAAGTAAACAGGGAGAGAGAGAGGGGGGGGGGGTGGTACAGTCCTGTTTTGGTTTTCCAGATTTTCTGAATTGTTCTAAATCCAAACGTTCTTCTGTTACAAAACGTTGTTCCTTCCTTGTTACTAAAAGTTTGTTTACCTTTTGGACTCCTCCCATATTTCTTCCCTACCATGTGAATGTAAATAGACCATTGTTAATGTATGTGGTGGTAGTTGACTTTTATTGACTTAAAATTCCCAAGTATTTATGATAGCAGTTTTAATGGGCTGTTGTGTCGTTGTAATTACCAATTTGTTTTCTAAGCAGCGCGATTTATACATGTACTTGTGTATTAACTATTAAGAAAACACTTTTGCTTGATAACAACTCGTTACCTGTATTACTTTACAACCAGTAGGGCCTATGAAATGAACTTTACAGTTTGCACATTCTCAGGTTAGAATGGTGTATTTATGATTTTGTCTGCAGAGAGCCAGAAGGGTGTTAGCTCATCCATTTTAACTCTTTCGCGACAATCATTCCACATTTTGTGGTCTTGTTCATTAACTTTTGAATTAGAGTCCTAAAAAAAACCCAGATGTACATGTATATCAGCAGGAAGGGAAAAAATATCTGCAAATATCATGAATATATTGTCAATGTCATGCTGGGATCCAGAAATCTTCCCAAATCTTCGGGCTACTGAAGTGGACCACAAAAAGCAGGCTACACATGTAATTTGCAAACTAGCCCAAGATATCTTGGGAAGATTTCCCAAGCAAATAGCCCGCTATTTCGCGATGTGGCTAATTTCCCGGAGCAGAAATAGCGGGCTATTTGGCCAACTTGGGCTGATGACGACAGGCCTACTGTAACCAAATCTAATGCTTACAGTATGTCTTTTTTAAGTGCCTTGATAATGATATGTATTATTTCATTCACCTGATACCTAGATTGAGGAAATGACAGACAGGACTTGGGTTTGCATTCGCCCAGTGGAAATACACATTCTGATCTGCTTTTCTATGGTTTTATTTACAACTTTACTCTCCAATCTGATAAGGCCTGTTTTCATCAGCTCGAGTTTGCCAAATAGCCCGCTATTTTTTGATTCAGGAAATTAGCCCGATCACGAAATCACGATATCTTGGGCTAGTTTGCAAAATAACCCCCTATTTGTCCGGTGCGCCTTCACCAGCCCGAAGACTCGCACTATGCGCGAACACTGAGTAAATTTCTTGAGCTAATTTCTCAAGCTCGAGTTTCGAGCTGATGAAGACACGATTTGTAACTTCGGGCTAATTTCCTGAATCAGAAATAGCAGGCTATTTGGCAAACTCGAGCTGATGAAAACAGGCCTATAGTGAAATCCTGAAGTGAATGATAATGATTGTGTTTCATTTTCTATCACATTTCCCATGTGTAAGAGCAGAAACAGAGAGTGAATGAAGTGTTAAACTCTAAAAAGCTTCAAAAGAGCTTTTAAAAAATTTTTAAACAATGAAATAATTTCAGACTGGGGAAATCCATAGGAAAAACATCTCTTTTCGAAAATGGAACGTTGTTAAAATGAGATTGTGGTCTTTTTGTGGATGTTCTCGTTGCCATTGAAATGATTGAATCATGATTAAAAGGACACCCAGATCAATTTAAGTTATGAAGGACTATATAAACTTTTCCAAAATCCTTCATACTTGCACTTGAGTTGGCACCTGTCGAGACTCTCATTATCATGCATGCTTTACCCCTCAATGAAGTATCATGTCCTTTTTCTTCCTTCCGTTTTCCTTTTCCTTTTCCTTTTTGTAACAGCTTTTAGTCATAAAACCTTGATCCTTTTATATTGAGGAAATAAATACTGATTTTTTGTTTTCGTGCAAAACCTGCAGTACATTATTGTCTAGCATATGTACATGTAATGTCTAGCATTATTTTTTAGCAACAGAGTTGTGGATTTGTGGAACAGTCTTCCTGAATATGTTATCTCAGCAACTTCTGTAAACTGTTTTAAGAATAGACTAGACAAATACTGGTCTAAACACCATGATCTTGTCTATGAGCCTGTATAAGCCGTACAATGATATTGCAAGTTTGCACACATTTTTGTCCTTTCCAACTTATTTAATTTGAAATGATAAGGATAATGTATAACCACTGAAGAAGACAACTACGATCGATGAACAGGCATAGTTCTATAGCATCGCTGGATTAAAGTAAAGTACATATGTATTACGGTACTCACCTTTTTGTTGTATTATCACAAACTCTTTCAAAGAGTTGGTTTCGATTCATCAATTAGACAGTTAAAGATAAAGTTGAGTTCTGGTCGTGCGATTGCATTGTGAAACAAACGTGGAATCGATCAGAAAAGGTTAATCATCTAGCATATAAGTATTGGTGTGTACTGCAAGGTTCTGGAATCATCAAAATGATAAGAAATTTGGCCCAGTCTTGGTAAAGTTACACGCACTGTACACAGAAAGATGTATATGGGACTACACGAACATGGGGCATAAAAATCTGTCTCGATTTTTATGATGTTACAATGTACATGCCATATTTAGAATATCAAGGCATTTGAAGAGCCATGCTTTTCAGGGAACATTTTTTCTCTGATGTTCTTCCACACCTGCACAATACAATACAGTTGTACAATGATAAAACTCACAAAATATTTTTCACCTCTTCCCAGAACTCAACCTTCTCTTTTAAAGGAACAGATCAGTTTTGGAAACGCCCCTCTCTCAAAAAATGAAATGGAAGCTCTCATTACCAATCATGTGAAAGAATATGTTTTGACTAACAAATATATTTGGTAAATTATTATATCTATTGGGACCAAATAGATATCGCGCACGTGGTCGTGTAGTCCCATATACTGTACATCTTTCTGTGTATAGTGCTTGTAACTTTACCAAGACTGGGCAAAATTAATTATCATTTTGATGATTCCAGAACCTTGCAGTACACACCAATACCTATATGCTAGATGATCAACCTTTTCTGATCGATTTCACAACGTTTCTTTCACAATGCAATCCCATGACCAGAACTGGTCTTTATCTTTAAGCAAGAATATTTAAGTTTGTATGTTTGGAGCCAGAAGGGTGGAAACTCATATACTTTAACACAGATTTAATGCCTTTCTGTCTCTGAAAAGATGATTTCATGTGTGTAGACAGTTATTAAAGGCCAAGTCCACTCCAAAAATAACTTACGTCAATAAAAGCAGAAAAATCAGACAAACCAATCAAAAAAAGTTTGAGCAAAATCGGATAACTAATAAGAAAGTTATGATTTTTTGAAAAAGTATGTAAAACTATGGAACAATGAGAATCACAACACAAATTGCCAATTTGGTTATCAGTTTGTGACGTCATGTCCTCACAACTTATCAATTGCTTTATATAGTTTAATCCCATTAATTTCCCTTTTTATCCCCCAAAACTTGATTTCCCAATGCCTTTGCCCAGGTTATATGATTTGTATCATATTGCGTGCATGACATTTCCCAAAACTTTTATGAATTTTGAAGAATTGATACTATTTTCTGAATATTGTATTTCATAATTATTGATTTTTATATAAATAGTTTATCAAAATTCAATTTTTCATGATTTAACTGGACAAAAATTACTCTTTATTTGTGCATCCACACAAAAACATATTACTATAACAATCTAACTTGGATGCTGGTGTGAAGAAATAAGATTCTTAGGGTGAAAATAGGAAATTTATATTATCAATATAAAGAAAATAATTAGTGGATAGTGAGGACCATACGTCACAGACTCATGAGTGAGTTGCAAATTTGTGTAGTGATTTTAAAAGTTTTTCATGTCATTAAAATTTCATAACTTTCTTATTAGATATCCGATTTTGCTCAAACTTTTTTTGATTGGTTTGTCTGATTTTTCTGGTTCTATCGAAAGTAAGTTATTTTTGGAGTGGACTTGGGCTTCACGGTAACCCTTATCATACCACGGGAGGCGAATCTCGCATGAGATTTCGGGTGCTGAACAATGCTGTGGACCAGGAAGGGTTTTTATCATATTTCTTCAAGAATAAAAGAAAACAGATTCCTTCCTGGTGTGGTTTATACACTTACATTGTATCCATGCATGATAGTATTGATGCACATGTATTACACGTCTTTCATATCCAATCCATCAATGCTATAAAACATTCATAGTAAATCGATTAATAATAATAATAATACTCAGTTCTTTTATAGCGCATAACACATAACAGGATAGCATGTCCCTATGCGCTTTAAATAGAAAGGATAGAATTTCAAGAAAAAGTAATACAAATTAGAAAATACACTTAGAAGCAAAAAAGTATATGTAGTGTTGGACACCATTTAAATGATTACTGGTAATAACAAATTTACAAGCATATGGATTATGGTGGCCAAAGTGTTTAGCAAATAAATGATTTGATATCGCTACAGTAAAGCGCGAAAATTTCCTCACAGCCATTTACACAAAGTAAAGTATTACCTATGCTTCTATGTAAAGTAATGCCTCTACGGAAAGTAATGCCTCTACATGTACGTCAGGGCTCCACACAAACTTTATTAGGAGGGGGTCCAGATTTAAAATTTTGAGTCTGTATGCGCAAGGCCCTATATGTACATTCTTTTGAAAATATGGGGGTCCCGACTGAAATTTTAGGTGCCCATGTGTCCTGAGTGCCTGTTAGTGTCGAGCCTTGTTCTACATACACCTGTACATGTTAAGTATTAGTATTGTCTTTCTTTTAAAGCTCTCTGATAGCTCTCTGATAGCTAGTCTCGCTGGTATGCTGCCATTCTGTTGTGAGCAAATTGTGAGCTACAGTGTACCGTAGAGTACACACTCATGGAACCAATTATCTGATTATGGATGGAAGTCTGGAATTTTGAGCTGCTTCTGTGGCTCCAAATCCAGTCCCTAAGAAACCAGCGCAAGGTTGAGCAGGGATGGAGAAATGCATAGAAAATTGCATTTTTGTGTGCAAGATGAGACGATGTTGACAATTAAAGTGAGGTCAGGGCTTAGGTTCAAAGGTTAAAGGTCGTTTTCCATGTGAGTGGGTATTTGCCTGCAGAAGTACATTTTAAAGGTATAGACAAGTTTTGAAAATGCCCCTCTCACAATGCAATCGCATGACCAGAACTGGCCTTTCCTTTAAGTTGAGTGTAGTCTGTATACTTTAGGGGAGTTTTTATGTTTTGCTTTTTATAGTTATTTTAGACCGGGAAGTGCTTTACAATTGGCAGTTTGTGAGTCAAAATAGGATTATTCCCTTCTTTTTGCATTTTCTCTTTTTGAAACCAGTTTTCTACTTCTCTTTGATTCATGCACGTTCATAATACATGTAGAACACATGAATGGTGGATCATTGATAGTATAAAAGTTCCTGTTATTCATGGGGTAAATCTCTATCTCCCTCTTTGTTATCTGATGGGGAAGGTTAGGTGCCGCTGCCAGTCAAACAGTTTGAATTACAGCATGGACCTACTACGAATGGACTTTCGACGGCGAGAGTAGTAAAACTAATGATAGCTACCACCTGTTCTTATGTCTTACTTTCCTCTATGTTTTAAGTCTGACCGCAAAGCCGCGGGCATGTTTTGATAAGCTCCGATAAGGGGCCTTTGGTCCTATGAGTTCCACCGGGATTTTGCCGCCCTCTATCAGCTGAGTCGCTTCGCATTGATCAATGCTTCCCACGATTTGCACTTCTCATTTCATGAATGAATCGTGACAGGAGAGCCTTTTGCCCATGCGCAGTTAAATACTACGTCAGTGGTGCCCATGGAGCTAGAAAACAAGGAGAGAACACTGGATTAGGGTCTTTTGAACTATCCCTGGTGCCGCGGTCCCCAAGCGATCATTCCACTAAGCTGGATTAATGCCGCCTGGTCGCACCGGTGGTAAATAAGATCACATAGCGCATGCGCAAGGTCGGTTGATCAACCGGCCGCTTGCATGTGCGGTGCATTGTAGGATACGTTTACATCCCGTAACATGGCAGCTTTTAAACCCGGGGTACTCAGAATTGGTTTGGACGGGTGTGCCGCTCAAGCCTCGAAACCCCTACCAGGTCTCATCTCCCTGCCCCTACCCATTTTTTCAGGTATTACAGGCCATGAAAGCCCTCTTCTCTATGTCATTAAAGGTTCAAAGACTCAATTAAACTGCCATTGGATATTCGATGTGAATTGTTAGACCAACTTGGATGTGAAGTGTGGAGATATGAAGATTTGAGTCAAATTGAAATATTTCACAGAACATTTCTCAGGTCAGCGTTATGTGTAAATAAATTTACACCAGATTGTATGGTATATGGAGAAACTGGGAGGGCATGTTTAGCTAACGGTATCAAACATCGAATGGTTATAGTTTCTGGTTAAGAATAGTAAAAGGTTCCCCCTATAAATATCAGTCAAATTTTATTTTTGCAAAGGTTAATTAGTCAGAATGTAGATATGTCTAATTATTTCAAGTGGTTATCTTGTATTGAAAAATATTGAACCACGCTGTTCCTCTTGTTTGGTTAAAGCACGGGAAGGATTTAGCAATAGTTGGATACTGCATGAGCACTCTGAAGTTGAGATTAAACGATCATTTTCATAACAAGATGACTGTGATGGCAACAATTTGGTCAAACAGTGCATGCCAAAATCATAGGATCTTTAAAAATGATTCTCTTTGAAAGGTATTTAGTTTTGCTGGGTAAAAAAGATAGAATAACATTGCTCTGCCGTTTTAAATCTAGGTCACACCGTTTACCAATTAATAATAACAGATTCAAAGAAGCTTTTAATGAAATTAGTATAGAATGCCCATGTTGTGATATGCATTAGTCTGGTGATGAATACCATTATGTTTTTGTTTGCCCTTTTTTCTGAAAGGAAAGAGAGTTATATTTAGGTCGTAAAGTAATAGTTAAACGCCCTTGCACATTACACATGTTGAATTTATTTCTATATTCCGGTACAGGACAGCTGAAGAAATTAGTATTCTTCTTAAGGATAATAATATCATATTTTGCTGGTCTAAATAAGTCTGAACAATCCAATCATAATCATGTCACCCATAAAAAGGAATGTTGTAGTACAGTCTCGGTGTACGTCAAGTATAGTTTTGTTTGATTGTTTGTTTGTTTTATATTATTGCATTATATTCCATTATGTTTTTGTTTGTCCTTTGGAAAGCAAAGAGTGATTTAGGTTTATCTTTCTAGGGACAATATTATGCCGTATTTTTTTAGTCTGCATGCACCCAATCACAATAACAAGCAATCCAATCACATCTCACTTACATGTACACAATTTAACTGATAATTTTTTTTAGATAGTTAGCACAATTATGTAGTGTTTTGTTGTTTGTATTTATATTGCTCATGTGGAATTCTCCACTTTTCATGTATACTTGCCATATTTGTTTAATATTGTATTTTTGTGTAGCATATTATATAGCCTAGGTTTAGATCATTCCTATTTATCGTTATACATTTGTATTGTTTTTTTGTATTCTGTATTCTTTGTATTATTATGCTACGTTTCTATTCTTTATTATGTATCATTATCATGACATGTAAATTTGTTGTACCCTTATATCCCAGAAGGGGTCGCAAGAGTCAATAAATTCTATTCTATGCATAATGTAGTCTTCTTTCAACGGTTGATCTCATTTCATGTAATGGACCAAAATGTACTGTTTTCAATGGGTCATCACAATAGAACGAACGGGAGCGAACGGTGGAGTCATACATCAAAATAAAGAAGAAAATCTAATTTGTCTGCTTAAAAAATGATTTTCACCCGGGCTAGACAGGGTCTACAACTAATATTACGTTGAAATATGAATATAAATGGAACGAAATATGGACAATTTTCAACAATAATCATGTCAAAACTCGCCTTGTCGTTGGCCGATTTTCGAGATTTTACACCCATTGAGAGCTGAATTCCTAGACTATCACAACATCAGAGTGTATGTCGCATGTGATGACGCTAACGACATGCAGGGACATGTGTATAGAGCTAGCTATATGTACACGCGATTCCTTATGACTGGACTGTCGATGTTCCCACATAGAGAGGGCCAGTTCAGAGCGGCATCGCGCATGGGACATCAAAGTCCGGAGATAGCGACCAGGGTGACCTCGTTGCGTAAGAGGTCGTTTTGTTTTTCGTTGGACCCCTAATCCCGCATAATCCCGCTCTGAGTGATAGGAAAAGCCCTAGGGGCAGAGTGCCCACTCCTTGTTTTCTAGCTCCATGGTGGTGCCCCAGATGTCAATATGAAGTTTACGTCCTCTTCATGATCGCCAATCTGTAAAAAAAGCTATTGAAATCGGCGATTTCTTCGATTTTTTACGAATTTTTGTTTGTGTGCAGCATACTCATCATATAAGCAAGGGAAATCACCACAAGAGCTTCCAAATTACAGTTTTAAAAGTGTTTTTTTCTCCTGTTTCCGTTGATTTTCTGTGAAACCAACGACATTGTGATGATCACAAATCATTCGTTTGTCGAATACAATTGTTCGTTAGTTGTTGCGATTGCGTGCGTTTTTTTTATAGGCATTGAAAGAATTAGGTTTGTTTTTCATGAGTGCTCGGAAATTCTGTGGTAATGTGTGATTTCTTCCCATAAAAAAAAATGCACCCGCCGATGTCTATCAATGGGACTACATCTGCTAGTTTGATGTAGTCCCATTGATAGACATCAGCGGGTGCATTTTTTTATTTTTTATTTATAGTTTGAGAGTGAGACTGCTTTTTTCTTCCCTCAGATTTTATCTTATTTTATCTTTATGTACTATATGTGTACGGGGTTATTTGAGAATCTAGGAATTGGGATAAATGACCGCGTCCGTAAATTTGGGAATTGACAAACATTGCAAAATATTCAACATAGAGTCTAGACTAAAATTAGGGGCTTGCCTTCCAATATGGAAATATCAGTCGCTAGAAAAAAAAACATGTTCGCTATGTCCGCATTGCGGAGATCGCTCATACAATTTAAGACTAGGTTCTTAACGATTTGAAGGAGCAGCGAACAACCCAAGATCGCGCGCCTGCTGTCGCGATTATGCAAGATTGCGCAAGTGATCGCATCCAGCTGTCAGATTGTGGTGGGACCACACGCTGGGTTTTTGCATCGGCGCGAAATTTAAACCTAGTGGTGGAACTCATAGGATCAAAGGGACAGCTTCGTCGAAAGTCCATTCGTAGTAGGTCCATGATTACAGGTACCGTAGATGATGTTGCATTTTATTTGTAAGATATGCTCTGACTGAACTAAAATATAAACCCTTCATGTGGGTCTTCTTGGAAAAGCATTGCAGTGCATGATTATGTAAACCAGTAGCTCTTCTTATCGCTTTTGGTGTTTGTCTGTAAATCTTGAAACAATGAAAAGGAAATGAGTGTGGTGGGGAAACGTTTCAGGGTAAACAATTGATGAAGATAGGAAGACTGATAGAGAGATTGGTGTAATACCAGTGTCCTGTCTGTAAATCAGACAGTACAGGGATAAGATAAGCCTGTGTAATAGGAGAGGTGATTGCTTAAAGGTACTATGTCCCATTTGCAGGCCAAAAAAATGACAAGGTTAAATTCCAGCAGCATTTGAAAGACAATACTGATTAAGAACTTCCCTAAAAAAAGGGGGCTTGAAAATGTCTTTAAGTGGGAAAATAACGACTATTAGTTGTCGAATCGACTTAGGAGCTATAGAGCCAGTAAGTAATAGTCTGATTTTTCAGACCATTGTACCGAATGGTCGTACGTTTTATGCTGCGCAAAGATTCAATCAGTTTAATTTTGGCCATTACAAGAAGTGGGTTATTGATGTAGACAAATGCTCATGTACCCTTTACAGCTCATTTTATGTATGTTATTACCAAAGATGAAAAAGCCAGTCAGTCACTCAATAGTGTCTGACAGTGAAGTCTAGCAAGTAAACGGGTTTCCTTGCATAATTTGAATATTAGGAAACTGCTAACGTTTAAATTTCAAAGATTGGACATACATGACATATTCGTAATTCCTGCAAAGTTCTACATAATTTGATGTTGGCTGCAAAAGGGACATATTATCTTTAAAGAGAAGGAAAAAAACATAATTTTACATGGAAAAAAAAGAGGGAAAAGTATTTAAAGAGTTAGATATTGTCGAAAAATATGAATTAGATTGAGATGGAAAGCCAAATCAATAGGCCCATTTACACATCCCAAACACCACTTTGAAAAAACATTGGTGTTTGTGCATAGATACTGATATTTTGGTGTATAGTGCGCATGTGCAACTTGTCGCTACTCTGCAATTGCACAGAAGCGAGAAGAGTCACGTGCCAAAACACCAGCAACGTACCGAAACACCAGCAACGTACCGAAATTTCGACATACACTGCAAAAATCTGTGAAATTTTGGCAGGCGTTTAAAAAAACCACACTCCCGAGTCCAGACTCCAGTGGATTTTTACAATTTTGTGTTTTGGGCGTGTTTGCTGGTACATTGTAGGTGCTATGCAACTACTTACAAAACACCAGAACGTGAGAAAAATCGATGATCTCTGCTTGCAGTGTAAACTGCAGCTCATTATGGTTAGGCAAGTCCCTGGTCAAACATGATTGGTAGAAGTGCAGCCTATGTAGGGACTCGGGGGAAATGAGTTAAAGGTAATGCAAAGTTTTGGGAAATTCTGAAATTTGATGGATAGTAATTCTTTAAATTTTTTATATATTTGGATGCCCCTGTGGATGTATTATAAGCACTAAAAAAATTAGCCCCTAAAACACTTCTGCTTTCGAGCAAATCGAATAATCAAAATTTACCGGTGCTCCCGGTAAATTTCAAATATTTCAAATAGCGCCTAGGGCCATTCCATGGTAGCCGCGACCACGAAAATCTCAGAATATGCAGTTCTGATATATAATTTCCAAATGGGAATAGCAAATCGGTCGATTGTAGTCAAGAAACATTGTTTTAAAGCTAAAGTAATATCAGTCTTGAGAGGGCGCTATACAACATCAATATTTTATTTTTTACAATTTCATCACTTATACCCGATTTTAACCGCGACAACGATTATTGAATATTGTAAAATCGCATATGCTTCCAATATGTTCATTTGAACCAAATTCATGACCTCATACCAAAACTTTGTATTACCTTTAAAAGCAAGTGTGGAAGCAATAACGAAAAACATACTAATAATAACAATTTGATTTTTAGAAGAAAGAAAGAGTAGTAGAACAAAGAGGAGAGGAAAGTTTTAATTTCAATCCATGCAAGAATAGTAAAAGGTGATGGTCATCGGTCAATGGTTAAAGGTTTATTACCACTTGGTCTACAACCAGTTCGCCTACTACCCAATTGGTCTATTCCCATATTATGGTCTTCACCATGTCCGTCTACTATCCAGATGGTCTAATAATCATTTAATCATAAATAATAATAATCATTTAGTCATAATCATTTGTCTAGTCAAGTTGCACTGCATCTCTGTCCAAGTAAATACATCCTTCATACACTGTAACTAACGTCATTGATACATACAATATTCAATTATAGACAAGCTCCTAAAATAGTATTTCGAGGCAGATCTCTTGTAATTAGTAATGGTACTAAAAAGAATAATAATAGTATGCAGAGTGTTCGACTAACGCATATTAGCGGCGTTTCCACTGCAACAAAAAAATCATTGATTTTTCTCACATTCCGATGAAGTTGTATGCTACCGGCAAACACGACGAAACAAAATAGGGACCGAAAAATCCATCTCTAGAGTGTGGTTTCTTGAAATGCCTGCCGAAAATGTCACTGATTTTTGCAGCATAAATGCCCGCTCTTGAAACTATGGTACGATTCCGGTTAATGCATGCAGGTCAGCGACAAGTGGCATATGTGCACTGCTCACCAAGGTTTTTTGCAGCAACTAGTGTAAATGGCAGTCAAAAAAATTGATAATTTTTCAAAATGGTGTTTGGGCTATGGAAATGGGTCTATTGTGTGTTGGCAATATATTTCCATTAACTGAGGGTCTTCGAAGTTGTTGGAACATTAATGTGTCCACAAGCAGGCCTCCTCAGAGTATTTTTATGCCATGAATTAATCGACAGGTGACCTCGAACATAAATAAGGTCATGTGACCTATACATACCACAATGTTCCACAAGAAGATTATGTGTAGTCTGAAGTTCACCAGACCTTTTGTTTTGAAACTGAAAACTGAAGTAACAGAGAATTAGGCCTACACCTTTAATAGTAACTATTATATAACCAGAAACATTTGTATGGATGAAAATTTTGAGAATATTGCAACTAGACAAGATTCACAAAAGTATCATGCTATGAAATAGATTAATGATTTGTGTCATAAAACCTATTTATGCAATTTGCGAAATTTCTTGCTGTGAAATTGACTGTCATAAACAATGCATGGAACACCCTTTTCTGGTTTATCTGTTCGGGTACCACATGTAATTTCTTCTAGTTGGTTGAATTTCATGTCAAGGTCTGTGGTTTCAGACTAGCTATGTTTTCTGAAAGAACAGAGGAAGGTTTACATGTTAAGATGATGTATACCGATCCTGGCCATATCACAATATACAATACAGTGGAAAACAGCCTTCATTGCAACTTCAGGAACATTTTAAAGGTAAAGACCAGTTTTGGAAACGCCCCTCTCTCAAAAAAATGAAATGGAAGCTCTCATTACCAATCATGTGAAAGAATACGTTTTGACTAATACGTGATGATACAAATTTCGCCGGGAAAGTCAGGAAACCGCCTACTAATTGATATATTTGGTAATTATTATATCTATTGGGACCAAATAGATATCGCGCACGTGGTCGCGTAGTCCCATGTACATCTTTCTGTGTACAGTGCTTGTAACTTAACCAAGACTGGGCCAAGTTTCTTATCATTTTGATGATTCCAGAACCTTGCAGTACACACCAAAACTTATATGCTAGATGATCAACCTTTTCTGATCGATTCCACAACGTTTCTTTCACAATGCAATCGCATGACCAGAACTGGTCTTTATCTTTAAAGGGATATCTGTCTGAGACTCCCAACCTGTTCTCAACTCAAGAGGCAGAAAATAAAGCTCTTGAAACTACCAAGAACTGAACTATTTATTTTTGTTATATTGTTGTAAAGCTATGCAACAAATGGGGTCAGCAAAACAGTGTTTTCCTTCAATAGGCCTGTCTTCATCAGCTTGAGATTGCCAAATAACCCGCTATTTTAACTATCCCGATCGCAAATTATCCAACTAATTTGCGTCTTCATCAGCCCGCAGTTGCAATTAGCGGGATATTTGGTCGAGATAATCATCATTTGGGGGTATATTTGAATATGTATTTGAAAGCTGCCTTTTATGGAAAATATGCTAAAAATAAAATTATAAAAATAATCCTCAAGTGATACCTTTTCAACCAGGAAACACATATATATTGGATTGGTGGGGTGGGGTGGGGGGGAGGCTTCCTGTAGGCATTTGTTGGATTTAACTTTAAAATATAAAGGTTTTATTTCCATAAAGTACATTGACAGAAGGAAATATAAGGGTGTTCTCGATTTTTTTCACTGTTTTAGCCCCTTAACAAGTTTTGTTTGCAATTGTTTGTATTGCTTAGAATCTCCTTATCTACACTAGGTTAACCGGAAAAGTCTCCTCTAAAAGACAATCTTCTTTTCACCATGGTAGGCACTAGGCAGAGCTAATGTACATTGTACAGTGTATGTCACATAAATTTGTAATATGATTAAACTGTGATCCCGTTCGAGTGTTTAAAAGAGACAATTTAATGAAGCTTCTGAAGGTTCGGAGAGTATATTACCCTTTGCTGAGATAGAGTGAGAGAGAGGGAGAGAGAGGGAGATGGGGAGAGAGAGAGTGGGAGGAGACAGAGAGACAGGGAGAGAGAAAGAGAGAGGAAGATATATATAGAGAGAGAGAGAGAGAATGTGGGGAAGACAGAAACAGGGAGAGAAAGAGAGAAAGAGATAGATAGAGAGAGAGAGTGGGGGAGGCAAAGAGACAGGGAGAGAGGGGGAGAGAAAGAGAGAGGAAGATATATAGAGAGAGAGAGAGTGTGTGTGTGGGGAAGACAGAAACAGGGAGAGAAAGAGAGAAAGAGATAGATAGATAGAGAGAGTGGGGGAGGCAAAGAGACAGGGAGAGAGGGGGAGAGAAAGAGAGAGGAAGATATATATATAGAGAGAGAGAGAGAGTGTGTGTGGGGAAGACAGAAACAGGGAGAGAAAGAGAGAAAGAGATAGATAGATAGAGAGAGTGGGGGAGGCACGGAGACAGGGAGAGAGGGGGAGAGAAAGAGAGAGGAAGATATATATATATATAGAGAGAGAGAGAGTGTGTGTGTGGGGAAGACAGAAACAGGGAGAGAAAGAGAGCGAGAGATAGATAGAGAGAGTGGAGAGAGAGAGAGAGAGTGGGGGAGGCAAAGAGACAGGGAGAGAGAGAGAGAGACAGAAATATATATAGAGAGAGAGAGAGGAGACACTGGAGTCTGGAGAGAGTAGGGAGAGGTAGAGAGAGGGAGAGAGACAGGGAGAGAGAGAAGGGGGAGAGAGTGCACGAGCTGAAGCTTAAAGCTTGTCTTGGTTGGTGCAACTCCTGCGAGTCAATTTTGATTTAATTTTATTTTCATTTAGGGCACATATGTTGTTCTCGGTATGTAAGACTATCCTTCATACTACCGCTGAATATAATTAGCCTTCCTGAAGGTCTTTGTCGCATAAACCTTAAGTATTTAGGAAAATGGAGAGGCATAATTTGATGGAAGAGGTTTCAAGATTGATCTTATAAAATGTCATTGATGAATACGACTGAATATGGAACAAAAGGAATGGCCCTTTATGTAATTTTCTTTAATATTGCGCGTCTAGTAAAGCGAAAGACCTGGGGGTGTTTCACAAAGTTCCTTAGTTGTACTTATCCCTAAGTTGGACTTAACAATTATGGAAAGCCATTAGCATCTTTGAAAATATTTTGTAAAAGTTATTTTAATAGGCATATAATTTTGATTCAAATCATTCATATTTTCTATAATATCAAGGAGATTTCATGTTCTTGATGTGGAATTTATGAAAAGTCTAAAATACTTGAATTTTTGCTTTTGAATATATTTTATTTTAAGGCTACAAATGGCTCTCCATAATGTTTAAGTTCAACTTAGAGTTAAGTTCGACTTAGGATCTGTGTGAAACACCCCCTTGTTTGTGTATTTACAAAATTTGAATTACATGAATGATGAAATTGTGGTTCCGGTATGAATTTATGAAATGCATTTTAGAGAAATGTTTTAATTCATTCAAACTCGTTTATCATTAATGAAATAAGTCTAGTGCTGTAAGTCAGGTGCCATGTTTGGCACGGAGGACTTCTGCCTACCACTCCTGATGAAAAACACTGCTTCCGACCGGCACGAATTTCACATGAAAAAAACTGCTTTAAACGTAACTTTTATTAAAGAAAAGTAATACTTACATTCATATTTCCGTCCTCAAACATGTTTTATTTGCAATTTTACAAGAATCATGTTTTCAATTTGACAATAATTGATATTTTTTACAGATTTGCCGAGACGGTTATTGTCTAATGTTACGAGTCATGTAAGCTGCCATCTTGAATTTACCGATGTATACGTTATGATACACAGAGATAGCAGCCCAGGCTCGTTCGTTTACTGTTCTTTAAATGTTTATTTTTAATAGAGTAAATAAAACAATTCAAACTTTTCCTGAGGAAATAAATTAAAATACTATAATATACATTTATTTCATTATTTAAAATGTAAAATTTGTCCGATATTGTTACAATTAAAATATTAATTTTTTTATTGATTGGGTTTGAGCCGAACTTGTTTTGATCAGTGCCTAGTACACACGTGTATTCTTGTTTATAGCTTACAATCGCGACATTGCAGAGGTCAGGATTTGGGATTTGGCGTCAGTGAAGTCGCGCGCCCCCCACTTGAGAGGCATAATTCACAAAGAAGGAAAATCAGAAAAAAGTAAATATAGAATGAGCAATTATGACATGAAAATTAGGTACAAAATGACAAGTTAATTAGCTTGGGAAACGTTTACATTTTTCTGCCGAACATCCGAACCAGGCCTTTGCGTTCGGTTCGGTTCGGTTCGGTTCGGAAGTGCTACATGTATGTTCGGCGAACTTCCGTTCGGTTCCGCGGTTCGGCTACAGCACTAAATAAGTCCTCATGATTTGGGGTTTGTTCCGACCAGCAAAACGTCGAAAAAGAAGATTAGTACATCTTGCTGAAACCACAAAGATTGAAAAAAAAACAGGGCTATGCACGTACAGTATGAGAAATGCTCTTTCCTCACATAAAGCTGAATATCCTTTTTTACTCTTCCTTGTTATTTCTCGGCCCATTTTATATATATAATTTAAACATTATTCCATGCGATTCTTTCACTTCTGTGATAATTTCATTTCTGTAATACTAATAACTTTACCAGAACTATGCGTATAATGATTTTATAATCACCTACATGTAGATTTTTGTATGTACTGGCCAAAGTTGCATGTAAAATGAAACCTGGGAAATGCATTATACATGTATGGAGTGTGAAAGATCCTACCATTAAAATTTGCATCACTCTTTGTTTTTATATCATGCACAATATTGTTTAGCTGTATTACTTCCTTTGGTATGTGATTTTTCATTTAAAGGGGAAGTCCACCCTGAAATCAAGTTGGTCTTAATAGAAGCAGAAAAATGATAGAAATGAATTAGTGAAAGTTTTAAGCAATATCTGATTAAAAATAGGAAGTTATGAATTTTTGAAGTTGTCATCAGTGAAACACAAAATGGCAACAATGTGATGTATCCTGCGAGCTCCTCTCCAATTTGCTCTGTACAGAAGAGATACAGCGGAAGATACGTCACAGAGTTGCCAATTTGTGTTTGAATGATCGCACGTTCAAAAATTCACAACTTTCTTATTGTTAATCGATTTTTGCTCAAACTTTCACTGACCTGTTCCTCTCATTATTCTGCTTCTATGAAAACCAACTTCATATCAAGGTGGACTTCCCCTTGAAATGAAATATGATCATAAAAAAATGGTCATTGCCAACAAGTGGGTTTTGTTGGTACTGGCTTGTCAACAGTTCTAGTTTGCCCTCGTAAATCAACTCTACGGAGGTCAAAGGACAAGGGTCATGATGGGAATAATTTGTAAGGCCATTGACAATACCCAGTCTACATGGATTTAAAGTGTTTTACTGTATTCTATTAACAAACATGAATTGAAAGAATTATGGTAGACCTATTGAAGACAGGTGCGGGATTAGTCTGTTTTCAAGACAAAATTACTACAGAGCAAAGAAAGATATTTTGATATTCTGTGTACTGGTCCACCTCCAGTCCTATTTGACTTTTAATGTATCGTATTTGAGGTATAACATATTTGTTTATTTATCTACTTATTCATTATTTATATACTGATTTATTTATTTATTTATTTACTTATTCATATATGTATTTATTTATTCATTTATTTTTTATTTAATTGTTTATTTATTTACTAACCTTTTATGTATGTATGTATTTATTCATTTATTTATTTATTTATTCATTTATTCATTTATTCAATTTCCAACATGAGGGTATGGGAATAAGACTTGGGGTTTACTTTTAATTCTCAAGAACATTTATAAATGTGTTGAGTTAAAAAAACACACAGGTTTTCAGGGCAGCATTAGTCCTCAGGGCTAGTGAATCGCCCCTGTAGCCCCCAAAGGGCCCCTGTGTTTTTGTTCTATCTTAGGACATGTGTTTGTCTTCCTGAGAGTACATTTTTGTTGATGAATATTTGAAAAGAGCCGTTTTGAAAAGTCGCCGGTTTGACTAAATCTTTGTGAAAATTTTGTGAAAATCATATGGCGAAAAAAATGAAGTAATGAAATATTGAAACATTGTGCAGTAAAACATAGCTTTGGGCACCATTTTGTAAAACTAAAGAATCATTTTTGACTATATTAGTCATGTGAATAGGCCTGGTTTAGTAAGACAATTCTTCACTAAACCCCTCTACTCCTAAACAGGTCTCTCAGGCGTAGAGGTTTCATTTTGCAATATCTATTTTTTATAGGTCTATCTTAAGTGTATACCCCCTTTCTATGCAATATTACTGTCCTAACATATATCTCTTTTTGTGATGTTTTTCATAAGCGATACATAGTCTTGTGTGAATGACCCGTTAATCAATAATAGCAAACTGATCTCCACTAAATCCTTAATTTTTCGATTTGCTGAATAGATCTTGGTCCCAGAGAGAGGATTAGAAAGAACAGAGCATGGTCTTCCATGTTGTACCTCGTAAATTATTTTACAGATTTCCTTGAGAAGTTGAGATATGAAATTCAAGTTCTTGTGGGAACAGAGCCAGCTTTTGAACTGGACTATACCCTGCTTGTATTGTCTAATCAATCTCTACTTTGTATCTTCTTTATCTACAATGTATGAGTCATATACGCATTTAACACTGGTGGATCGAGGGGCTTGGGGTCAAACCTCCCCCCCCCCCTTTTTTTTTTGCTTATCAGATGTTTTAGAAATTGGACCCCACCGCCTTTTTTTTCATTTTTTTGTTTTTGAAGTTCCTCTTCTTCTTGCTTGTGAGTTGTGTGTGTGTTGGGGGTGGGATTCTCCCTCACCTTTAAAAAAATGAAATCTTGTACAAAATCCTGGAGCCCCCCCCCCCCCTTTAACTTATATACTTTAACACAGAGTTAATGCCCCTGTTTCTCCAAACAGATGGTAGTTACTTTCAGCACCATGTCACAATGATAAATACATGTCGTGCCTTTTAATGCATTAATTGACAACAATTTAAAGCCCCACTGCACTACTTGTAGCTACTTGCTCCCTCTATATAGAAAACAATGCCTAAGCGGTGCCCGTTGGTCCCCCATGATCCTCTTTTTCTTACGTTAATTGAGAGCTGAGTCAGTGACCATGCTGGGAGGTCTAATCCCTCCTGGCCAAACTAGTGCAGACGGGCTTTAAGTAACTTGACTCTGATCTGGGGGCCCTGTTTCATAAAACATGTTATCAATAACAAATGCTAAATTTCTAGGAAAAATAATATGTTCTCAGTCGATCAAATGCCATGATTTATTTAAGTAGGTTATAACAATTATTGTAACCTGTTATTGTTAACAAGCTTTATGAAACTGAGCCCTGATGCACTAATGTCCTAATCATCATTAATATTATGATAAACAAAACCAGGTTCAGGATATCCTCTCTCTTTCCAGGTCTTCGTCATTTGTTTTTTGTTTTTATCATTATGTTTCTAGGATAGTGATTAATTGAGAAAATTTGAGAGTCATTGAAAGTTGTTTAGTTTCATGTATATATTTATCCATTGTACTTGAGCATTGAGGTATTGAAAGTCAAGTTAAGCAGGCATGCCCCCCCCCCCTGCCGAAAATATGCCTTTGATTAATATATACATGACTGTGACTGTGGTTCCCCTCCCCTACCAAATGTGAGCCACTTCCCCCACCCCACACATATTCCAATGAGAACCCTTCAATTATAATAATTATTTTTGTGTTGTTGCTGATGTCGTCATTAGTAGTAGTAGTAAAATATACGGGGGCTTGGGGCGAATTAGCCCCCGAAATGCTAAAAAGGAGGAGGAGGAGGAGGAGGAGGAAAAGGAGGAGAAGGAGGAGAAGGAGGAGAAGGAGGAGAAGGAGGAGAAGGAGGAGGAGGAGGAGAAGGAGAAGGAGAAGGAGAAGGAGAAGGAGAAGAAGAAGAAGAAGAAGAAGAAGAAGAAGAAGAAGAAGAAGAAGAAGAAGAAGAAGAAATATAATAATTCAAAAAAAAAATCCTTCAGGTACTTACGTTTCAGAATGGGCATTTCAAAATATTTTGGTACTTCAGTAATTGTAAAAATTGAAAGAAAGATAATGGTGCTTTGGATTACAAAATATTTGAGACAGGTAGAGAGGTCATAAGCTGTGATGATCATGAGCTTGTTCCAATTACACATACAAATGTAGTAGCTGCATTTACACTGCAATAAAAAATCATTGATTTTGACGATTTTTAACACATTCCAAAATCCAATATTTCGCAAACACAAAGATACACCTGCCAAAGTTTCACCAATTTTTGCAATGTAAATGCAAACTTTGGTAAGATACTAATTTTTGGTCACATGACTCTCCTCGCTTCCGTGCTAATGCATGCAGGGCACCGATGAGACTTCTCACCAAAAATCGGTGGGAGTAAACGCCAACGTTTTTTTATTGTTTTTTTCCAGTAGTGTAAATGGCAGTCAAAATAAAATTGATGATTTTTTTTCTTAACGATGTTAACGATGTGTAAATGGGCCTAGTAACAGCTAGTTCTTCCGAATGATTAGTAAACTCTCGAGTACTTTTGACATTTGTCAGATATGGCACGAGGGAGCTGCGAAATGGAAAACGAAATTGAATTGGCGCTTTTGTAATCGCATTTGGCGTAATGATCGGCACACTTACCAAGTAATGGAATTCCCCAGACTCATGTCACACAAATGCATGCAGTCTCGCGATGTGACTTGTAAACAATTTTGTATGATAATTGCATTTGTGGTGTTAAAGTACATTAGCGTTTGCTGGGGAAAAGGGCGTTCAGTCATTTACATATGAAGAGCTCGGTTCCAAAAGGTACTACATCCATTTTTTATCATTTTTTTTTTTCAGTAATGTACACATATCCAGTAGCCTCATAAACTGACACTTCCAAAAAGCTGAATTTCCAGAAAAGTTCAAAAATGGCATTTGAAAATTAGTTCGGTTCCAAAAGGTACTATATCCATTCAAGTCATGCATTGTAACTTGCATACTGTTTGCAAGATTTTCGGTTCCAAAAAGTACTAAATCCAATTTCGGTTCGAAAAGGTACTACATCCACAAAAATTGTAAAAACATAAATTAATGAAAAAAAATTCTGCAGACTTAGATCTTTTTAAAGAGTGGTTTTATGCTTGTATCGTACAATAGTATAATCAGCCAAAGTATCATTCCAAACTGACATTGCTAACTATGATATTTAAAAAATCATGTTTTTCTCAGAACTTGGATTTATGGATGTAGTACCTTTTGGAACCGAACTCTTCATATGTACTTTTATACAGAATGATGCTCTTCTGGCTTGTCAGCAATTGATACAGTTGATGGGATCCCATTTACTGGTAGTAGTCATCTACTGGTCGATTCTATGCATTTGAAAGGTATAATTGAACCATTTTTAAAAGGTCTAGAAAGGTCAAGTCACATATATATCGAAGCTCTTTATTTGTACTTCCAAATTAATGGAATCTATCTCGAGTACACCATGCATCGTGATATGAAATATTAAAGTACTATTTATATTCACAAGAGTTCTCTATTTCGTTTGCATTTATGAAAAAATTAAAATGAAAGTTTCTTGCATTGATTTTTATAATACTTTTTTCATCACCGCAGTATTTTTAGTTTACCAGAGCTCTCACAGATCTTTCAAGAGCTCAAGTGCCTTTGATATCAATGGTTTTCTTTCCTTGATGGCTTATTTCATGTAGGCTGACGTAATTTGTTAATATTTTAAAATGTTTTTTTTTCTGTAATGTAGAGTCAAACCTGTCTATAGCGACCACCCAAGGGAAACACAAAAAGTGGTCTTTGTAGACAGGTTCCTTTAGTACATGTTTCAATGAGAAACTATTTTAAAGGGAAACAAAAAATGTGGCCTTTGTAGACAGGTGGTTTTTGTAGACAGGTGGTCACTAAAGCAGGTTTGACTGTAGTTGTAGTTGTCCTGTAGTTGCTGTAAATCCTGGTACTGGAATTTTATTATGCTAATTTATGAAAGGAACTTGCTTTAGGTAATACTGAAGTGTTTGTCATGGGGTAGTTTGGTCGTTTTTATCTGCAAAATGTAATCGGATCTACAAAAACCTGCTGGTTTTGCATTTACTGAAACCAGGGACTAACATAGTGTCTTCAACTGCATCTGAGCAATATGAATGGAATGGAAAACTTGCTCATTTTTTTCTCCTTTGCTCAGTGCTCAGCTATTTTACATTGTTTATTATACCAAACTGTTTGTCAGATATCATTCAATTCATAATTGTAGTATTGAATAGTTTGCGTTTGAATCTTGGAATTGGAAATGATCTTTTTCCATCAGCTACCAGACTGAAGCTTACCGTTAAAGAGGAGGGTTTTTTTAATTGTGGAATAGATATACCCTGGTACCAAAGGCTTCAAGATTATTAACTGTTTCCAGAGCAACATTACTCTGTACCAGTGTTGAAGGGTTGTCATGGAGCTACATGTAATCGAGACCAGAAATGAGTCATTCTGCAAAGCCATTGCGTTTCACAAAGCAAACCTTCCTGCAATTGGTGCCTATTGTTTTTTGTGCAAAATTGCACGTGTGGCAAACAAGTGACTATGCAGAGAAGCGAAGAAATCTGCGTCCAAAGTGATAACAGTGTTGTGAGATGGATGGCTGGCTGAGTAAGCTCATATAGAAGTAGGGTGAGGAGAGAGAGCGTAGATGAAGCGTAGATGATGCGGAGATGAAATATGTCAGGGTGTCGCTGGTGTCCCCTGATCCCACTCGCACGCCCACACCAAACATGACATGTTTATCCGTGCGTGCTCTAATTTCGGCTGGTGTTACATATTGCCTCCGGCTGTATGAAAAACCTGTTAGTATTACATTATTAGGTAGGCACATGGTCTGAAAATGAAGATGCCACGTGCACCGAATGCAAAGCAGTTGTAATGAAGCCTGAATCCTCCATTTTGACCCAGAAAATGCTGGAAGAGCATTGTGTAATGAGTGAGTTTTGCTATGGAAAAATGTTGTGCTTGTAAATTGAATAGTGGAGGAATCCAGGTGTATGTACAGTACAGCCAAACCTGCTTTAGTGACCACCTGTCTACAAGTACATTGACCACATTTTTGTTTCCCTTGAAAATGGTTTCTCATTGAAACATGTACTATAGGCACCTGTCTACAAAGACCACCTGCCTATAAAGACCACTTTTCTTGTCTCCCTTGGGTGGTCTCTATAGACAGGTTTCATTGTATTTGTAAGTCATATGACATGGTCTGAAATATCCAGACTATACAAGTGTATATAGATTTGTTTATTTTGCAGGCAATTGTCTATTGTACATGTAGTTTCTAATAAACACAACAAAATGTCATTCTTATAATGCAATCAACTTCTGGAACTGTTTAAATGTTTTTTGTTTGTAGAAATTTTTTGATATAGACCTGCCAAGTACTAGTCATGATAATGTATTTATATAGCAATAATAGTAAAAATTTATATATAGATAATGTTTTTATAAAGCAATAATGATAATGTATTTATGATTTAATATAGCAATAATAATAATATTAGTAATTTAGTATAGCAATAAAATGTTTTATATAGCAATAATAATAATATTTATTTAGCAGTGATAATAATGTATTTATAATATATAGCAATAATAATGATGTATTTATATAGCACATTTTCCATATACAAGTTTAACATTTATGTTATTTACAGAAGAAATGAGTTTTGAGATCATTTTGTTAAGGTAGTCACTGTTTATGTAGGCGTACTGCATTTCTTTGAATTCTTTCAGTAGCTATAATGTTGATGACGATATGAGGCTTGTGAAAATCAAAAGGTCATGAGGTACATGTCAGGGAACCTTCTCACAAGCATATATAATAGTTGCATGGCTATAGGAAGAGTAGTATTAATACTGATGTGGCTACATGTACCCTGGTTAAATAATTTATTTT
Organism: Mesocentrotus franciscanus; assembly: GCA_037976565.1. Lineage (NCBI taxonomy): Eukaryota > Metazoa > Echinodermata > Echinoidea > Camarodonta > Strongylocentrotidae > Mesocentrotus > Mesocentrotus franciscanus. The sequence continues at coordinate 16,624,433 of CP137684.1, read as the reverse complement.
TATTAATAATTATTATCCCATTTAATTTTCTACTCTTTTTTTTTTTTTTTTTTGTATACATTTTTTTGTAAACATGATACAGATAGTTTAAATAAGACATATCATCAGTAACGTTTCTTCTAATATTGCATCATTGTAATTTTGAACATTCTTTGAAAACAACGTTGAACAAGAAAACCTTTTTTGTACGCATGTACATGTACACAGACCCTAAACATCCATACACTGCTTTGATAATTATCATACCTTCTCGACCGTTCATAACATGCAAGACAGAACATGCTGAAAGTGTCTTATATTTCGCATAAGCACCGCTACTCAATCTGCGAGGATGTGTTGCCAATATACGGGCCAATTACCTACCTTGCCCGTGGATGAGAGTTTGCTTTTTTTGCCATCACAAACAAGAGAACATACCTACCGGTAGGCTCTACTAGATGAGAATGCAGTGGTATTGATGTATTGGTTGCTAGGTTACGTCGTTCATCGTGAAAATGGAGTCGCTTTACAGATGGTTTGAAAAATATATACACCTAGGCGAGTACATGTTTTCCGACATACATTGCAGGACTTTCTCTGTTGTCATTTGTGTAATACTACGTGTATTTCAGTATTGACATTTGTATGCAGCGTACTGTAAAAATATAGTGTAAAAATCTCTCTCCTCTTCTCTGCCTCTCTTCTTTTCTCCCTCTCTTCTTTTCTCCCTCTCTTCTTTTCTCCCTCTCTTCTTTTCTCCCTCTCTCTATCTCTCTCTCACTCTCTTTCTCTCTCTCTTTCTCTCTCTTTCTCTCTCTTTCTCTCTCCCACTCTTTCTCTTTCTCTCTCTCCCACCTCCTCCCCCTCTCTCTCTCCCACCTCCTCCCCCTCTCTCTCTCTTTATCTTTCTGTTTCTCCTTATCTCTCTCTTTCTCTCTTTCTCCCTCTCTCTCTCTCTCTCTCCCCCCTCTCTCTCCCTCTCTCTCTCTCTCTCTTTGTTTGTGTTGTTCTTGTTGTTTAATGTTTAAAGAGGGAAAAGGTAAAGATATTATTAAAGTGAGATTTCCTGGGAGGGACTCTGAAATACATCTATGTTAAAAGGACCAATCACTTGAAAAATAATTTGTGTATAGCTAGGCTAGTATGTGCAATGTTTGAAATCAACCCTAAAAACTTTACCCACCATTCTATGAGTTGGAAGTGTACTAATCATCTAAATACATAATAATGTTTTTTGGGCTGTGTAAATGGGCCTAATGAGAACAATTGCTTACTCATTAATGAACAGAAAATTTTCTTTAAAAAAAAACAATTACATTTGGCTGAAACCTTTTCATGTAGCTATTAAAAGAGTTAAAATTGAAGCATGTACAATTCATCCACTGTTACTTTATAAAAAAAAGATAGTGCCTTTAAAATGCCCTTTAAAAAAATACCATTTGAAAATGTTTGACCTTGTTCGAATAAAAATATAATCAATTTTCTTTTGGATGGAGGCATAGATCTAGGGTAACTTCCTGGAATAACATGCCTTCAAAAATCTGATATTATTTCACATTTACGAACACTTTTCAAGGTTTTCAGTCATCAGCAGGCATGTACAGAATGACATTTTTCATGTACATTTCTGTACTACGTGTTTATCTGAGGAGAACCTGAAGAGATTCAGCTCAATTATTTCAGTAAAGAGATATTGCAATTTTGCATGGTTATGCTCTTTTCTCAAAATGTGTCATTTTATCTGTTAATACTATGTGAAATGGGGGGGGGGGCCGGGAGGGTGCCGGCATCATGGGAGGGCACTGCTCTAATACTTTGAAAATGAAAAGTGAATCTGAAGCCCCTGATTAGTGAGAGGTGGGGCGGATAGCTTTCTCTCTTTTTTCATTTTTCTTCCTCTTTCTTATTTTTTATGTCTTCATCATTCGATTGGAGGGGCATATGTGCTCAACTGTACACATATAGCTACACCACTGCTTTCCTTGTGTTATGTGTTATTATACTTGTATCACCAAATATCATATAGGCCTCCTGCATCTACTGGTTCACAGCGGATGATACATACACTATGGTCCTTGATCGTTTGTGTCAGAGTTGTTAAATGACTCATGCATGCACTGCATATAACACCAACAGTGCGCTCCAAATTACTTTTCAGTCTGCCGACGATATGACATCGGTAGGCATAGATGGGACTAACAGATATTGTAGGAAGTGATCGTCGCCAGATCACCTGCAAGTGAATGGTGTGTTATGTGTATTTCGGAGGATGCTGTCGGGTCATAGGGGTTGGGTTGCTATGGGTAACCAGAGCTCAAACTTCAAGTTCAGGGATATGTTCGATTTGTGTGGATTGCTCCCTTTTTTTTTTCCTTCTATCTTTTTTCTTTTTTTTTTTCTTCTTTCTTTTGTTGTTGTAGTGGTCATCATAATCAGAGTTGTGTTGCGTAGTTTTCTTTAATACTTTGTATGCTGTTGAGGACTGTTGATCCGAATCGGAAGTAGATCAAGTTTGGACCAGCCCTTAGGCCAGTCAAAGATCCCAGTCTGCCTCGACCATGGACCCAATGTTGTCTATAAACAACAGAACAAGTAGCAAATGCGACAGCGCGCAGCATATAATTATAACACCAAAAAGTAATTCATATTCGATCGTTAAGTTTTCTTGCTTGAAGATCCGAAAACTTTTCTATACACTAGCCCTAAATCTGCCTTGGAAACAATTTTCATTCATGAAAAGAGAGACTCATTTGCTAGATCACGGTCACCCTGTATGTCGTTGTGTCTGTGTGTATAAGATGTGTTTATATTCAAATATGAAATATGATGGGAAGGAAGCATCCATAAATTTGAATACATTTACTAATACTTGATAAACGACTTCACATAGTATGTCATCACGTTATCAAGAAAATGGCAATGCCCATGTCGTGTTTTGAAACTGTACATTATTCTTGCTTTATTGCCTCTCTCATACACTTTGGTGGGGAAATCTTGTAGATTAGTGGGCAAGAGGGTAATAAATCTCTCAGAATAAGTAAAATTATTTCTTGGGGTGAGGTTTCCTTTAAGCATAAACTATACCTTTAGAGGGGTATAAAATCCATGTTGTCGGAGGATGCTTTGTCAATGTGTTTTAATTTTTGTTTCGATAGAATTTCTAACCCAACCTAAATGCATTGTTTATGATACCCATATAATCCCACCACACGGCGACGTGTATATACATGTATCTTTCTTTAACTTCAAGTAAATCAACATGGGCCTACGTACGTCAGTTCCTGTTTCCCCTTCGGCCTAAGTTTCGATGTGGGTGGCAGTGTCTGGTCCTCTGGTATAGATAGGCCTATTGGTTTCACAGTATTATTATTTGGGTTTGGTCTTGGTCTTGGTGATGCGGGATGTAAATGTAGTTCAGGGCTGAATCATTTCCTTTTTAGTTTTAAAAAAATACAAGTAAGGTCTACTGTACGTGTTTTATTCTGGCTTTGGCAAAGAAACCAATGAAATAGACTGGTTTATGCATACTGTTTCATATCAATTGTTCCTCTATCTATCCCTCTCTTTCTGTCTTTGGAAGCAAGTAAGTTTTTGTAATTTTTTGCCATTGAATTCCTGTTGTTTTTCGCCTGTTTATATTATCACATTTTGCTGTCACTGTAATCATAAGTTAAAGAACTGCACTTCAAGCGCACGCTTACGCTGCAGCTCTTCTGCATTTGCTATGTCAATTGTTCCCAACATTTTGTTGCATAACTTGTGGTATTCCTTGTGATTTGAAAAATATTACCACTACGTACAAAATGTTCATATTGTTACTGATTATTATTGTATGAAAAATGCTGAAATCAATAAATCAAATCAAAGGTTTTTCTTGACAACTCGAAAAGCTTGCCCAATGCTTGCCTAACATAGCAACAAGTAACGTATACTGACTGGATTCCAAGTATTATAGTTGATTCGTTAATAACAGGTTAATGGAATACACCTCATCAGTCATCACTAGGTCCCCAGGAAAGAAACATCCATAAATTTGAATTTGTTAATTAGTATTAACATAGTCGTGTTGTACAGAGATGTTCAAAAATTCATAGCTAAGTATAAAAATAAAAGAAACAAAAAGAAGGGGGTTGTGATGGTGATGAAGTGTATATAAATTAATGAAACTAGAATAGTTTGAACAAGCAACTTACAGATGATAATGAACTGCTCAAAGACAAAAAGACATTATCCTATGAGTTTTTTATGCTTTTGTTTCCAATTCTGCTTATTGTCTTACTATAGATTCTTGTAAAATAAGTTTTGACCTGCATTTGTGTATGTGAAAGAGGATACATAACAAAGAGACATGCATTTACTATATAAGGAATCAAGGCCTATATTTTGAAAGTAGCCTCGCAAGTAAACAATATCACATGTCCTTCAAAATATTGCTTGCAGAATTGCACTCATGCCAACAAAAATGAATAGAAGATGGAGAAATGATATGAACACCCTCTGATAAAAGCCTGCAGTCATAAGAATTGCAGAAATGCAGTCATGCCAAAGAAACACTATAAGCTGGAGAAATGATATGGACACCCTCCGGCCTCCGGTCAAAGCCTGCGTGCCGTGCGAGCGCTGTGTGCTGCCGCTGAATAAGACATGCTAGATCCATAAAGGCTCAATCTCCGAAGTCGAGCTATTCCAATCATTGCAAAAGAACGCTATTTGATATGAATCGAAGCTATTCATTGCACGGACAGCTGCCTCAAACTCATTTATTTTGAGAAGACAGTAGGCCCATCGAGCATCCCCCCAAAGCATCTGCCTTTTGCCTGTTTTCCCTGCCGAGAGTTCTTTGACCAGAAAGGCAATTGAAGAATCAATTGTTATTCGTGTTGTACCCTTTTACATTGTTAATCTAAACTAGTGCGCTGCAATTGAAGAATACTATTGTTTATGAAATACTCCTTTCACATTGCCAAACTGTACTAGTATGTTTCTATTGAAGAGAGCTAAATTGTTATGAAATACCCCCTTCACATTTGAATACTATATCTCATAATTGAAGAACAAATTGTTTATAAAATACCTCTTTTTGCGTAGGAAACCTCCTACTCTATCTCATAATTGAGGGATAAATTTTTGTTAATAAAACTTATTATTGGGTTAGTACATTTACAAGATACACATAGGCTAGAATAGGGTTGTATTCATACAATGCTGCAGTGATGATACTTCATGCATACACAATCTATGGCTATTTGGTGCTCAGACATATCCATTTCATATGAGAATGGTGTCTATTTGAAAATCATACATTTCATCGGTTCATAAAAATGCCTACGAAATGTACGATTTTCAAATGAACACCTAGTCGCCGTTATTGTGAATCTGTCATAAATATTACTGTGCAGATTTGTCAATTCAAAATAATGCAGATGATTTGTATAAGCCTATATATTCTCTTTGAATGCTACATGTACATAGGAAGCCGAGTAATGGAAGCCTAGTGCAGTGACAAACCATGATGGCTTGATCTCTCAGAATTGATGAGAGGTTTAAGGATTTATTAAAGATAAATATTTCTATATTAGAACTAAAACCAAGATTATTCATGTCAAAGGTAATGCAGATTGCTGATGAAAGCTAAAGAGTCCCCCCTCTCCCCTCCCCCAAAAAAATAGTATTCCAAAAAAATAAAATGAAGTAAAATAAGAAAATAGATTTCAACAATGTTCAGGTATTTGGGATACACCTCTACAGATGACCAAGACAAGGTTTGCTCCGGAGGCTCGCATTTTGGAGAAATATTGATTGTTTCTTTTAAGGATTTGTTCATCACTATAACATTTCTGGTAATAAAATTTGATACACTCATGTAAAGGAGAAAGCAAAAGTAATGGCTAGCTATTACCTCCATTTTTATTGTCCTCTTTTCATTTTCAAAGCTAGTGGAAAAAGTAATTTATAGCACACCAAGAAAACACTTTTTTCTTCTTTTTATGACAGATATTGCATAGCATCATGAAACACAGATTAAGTTCTATATTTTGTATCTCAATTACGGTATTCCCCCTGTGTGGAAAGGCCCCCAGAACAAATTGGTATTTACAAAATATCTGATCTTTAGAGAGATTTGAAATGGCATTGATACCACCGGGCAATATTTGTGAGTATGTTTTTTGCCCTGCAATTGCGTTCCATGAAAGGTTTGGTTTGGATGTTGCAGAGAGAAAGATTTTATCTGGGGGATTTAGAAAGCACTTAAGGAATGATATACTGTATGAAATAATGGTGTGTTATGCTGGGGTGAGGAGTACAGAGTCAGAGAGAGAGAAAGGGGAAGGAGAGAGAGGGGAGGGGGAACGGGAGAGAGAGAGAGGGGAAAGGGGAGAGAGAGAAAGAGAGAGGGGGAAGAGAGAGAGAAAGGATATGGGGGAGGGGTATGAATAGGATTGAAGGAGAAAGGAAGAGACATATTAACTAGGAATACTTTTTCAAAATAAATACAGGTCGAAACAGAGAGTCAGAGAGTGGGAAAAGGGAAGGAGAGAGGGGAAGGGGAGAGAGAGAGAGAGGGGAGGGGGAGAGAGAGGGGTATGAATATGATTGAAGGAAAAAGGAAGAGACATAAACTAGGAATGCTTGTTCAAAAGAAATATAGGTCGAAACAGAGAAAGAGAGAGATTTGAGAAAGTAAAAGGAATTTACTGAATGGAAAAACATGGAGGAAATAAGTGAACAAGAAGAGGATTGATATTTTAAAGATGAAAAGGAAAATGCAATGAAGGTATTAAAGCCTGTTGACTTGATCGCCAATTAGCTGCCTATAGACAGCGGTCTTAATCCAGGCGTCAATATGAAGCCTGGACCCAGCCTCCTCAAGTCATCACTTTCCTTCACCTGAGCCAATTATTTATAAGGTTAGGATTTCACCACCACTTCACTTGCTTTACAAAAAACAGAGGCGACGTATCACTCTATCAGCAAGTGTGTTAGTCCAGGCTTCACCCTTTGAATTATTTCCATAGGTGAAGCTTGTATGTGTAGCATGGAGTGTAGACATGGCGTAGTGTTTACGGAAGTACTGCAGAGGTGTCATTTGCAAAAGCAACGACTCACGAAAATGTCTGTTAGCCTGTCATTCGCGAAAGTATCTGTACGCGCAAATATCAGCTTATACAGTAGTTGTTTTAAAGGCCACGACTTCGACATATTTTTGAAGCAACCGATGTAGTATCCCCAGAAAGAACAAATTATTTGTCAAAGCTACACACCTTTCATCAACTCTATAGGTAAAGCTTCACCCAATTATTAAAATAGAATGTTTGGACTTCACTACAACAACAATTGTATTGACCTGAAGCTTCGGCGTCGAGTTGACGTCAATATTTGGCGACCTCTGAGAAGGGTGGGTCCAGGCTTCAAATTAACCTTCTTATTTTTCCATATTTTTCCATATTTAATTCCAACATAATTGATTCTTGTAGTTGTACAGTGATAACAGGTTTGATTTAAGCATTAAGTATGTAATATGAGAATTGCATAAAATAAAACTCTCAAAATATTCAATATTTCTGAAAATTGTCTCCTTTGTCTTCTCTCTGTACTCTAAGGTTATCATACTTGTTTCTGAGTACATTTCTTGATACAATCGCAGTTTAACATTTCAAAAATCAGTCATCTTCAGGAAATTATTTATTTCCTTTATATAAGGTTTCAACAAACATTTTCTCTGAAGTACGATGTCTTAGAAAATAAGAAATATGAAATTTTATCCAAATACCAAAACACACTTAGAGGATTAAGAGTATTGTCAAAGATTATTTTTGTATCTAATTATACATTATTTTCTTTGATATTGTAGTAATTTGTTTTTTCTCTCTACTATTTTCTTTGTGAGCAATCTCAATGAGGAAGGAAATTTTCCAAGTATTTTCAAGGGGATAGACTCTTGCAGATTCGTCTCTTATTTTGTGTTTGTGTTTATTTAAGACACATTCAAGAGGATGTTTATTACACGCAGGTCCTTTATCTTATTTACGTTTTTGCAAGATTCATAGTAGCCTTTTCCTTTTCCTTCTCACCCTACCGGGTACTTGAAATGTGTTTGTTTTTTCGAGACATGATAAGCAAGCTTCAACTTTTCAAGGCAAAAGTAATCTGAAGATTAATTATATTTATGTCTAATTAGCTCTTCAAAGATAGAGTAGAGTTCTTGTCATGTGACTGCATTGTGAAAGATTAAAGACATTGTCTAGAAAATACCGGAAACGGTTGACTAAGGGTGGGTTTATCAACTTTTGCTACCCAGAAAGAGTGTTCTATATAGAAACACGTGTACGAACATGATTTGCGAAAGTGATGTCGCGTTTATCAACTAGTCACAATTCGAAATGAAAGCCTTGTCTCTGCGCAGCTGCTTTGCGCCGTTTGACCCGGGAAGCAGAGAGTTGCTCGGAGGTCAACTAAGGTGCACGCTTTTTTATTTTTGATCACCCCGCCGGTGCGTATGATGTATATATGTAGCTAGCTATAGCTAGCGGCCCAGCCCGTAACGTAACGTAACGTGTGCATCCTCGCGTAAACAATGAACGAGTATGCAGACATGCTTGTACAACAGGACACAGCGCATGGCGAGCGCTATTTCTCTGAACCAGAAATTAGCCTGGGAAGCTCCGAAATATATACGCGTTTCAAAACAGCTTTGCGTTTTTCATCTCTCAGAAACGTGATTCTGGCTCATACGCGTATCAAAACGTGCTTGCGTTTATCAACTTGCGAATTTTCCTGAATCACGTTTGAAAACGCTGATTATAGGCTAGAAAATAGCTGATAAACGCACCCTATGTAGCATAAGAACTGATGTATACCGTTGGAGGTATTGGATTCAAAATGATAAGATGGGTTTCAAATAGTTCCAAATTTTGTTTCCATCTACTTCAAAATAAGAGTAATGACTATACATGTATTGGTATTGGTATTAGTATTTATTTTAAAATTCCAATTGGCAGCCCAAGGGTGAATTTTATAATAACCCAATTGCAACCCTAACCCTAACCCTATAAACCCTATTAACTGCATCGATAACCCAGTCTCTTTGTCTAGCATACATGTACCTCTTTCCAAAACTGATACTTTTCAAATGCTCTCAAAGCTTTTGTATGATAAGTTAGAATTAATATTGAAATAGATACCACATAAAAGAAAATACTGACGATAATTTGACTAATCATTGTTTCTCATCGAGTGGATTGGTACTTGGCAAATTGATGTTTATTTGAAAAGTGAAACCAAACTTTTATGATATTTTATGTGAGATACTCAAAGTTGTTAATCCTTATTGCAGGATGCAAAAAAAAATGAGAAAACGAGAGAGAGAAAGAGAGAGAGATAGATAGAGAGTGAGAAAGAGAGAGAGATATATATATATATATATATATATATATATATATATATATAGATAGAGATTAGAGAGTGAGAAAGAGAGATAGATAGTGAGAAAGAGAGAGAGGGTGCGATAGAGAGCGAGAAATAGATAGAGAGCGAGAGAGAGATAGATAGATAGAGAGAAGGGGCAGACAAACAAAGATTAGAAGATAGCAAGAGAGGAGGGAGGGGGGCTGTCTGTATTTTTTAAAAATATATCTCTAAATCTTTTTTTGTAATCTTTATTTTTACGGAGGGAGAGAGAGAGGGAGGGAGAGAGAGAGAGAGAGAAATGTAAAGCAAAAAAGGACTCAAAGTAGTAAAAAGAGTCAGATACATTGAGACAAAAACCTAAGAGATACAGAGCTGTTGAGCTGATAAAAACACCCACAAAAAATGACTGGTTAAGTAAAACTTCTAGATAATAATAATAATAATTAACCGTTCTTGTATAGCGCATAACACATAGTAATAAAACATGTCCCTAAGCGCTCTAGAGAAAAACACAACAGAATACAAAGACAAGATGAACTGGGTAACAGACAAAAATGGATGAATTAAATGTTAAATAAGTGCATCTTTAAACTTAACAATGGAGTCAATATTTTTTAGAGGTTACATTGAGGCTATATGTAGTCCCATTAATAGATATTTGTGGTGTAGTTCTACATGGTACAGTGTATTGCATTTGATAGCACAGCAATAGGTTGGGTACTACTTCGGAATTTATTACTGTCGATTTGCTTGCAAGATAAATCATTACCTTCTCACATGGCCTCCATTTAAACATGTCTGTCACTACCTCCCAATCGCTTGACCTCTTCTGCACCCCTTTTAACCTACATCGGTTGACCCTAGGTGATTCTCTATGTCATATGATAGTCTGAACAAATTGGGTCATTCCATTCTTTACCAAGGGGTGTGGAATACATTTATATATTTTGACAAAGTAAATATATTCTGCACCAATTCAATTTCCATACCATACTGTAAAACAAGGAAACATTTGCAACTTGTTAAAAATGCAAGTAATTATCATGGCAAGAAAATTCCCCCAATCACAAATATTCCATTTTGTGTCAGTTGTGATTTTATTACTTCACAGCATGAAATGTTACTCATTATATTCCTTCTACTGTACTAACCCTCTAACATGCTAACAAATCCTGAAAAAATTTTCAAACCACAAAGATATCTATGGTTTTCTTTGAAGGCGACGCTGTGCGACACCCTCTAACAGTAAATTTTCCCAACCATTTTTGTCTCGCCTGCGTAAAGCCAATTCATTGCTTTGTGACGATTTACATTCATCTAAAATGTAATTAAATTGTAATAATGTAGTTGGGAGAATTAAGGAATCGATCAGAACAGTTTTTCCCAATTTTATCATTAATAATGGTCTGTTTTCACTCAAACTTTCAGATTATCTTTAATTGTACATCTAGCATTGAAGTCACTACCTTAGCACCATTTTCTCTCATCTGAACAATGTTACCAAGTCCCTTTAATCACTTGCCAAAGTTGTGAACACTTAATGCGACAATGCAGGAAACCTATCATGTATAAAGGTGGAAAAGGAAATTGCAATAATTTTGTAAGGTTGTGGGAACTAATTCCATTTTTATTGATATGATTCTGATATTTTATGTACTTTCATTTCCTGCTTGAATTACATGAAGAATAATAAACCAATTATGCCTAGAGCTTGACTGTTTCTTGTTTATTAGCTCTTGTGAAAGTGGTTGGTCGTTAATTATAAATGGCACCAATTTATCTGCAAGAACTAATTCAAGAACTAATCCAGGAATACAAACCCTCTTGCAATCTATTGTCATCTTCATAATTAAACCTCATGTCTACTTTGGTGTCAAGTCTTTCTTATGGTCAATAACTCTTTTTGCAAAGCTTCTGCTGAAGTTTGAAACAAACTACCTTTACATGTCAAAAACTGTCAAGACTGTCAACCAATTCAAAACTTGTCTTAAAGTACAAGTCCACTCCAAAAATAACTTGCCTTTAATAGAACCAGAAAAATCAAACAAATCAATCAAAAAAAGTTTGAGCAAAATCGGATAACTAATAAGAAAGTTATGAATTTTTGAAAAAGTATGTAAAACTAAAAAAAACAATGGAAATCACTACACAAACTGCCAATTTGGTTATCAGATTGTGAGGCCAAAACTTGATTTCCCCATGCCTTTGCCCAGGTTATATGATTTGTATAATATTGCTTGCATGACATTTCACAAAATTTGTTATGAACTTTGAAGAATTGATACTATTTTCTGATTATTGTATTTTCATAATTATTGATATTTATATAAATAGTTTATCAAAATTCACATTTTTCATGATTTACCTGGAAAAAAATTACTCTATATTAGTGCATCCACACACAACCATATTACTATCAATCTAACTTGGATGCTGGTGTGAAGAAATAAGATTCTTTGGGGGAAAATAGGAAATTTAAATTATCAATATAAAGAAAATAATTAGTGGATAGTGAGGACCATACACATAGAGATATACATACTAACACTTTAATAGTAAGTACATATATCTCTATGACCATACGTCACAGACTCATGAGTGAGTTGCCAATTTGTGTAGTGATTTTCAAAGTTTTTCATGTCATTAAAAATTTATAACTTTCTTATTAGTTATCCGATTTTGCTCAAACTTTTTTTGATTGGTTTGTCTGATTTTTCTGGTTCTATTGGAAGTAAGTTGTTTTTGGAGTGGACTTGGCCTTTAAGACACATTTATTCAAATTGCTTTTGATGATTAACATACCGGTACTCTGTTCACATTGATGTATATTTCATATGTATTGTAATTTATATTGTAGGTTTATTACTTTATTTGTAATGTTTTGTTTAATATATAATTGTTTGTCATTGTATTTTGTTTGTTATAGCACTTAGAGACTTTGGTGTAAAGCGCTTTATAAGCACCGTTTTATTATTTCCACGGTTGTGAATAATTTAGTTGTTAACTGTATATTGGGGTAGTACACATTCAACAAACTTTCGTTTTGTTTTGTTGTGCATCGAATTTTTGCTGTAACATATGCAATTTTTGAAAAATCACATGCTTATGGATGATTATTTTAGATGTAGGTTTATCAGTCTCTTCTGTTACTGATTAAAGGGAAATCCAACCTAACAGAAAGAAGAAAAGTGGGAGATGCAGACTGGTGAAAGTGTGAATGAAATCGGATGAAATATAAGAAAGTTTTGAATTTTTGAGAAAGTTGTAATCGGCTGAATTGGTAATGCCCACTGTTATGTAGTGCTGGACAACTTACTGTACATCTCAGTATATGAGAGTGGTGATTATCATGTCTCAGAGCTGATGGCTATTGCCAGTGGTGTGAACTTGTAACATGAGAAGGGATGTATGTCTAGACTGGGGAGTAATGTCAACTGAAGGGCATTGTATACTTGAGTACATACCATTTTAACTACAAGGGGTGTTTCCGATTACAACATATATTGTATACACATCCCTCTCCCATGGGCCTCGTTTACTTCTTCAATGCAATCCCTCGTGAATTGACCTCTCTTGCACCCCATTCTCAAATAACCCAACCCAGATCCCAATGCTAATTGCCATGTAAGACTTGGGAGGGAGTAATTTTTTAGAGGGGTGTGATTTATGAAAAGAATATGTCCCTCTGAATTTGACCTCTGCCACATTAACCCCTCCTCTCACATTACCTGACCCTACAGAAAAAGTTCATTCACACTGTAGCACATGAAAGGGGAGGGTTGTACCACTTTTTGGGAGGGGTTGTTGACACAAACCAGGCCGGCTGAAAAGGAGTGAAAACAAAGTATATGAAAATATCACAGGAGCATGTCAGCAGAGAGCTCGGCCCGATCAAGTTCCCTAGGATAATCGCGCAGCGAGATCTCACACCAAGATAACATTGTGGGAATATTTTCAACGGCGTGTGAGATGCAATTCAAGAAACCTTTGAGTTTATCCCAAACAGTGGATTTTTTAAAGACTTTTTACTCTCACACATGGTAGCATTTCGAGAGGCATACTATTCCAACCATCCAAAAGGCGTTTGATTGAACGCTTTTTCATCGTAGTTACAAAGCACCGCACACATTGCTCCACTCGTTTGGACCACTTAAAGCCCCACTGCATTACTTGTAGCTACTTGCTCCCTCTATATAGAAAACAATGCCAAGCGGTGCCCGTTGGTCCCCCATGATTTTCTTCTTCTTCCGTTAATTGAGAGCTGAGTTGATGAGATAACCACCTGTCAGTGACCACGCTGGGAGGTCTAATCCTTTCTGGCCAAACTAGTGCAGACAGGCTTTAAAGGGGAAGTCCACCCTGGTATTTAGTTGGTTTTTTGATAGAAGCGGAAAAATGAGATAAAAGGTCAGTGAAAGTTTGAGCAAGAAATCAGATCAGAATTTTTAAAAATTTAAAGTGAGAAGGATGAATACAGTGAGATGAGGAGAGGGATGACTGTAAAATAGGATATGAAAGACCAAGACTGAGAGAGATTTGGTGAAAGAGTGATTTATTTACCTTCACACCAGGGACGATTTACAGGACCCAGTTCACACAAAGTGCCACCCTGGCCCCAACTGAAAAGCGTAGTTAAGATATGAAACATTAAACCGCTGCTTTTTTTTTTTTAAATAGTGATGTAAATCTAACATGCTTCACATCCCTGTATCTTATAACACATAGCTCAGTGAATACATGTAAAGACCTTTGTTGTGTGCAGTTGCCATTCATTCGATACACGCATTATTTGTTAATGACGCGATTTTGCCATTTTTTATCTTTAAGAACAAGCTTTAATACGGTAGTAATCTTCTTTGGTGCCCCCTCCCACCTCCCCAATTGTCCCAGATATAGAATTATGGATCTGCTAATGGTTGCTAAAACTACGCATCATCCATCTCTACCCCCCTGAAAAAATATTTGATCATGAGGTCAAAGGTACCACAGTAACCACACCTTTATTACTTTGAGAGACTACATGGCGTAGAAAAACAAAACTTCATCATTTTGTATGACTATGTCATTATACAGTCAAACCTGCTTTAGATGACTACCTGTATAGAAAGACCACCTGCCTATATAGACCACATTTTTCATTTCCCTTCAATATGGTTTCTACTTGAAACCTGTACTAAAGGAATCTGTACATAAAGACCACCTGTCTATAAAGACCACTTTTCATGTTTCCCTTGAGGGGTTTTTAATATACAGGTTTCACTGTATAAGTTCTTTCTTCTCTGTAGCATTTTATGAGAAGCCTGTTGAAATGATTGTGATATCATGTATTCAAGATGCATTTTTCATATTTTTCATTTTTCTACAGCTATGTGGCTGTGCCTTGCTGGGTGTGGGACTATGGCTGTGCTTCGACCCGAATATGAGGGAGTATGCCACGACCTCGGGTGACCTCCAGGTCTACTACATCGCAGTGTACGTCCTGATCGGTATCGGCGGTTTCATGATGCTGGTGGGATTCCTGGGATGTTGCGGAGCCTGCATGGAGAGCCAGGCCCTACTCGTTTTGGTAGGGAGAATGGCGGCAGCGGCGGTGGCTGTGGTGGTGGTGGTGGTGGTGATGGTGGTGGTGGTGGTGGTGGACTGGTGGTGATGATGGTGGTGGTGGTGGTGGTGATGGTGGTGGTGATGGTTTTGGTAGTGGTGGTGGTTGTGAAGGTGGTGGTGGTGGTAGTGGTGGACTGGTGGTGTTGATGATGATTAGGTTGGTGATGGTTATGATGGTGATGATGAGGTTGGTGGTGGTGATGGTGGTGGTGATGGTGATGATGGTGGTGGTGGTGGTGGTGGTTGTTATGATGATGATGATGAAGATGATGGTGATGATGGTGGTGATGATGGTGGCGATGATGATGAAGATGACTGTGATGATGGTGATGATGGTGGTGATGATGATGAAGATGACAGTGATGATGGTGATGATGATGGTGGTGATGATGAAGATGACAGTGATGATGATGGTGGTGGTTACGATGATGATGATGAAGATGACGGTGATGACTGTGATGATGGTGGTGGTTACGATGATGATGATGAAGATGACGGTGATGACTGTGATGATGGTGGTGGTTACGATGATGATGATGAAGATGACGGTGATGACTGTGATGATGGTGGTGGTTATGATGATGATGATGAAGATGACGGTGATGACTGTGATGATGGTGGTGGTTATGATGATGCAATGACTATTAGCATCACTGGCAGAGAAAATACAGTTGTAAAGCTGAGTACAGTACAGGTAGCAATGCTACAAGTAATAATTATATTAAATAGATTTCTACAGTTGTATTGTCATTTTGTTCTGAAACGACTTTGTAAGAAAACAAAATCTAGCACTGTTTTCATTTTGACCCCTGAGGGAGCTATTCTCAAATCAACGAATATAACAGACACATTCATTTTGAATTTCTTACAAATATTTTTCGAGTCTACAAAATAAATATAGGATGTAAAATCTGCACGATATATTATATTTTCACAATCTCTTTTTCTCCTCTCCAGTTCTTTGTCTTGCTTCTGGTGATCTGCGCAGCTGAAGTTGGTGGAGGAATCTGGGCGTATCTTAATAGGAACAAACTGAAGCGGCGTTGAAAGTGGTAACTAAATTGTGCTTCTTTAATAACAAGTAAAACCTCAGGATTATAGTATACAAATATTGAATGCTTTGAGGGGCACGGTCAAAACTATGGTGATCTTGAAACTGGACTGTGCCCCGAGACCTTGAGATAATGGAGGAGCTATAGTTTAAACTGTGACCCCGAAAAATAGGCAGTCAATATTTGTTTTAGATATACCACATCCCACGTATCCACTCTCAAAAAGAGATAGTTTAACAAATATTCCTTTTGGTGTATTTATTTGTTGAGCGAAAGGAATTTTATCTGTCGAAGAGCATTGTGCATGTCTCCCTGCTCTTATCCAATGTAAACTTCACACGTAATCATTGCATGTTGGGACTGTACTTGAAAGTAGAACTCCCCTCCATCCCTCCCTCCCTCCCTCCCTCCCTCCCTCCCTCCCTCCCTCCTTCCTTCCCTCCCTCCTTCCTTCCCTCCTCCCTCCTTCCTTCCCTCCCTCCTTCCCTCTCTCCCTCCTTCTCTCCTCCATCCTTCTCTTTCCCATCTCACTCACGTAGCCCCCTCTTTCTCTCTCATGCTTCCCCCTTCTCTCTCTATCTCTTTCTCTATCTCTCTCTCTCTCTATATATATATCTCTCTCTCTTTTTATCTCTCTTTCTATCTCTCTCTCTCTCTCACTCTTTTTTCTCTACAACCCATATCTTTACTGTTCTTTTTTGTTGTTTTACTTTCCATTTCTATGTTTATCACACTCACTTCTCTCTCTCTATCTCATTCCCTCCCCCATTCTTTCTCTCCCCCTCCCTCCTTTCCGCTCACCCAACTTCTCTCCCTCCCTCTCTCTCTCTCTCTCTCTTTCTCTCCCTGTCTCTCTCTCCCTGTCTCTCTCTCTATCTCATTCCCTCCCTCCCTCCCTCCTTCCTTGCCGCTCACCCAACTTCTCTCTCTCCCTCTCTCTCTTCCTCTCCCTGTCTCTCTCTCTGTCTCTCTCTATCTCATTCCCTCCCTCTTTCTTTATCTCCCTCCCCTCCCTCCTTCCTGCCTTCCCGCTCACCCAACTTCTCCCTCCCTCCATCTCAGTCGTGTAAACCAAGGTTGTATGTCCATACCTTAGAAACTTGTCTTTTTTGTGGAGACAATTGATCACAAAGTTACAAGTATGAACTTTACGGAAGAGATAGGAATGTAAGTTTTGATACAACACATGTTTCCTATAGACTCAAGCTAGAGAGTTACACATGGTTCCTACCACGGTTTATAGACGTTTGGTCTACACTCAGTTTGTCTACTACCGAATTAGTCTATTCCCACATGGTCTACACCTCCGGCCAGTCTACTATCCACATGGTCCAGTAATCATTGGATGATTATTAAGACTTGATTATTGTTACTTATGATTAAATGATTATTAGACCATATGGATAGTAGACGAAATGGGCATTAGACAAACTGGGAATTAGACCGACTCGCAATTAGACCAAATGGGTAGTAGACTTATTGGAGATTAGACCTAATGACTATTAGACTAAATGGTCAGTAGACCAAATTAAATGATTATTAGACCATGTGGATAGTAGACGGGCTGGGTGTAGACCATATGAGAATAGACCAATTGGGTAGAAGACAAACTGGTTATAGACCAAACGGCAGTTCACCTTCCTACATTGTATTTACATGTTCTTCCTCTGTATTTGACAGTTTAAATTCTCATTTAGTACTCGTTCGACAACAAAATATTTCTTTATTTTCCCTCTCCCGCTTACAGGCATGAGGCAGACGATAAGCGCTGTATATTCAGAGGATGAATCGGTGACGTTGGCTTTTGACAAAATGCAACAAGCAGTAAGACACTATTCTGTTTCTTTATGTTTGCTACATACTTAAAGAGAAGGTTGAGTTCTGGTCATGCAGTTGCATTGTGAAAGAAACGGTGTGGAATCGATCAGAAAAGGTTGATCATCTAGCATATAAGTATTGGTGTGTACTGCAAGGTTCTTAAATCATCAAAATGATAAGAAATTTGGCACAGTCTTGGTAAAGTTACAAGCACTGTACACAGAAAGATGTATATGGGACTACGCGATATCTATCCAGGCCGGATCGATATGATAATTTACCAAATATATCAATTAGTAGGCGGTTTCCCAGCAAAATTTGTATCATCACGTATTAGTCAAAACATGTACTTTCACATGATTGGTAATAAGAGCTTCCATTTCATTTTTTGAGAGGGGGGCATTTCAAAACTGGTCTATGCCTTTAAAGCTAATCTTGAGCTCTGGTATAGGCGTCGTCGTATGTCGAGAGAACATGGCTATAATTCATTCTGGATTGTTTATCCTGCAGTAGATTGATTGTTTGAACCAGTAAAATAACAAACAACCTCACAAAAACCTGCTGGAAATCATCTTCAATAAAAACCACAACTCTCATTTGCACACAGTGACCTGTGTTAAGCTCATGGTGCCCGGCCCACTTACCTTGATTTCCTTATCTTTTTATGCTCATTACTCAGCCTTATTTTTCTATGCTCATTACTCAGCCCTAGCTATACAATTTCTACCCAAATCGTTTGGCACATGTCATTTATTTGTAATCTTGAACATTCAGTGTAAGTTTCTTTGGATTCTGTGAGAATTTATTTTCTATATTCACCAGAACTCGAGTTGATCTTTAACTCCTCAAAAGAAGTTCTGTTATAGGCCATTATCGTAGTGTAACCAAATTTATGCATATGCCTCTGTTAAGCGCCTCGATAAGAATTATTTCATTCACCTGTTACGAATAAGTGTATCTCAATAATCTGAATGCGAATCGCATACATTAGTTGTTGCTAGGTAGGTCAATCGCTATAACTTGTCCTACCCAGCAACAGGTAATATATTCGTATTAGGTGAATGAAATGATTTGTATCGAGGCACTTATGTATAGATTTGGTTACATTACGAAAATGGCCTATTCCAAGTCAAGCGTTGGTATCTCTCTCGTTTCTGCTTATTCCCCTTGACAATGATGCCCCATTGTAATGATTATGTAATCATGGAATGTGAAGTACACCTAAATATGGGGCCAAGTCATAATTGAAATGTTGCAAAAAATGCATTTTTATTGTTAACAATGACCACCTCAACATCATTCAGAACACAGTCCATCCTCCGAACAAATAAAGAATCAACTGTTAAAAATACCAATGTATTTTGCAACATTTTACTTCTAACTGGTCAAGTCATTTCTTTAACAATCGATCCCATTCTACTATACAGTCGCACTGCATCATTAACAGTGCCAGCTTTGACACGCAGGTATCAACTACATTATTCATACCCCTTGTAAATTAATTGATATATTTGGTAAATTGTCATATCGATCCGGCCTGGATAGATATCGCAACGGCCATTTCAACATTGAACATTTGGGCATATATTTCTGCTTTTTGCGAATTTAGGTTGAAGTATTGCCATCTAAACCTCTGAAGGCAATATTTAAACAATATTGAATGGATATTGTGCACCCTAAACCCTTGAACCGCAATTTTACAACTACATGTATGGTCTTTATCTTTATCCTCCCTGGTGAGTATTATTATCATTGCTATTACTTTTAATGCTCTGAAATCCAGACGGATAACCTGTAAATCAGAAATCAATTCATTCACTCTTTTTCTTTGCATTCTAGTTGAGATGCTGCGGAGCCTCAGGTCCAGAAGACTGGGTAGATTCTAAATACGCAGAGAGGAACCCCCTCCAGCTGCCGGACTCTTGCTGCGTGGAGCCATCGCCTGGCTGTGGGTCAGTTGGTCAAACGGCCATCACATCCTTCCTCAATGTATTGAGGGGTCAGACGTCGCCAACTATTTATTTGACGGTACGTCAAAAAACGATGAACTAATCTGACTGCAAACTGATTTTGAAGAAGAAAAAAAAAAATCGCATTTGGATTAGTCGAAAGGGGAGAAGTCTACTCTGACATTTAGTAGATTTCTGATAGAAGCAGAAATATGAGAGTTGACAGATCCGTGAAAGTTTGAGCTAAATCTGATGTAAAAAAATGAAGTTAAGAATTTTTAAAGGCGTTGTTTAACAATGCCCAATCTGTGATATGAAGTGATTGAGGCCCTAAAAAAATTGCACTTCAAAATGATCATGAAGTGCCTCTAAAAAGTAAAAAATCTTTGGAAATAAAGTTTTTGAAATTTCAAATTCCAATCATAAATATACTGATAATCAGACGGGCAATCGGCTTGTAAACATCATGGGATTCTTGACTTACCTAAAGGTTTATAATTATGATTGCCCCATGAGCTAAATCCAGGATTTTGTTTAGAATCTGAGACAAAGAAACCAAATCCCTTTAAAGGGATCGTTTAACAGTGTTAAATCTGAGATACACGGCCCTACATGTTATTAGTGTCTGTGATATGGTGTAATAATGAAGCCCTAAAAAAATTGCGCTTCAAAATGATCAAGAAGTGCCTCAAAAAAGTAAAAATCTTTGATTGACCGGTTTTACCATACTCGTTTTCCCTAATAGACTATAGTGTTATGAAAACCATCAGGCGAACGGTTTTCAAGATTTGTAATTCCAATCATAAATATCTTGATAATCAGACAGGCGATCAGCTTGTAAAAGTCATGGGGTTCCTGACTGACCTAAAGGTTTATGATTATCATTGCATCATGAGCTAAATCCAGAATTTTGTTTCAGAATCTGAGACAAAGTTACCGGATCCCTTTAAAGCGGAAATCTATCTAGTCCAAATGACTGTGCCACTTATATTTCAAGGTTTCCTCCCATTGCCCTGTACTACAAAGTTCTTAAAGTTCTGTTTTCTCTTCAAAGAAAGTTTTAATTATACTTGCCCTCTACATTTAATTGATGCACATATGTTTTTACACTGCTCCTTTTCTGATGCAAATCTATTCCTTCATCAACAACTAAGAAAGTGGACATTGATGAAATTTTCTGCACAAAGCAATTGGGAGAGGATTTGTGTTTGATTGATTGCAACTTTGGAAATTCATAACTTCTTTTAAATTTCCATCAGATTTTGCGGGAAGTTTCACCGATCCGATGTTTTTTTTCCAGGAAAGGGGTACATTTCATTAAAACCAACTAAATTCATCTATCAGGGTGGACTTCCCAATTAAATGGTTTGACTCCAAACCAATTTTGGAAGAACTCACATTTGGATGACATAAGAAAATAAAGTAAACCTGGCTAACAAGACCAGTCTTTGTATCTATCTTCCTTGGGTGGTCTTTCTATAAAGGTCGGACACTACTCAGGCCGCTTTACAATCAGAAACTGACAAATGAAAACTTTTATGAAGTTTGCAAATTGTCTTTTATTTTTTCTTTGCAGGGCTGTTCTGATGCACTGTTTGGAATGCTGGAAGAGAACACTATACTTGTGGCAGGTTTAGCGATCGGTGTTGGCGCTGTACAAGTAAGTTGTCGCCGCTATCGGGCAATGGATTATAGTTTGTCACATGTCACATGCTTCGAAGAAGGGCACAAACATGATTTTTTTTAATACTTCTGAACTTTTTTCCTTTGATTGCTAAAGTAAAATAAAGTTATAATATCATTGTCACCAACTTGATAATCTATGGATTGAAATGATAATAATAGTAATGAATAGCAATAACAACAACAACACATTATTTACAAAGTGCATAATACTGATGTTTCTAAGTGCTGTGCTATTATTACAATGGCTCTATCCGAGTTACCCTGATAAGGCCCAAGTAATCAAGGAACGTCTCCCTACCGGTGCCCAAGTACTACACCTGGGTTGAGAGTGGCTAATGTAAATCATTGCCTTGCCGAAGGACATAAGTGCTGTGGCAGGGATTTGAACCTTGTACCTTGTGATCTATAGTCCGCAGACACCGAGGTGTGAAATGGGTGCCTAACTAGAGAGCAGGGGGTGTTTCACAAAGATCCTAAGTTGGACTTAACAATTATGGAAAGCCGTTGCATCTTTGAAAATATTTTGTAAAAGTTATTTTAAAAGACATAAAATGTTGATTCAAATCATTCATATTTTCTATTAGCAAGGAGATTTCACGTTCTTGATGTGGAATTTATGAAAAGTCTAAAATACATGAATTTTTGCTTTTGAATATATTTTATTTGAAGGCTACAAATGGCTCTCCATAATTTTTAAGTCCAAATTAGAGATAAGTTCGACTTAGGATCTTCCTGAATCACTCCCCAGGAGTACTATTAGAACTTTGGCATATCAGCAGTATAAATCATCCCTAATTATTATTCATGGTTATCATTTCCCTTTGGACCATGACACCTCATACCGTAATTCTTTAATTTAATTTACCTGGTTTTACATGACTGCTAAGAAAGCATAAATGCTTATAAGTAAGCAACCAGACGGACGACGGCTTTAGGTCCTCTCCGAGGGACCTGGTAGTGAGGATTAATGCCTTACCACAGGGCACTAGCGCATCGACTTGGTTTCGAACCCGAGTCACTGGATTACGAGACCACTGCTCTACCAACTGAGCTATCGCGCCTCCTTAAATTAGATGTCTATTTGTTGATTTTATTTTATTTTATTCTCCTCAGCTCCTTGGAATTGTCTTCATCAGCTTGAGATTGCCAAATAACCCGCTATTTTAACTATCCCGATCGCAAATTATCCAGCTAATTTGCATCTTCATCAGCCCGCAGTTGCAATTAGCGGGATATTTGGTTGAGATAATCATCCCGTGATATCTTGGGCTAGTTTGCAAAATATCCCGCTATTTGTCCGGTGCTTCTTCACCAGCCCGAAGACTCGCACTATGCGCCAACGCTGAGCAAAATATCTTGAGCTTATTTCTCGAGCTTGAGTTTCGAGCTGATGAAGACGCGATTTGTAACTTCGGGCTTATTTCCCAAATCAGAAATAGCGGGCTATTTGGCAATCTCGAGCTGATGAAGACGTACCTATATTGTCTGTGTTGTCCAATCCAAATCCACTCAACCGTGACAACTTTTTATTTTTACTGTAATTTTTTTGGATGTCTAATCGTTGTTTTTTTATTTCATTTTTAACTCAGCTCCTTGGAATGATCTTCTCATGTTGCTTGTGCTGTGCAATCCGAAGACAGGACGACAACAAATACTACGCCTAGCCCATAGATCCTAGTCCCCCTCTTAGACCCACCCCTAGGACCTAGTCTAGTACAGAGTTCCTGACCCACCGTGGACCATCACTAAGGACAAGACAGAATGTGGCCTAGGGCCGAGATTAGGACATGATTTGGACCATCCCTAACCCAGAACTACACCTATGGACAACTTAAGATCCATTTTAGGGCCCTATTTAGGACCCATCGTGGAACCCCTTTTAAAGGTCATGTTGTAGACTTTATTACTCCAGAAATCACCAATCTATGATCCATCTGCAAAGTATCCAAGGAACTCCCAACTAAATATCTTCTTCAACTTCTAGAGGGACTTCAACTTTAATAGAATTGAAATTATCACCTCTCTTGCCCATGATGTACTTTCTATTTATCGCCCAGTAACTTTAGCAACAATCGAATTAATAAATAGTATAAAGAGGCTGAATTAAGTACTGAAACTAAAAAAAAACATTTGCAAGGATTTCGCCTTGCGCATTTTACTTCTCCAAGAAGGCTGCTTTACTAAAAAAGTAAAACAATATTTAATATTACCTCTCACAAGTCAAAAGAGATACTGGTAATATCTTCGCTTAGCAAATGTGGTGCACCAAAATAAGCTTTATACAGATTCCATCTTTAAGGATAATACTTAATCCTCAATGACTGTATATTGTTGATACTTTTGCCAAATATATTCTCTATATTTAATACAAGTATTGTCCTTCATTTATTTATTCAAATATAAGAATGATTCATTCAAATCTTTTTTTTTAAACTTTTTTTTCAACATTTGGTAATAATTCAAAGTTTGTGTCATACTTTTCACTTCTGTTTCTAAAGTAAAGGACAATATTAAAAGCAAAATGAAAATGAATTTAAGAATAGTTCGTGTGGGGTATCAGTATATGAATTTATGAACAAGAACATAATGATAATACTATTAAAGGTGCCAAATCCACTTGCAATCATGTGCCCACGGTGGACAGAAAACTAAATTTTTATAAGATGATAATTTCTGTGCATTAAAGGTTTTAAAAATGTAGTTGTTATTATTTTATTAAGGATTCACAATGACATTGAATATTTTTTTTCATTGAGTGAATCTGAGTTACGAATCAGAAATAATAATCTGTAAGATAAATTGGTGATTTCTCAAATTATTTCAAGAAGGTTACATGTTGTACTCAGATAATATTTTCTTTTCAGATATTATGTCATATTTGATACATAAATTGAAATTTAGGAATAACTAGATCTAAAACTATATGGTACACGTTACAAAGGTAACTTCTTCTTTTTGCGAAGGTGCTGTTTAAGATCATTATCATTTGTACTGTTTGCTAAGAGATTGATGTTTGATGAAAGTACACTCAATCAATATATCAGGGTTCCTTTAACTGTAGTCCAATTCACAACCAGTACATTAGCTTTTATTATATAGTAGATGACTTTAATAGTTTTTATATAAGACATGTCTTGTGAATAACGCCCATAGACTAAATTATACTTTTTAGAATGACGTTAAACTGTAAAAAAATCAATATTCTATTCTATAATGATTACTTGTTTTTGTACAAGCCTAATATATCTTTAAATTGTTTTGTGTAAATGTGTTTATGTAACAGGAGAGTTAGATATATGTATTTTAATGTAACGGTAAAGTGTACTGAGTATTTGACAGAAGGGTTACTATGTTTTGTATCTCATAGTGTATCTTAGATTTCTCGTGTATTTTAGCTATTTTCACAACATATAGACTAAGAATTAGGTAGGAAGAATTACACTGTAAATAATGCATATTTTTATAATGCTCATTTTGTCCTTAATGTGTGATAGTCATTTATTACGCTTGTTTTCAAACTCCTTCGGTGTAATGTATTTTAATGTCTATAATTTTGTCTCACTTTCAGTGCCACTCATTTCGCTCAACTCCTCATTTTTTATGGTGTAGTCCCATACATATGTTCCTCAGTCAGGAAGAAGTCAAATACCTTTTACTTTGATTTGATGGAGAGAATACAAGGTTTCGCGCATGTTTAGAATGCGCGTTGAATAGTAATTAAACTCTTGAAAGGGCTAGTGTTCAAATTTTAAATTCAATTTCTGAATTTCCAAGTTTTCTATTATATGGGCCAAACAATGTGCGCAGATTATCCCATATTTATCCTTAAAGTGTTCATAGTGTAATCTTTCATGAAATCATAATATCTCAAGACCAATTCCTGTTTTAAAAAAAAGCAGACGTGTATAATTCCCAGCCTTAAAATGGTATACAATTGCCCGAAACATGGAACCTGTATTCTATGAAAATCTAAACTTGACGCCCATCGCCTTTTTGTTAAAATGGACTTAGACCCAGGGCCACGTTGAATTGAGTACCGTATTAGAATATGGTCCATGAACTTTTGTAATAAATTGTTTTATATAAAAAAAAACATTGCCACCATCAGTAGTCATGTGTTTATATTTAGGACAAAAAAGAGGTTCTTTTTTTTTTTGTAATGAAAACGTGCCCGGTAAACTTGCCATTTGGGGTTTTCCCCAGAAATGCAACTGACACTGTTTTATTCTTATAAAGTCTTTCTTCATTATTCATAGTAATTGCTTAAACTACAAACCTTTGAAAATCTTTATTTCTCAGGCTGTTTTTTCCAAATTGGAACCATTCTTCAACCAGGTGTAAACCCCGTACTGAGTTGCTTTAACTACCAAGTCCGCCAATTTGTGGAACACCAAACATTAAACCTCTTTCTCCTTTTCAAAAGTTCTGAAATATATCACTTATTTCATCATCATTTTCAATTTTCATTTCTCATAGAGAACGGGTTTGAAATATGTAATGTATTTTCGTCATTTTCATTTTCGTATTTTCATCATTTTCATTTTCATCTTTTCATTTTCCAACGATGGTTGTTTTTTGTAGAGAGTGGGAAGGTTTGACATTCGGACTTCAGCTCCATCGATCAGTGGGTGTGACTAATAATTGGTCCAATTTTGAGATATACACATTTGATTTTAATGGATGAGCAACATTACTATATTTCTTAGCAGATTTGGTGTCGTTCTTTTAAGAGACAGTATTAGGCAAAATGAAAAGCACCATGAAGCACCTTTATCTTTTTTTTTCTCCAAACCTTATTCACTGAATTGACAAAAGACTTGAAACATGCTAATAATTTCTAAAGATGTTCAAGATCATACCTTTTTTAATCATTGCTTTGATCAATCCATCTGTTTCAGTTCCCCAAGCCAAGCACATTGGTCTAACTTGAGAATGCTTTGAGCACCCTTGTGGGGTGATCTGTGGTATTTTTTTTTCTTCTCTGAAAGAGGTTGTCATTTTATACAGGTACATAGCACGGGCACGTGATTCAACATAGTAAATTTGTATTAGAACTTCTCAAATTACTTTACTATATATTTTCGCTTCAGTTTTTCTGCCTTTACTCATTTAAAAACATTGAAGCGAACATGGATCTTATGAATATTCAAAGGTACATAATTATAAACTTATATGAGGGCTGTGTATCAATAGCAACCACTGATTTATAAAATTTAAAAAAAGCTTCCACATTTACTCTCCATTTATAGTGAAAGGGCACTTTGTGCTTGGCTAGGTCAATGGGCCACTTTCGTAATGTAATCAAATTTGATGCATAAATCTTTGTTTAGTGCCTCATTACAAATTATTTCATTCACCCGTTACAAATAATTGTATTTCAATACTCAGAATTCAAATAGCATATATTGCCATGTTTGTCCTACACTTGCAACAACTATTTGAATCCCGACTATTGAGATACATTCATTCGAAACAAGTGAATAACATAATTCCTATCAAGGCACTTCACAAAGACATATGCATAAATTTGAATACATTACAAAAATGGTCTATTGAACCGTTACATTTGACAATACTTGGCCTCCAAACTTCAGCTCGTACTCAAAAGCGCTTTTTTATACATGTCTGTATTATCCAAAGTAAGCATGTACATTTCAGTAATATTATGCACATTTAGGAAAGTTTTTAGACAACTGTTATATATTTCTACGCAAAGATCGCTTTGTACTGGTTATCGATAATATGCTACATTGAAACATGACTGGTCGGGGGTATTAATACGCTTTATCTATGGGTTTTCTTGTATAAGTTATAATTATGTAGATGTATGTATTTGAATATGTATTTGGAAATTGCTTTAGTGTAAATAAACTACTCATGTAACTTTGTGATTTGCTTGTATTAAATGTACTTCAGTGTAGTACAATGATGATTATTAGAACATGTGTTTTGGGTGCCTTATTTCTTGTTCAGTAATTAACAAAAATGTTTTACAAAGCATTGGAATAAGTTCCATACAAGTCGACCCGTTTTCAATTTAGTTTGCAACTCGACACGGAAGACTTCCAGCGCTGCACAAAAAATTGTGTAAATTAACCATTTAGACTAAGGTACCTAATTTTCATGTATTTGCTCAAGTTGGCTACTCCATGGTTGGTAACTGGGGATTTCAGTTTAGTTGCCGTGGCTACTAGGGTCTAGATGGCAACTACCTTTATAGCAATGTTTTATGAATACGAGCCCTGGTGACCATAGTTCAGCTGTTATACGGCTTGAAGAGGCCAGTAAGAACTTGCTCTAGTTCTTCTTAAAGCTTTTCCCACACCAGACACTCTCAATTTAACACAGAAGAAGCAAAACACTACAGGAACACACAACAAATTAAGTTTGTAAAAACTTTTGCACATTTATTTCTGGGTAGGGATGATAAACTGACGTTCTCGGAAATACAAAATAGTGAGCTTAGTCCTAAATCAACTCTGTAAGTGCATCAAATCAAATATTCCTACACCCCCAAAAATGAGAATCATAGGAAAAACCAAATTTTCTCTTTATTTATAACAAACTTTTCAGTGCAAAAACTTAACTAACCCTACATAGATGTGAAGCAGTTCATATGACGTGGTCTGCAGAGTATCATATTTTTTCCCTTTCACAAACAACAAATGGAAAACTAAAAGCAAAGAATGGTATATCTTCTTTGCATGAAAAAGGTGTTTTATCCAGATATACACATGTATTTATTTATGAATTCAATCATATCTCAACCCGCTGGAATTCCCAACTCTTGTCCTTTTTCCTCAACCCGAGCGCTTCTCTCCTGCCAACTCTACCCTTGCAACTATTGCCTTATACATCTACCAAATTCATTCTACCCGTGCCTCCTACTGTTCTACTTAAGTATTCTGACGTACTACTCGGACCTATCAGGTTTACTGCCATTTGGTCTACGACCAGTTCGTCTACTTCCCAATTGGTCCATTCCCATATGGTCTACACCCAGCACATCTACTATCCACATGGTCCAATAATCATTTCGTCTTATCATTTAGTCTAATGGCCATTTCGGCTAACAGTCATTTGGTCTAATCTCCAATAAATCTACTACCCATTTTGGTCTAATGCTCATTTAGTCTAATTCCCAGTTTGTCTAATGCCCATTTTGTCTACTATCCATATGGTCTAATGATCATTCAATCATAAATAATGGGGGATAGTAGACGGGCTGGGTGTAGACCGAACGGCAATTCACCACCTATCACATCACTATACTCTCACTTTCGGTTTCAGAGACCCGACCAGACCCTCGCAGCGGTATACCGCCGATCTCCGAAGCCAACGGAGGAAGGACAAGAAGAAGAAAAAGATCTATGAATTCAAATCAGATGGCACTTCAATCACTTGCACACAAACCCTAATTGATTTGTACGACAAAATATGAATGTTTGTGTAAAGAAGAAAAAAATCTTTTTTTTTTCACGATGTATACCGGTACTTAAAAAAAAACATGTATTCCAACAGCTAGTGACACTTACAAAACTTTCTGGTACTACATTTAGAAAATACGGTAACAAAAAATCAATGCGACATAAACATCTTCACTTTTTCTAAACAATACAATATTTAGATCCAGCTATATACAATAAAGAGTATAATTACATATGTACATGACATTGCTCGTAGCAAATATCATTGAAACTTTCCAAAAACACAACAATTTTTTCTAATATAAATGTTTTTCTCAAAAGCCACAAGATCTATAAAAAAAGAAGATATAAAATCTGCTTCTATACATGATATTTCGGCACTCCCGCATCATTAATCACATTATTGTACATCATTTTAAATTGCATTGTTGTACATTGTTTTGAAAAAGCCACTGATGTGCATATGTTGTTGCAGTTGGTATATGATGTACAGGCAACTCCCGACATTTACGGCTTCATTTTCTATCTTGTACATCAGATTGGTTTGCAATTGCACACAAGAATTATCTGCATATTTTTTCAAAGAGGTTAAATTAACCCTACCTAAATCGTACTTTCTGGTGCAACGATTGTCTTCATCATAAGGAGCAGACAAGAATCTGTATGATGAAAAGGTGAGAATTCTGAAGAAAGTTTTTTGTAGGTTTACTACAGAAAATACTGCAAATAACAACAAGATATTGCCTTTCTAAATTCTCTTGATATTTGAGGCCGTCATGTGCAAGATATACTTCAAAACCTCACACTAGTATCAGTAATCCATGTCTTTCAAAAGCACATTTCTATATCAAAACATATGTAATGCTCTTTGGTGCTAACAATTTTAATAAAGAACATCTTTTTACATGATCAAGTAATCTGAAATGAAGTTTACATATTTTGCTCATATGTTAAATACAGAAGGAAGTGCTCAGGCAAGTGCTATCTACGGTGTATTCACTGTGAAAATTCAAATTGCGAAATTGCAAAAATTGATTCAGAAATTCAAACATGCAGCAAAATTCATTGCCATTGTAAGGGCAGATAGCACCCCTGACATAAATAAACATGAGTTCATTTGATAGGAAGAAATCTAATACATCAAGATAATAAAGTTCGATCAGCCTCTGCAAAATGGAGTATTCTAAAAATCGCTTCGACAAATTGGCAAGACATTTAATATTCGTTCCTCCTTACCGGTATGTATATTTGATCTATATCAGCCTCACACGTCAATATTTTAATCTAAAGCTTACTAATAAAAACTGACATTATATTTCATGTACATTGAAACCTGTCTACAAAGACCGCTCATGGGAGATAAGAGAAGTGGTCTATATAGGCAGGTGGTCTTTATGCACAGGTTCCTTAGTACATGTTTCAATGAGAAACAGTTTTTAAGGGAAAGAAAAATTGTGGTCTTTATAGACAGGTGGTCACTAGAGTAGTTTTTACTGTATTAAAAGACCCATTGGAGACGCATGCAGAAGACTGACAATGCATCCAACAATGGCACATCAAGTTGATATCGTCTGTTTGCAGCAAAACGGACATTACACGTCTGATAAAGTACAGTCAAAGCTGCCTTAGCGGCCACCTCTCTATAGAGACCACCTGTCTATAGTGGTCATCTATAATGTCTCCCTTGAGCTTCCTGAAGGGAGAACCTGTGTTACAGAACCTGTAGACCTATTAAAAAGGCCACCTCTCTACAGTGACCACTTTCTCTGTTTCCCTGTGGTGGCCTTTATAGACAGGTTCTGGACGTCAATTTAATGCCATTTTAGCTCCAAACATATAATAATGGTCAAAATGCATGATCCATTATCATTTTGTACCATGCAGCAAAGTTATACATTCGTTGCTAACTCAATTTTGAGTCAATATTAACAATTCAAACAAACAGAATTATCACAAGTTTATTCTTGTCCCTTTTCGTTACCAGTAAGTCATTCTGCAAAGTGTCCCTTTTATAAAAAGAGGTGTGAAATGAATTGCCAATTCTATTTTATGGAATCAAAAAATGGCACTCAAACTTTTCCTAATTAGATGATACATATACTCATAGCACTTGAATAGACATGTTGTGTAATAGATGGAAACATGGCGTTCAAATTATGCCGGGCTTGCCATAACTCTTCTGTGGAGGGGATCTATCCAATACTGCTTGTTTTCAAGACTGCCCTATACAGTTAAAAAATCTCTTCACTTGTGGTAGGGACAATAAGAAAAGAATAACTTGATTTTCCATTTTGTATATTGAATATTCCATCTCTCTACCTTTCTAAGATTTACATTAAAATACATGTTTAAGTTATTTCTATGAATTTGTTAGCACACATGAGGCAATTTTAAAGAAAAGGTTGAGTTCTGGGGAGAGGTTAAAAATAATTAGTGAGCGTTATCATTGTTATTATGCAAGTGTGGAAGAACATCAGAGAAAAAATGTTCCTTGAAAAGCATGGCTCTTCAAATGCCTTCATATTCTAAATATGACAAGTAACAGCTTAAAAATGAGGCCCACATTTTTATGCCACATGTTTGTGTAGTCCCATGTACATTTTTCTGTGTACAATGCTTTTATTAAACTTTACCAAGACTGGGCCAAATTTCTTATCATTTTGATGACTCCAGAACCTTGCTGTACACACCAATACTTATATGCTACATGATCAACTTTTTCTGGTCGATTCCACACCATTTCTTTCACAATGCAAATCGCATGACCAGAACTCAACTTTATCTTTAAGGAGAAAATATAAAATAATATGAGAGTGTGATGTGTACACAGCATACAACATTATGAGCTACATAAATCTTACAAGGAACACCCAATTTTTGGCAAGATCTGATTAAATTGTCTACAAAAATAGCACACTGTCAACAAATGCTTAAAATTTGTTTTTTCACTCTTTATAAAATACCTACAAAAGTTTAGATTGTACTAATTAAAAATGGTTTTATAATATTTTAGAGTCGTACACCACATACATGTATTTAAAAAAGGCAAGATATTTTTCTTTTAGATATAAAAACATTCCAAAAACCTGCAGCTCAGTCCGATAATTTTTTCAAAAATACTTATATTTTAATGAATGAGTTTTTAAGATGAGAAAATCAGCACCTTCATAGATTCAATATGAATAAAAGTATTTTCATCCCATTTTAACCTTGACAGAAAAACAAAGTTATCACTATCATAAAACAGCTTGATGTAATGCCATACACACACATACACGTGTGTAACCGTGTATGTGGCACTAATATCCATTGGCAAGACATTTTTTTACATTTGCCACTCTCCACCCAGGTGTGAAATATGGATCTGGTAGGGAGGAATTCCTTGAATGCTATTGGAGCGCTTCCAACACTTTGCACTGTGGATACAAGAGTGAATTGCCATTTGGTCTACGATTTTGTCAACTACCCCATTTATCTAATCCCACATGGTCTACACCCATCCCATCTACTATTTACATGGTCTTATAATCATTTCTACATATGATTTGGTCTAATGACCATTTAGGCTAACAATTACTTGACATTAGACTAAATGAACCACAGACGAAATGGGTAGTAGATTTATTGGAGATTGGAAATTAGACCAAGTGATTATTAGCCTAAATGCTCATTAGACCAAATGAAAAGTAGATGAAATGATTATTAGACCATGTGGATAGTGGACAGGCTGGGTGTAGACCATATGGGAATAGACTAAATTGGGTAGTAGTCGAACTGGTTGTAGACCAAACAGCAATAAACCGATAAAAGCACCGTACAGGGATCCAATACCATGCAGTAATACTTGGTGTATTTGTTATTTGTTTCTATTCTAATTGATCATAGCAGAAAATGGATTCTACATTTCTTTATCTTGTTGAAAATTCAATATTTTGATCCTCGTAATTCCTTTCTACATATTTGAAGGATTAAAGCATATTTGGGGTCAAATTAACTAGTTTACTAACATATTCAAATTATATGCATACTTTTTCAACAAAGGTTGTTCTTGACAACTTGAAAGCTTGCCAGAGGCTTGCCCAACATAGCAAGAAGTAATATATTATGCAGACTGAGTTCCGAGTATTGTAGTCTATTCATTAATAACAGGTTAATGGAATAACTCGTCACAAGTTCCCCGGGAAAGAAACATCCAAAGATTTGAATATGATAGTAAACCGGTCTATTATGAACATACAATCAAACTTCTGACACCTCATTCCAGCTGCTCTTGTTATCTCCATATTATCTTAATGCCCCTTTTCAACTATTACCTTTTCTCAAGAAATTTACAACCAAAATTGTTCTTTTTAACACTCTGTAGAAGACATATTCCATTCAGCCCGACAGAAGTCTAAGGCTTCAGAATTTCTTTTCATCATCAAACGTTCTGCAAATCAAATCTCGTATTCCTGTAGGCTTAAACTATTGCTGTGCCAAAGGGGTTGGTAGTTTCGAGATGTTATCAAAACCCGAACATTGCTAACTTTTCAAATACCTGCACTTCCTAAACAATGTCTTATACACAAAATGTTGTGTACAAAAGTTGAAAAAAATTATTAATCTTTCTAATGGTATCAAAACTTGTAACTGCATGTATGTTTCTCTTCCTAACCAGGGTTACCAGCCATTGCATTCACCTGCTATGAATAATGGGACCTCTATGGATACATTAGCTGTCGCTATGCCAGGGAAAGCCTCTGACAAGCTTTTTCGGTCATCATGAGAAACTTTTGTTCAAAATGTATGCATAAAATTTGTAAACAGGTCCATTATCAGGAATTGATGGCAGAAACAGAATACGATCTCTCTACATGATTTCCTTATCCGTTCATTCCAACACTAAACCATAACGGACAATTCACCTAAATTTGCCCAAATTATATATTTTCACACTTCTGCCGACCATATAATGAGATTTTAATTTCATTTATTCCCCAATGCATTGCCTCCTGTCAATTAAACACAGAATGACCTGGGTTGTACATCCTCTCAAAAAAGGTCACAAGAAGATCCTTCTGGGATTGGAGAAGGGCTACATTTGTGGAGATTGGAGCACGCAATTAATCTTCATACTCATCATCGTCGTCTAAGACGTTCCGCAGAAGAACCACCGCTAATATCAACAGTAATACCTGTAAAGAAGAAAGAAATAGAAATAGAAATTCAATTGACATTAGCCCCTCAAAGCAAACCAGTCCAAAATAGAGATTTAAAACAAAGAATAAAATAAAGAGTGAATTTCTATTTACATAATATTATCATGGCTTTTTTTTTCTTCCTTTCACATGCTCACCGTTATTCATTTTCTTTTTAAACAACCCACTTTGTTTTGGCAAAAATAGCAGAGATTTACATCTATGCATTATTTAAACAAATTAATTTTCCTCTTAACATACCTCATTTGATGTGCAGTGTGGTTTAACATCCAATTTTGAGATCTCAACATTTCTTGAAAAAAATAAATATTTGTCAATTAACTTTTAAGTTTTGCCCATTTCTAGTCTTAATTTCACATTTCTTTTCATTACATTACACTACAGTCAAACCTGTTTTAGTGACCACCTCTCTATAAGGGCCACCTCTCTATAGTGGCCAGGTATTTTGTCTCCCTTGAGAAAGAAATGTGTGTTGTCGAACGTGTCTACAGTGGCCACTTTTTCTGTTTCCTTAGAGTGGCCTTTATAGACAGGTTTGACTGTATATATCATCATTGTTCAGTTGTCTGTAAGGGCCTTTATATTACACAAGGTTCAGCTAAATATGAAGGGAAAAAAATTGTTACAGCTTACCTGTAAGACCGCTACACCTATCCCTATACCTCCGACGACCCAGATATAATCCAGTAGTTTGGTGTATAGCGAATGGAAACAACCCTAGAATCAAAGGAATACAAAATGCATTTAGTTTTAAAATGAAGTATTCTGATATATTACATGGTCTTTGAGGAGCCATTAATTCTGTGTAAAATGATATACAACACCCTTCTGGCTCCGAACAAATCATACATTCATTTTATTATCTTAACTCTATTTTGTAATAATAACACAGATCATATATATGTACATGTATCTATCAATCTATCCATCTATCTATTTATCTATCTACCCATCTATCTATTTATCTATCTACCCATCTATCTATTTATCTATCTATCTATCTACCTATCTATCTATCTATATATCTATCTATCCATCTATCTATTTATCTAACTACCCATCTATCTATCTATCTATCTATCTACCTATCTATCTACCTATCTAACTACCTACCCATCTACCTATCTATCCATCTATCTAACTATTCATCCATTTATCTATCTATCTAACTATTCATCCATTTATCTATCTATCTACCTATTCATCCATTTATCTATTTATCTATCTACAGTCAAACCTGCTTTAGTGACCACCTGTCTACAAAGACCACCTGCCTACAAAGGCCACATTTTTTGTTTCCCTTGAAAATGGTTTCTCATTGAAACATGTACTAAAGGAACCTGTCTACAAAGACCACCTGTCTACAAAGACCACTTTTTGTGTTTCCCTTGGGCGGTCGCTATAGACAGGTTTGACTGTATATACTCAATCATCAAATGTATTTGTCTGTATTTGTATTAATATCTATCTATCTACTCAATCATAAAATATCTGTTTTTCTTCCATCCTTTATCATTGTCCATTATTCTACTGATCTGTCCATCTTTTTACCGTTGAATGCCTCTCTAAGTTGATCTCCTCTGGCGATTCCTGACACTCCGCTCGATTTCTAAGTTTCTCTCCGTCGGCAATACAGCAGGATTGAGGAACGTAGACAACGACCTGCGTCATGTTGTCTGGATTTTCCGCCTGGTACCAGTCGCTTTCTTGCCAATCCGTGAAGTTATGGTTGCCACAGCACAGCAGCTGGAGAGAAAAAGAAATAAAGATGATATTAGAGGATGCTTACAATGCATTTCCCTCAAATGACTATTTCACGTTTTCACCCAGTGATATTCCCCCTTCTCCCATCTCTTCCCCCATCCCTTCTGTCTCCCCCTTCCCCTCCCTTTCTCCCCTTACTCTTCTCCCCCTTCCCCCTCCCCTTCCTGCCCTCCCCTTCCTGCCCTCCCCTTGTCCGCCCTCCCTTCTCTGCCCTCCCATTCTCCGCCCTCCCCTTCTCGCCCTCCCTTGTCCACCCTCCCCTTCTCCACCCTCCCTTCTCCGCCCTCCCCTTCTCCGCTCCCCTTGTCCACCCTCCCCTTCTCCGCCCTCTCCTTCTCCGCCCTCCCTTGTCCACCCTCCCTTCTCCGCCCTCCCCTTCTCCCACTCCCCTTTCCCCTTTCCTTCTCCACTTCTCCTCCTATCCCTTCAAAAACAAAACAAAAGAAAATCCCTTTTGCCCTGCAAATCTTGCTCTCAGCTGAATATACAAACAATAATTTTGAATTCATTTCTTCTGTAAATGTTTTCAAAAATCATTTCCAGCTTTCTGAAATTCACATCATCATTTTGAGCTCTTAGAATTTCTTGACAAAGCAACAAACAAAAACCTTTTATGAAAAATAATAAAATGCAATATACATAAATATTATTGTAGAGTGATAATTTCCCCCTTATTAAGGAAGAAGGTGCAATAATAGACTCAGAGTCAAGTGGATACCGGTAATTAATATATCATTTACAAGGGAAATAGACAAAACCTGACACAAGGCCCTGGATATATTTCTTTTAAAAACATTTTAAGATCACAAGATCAAAGTCTCTGATTTCCTTCACATAATAAAGGTTGAGTGAGTCGCTATATAGACCTTACATCTTTGGTTACACCATCAACAGAAGAGTGCGTTCAAGCGATTTTTTGAAGCTAGAATCACAAACATGAATCACAAATCAAAACGCCGTTACAAAAGACGGTTACTACGGGAGATCGTTCAAGCGATTTTCCATCAACGCTGATTCTCGCTCATTTCAAGCCCACCCAGGAAGAATAGATATAGATAGCGATAATATATATAATAGATAACGAAGTCATAGAATCATGATTGAGATCTCTGTTGCATTCAAGCGATTTTTAACGTTACAAAATGCATCTTTTTCAGCGTTTCATGTTTGCGTTTTTAAACACGTTTATTTTTACGAAAAATCGCTTGAACGCAACCGTGTTTTAAACTAAACGTCTTTGAAAACCGCGTTTCTAGGGTGAAAAAGTGTCGCTTGAGCACCTCCAATCTACTGACTACTGAATTCTCCCATTCCCTAAGTTAAGAAGGGAAGACCACCT
Organism: Mesocentrotus franciscanus; assembly: GCA_037976565.1. Taxonomy (NCBI): domain Eukaryota; kingdom Metazoa; phylum Echinodermata; class Echinoidea; order Camarodonta; family Strongylocentrotidae; genus Mesocentrotus; species Mesocentrotus franciscanus. The sequence continues at coordinate 16,587,209 of CP137684.1, read as the reverse complement.
TGATATTATGTTGCTTTTAATAAAAGCAGACGCAGAAAAAAATGAGAGGAACAGGTCAGTGAAAGTTTGAACCAAAACCAATAAAAAATTTTGAAGGTGCGATCAATCAAACACAAATTGGCAAGTCTGTGACGTATCTTGCGAGCTCCTCTCCAATCTGCTCTGTACGTAAGATTTTGTAAACTTTCTTTTTCTTCGTTATTGATAACGAAATAGATTTTGACCATACAGGGGTTGAATAGAAACATATTTGCAATAATTATACTTAGGGTGCATGTATGATTGAAAATTTTCTTAAAGGGAAAATAAACATTTCTTATTTATTTTTTTAGTACAGATCAAATGGGAGGGGAGCTCACAAGATACATCAAAGAGTTGCCAATTTCCTGTAAAAGCATATTTCTCTCTGACAACATTTTGAAACATTTTTGTACATATCCCTGCACAGTTTAATAAGAAGACAAGGCTTTTCAGAGAGCTGAATAGCATCTATGTTGCAACTCTCTTATTTGTTTCCCCAACATTTTGAAATACATCTCTGGTGGCCTGACATTTGCTCCAGACTTTACTTTGCCAAAAATATACCACACCCCTGTGCATGAATCAGATTTTGCTTGTCATTAGGTATTGCAGGGCCCTGTTTCATAAAAGTTATGATCAATAACAAGTTACAATAGCTGTTATAAGCTACTGAGATCGTGGCATCTGATTGGTTGAGAGCCAATTCGTCATTGAATTTTAGCATTTGTTAGGGATTACAAGTTTTATGAAACAGGGCCCAGGTTAGGTTTACGTTGCAGGGTTTCGTACAGCATTGCATCCAGGATTGAAGTCCGAATTCCGTTAATTCTGATTTATTAATTATGACCACAACATGTCCCATGTATATATGATCATGTTTCACCATTATCAACTACAACAGAAGCTAAGAAGTACCCTTTTGGGGGGGTATAAATTTCAGACAGATTATTCATCAATTTATTACATCGGATGCAGATCCAGGATTTTTGTATTAGAACTTCCATGTAGAAGGGACACTATATTCCTAAATCTGTTTACCTTTTTTTTTTGGTCTGTTTGTATGTTGTTGTTTATATTATGACCAACAAAATATGTCATCAGGATCATTTGGTGCAATTTTATTCCAAAATTCTCTCATAAGAAGAAAATAAAGTCATGACCTCAAAAAGAGAGGGGGCACATTCCTTGACTTGTGTGTATGCCACTACAGTTACAAAAGGGGGAAGGGGGGTAAAGGCTGGTTTTACCCCTCCCCTAAATCCACCAGTGTCACATTAGGCCTTTCTTCATCAGCTCGAGTTTGCCAAATAACCCGCTATTTTAACTATCCTGATCGCAAATTAACCAGTTAATTTGCGTCTTCATCAGCCCGCAGTTGCAATTAGCGGGATATTTGGTCGAGAAAATATCTGGAGAAATCTTGGTCTTGTTTCCAAAATATCCCGCTATTTGGGAAATAGCGGGCGAATTTGCGCCCATCCGAGCTAGTTTGTGATGAGCATATCGGTCTCGTGAAGATGCAATTTCGAGCTTCGGGATAATATCCCAAGTCTGAAAATAGCGGGTTATTTGGCAAACTCAAGCTGATGAGGACAGGCCTATTGTCAGTATAGTATCATTAATCACATGCTTTCAGAGGAGATAAAGTCAAACTTTCGCAGATCTCCTGACTACAATCTTTTGTAAGAGGACTCCATTAGTGAAACTCAATGCCGAGGTGGATTTCTGGAGAGACTCTGTGTCCAAAGGAAGGGGAGAAACGAAGTATACAACTTCCGATCTTTGGATTAGGTGGGGAATATCAACTTACTGGGTGTCCAGAGCGGTTTGGAAAGATCAAGTTTCAGTGCGCGGCCTAATGGAACAAGTGCATGTTAGTTTAAAGGAAAACACTGGCACAGTCGAGAAAAAATAATTGTGGGTTTTTTCTTTTTTCTTATATTCTAGTGCAGAAGAATATCATTATAGTAGCAATATCACATGAAAAGGAATGTACTTGAAACAACTCTCTTATTTCAAATGTGACTAGAAATGGTCCAAAAACTATGGACATAATATATATGCGTGTGTAGTCCTTTGTACCCAAATCTGTGTGTTGTACATTGAATTGTTTGAGATGTTTAGCAAGATTTAGTAGATCTGTTATACTTGTATTTTTTACCTGGCTGAAGAAAGAATGAATGCTCATGCTCCATTTGCAGGTTTTCCCTGAAATTATAAGGTTGTGGGTTTGATCCCTGACAAGGCACTAATGTCCTTTGGCAAGGCATTAATCTACATCTGCCACTCCATACCCAGGAGAGAAATGGGGACCTGGTAGGAAAAACCTTTGTGTTAGCCATTGCCATATGCCCTCATGGTGACCATGTGGTAGAAATACTCCCCAGGGAGTGGAGATCGTGCACATTGTGTGTGAATCAATCCGATGACAAGGCTATTGATTTCTTAAAGCACTTAGGGTGCGTTTATCGGGTCTTGCCATCAGATATGTACATATCGAACCCCACTATCGAACCCCACTATCGAACCCCACTATACGAACGTGATTCTCGGGATGTCGCGTTTATCGTCTCTGCACGATTCAAAATAAAGGCTTTGTCTCTGCCCAGCTGCTTTGCGCCGTTTGACCTTAGGCGGATTAGCCTGGGAAGGTCCATAGAGCTATATGGGAAGGTCCGATTTGTATGTGGGGTTCAAAACAGCTTTGCGTTTATCGTGTCTCAGAAACGTGATTCTGGCTGTATGTCACATTCAAAACGCACCTTTTTATCGTTTATCGCCTTAAAAATTTGCCTGAAAGACGTTTGAAAACGCTGATTCTAGGCAAAAATTTGGTCGATAAACGCGACCCTAGAGACAGAATTTTGTATTAAGTCTATTTTGAAATTTGTGATTATGAAGAATGGCATATTTTAAAGGTATAGACCAGTTTTGGAAACGCCCCCCTCTCAAAAAATGAAATGGAAGCTCTTATTACCAATCATGTGAAGGAATATGTTTTGACTAATACGTGATGATACAAATTTTGCCGGGAAACCGCTTACTATTTGATATATTTGGTAAATTATTATATCTATCCGGACTGGATAGATATCGCATAGTCCCATATACATCTTTCTGTGTACAGTGCTTGTAACTTTACCAAGACTGGGCCAAATTTCTTATCATTTTGATGATTCCTGAACCTTGCAGTACACACCAATATATGCTAGATGATTAACCTTTTCTGATCGATTCCACACCGTTTCTTTCACAATGCAATCGCATGACCAGAACTGGCCTTTACCTTTAAACATGTAAGTTACATACCATTCTCTGCATAGCATCGATTGCCTCTGTCGTCCCTTCCCGATTTTCTTGGCCATACTGATCCTTTATCGTCGACCCCAATTTCGTATGCACAAAGGTTTCGACCTGAAAAGAAACAGAAGACAAAAGAGAAAATCACGATTTCAAATTCAGAATCTGTAAGTTTAAAACTGAGATATATGAATATAAACATGTTTAACAAACATGCATTACAAGGTCTACTATGCTCTTGTAGTGTTTTTTTGTTTCGCCTTCTTTTAAAGTTTCCATTTTTCAAACAATCTTATCAACATTTCTCATTCTTATTTTTCTATATATATTGGAAGACTTTTTTTATCTCTCTTTCTCTCTTTTTCTATTCTCCTTTTCTCCCTTTCATCAATCAATTTTTGGCAGATTTGAAATAAGTATTATTATTTTTGGACAAAAAAGTCAAGGAAAATCAGTTCAACTTATTTTCTGGAGAGCAATCCATCATTATTTTATTATATCCATATTCATATCCATTTTCATTTCAGAACAAAACTATTAACTATACCCAAAAAGACTGAGAAGAGGCAAAACAAGGAAGTGGTGGATGACTAACCGGGAATTGCTTCTTTACAGCCTAACCTCTCCCTTTAAATGCTAATGTAAGTGCTGACAGAGCACATTCATGTGCAACATATCGGCCACAATCAACTTGATTTCCCCTGAGGATTCGAGCAACTCGAGCAAGACCCAAGATTTGCTCTTCAGCCAGCTAATAGGATTTTCAGCATAAGCCAATGAGCTTACTGTCAATTGACAAGCTTGTCTTCTTGTCTTGGCGAAATTTACCGACCCCATTCCCCGCGCCCTTATGCCTCCCGTACCCCTATAACAAACTGCTCCCTCCCAACACAAAAACACACACAACACACACATTTCAATAGACTATTTGACATATTAAAGGGAAATCCAACCCTTGTAATAAGTTGATTTGTATGAAAGCAGAAAAATAACAAACAGAATGGCAAAAGTTTGAAATGAATCGGACCAGTAGTAAAGAAGTTATGAATTTTTGAAATATGAGATCACTAAGTATATGCGAATCTCAAATTGGTAGTTTGGTCAGTGGATTGTGACGTAGGACGTGGATAACCCTCCCATTTGCCATGTACAAAAAATATCATTAATTTATGTTTTTCCTTGTAAGTTCCTTCTCCCTTGGAGCACTACTCAAAATATATTATAGATAGCATATTATTATAGTTCCTCTAAAAAGAATAGACCCTCCTGAGCAATGAATTTTTGACATATTTAAATTTAGGCATTTAGATGGGAAAGTAGTACGGCACTACATCACATTGACATTACCGCTTCAGTCAATTTGAAGTGCCCATACGTATAGTGATTACAACTTTCAACCAGAACGTCAATGACGTAGCGCTAATCCGCATCCCGCAACAACAAATATCGTAATTTTATGTGGTACACTTTTGAACTGGTCAAAAAATTAAAATTTGATGCCCTGGAAGGGACATAATTTCATTTAGCTGTACAAGATTAAATAGAAACTAAAGGAAATGGAATGAAAATTGGTTGAAAAATATATAGTTTTATGTTATTTTTGGAATAAATTTGAATAAATTACCATAATTAATCAATGGAGCAAAATCTCAAAATTCTGTGTAGAATTTTAGTAAACCAAATTTAGCTCTACCAGATAAAGCAAACCAAATCAAAATCGGTCAAGAAATGAGGGAGAAGAAGCAATTTTTGTTTTTTCTGGAATAAATTTTGCATAAATTACCATAATTAATTAATGGAGAAAATTTTCAAAATTTTGCGTAGAGGTATAGTGTACCAAAGTTAGCTCTATGATTATAAAGCAAATCAAATCAAAATCGGTCACAATATGAAGGAGAAGAAGCATTTTTTGTGATTTTTTTATTATTTTTGGAATAAATTTGCATAAAGTACCATAAATAATCAATGGAGCAAAATCTCAAAATTCTGTGTAGAAATTTAGTGTACCAAAGTTAGCTCCACCAGATAAAGCAAACCAAATCAAAATCTGTCAAGAAATGAAGGAGAAGAAGCATTTTTTGTGACTGAATAAATTTGCATAAATTAGCGTAGATAATAAAATTTCACGATTCTGTGTAGAAGTTTTAAATCCCCCTCCTAGCCCTATCATATGAAACAATCAGAATCAGAATCAAAATCGGTTGAAAATAACGAAGAAGAAGCATTTTGAAAACTGTGGACGGACGGACGGACGACGGACGCCACGCCATGGCATAAGCTCATTGGGCCCTTCGGGCCGGATGAGCTAAAAATGTTTAACTTTCGTATATTTATTCAGATTTAATTAAAACTTTCATCAGTTTGGTTATCTGATTTTTCTGGTTTCTTTTAGAGTAGTTGTCTATTTGGGTTGGATTTCCCTTTAACTAGAAAGAGAAATGATTTATAAGTACATCGAAAGCTAGATAAAGAGACAGGCAAATAGACAGATACATACACATATACATACATACATACATACATACATACATACATACATACATACATACATATATACATACATACATACATACATAGATACATAGATACACAGATAGATAGATAGATGCACAGACAGAGAGACAAACAGATGCATACATACATACATACATACATATACATAGATACATGGATACACAGATAGATAGATAGATAGACAGACAGACAGACATATAGATAGATAGATGCACAGATGGAGAGACAAACTGGTAGTCAAACAGAAAGACAGACAGACAGACGGACAAATGGACAGACAGATATAGTATAAACATTCAAACTCACCTGTGATCTAAATGCAAATAATAAAGATGTAGAAACGACCTCAGCTAATAACAGCAACAGTACAATCAGAAAATACTGTCGAAGAGAAAAAAACAAAAACAAAATAGAAAATTACATTAATTTCAAATTCAAGATACAACATTCTAAATTCATGTCAAACAGTCAGAGTAGATGCCTTCTAATGGAATTTCATTTTGAGGGATACGACATTGAATTTTCCCATTAATCCGGAGTAATTGAAATTTAATTTGTTCAAATAGTAATAATAACAACACTACATGAAAGCTTCCTGTTCCACCAGGGAGGTGAAAGAAAGGAGGCGAAACTCTTGTAATTTATTCAAACGCATTCGTGAGTTCTAAAGCGTAACAATGGGATATGTAACATTCCACTTGGCTTTGAAGTTCCATGCTCCGAACCGCGCTTCCACTGCGGGGACTTTCGGAAGCCAGGCACCAGTTTTACATTTATTAAAAATATTAAATTACCGGCAAAATTTCAGTGTAAATCATAAACTTTAAACGGGATTGTATTGGGAATAGTGCATCAAACAAATTTTCAAATTTAGTACTCCGTCCTTCCTATAATTTGTGTGCCAGAGTTGGTAAAAGAAAAATTGCATCCTGACAAAAACTCAATATTTTAGGATAATGCGCTATTTTGTGCATGTTTTAATGTCCCGTTATTTAATCCATGATTTACAATCTTCAATAACATTAAGTTTGCTATTGCGTGTTTTCGCGTGTTTTTTGTATTTTTGAAGTTTAAAAAGGATGAAATTACACAAGTTTGTGTTCGCTTGTTCTACTCTTTACACATTCAACAATGGATGAGAAATCATTGAAAGGGACAGCGAACAGTTGCTGTGATACCATTTTCTGATGTAGGAATTCTAATCCTGAAATTTTATGCGCTCTTTTATCTCACCACCTGGTCAACAGTTGCAGATGAGCGCATAACTTTTCGGCGGCTTGGAGCATGGGGTCAAAGGAGAGCGGCTTGACTCCAGTCCTTCTCTATCACGTCCCTGGTTCCACCAAACAAAAAGTAAAGCTTTGATGGAACAAACATCAGATCAGGATGTTTGAATGTGGGTATTTGAAGGAAAATTTCTGAATTTGCTTATATTAATTGCGGGAAGCCAGTTTTAAAGAAGTATTTTCTGTAACATCTGGGGCCTGTTTCATAAAACTTGTTAAATGCTAAATACCCAGAACAAACTTGCTCTCAGCCAATCAAATGCCACGATTTCAGTAGCTTATAACAGTTATTGTAACTTATTATTGATAATAAGTTTTATGAAACAGGGCCCTGCCTAGTGCTAAAAAGGCATTAACTCTGTATAATCTTCTATAAAACAATAGGAGTTTAACACATTTTAGTTCTTAGCTGGTGATATCATGAAGAGTTCTGATGACAACTTTCTTCTTTATTATGTTTCTTCCAAAGTTCCAATTTGGGGGGGGGGGTTAATCTCATTTCCTGTTATCAAAAACATTTTTCTGTCATTTTTAGCCTGCTCAGACTTGAGGGATTTTATACAAAACTTGTAAAAAGAAGTTTGTGTAGAATCTTAGTATGGCAAAGGGGGCATAAACACATGCAAAACTATTCCATAAAGAAACATGGTATGAAGAAAATTGCTTGGGGGGGGGGGCTAGGTATGAGAGAGATATAAGATCTGATGTTTGATCTAAAGTAGTAATCAGGATCATCTCTGAATCATTTGTTTGATTTAAGACTAAATTTAGATCAGATGACAATAGGCCTGTCTTCATCAACCCGATTTGGCCAAATAGCCCGCTATTTCTGATCCGGGAAATTAGCCAGATCACGAAATAGCAGGCTATTTGGCAGGTGAAGACGCAAATAGCAGGCTATTTACTCGGGGAAATCTTCCCAAGATATCTTGGGCTAGTTTGCAAAAAAGCCCGCTATTTGTGGTCTGGCTTCACTAGCCCGAAGATTCAGGAAGATTTCTCGATCCCGACATGCATGACGATATCCTACTGTTTCCGGTTTCCGGCGCTAGTTCTTTTAATGCTTCACGTGCCATCAGCTGTGTTGCTGTTATTAATTTATTACGTTTAAATTATTCATCGTTTTATCAAAGATATACCAGTTAATTCTTTGTTATTCCGGATTCTGTTTGATTATTTTAAGTTGTACGTGTTAGTGTTGTATTGTGTGGTATTATGTCTCACTGGACCGAGGAGCAGGTCGGTATTTCAATAAACTTTTGGGGGGAAGACGCGATTTTCGACGCTGTAGCTCAAAGGGTCCATCTCACACTATGCATGCGCGAACACTGAGCAAATTTCTTGAGCTCTGACTTTCGAGCTGATGAAGACACCATTTGTAACTTCGGGCTTATTTCCTGGATCACAAAAGAGCGGGCTATTTGGCCAACTCGGGCTGATGAAGACAGACCTAAAGAGTCATGAGAAAGAACCTCTGAAAGGGCAATCTGACATTTTCAGGAACTCAAATGTGATCCACAGATTCACATGATCATTTTAAAGACTCTTTGTACTGGAAATCTTCTGCAATCATGATCAGAAATGCAACATGAATTGGCATGATCTGATAATCTAGCAAATAAAAACAGTTGAGCAATGAATTACTTCAGATCTCATCGTAAAACAAAAATAGACACTAGCTGCATTTATACTGCATGCAAAAATTAAAATCATCATTGTCATAAAATACGTTTAGGCTCTGTAAATGGGCCTACTATCATTTGTAAATAGCCACAAAAGTGTTAACTCTGTAATGAATGATACATACAAGTTTCAGGACAGTATATATATTTCGTGCTAAATTGATCATTTTGTTCTTCAAATTGGCAACAATAATACATTTCTTTTATTGCTACATTGTTAAATAAAATGTAAGGTCTCTGAAAACACTCTGCATGGGCTAGAAACATTGTCAAAAATTTGATAAAATGCACAATTTTGATACAAATCTCAATGTGTTGCCGATTTAAAGATTTTAAAGATATTTTCCTTTTTTTTAATTCCTGGTATCGAACACAATATAGCCATGGAATAAAACTGGATGCAGTTTTGTGTACAAATTTTTGCCCTTTATACTCAATTGCATCTCTCAACATTTTCAGGGCTCTGGATCAAAATTAATTGAGCCAAACCCCAAAATGTGGAACGATTGTCACAAAAGGATTAAAATTTTCCTGACTTTGAGCATACAATATTTACTTTAATGACTGCTAGAGCTGTGCTGAAAAATTGACGCATTTAACATTTGAAGCACTAAACAAAACAAAACATTTAGAAACAGCATCACACTTGAAATCAATGTAACATTATATTTTCTTACAAGAAAATCTGAATAATCACAAAGTTTATGAGCAGTAATCAGTTATACATTTCCATACCAAGTTTAAATCAAACTATCTTCCTCAGAGTCTATTTCATTTCATACAACCCATGAACATAAATTGGATTAGTTCCTTTAATTTTTTTAAATTTATGACAGCTTATTTTTCTTCTAAGTTTAAAGGGTGACTCAACCTCAGCCCTGTCTATCTCTGTTTAAATACCACTAACATTTTGCCATTTCCGATTCCTAAATTAAGGAGTAAATGTGCAGGAGCAGCTCTAATGCTTTAACTTTTAAAAAAAAAATCATAATTCAAAGAAAGCTTGCAGTAATCATACAGATCCTATGAAAATAAATATAACCCGTATTTCTGGTGATCTATTTATATATCAAAGTAGTAAATTTCTGGGATATTTCTTTTTTATATTAATCTCTTTTATTTTCCTTCAATTAACATAAACTCTGCTTAGCTGGCAGGAATTAATTCCTTGAAATGCTAGAGCGCCGTAATGGCCGCCTTGCTAAAGCCAGGGTAATAATAGGGGCAACTCTAGGGGCAACTCTAGGAGCATCACGATGTGACGGACATGTGCGCTATGTAAGAAGCCACCATTATTATTAGTAGTAGACGTAGCAGTAAATCTCCAAGTATAATAAACAATTGTATACATTTTACATTACATATGTATTTTCGTGTTCAAAGATTACCATACATTTAATAGTATAATAAATAAAAAAATTATATCCCTCTATTGTTTAATTCGATTATAAGTAATGTCTAAACTTATGAATAATTATATGTATTGGGGGCCAAACAAGTAAAGTCAGTGTTTGAACTGAACTTTCAATAATGAGCAAAAAAACAATCTGGGAGGTCTCCTTTCATATTCTCTCATCGTGGGGAGATATGTTACAACGATGAATGGTAACGGATTAAGAAATTAAATAATCCAAGTTTTGACTAATCATGAAACATAATCAAAGTAGAGAGAATTCTTAATGCAGAAAGGATATCGCCCATTTCCTCTCTGCACGTTTTTATTTACACGACTATTCTACAATGGCATCTTAAAGAAAATGAAGTCAAAGAGTATCAAATTCAGATGGCGAACTTGACTTTTGTTTAATTTTATAATTTCTTTGTAACGATACGATTCATATCACAGGGCATTGTCTACTGAGCAAATGAGACAGCAAGAGAGATATGGGATAAAAGAGAGAGAGGATGGCGGAAAATGAGAGGAGAGGAGAGAAAGACAAAGTGGAAATGATACAAAAAGAAAGAAAGAGATAAAATGGGAAAGGAAGAGAGAGAGAGAGAGAGAGAAAGAGAAAGAGGGAAAGAAGGGAAAATGACAAAATACAAGTAAAGAAAGAGAGAGAGAGACTGATGGAGAGGGGGTTACCCCTTACTCCTTCATACTTATACATGTACATTTGACCATGGATACAATTCGATTCAACTATAAAAGATTACACAGTATAATCTGTAATCTGCAGTTAAGCAACAAATGTTTTTTAGCTTATAATATACAGTTTATGCTTGTTATTCACATTTTAACAAAAGATAAAAAGGACAACAATCTTCACTAATCTATTTGCAAAATGCAAATGTCTCTTTCTTTTAGGAATGTATAGATTTGGAAAGTCTGCATCGATCAAAGACCGCACTACAGCAGATACCCATACCGGTACCTGTATTTCATTTTTTCATCAATTTGTAATGGGGTCATCTGTCAGAACTGCAGACACTCCAATTCATAAAATTCCCATTTTGGTTCCAAAATTAATCAAGTATGACCTACAGGTATCAAGTAATTGAAAAAAGCGGGGCACAATCGCGAAATAGTTACCATGGCAACCGCATCCACCGTGCATCCATAATTCATATTCAGAGGTACACAGAAGCCTAATGATGCCTCGCTACATGCACACAGCACATGTATGTTATTAATAAACATAAATCTCTTTTAATGTGCAATAAATCTGAAATAATCAATCTCATATATGTAGCTTATCCATATTTCATATCTAATAATAGCGAGGAATGAAGATTTTGTACTGCACTCATTTATAGAGAATCGCAAGAATGAACAGAAAGCCATAATCAGACAATGTGAACAAAGCGCCAAGCCCTAAAGGAACAAAATGCTGATGCAAAAAAAGCACTCTATACGACGAGTACAAGACGTAAAGCTCTATAGTATGTCTGTATTCGTTGCTATTCTTCAATTTAGTAGAACCAATCATCGCTGTATTTCATATCTCAAAATACATGGAGCATTAGTTCACTCAATTAGATGCAAACATCCTTAGAATAACTCTTCACTATAAATCTGTTTCAATTTGTAATGAATAAACATCATTCATACTATGTCAACTTCAAGAAATGTATTGATAAAATAAATGTAAATAAAGTGAAACCTGTCTATAATGACCACCCAACGGAGGCAAGAAAAGTGGTCTTTATAGACAGGTGGTATCATGTACAGGTTCCTTTAGTACACGTTTCAATGAGAAACCGTTTTCAAGGGAAACAAAAAAAGTGGTCTTTGTAGACAGGTGGTCACTAAAGCAGGTTTGACTGTATCTGTATTTAAGTGTACCTATCACATAAAATATAATATGTGTACAGCTAGAATGAAAATAACAACTTCAAAAGACTTCATCCGGCATTCTACGAGCTAACAGATAAGGAATATGAAGAAATTAAAGATTAACATGAAACTGCTCATACAGAACACAAATTAGACTTGAGTAGTCTACTCACAAGTCGCTTTTATGTTTAATTAAGAGTGTATCTAAACTGGCAAAGTGTCTTTTAAGAAGTAATCTTAGAAGCTCATATTTCGGATGGTGAAATATGATGGTGATTTGGTGATGTATTTATCCCTAGCAAGGCTGATAGGTATTGACAGTGCTACTTTATTTTCGGCTTGCCTAAAACGGAAAACAGACAATTGGCAGGATCCAAGAACAATGCCCTAAAAACGGAATTGGCAAGGCCCCAAATGTTTGAACTGTATCCCCTTGATCGATCCCTAATGTAAAAAAAAAATAAAAAAACCTTAACCTACATCTATCAAAGACCCCGTTCTCACTCACTTTGAAAGTGGTCTTAGTTAGACCGCTCCAGAGGAACGGGTCTTGAGGAACGGTTTGCGAGCGTTCACACTCCGAGCAGTTTTTTATGGCTCAAACCGCTCCACGAGTCAAAGTGGTCTTGTTGCTATGGCAGCTCAGGTCAGCGGGTAAATTTTTCGCTGAATACTAAGCGTATGTACCGTACTACATGTTTCGCACGGAACATCACTAGACCACTTCCGTTCAAAGTACGCTTCCGTTCACACTCGCACGTTAGAGCGCTCCAAACCGCTCTTAATAAGACCCGTTCCTCAAGACCACCTCCCGAGGTGGTCTTCTGGAGAGGTCCAGAAGTCCACTTCCTGGACCACTTTGACCGTTCTCACTCACCTTAGAACCGCTCCTGAGGAACGGGTCTTAGTTAGACCGCTCCAACGAAGTGAATGAGAACGGGGTCAAAGAAGTCTTGATGGACTCAAAACAAGGAAAACTAAATTTCTACATAACAGACTCCAATAAAAAATATATAAACTACAAATAAATTATTTTTGCCCCCCTCCTAATAAGGTAATAAAAATGCAAAATTTGTGAATAATGACCAATGAAAGAAAAGAAGACATCTAGATGAGTATGTAAAAGTTATAAATTTAATTGTATATATAATTGAGAGTTCTGGCTGATTTTTTTTTAAATATATTATATTTATAATACAAAGTCCCTTCGGTCCTTTGGTTGCTTATGTACATGCATACTATGCTTTTGTTAATTAATTATATATAATTGAGAATTCTGGCTGATTTTTTATAAAGATATTATAACACAAAGTCCCTTAGGTCCTCTGGTCGCTTACCTACAACCATACAAATGCTTTCGTTAATTAATTACATATAATTGAGAATTCTTGCTGATTTTGTTTAAATATATTACACAAAGTCCCTTCGGTCCTCTGGTTGCTTGCCTACAGGCATACAAATGCCTTTGTAGCAGTCAGGTTAAACTTAAGCCAGAAATGTACTACCCTGCAAACAGATCCAACGATTATAATGCAAAGCATGATGCCAACAAGGGGGTGGAGCCCTTTGAGGCTGTGTTACATCATCATAAAAAGTACATCCAAGTTCATACATCTTTAGAAATCATTCAGGATGGGATGAATAAAAAAAGGGCAAATGTCGCAAAGTCAATTATCTTAGAGCTTTATTGACTATTATGGCCTCCCTTATTCTCCTGACTACATTAAAGATAAGCTTGAGTTTTGGTAATGAAAGAAAATACATTCTCACAGAATTTAACAAAACAAATAAATGACATGTGCCAAATGATTTTGGTAGAAAATGTACAGGGGCTGAGTTATGAGCATAGAAAGATAAGACAATCAAGGTAAGTAGGCCCGACACCATGTGCTTAACAGCCTTTTCACACACAGCTAAAATTCTATAAACATGATTAGCATAAACGTGTTTGAAACGTGTTTAAACTAATCACGCGCCTTTCACACACAGAAATTTCGTTGCGATCGTTAATCGTTTCGTGATTAACTACTGCTTGTAAAATGCGCAGTAGTGCCATTGCGCATTGAAGGTCAGGTCATATCAAACAGAGCGGTCGCTCCATCCAGTTTAAACACGTTTAAACACGAAAAACCTTTCACACACAAAATGTCAAGCTCACTCGAGCGAACTTCGTATCCGCAGCCTGCTTTTAGGGCGTTTGCATCGCGACCGTTTCTTTCCCAACATCGTATAATCGATGTTCACACTGGGAAAATTTTCTATAAACATGTTTAAAACTGTTGAGTTAAACATGTTTATACTAATCATCTCTGGATACGATGAATTTTAGCTGTGTGTGAAAAGGCTGTAAGTTAACACAGGTCACTATCCAGCAAGTTTTCGTGAGTTTGTTTTTATTTTACTGGTTCAAACAATCAATCTACTGCAGGATAAACAATCCAGAATGTATTATAGCCATGTTCTCTTGACATACGATGCCCATACCAGAGCTCAAGATTAGCTATAAAGATATTACTCAACCACTTTGAAGTTTGAACACAAAAAAAAAGAATCTTGAGAATCTCACATTGTCATTGGCTTGCACAGCATTGATTGTTTATAAACATAACCAATAGATAGTCAAAATCTATGTACCAGTATGTCAAAAATTTATTCAAGCATCAAAACAACTAGGCTATAAAAAACGAATGATTATTATACATACGAGCCTCTTTCCCCAGAGAATAAAATCATGTATTTGATTCTCTTTCTTTAATCGAGTTCAATATTGTTAGCATATTGATTTTCCTCCGTACAATACGTCACTCCTCCGATGGAGAATCAGCATGCAACATTGTTACAAAATTGCACGCTGCGCTAGCGCGTGATTTCCAAAGCTGCGCACAATTCTAATAGCGCGCATTTAAATGCGACGCGTTTATTGCGCATAACTTGTATTGACCATGTGACGTCGCAATGCTTATCAGTTAGTATTTTGCCTTAAGTCGACTTGCTTTTAAGTAAAATGCTAAGATATGATCTGAATACGAGTTAAAACATATAACTTAGCCGAATAAAATTCTAATCAAAATAATACTTTAATCCACGAACTGAATTGAATACGGCCCCAGTATATCATGTAAAATGCATTGTTGATATTGCGTTTAAACTACAATTTAAGTTCAAAATTTGAATCATCTTTCATTTTGACTTGCCAAATTATGCTGTAAGACTAGACGAGACACTGTTGGTTTGGAACATTGCCATGGATATTTCAATCCTTTCAATTTCATTCTAGCTCGATTTTGTATGTATAATAATAATAATATTGGCTTTCTTTTGTGATATATCAGATATGTCGCATTCAGCTAGCATCAATATTGCACTTATCGAAAGTGCAATATTTGCGTGCTGAATGCAATATATCTGATATGACACTCAAGGGCAGCCAATATCATTTTGTGTACAAGTGCAGGTACTTGGACACAAAGTAGTCGGGAAAGATGTCCTCAATAAGGATATCACTTCACACTCACAGCTGCATTTATACCGAATTGCATGGCCAATTAAAGATTCATCTACATTTAGTGGTCTCAAGACTTTCATACTGCACATTCATCATTGTTTTTCCTATTATGATCAAACTTTCATCAATGAATAGAATTCCTTTCATTTTCTGTTCTCATCAAAAGCAATTTCTAAGTAGGTTTGGATTGCCTGTGCGTTGTGTTGTAACTGGAGAAATATTATTTGAATATAAGATACAGCAAGAATATGATTTATGTTGTTTTTCATTTCCTTAACCTTTACACTGCCACCAAGTTGACAAATGTGTATCAATAATAACATTACACATCGTTCATTTACAGCAAATATTTCAAAGCTGTTCTTAATGCAAAAAGTAATACCTGATATTCACCTTTGCAAATCTCAAACCCTTTTTATCATTTTTGACAAAGAAAGACATACATTTGTTGGTAAATATGCAATAGATTTTTTTTATCAAAGTTTTGGTGATTATGACAGACTACAGCACGGGATTATCCTTCACAATAACTGCATCTACACTCCAAGCTAAAATCATTGATTTTTCTCACATTCCTGTGTTTCATCGGCATCTACAACGAAAAACCAAAATAAAAAAATCCACCTCTGGAGAGTGTTTTTTTTTTTTAACGCCTGCTGAAATTTCACAGATTTTTGCAGTGTAAATGCCCGCTCTCGAAACTTCAGTACTATTCTGGTTTTTGGTAATGCACTGTGACTCTCCTCGCTTCCATGCAATCGCATGCAGAGTAGCGACAACTTGCACATGCGCACTACTCACACACAAAATCGAAATGTTCAAATACCAACGTTTTTTATGGGTTTTTCCAGTAGTGCAAATGACAGTAAAAAAAATTGATGATTTTTCAAAATGGTATTTGGGCTGTGTAAATGGACCTAATGTTTTCTAGACAAGACAATACTTTCGTCTTTGATGGCTTCATTTTGTCCCATCTGTTGCTTCGGCTTTTCAATTAAGCTGCGTGAAAATTGACTAGCAGTCTTCCTGAGCCCAATCAGGCAGGAGGAATAACTACATCTTCCCCGAGTGATGAACTAACGATGAACTCCGGCTCCCTCTGACTTTTTTTTTCCAGGAGAAAACATACTACCTTGAGCAATAAACACGATAAATAAGGCTGCTTCAAAATGAGGCAGCTCTTGAATACCAGTTGGTCTATCCTATTTTGGGAATCGTATTTTGAGAGAAAATTGCTATGATTTATTCTGGAGTAGATTGGTTGTTTGAACCAGTGAAATAAAAACAACAACTCCCACAAAAAAAAATTTGCACATAGTGACCTGTGTTAGTGTGTTTAATAGGCACATGTTGTCGGGTCTATACTTACCCGGATTTCCATATCTTTCTTTGCTCATTACTCAGCCACTATACATTTTCTACCCAAATAGTTTGGCACATGTCATTTATTAGTAATCTTGAACATTCAGTGTAAGTTTCGTTGGATTCTGGGAGAATTCATTTTCTATATTTACCAGAACTCAAGTACTGCATATCTTTAAATTGAGGTTAGCCAGCGGAATGGTGTGGCATCAAAAGACGTGTCCAGAATGCAAAATGCACAATGGTTTAAAATCATACCTTTATTTCATACAGGTAATACTATATACATATTAATTAGGACATAGGGCTGAACTCAGCTTATAAATATCTCTCCTTCCTTAAAGGTAAAGACCAGTTTTGGAAACGCCCCTCTCTCAAAAAATGAAATGGAAGCTCTCGTTACCAATCATGTGAAAGAATATGTTTTGACTATTAATTGCGTGATGATACAAATTTTGCCGGGAAACCGCCTACTAATTGATATATTTGGTAAATTATTATATCTATTGGGACCAAATAGATATCGCGCACATGGTCGCATAGTCCCATATACAGCTTTCTGTGTACAGTGCCTGTAACTTTACCAAGACTGGGCCAAATTTCTTATCATTTTGATGATTCCAGAACCTTGCAGTACACACCAATACTTATATGCTAGATGATCAACCTTTTCTGATCAATTCCACAACGTTTCTTTCACAATGCAATCGCATGACCAGAACTGGTCTTTATCTTTAATTGGTTGTTCGCTTTGTGCTAGCTATCAAAAGTGCAATCAAAATCCCACTGACAACTCTTCAAGAAGGGGAGCAACGAGCACTTTCACGAAGATACTAGGTACAAGAAAAGCCATCGACCCCTAGTAAACCCAAACACCACTGCATCACATCACGTATATTATACAAATTATGCTCGGCCGTTATAAAATGCATGCAAAGCACTGCTCTGGGAGGGGAACCTGGACTCAGAGCATCAGCCTCTTCTCCCTCTTCTCCCTCATTCATGCCTTTCTCATCATCTACTTATGATGCGGAGATGGCATCACTTGGCGTTTCCATGGAAAAAAAAACCTGGTTTGATCGCCCCCATCTCTGCTTTAAATGCATTATGGAGTCATCTACCTACCGGTATGCCTTTTCAGGAACTTTAGGCCAAATAAAATGTATTCTTACATGTAGTTTCTGCATCCTCTCTCTTCTCGGCGCCCCTCAATTTTTTGGTATTTTGGTATTTTTGTTTTTAAATAAAATAGATAACAATCTGAGTACATATATAGCCAATGGAGTTTACAAGAATCATTGCGGTTTCACCTTGTATTAAAGATAAAGACCAGTTCTGGTCATGCGATTGCATTGTTAAAGAAACGTTGTGAAATCGATCAGAAAAGGTTGATCATCTAGCATATAAGTATTGGTGTGTACTGCAAGGTTCTGGAATCATCAAAATGATAAGAAATTTGGCCCAGTCTTGGTAAAGTTACAAGCACTGTACACAGGAAGATGTATATGGGACTACGCGACCATGTGCGCGATATCTATTTGGTCCCAATAGATATAATAATTTACCAAATAGAGGGTCGATATCAATTAGCAGGCGGTTTCCCCGGCAAAATTTGTATCATCACGTATTAGTCAAAACATATTCTTTCACATGATTTGTAATGAGAGCTTCCATTTCATTTTTTGAGAGAGGGGCGTTTCCAAAACTGGTCTTTCCCTTTAAAATTGACCCAAAACCATTTGTATGTACTTTATCTGTGTGATATACAAAGGGTTAACACTTAACAGGCATCCTTTTGTCACTTTTTTCATGTAGCTAATTTTCTCCTGGAAAGTTTCAACAGTCTTATAAATGTTGACAATGTTGACGATAAATGCTCATAGAATATAAACATTCTCATAATTTTTGTCACACCGCTACCCTAACCTTTGGCACAAACCTGTCAATTACGGCCCTGTAGAGGTCGTAGGTGCAACGAGATTATGAACTAAACACTAACTATTATCCAATTATGACCGCAAAATTGTGCTCCTGCAAGAAGAAGAATGTCACATAACTCTCATTCAAATGTATCATTCTGCTGTAACAGGATTCGTTTCTACCAGACTAACCATGTGTTCAGACTACTGAATTCATCGTATAGCTATACGATTCTAAGTAATCTGAATGGGGTATAAAGAAACGTTGTATAATGAAACGCCTGTTTGGGCATCGTTTTGAACGATAACTCGATAAAGAATCAGCATCCCAGTCAAGTCTGAACGTTGCATCGTACGGAAATCGTATAATTTGGCGTGGCTTAGCATGACTGCACGCGCACTCATGATTGGCCAGCTGTCATGTCAACTGGCCTCCTCAAAACCATTTTCTTTATACCATGTTGCTTACTAGTCTTTACGCTCCTTTGGCTATATGAAGATTCTGTATACAACGTTTCTTTAAAGGGACTTGGTAACATTGTTCAGATGAGAGAAAATGGTGCTAAGGTAGCGACTTCAATGCTAGATGTACAATTAAAGATAATCTGAAAGTTTGAGTGAAAACAGACCATTATTAACGATCAAAATTGGGAAAAACTGATCTGATCAATTCATTAATTCTCCCAACTCTATTATTACAATTTAATTACATTTTAGGTGATATTAAATCGTCACAAAGCAATGAATTGGCTCTATATACCATTCCAGACATTTCTGTGTTGAAAGATTTTTAAAAGCCTGTCTTATGTCTTATTTTCATGGAAAAACGGTTGGGAGAATTTACTGTTAGAGGGTGTTGCACAGTGACGCCTTCACAGAAAACCATAAATATCTTTTGGGTTTTAGAATTTTTTCAGGATCTTTTGCATGTTAGAGGGTAAGCACAGTAGAAGGAATATAATAAGTAACATTTCATACAAAAATTACGCGGTTTTTTCATCAACCTTCAACAATGTTACCGAGTCACAATAAATTTCTTTCAATCTGAACATGCTATAAATGCTTTGCTGCTGAATGTGAGTTAGTAATGGAAAAGACAGAGCTATTTTTCCAATCATTATCTTGTAGACGTCTCCCTGTCACTTGCCAATTTTTCACAGACAAATTTTGTCCAGAAATGACACCCATGGGTCTATCTCACTTCCTGTTATCAAAAAAACATTTTTCTGTCTGTTCTCTGTTTTCTGTTTTCTCAAGAAATTTGATGCAAAACTCGTGATAGGAAGTTTGTGTTCAATCATTGTATCTCTAGCAAAGGGGCATTTATAAACACATGTAAAAGTATTTTATAAAGAAACACTGTTTATGTATGAAGAAACTTGCTATGAAGAGGTCAACCAACACGTTTATTGTGAACTGAGATGACAAGACAATTGACCAATCATATGAGTGCTCGCGATAATCCTTGTCAGTCAGGTCTTTATGGTTTTTATACAATACAACATTCACACTAGTACTGGACAATTTAAATCTTTATGGAGTTTTCGTTCGAAACAGTGCAGAAATCTCTGTTTTGCTATACGTTTTGTTACATGCCGCTTCATTTAATGACGTTCAAATTACAACAAAAATCAGCTTTCATATAAGCATAACATGTAGATAGGTTTAAATAGGCTGGCTTAAAATCCTTTCATTCCCTTACCCAATGGAACAAAGTCCCAGCATTTCTAAGAAATGGTACTTCACTAGACTTCTTCAAATTTAATCTGGAAACATACCTCTACAACTCTTCTTAATTTGTCCGTAGACTACAGGACAGTGCTGAGTATCCTCTACAAAAAGGTGCCATGTAAAGCCACACATTATTATTATCATTGTTATTGTTATCATTATCAACAAACAGTTTTCATATGGCTATCTATACCATGAATTTTCCTAATCTGAACGCAGGAAATATCTTTCCATTTTTTCTTCAATTTCCCTTTTTTTATTTTGTTGCCTAGACGCAGTTAAATACCATGATCACATGATATTATCTCTATTGTGACATCACACTGCAGAACGATCCCACTTGACTCGGGGGTCAAGGAAAAACTTTGATGGGGAAAACATAAGGAATACCCGACTTTTCGATTGTGGGTAATTATTGATGTTGGCAGTGAGCAGCAAACATATATTCTTTTAATGGTAGTCTGGAGTTTATATAACAGGGACTGACATTAAACGGGAAGTCCACCCTGATAGTAAGCAGGTGTTAATAAAGGCAGAAAAAATGAGCGAAACACAATAAGGAAAGATTGAGAAATATCCTATAAAAAGTAGGAGAGTTATGAATTTTGAAGGTGTCATCAGTGAAACACAAATTGGCAACACCGTGACGGATCTTGCGAGCTCCTCCCCAATTTGCTCTGTACAGAAAATGTCATAAACTTTTATTTTCTTGCTTATTGGTGATGCAATAGATTTGTTTCATACGTGAGTTCTATATAAACATATCTGTAGTAATTATATTAAGGGTGCATGTATGATTGGATATTTTCTTTAAGGCAAAAATAGACATTTCTGATTTTTTTTTTAAAGTATTTGTGTTTGAATGATCGCACATTCAAAACTTCATAACTTTCTTATTTTTAATCGGATTTTGCTCAAACTTTCACTGACCCGTTCCTCTATCAGGGTAGACTTTCCCTTTAACAACTTCTTTATCATGCAACAGAATCTGATGGACTCTTGAAATTTCAGCTATTTGATTTCTGTAATACCCATATACACACTCTTGCAGTCAGATGTCTCATGTACCGAATGATTTATGGTAAACACATGTATGCAGAAAAATAATGAACCTGTCGTTTATGGGAATTTAAATCCCTAACCCGGATATATATTTTTCAACTCTCATTTGTTTTCATCTTTTATTTAAGCATGAAAAATAAAAAATAAACAACAGATAGAATTTCCCTTTGTTGGCTAACGTGAAGGAAATCTGACAACAAATTTGGGAGGCTTTATCAAAATATCACGTGGGTTAGTATAAAGCAAATAGGGAACAAGATGAAACATGGATTATCTGTGATAAATGAAACTTACCAGCCAAACCATCCATTTGTGTTCGTGGCAGGCTCCGAAACATCCAATAAAGCCGAGGAGGGTGACAAACCCCCCTATACCGATCATGGAATAGCCCAGTATTTTGAAGAGGGGATCCTCGAAGAGTTGCAAGAAGTCCGCCGTGCCTCTGTCCACGCTCACCCATATTCCAATACCTAGTACTGCTACTCCTGTGAGCTGAGAGGTTGGAAGAGAAAGGACGAAGATGAAAGGTATCTTGAAGAAAAGGATGCTTCAAACTTAGAGGTGTCGTAGTCGAGTGGTTAAGCACTTGAAATGCAAAGGTCGTGGGTTTGATCCCTGACACAGCACTAATGTCCTTTGGCAAGGTATTAATCTTCATTTGCCACTCCATACCCAGGAGAGAAATGGGGGTCCTGGTAGGATGACGAAAGCCTTTGTGTTATATAATTGCTATATGCCCTCACGGTGACCTTATGGTAGGAATACTCCCCAGCGAGTGGAGATGGTGCACATTATGCGTGAATGAATCCGATGACCAGGGTAATAATATCTGTAAAGCGCTTAGAGACGGTATTTCATATTAAGTGCTATACATGTATAAATCCAGATTATTATAAACTGAAAATGTATCGTAATAACGGTGACGCTATCTATATTTATCACTTATCAAGTTATCATCCCATAGGATGCTCAAGGTGCCTCCAAAGGATTACATTGTATTATTACCCCGGCTTTATCCAAGCAGCCCAAAGATACTAAAGGCATTCAAATAATCATCCTTTATCAGACCTCCATTTTCTGCACCTGGGTTGAGAGTGGCAATGTAGATAAATGTCTTGCCAAAGGATTTTACATCTGCAAGTGGGAGTCTTGAACCATAAACCATTCGATCCACAGTCCACTGGCATATCCAATATACCGAGAAAAGGGGGAACTATAAACACTTGACTGCCCTCCTTCCTCTTAATATGTTTCTCCCTTTCATGTATCACGTCAATCAGCTTATGAAATTTTAAAACTTACAAAACATTATGTTTTCTTTCAACATTGGCAAAATTAATTATAATCTGTAACTGCAATATTCCACACTGACAGGGCTATTTGCCTTATATCTCATTACATACATTTATTCTATCAATAGACACAAATACTGCCATTTTGTACAAAAAGCCAATTGCATATTGCAATTTTTGTTTGAATATTGCATTATCAAAAGCAATAATTTGACTTACCCAGAAGACGAAATTGACTACAAATAGTACAATTTTTGCAAAGGTTCCGCACGGTGTTGTCGACATGATGTCAGTTCTCCTTTACTGCTCAGCTAATTAAAATGGCATAGACCAGGCCTAAACTCTCATCTGATTGGTCAACAATTATGTTACAGCCTCTTTGATTGGTCAATTTGAATATTCAAATGTGATTAGGGATGTGTATCCAATACCCTACACAGAATTCCTAAATCCATTCACAGGAATATAATCCAAGAGGTAAACCTTTATAACAAGGTCACTCTATAAGCAACTCCCTGATTGGTCAGAAGTTACAGCCTCTCATGAAAGCCTTGTTCCGATTGGTTGTCCCATGAACATGCATTCAGCCTCTGTTTGGTAGCCTCTTTCTTATTGGTTACACAAGAACTTCTCTATAATTGGCTAGATATATCAGCCTTTTGATGATTCAGCCTCTGAAAATCTTAGGAACGAGTTGATGTCATCTACTTCTTTTCATTCTTGTGGCCTTTTGTAAATATTCTGCTCGAAATTGAAGAATTGTTCCAGCTGTCACTCGAGCATGCTTTTCTCATCAGACTTGTGACTAATTTCCTCTATATCCTTCAGCATTTGATGTTACACTGCCAGCTTTCTGGAAAGAATAAAAGAACAGAAAATAAAAGAATAATGTGCAAAGCATAAAAACCAAGCTATTGCTGATATAAAAAGTTAAAAAAATTATGAATATATTAATCAATATAACAGTACAATGAAAATGTAATTCATTATCATTATTAAATCACTCTTAGTACTTATCCTATAACTCTTGTTTAAATTCTACAAACACATATAAATGTATTTGAACCTGTATGTATTTGCTGCTTTTTTCATTTTTATGATTAATGAAGATAAAAAATTGAATTTAAAATTAAATCTTATGTAAAATAAGCTAGTAAATGCCATATACAGTATGGGAAAATACTACCTCAATATATCACAGTTATGTGTATTTTCTTGGAGATTTCAATTCACACTAGAATCCAGAACCACATACCCAGTAGCTTCAAGAAATCACTTATCTAGAAAATGGCAATGGTGAAAACAAGTTGCTAATGTAGGGATTCACTCTGTATATATACCCTACTGGGTTAGTAGACATATACATGTGTTCTATTTAGTCATGCAAACTAAAAATAAACCAAGCAGTCATGCGACAATTTTCCAAATATAGATATCAATGTTGATGAACTATAAGTATGTACAGTGCACACAAACAAGCCGCTCTTCGACCTATGTTGGCATTTTGTAAAATTACCTCCAGTATCGAAAACAATATTTACACAGAGAACATGATATCATCTGTTGAGAGCTACATTAAAAGATATGGGAACGCACCCTTCTGGCACTTAGCGGACAATTTACAATTCTTTTGGCACATCGTGTCAAGAAATGGCTGCAATGGTATTTCGTGAATGTTTACGTCATCACATTTTTCCCTAAAAGCGGCACCTTTACCTCTGATTCTCTACATTTCCGGAGAAAGAAACAAAACTGGGACATCTCGAAAGACCTTATCTCACTTTCGCTTCCTGCGTATGACACATGAGTTCATGCGTGTTCATACCTAGCAAAGATCATTTGGAAACGTCATTTGAGACGATCTCTAGATGACCTAAATTTTCTGATTCACTGTGTCATGTATAGATCTACTCATAAGCAAAGGGTACATTTTCTTAATGTGAGTAAGAACCTTAAAAATCGTTCTCAATAATGATTTTTTTTGGGGGGGTTGTTATCGTAGATTTAGATTAGATAGTCAAGCTTTTGATTACATCATTTTCAATCAAATTTGAAGGAAATTGCATGTTTCATGAAATTTTCTTAGATATATTTGGATTTGAAGTGATTGTTTGAAGAGATATCTTTGAGGGGATTTATATTTTTGTATCACTCTTTTGATTCTGAATGTATGTTTTGTTTCCCAAACTCGAAGAGAGATTTTTATAGTGCTCACATCCACCATGCAAGGTGCTCAAGGTGCTCCAATAATAACCTCTGCTCTAGCTAGGTTACCGATTTCGGTGCTAACAGCATTCAAGGACTTCCTTCTTCAGGTACCCATTGAGCACCTGGGTGGGGAGTGGAAAATTCAGACTAATGCCTTGCCAATCAGCATACATGTATGCTCACTGTTCACTATTACCTACTCCAAACGCATTATTGCAGCTAAATTTCAGGAAAATCACTATCATCTAACAGTTAACTGTTAAACAAAAAGGAACAGGAATCTGCCATAGTCGATATACAAACAACGCAATCATTCGTTACTCTCCTCCTTTAGTACATGGACTTGGCGTGACGTAGCCGTCAGCCTCCATCCCCAGCAAGATTATCATGGACCCACAACAATCAAGCTATCACTTTCACAATGAAAATGGGAGCTGAAAGCCTCGTTCCAAACGATAGTGTCATTCAGACTACACAAAGTCATTGTATAGATATAAAACACTTATGTAGTTTGAACGTCGTATACAGAAACATACACGAAACGCCTGTTTCAGCATCGTTTCGAACTTGATGAAGAATCAGCATCCTGATCCAGTCTGAACATCATATTGTACGAAAATCGTACAACTGGGCGGGGCTTAGCATGACCGCGCATTCATGATTGGCTGGATATTATGTCAATAGACCTCTTCAAAAAAATTATTTATCTATACAACGTTTCTTTATCCGATGTTGTTATCTAGTGTGAACACTCCTTTAACTAAACAATGATTCCATATGCAACAGGGATACCAGGGCTCCGTTGCGTAAATCTTACCATTGATGGCAATGTTATTGCCATTAATGGCAACTTCCATGGCAACATCACTCAACAGCCAATCAAATTAAGGTTTTCATGGAAGTTATCATTAATGGCAAAGTTACCATCAATGGTAATTGTTATGCAATGGGGCGCAGTTGTTATCACCCAGCAAGCCCGACAAGAACCTCCTACATGTCAGTGGCTCAAAGGTGCTGTACAAGATGAAGCCTGAAAAAGCCTGAAAAAGCCTGAAATAGGGAGGTTGTTATCTAGTGTAAACACTCCTTTCACTATTAAACAATGATTCTTTAAACAACAGGGATACTAGTTGTTTTCACCCAGCAAGCCTGAAAAGAATCTCCTAGTCCTACATGTACATGTCGGAGGCCTATATGTGCTGTACAATAGGAAGCCTGACATAGGGAATTGTCAGGAACTGACACCAGGCCATGGCCTAAAAAATGGCATCCTTGATACAACGATCTTTAAGCAAGATCCGTATGAATTTTCCATAGTCTGAAAGGGCTAGAGGAAATTTTCGCAGGATGGTGCAGCATTGGACACCAATGCTAGGCATCTCAAGAATGCGGAGCCGTCAGGACACCGCAGTGAGGCACTGCGTTTGCCCCTTGTTAGCTACAAGTCAGTTACATCTCGTTATTAAAGACTCTGTGAACTTGACTTGGTTGAGTAATTGACTGTTGGGTTCAGAGTTAAAGAGAAGGTTGGTTGCGTTCTGGTAAAGATGAATAAAATAAATGTGATTATCCTCAACCTTTTTTTTTATTAAAGTCAGTGTCTCTCATTTTTCTGCTGCTATTAAAACCAACTTAATATCAGGGTGGACTTCCCCTTTAAAGTCAGTTTGCAAGAATATCATTGTAGAAATGTCCTCTGATAAGGATTGCTCCTGAAACACCTTCATTTTCAAAGTATGAGAAATAGCTGATTGCCCTTCATCGTCCTGTGCTTATTATCAACCTTTTTATGAAGTAAGTTTGCAAGAATATCATTGCAGAAATGTCCCCTGAAAAAGATTGCTCCTAAAATGCCTTCATGTTCAAAGTACCGGTATGAGAAATAGCTGATTGCCCTTCATCGTCCTGTGATTATTATCAACCTTTTTATGAAATATGTTTGCAAGAATATCATTGCAGAAATGTCCCCTGAAAAAGATTGCTCCTAAAATGCCTTCATGTTCAAAGTATGAGAAATAGCTGATTGCCCTTCATCGTCCTGTGATTATTATCAACCTTTTTATGAAGTAAGTTTGCAAGAATATCATTGTAGAAATGTCCCCTGAAAAAGATTGCTCCTAAAATGCCTTCATGTTCAAAGTATGAGAAATAGCTGATTGCCCTTCATCGTCCTGTGATTTTTATGAACCTTTTTATGAAATAAATTTGCAAGAATATCATTGCAGAAATGTCCCCTGAAAAAGATTGCTACTTCATATTCAGAAGATGGTGAGAAATATGACGATCAATTTGGATTATATGTAAACTAGTTCTCAGAGAAAATACCTAGGAATTAAAGAGATGAAAAATCTCACTTTTAAATAGAAAATCAAGACATTCTTTTTTTAAACAAAAGATCAAAGTAAGGAAATAACTATATTAACAAGAAAATGTAAAGAAGATTTTTATAAATGAATTGTATGGTTTTATGAGAATTTTTGTAATAACCTGTTATTCGTCGAATTAAACTTGTAAAATGAAGCTAAAAACATGACAAGGCACTCTGAATGAAGAACAGGCAGCAGTAGACAAAAGTGCATCCTCTCTCTTTTCACCCGACATACTTTCTTTCATCCAACTGCTATCATCATCCAGCTACAGTGGAACTCAAGGGAGGAGAAGATATATATATAATTCATGGCTGCCATTTAGAGGATGACAAACCAATTTATGATTGATTAACCATCTTCTGGATGGTGGTATCTGTTAGGAAAAGAGACACTGATCTACATTTGCCACACTCAACCCAGGTGATGTAAATGGGTACCTGGCAGGAATTAATTCCTTGAAATGCTAGAGCGCCACAGTGGCTGCCTTGCTAAAGCCAGGATAATAATCGGGGCAGCGCCAGGAGCGTCACAACGTGACGGACATGTGCGCTATATAAGAAGCCACCATTATTATTATTATTATTATTATTATCCATATTGTATTATCTGAACAAAACATGTTTTCTGCCAATCAGTCATTGATTGAAGTGAAATTTTAAATAGTAAATACACTCCAGTATCGACTAAATATGTATTTTAAGGTGCATTTAATACAGTACCAGTCTACATTTAACAAGGTTTAGATAGAATAGACTTTTCAAGTAGATGCAAGGAGAATCCCAATGACAAGAACATCAGAAAAATCAGAAAATTTGTAATCAAATTTGAGAAACATTTAGCAATATCATGATTTCTTGTAGACAACTTGGTTCTTTGATTATGAGACTAGCTTGCAAATAAACATTGTGAAAAGTTGTATTGTTAATACAGTCAAACCTGTCTATACTCTATAGCGACCGCCCAAGGGAAACACAAAAAGTGGTCTTTGTAGACAGGTTCCTTTAGTACATGTTTCATTGAGAAACCATTTTCAAGGGAAACAAAAAATGTGGTCTTTGTAGACAGGTGGTCTTTGTGGACAGGTGGTCACTAAAGCAGGTTTGACTGTATATACATCATTACATGTAAGTGTTATACCCTTAATTTGCATTTTGTTAAAAGGAATCTATTTGACCTAGGATTTGAATTCATTGACTTATCAATCATTATACCTGTACATCAACTGACATGACTATATTTTGAAAAATCATTGATTTTGGGGACTGCCATTTACACTACTGGAAAAACCCATAAAAAAACTTTGGTGTTTGCTCATTTCAATTTTTGGGGTGAGTAGTGCGCATGCATTCGCACAGAAGCCAGGAGAGTCACATGTTAAAAACACGGAATCGTACCGAAGTTTAGAGAGCAGGCAAATTTCATTGCAAAAATTGGTGAAATTGTGGCAGGCGTTTCAAAAGAACAAAATTCATAAGTGAGTTTACAATTTCGTTTTTTTTGTCGTATTTGCCGGTTTGCAACTACTGACGAAACACCGGAACGTGAGAAAAACAATGATTTCTGCTTGCAGTGTAACTGCAGCTAATATAAGGAATCTTTGCTTTGGACATACAGCACAGGCCTACTTTCTAAAGCAAGCGTTGAGCAAAGTAGCCTGTGATATGTCCGCTGAGAGCAAAACAAAAAGGCATTCCCTGTGTGAAAAATGATATTCTGCAGGCACAGACACTTATACGACACTTGAACACAATTCCATAAAGTCTTGAGCTGAGCCTAGCTCTGTAAGTCTCTGGCTGTGTCAGAAGCAGCTTAAGTACAGAGCCTATAGGATGAGAACGGAACAGACTACAGTCTTCATAGTCTCTTGGTACAGACACTGTTACTCACATTGGGTGCGTTTTTATTGGGTAATTTTTTGTCTGGAATCAGCGTTTTCAAACGTCTTTCAGGCAAATTTATAAGGTGATAAACGCAAAGCCTTTTTCAAACGTCTTTTGATATGGGCATATTGTAACGTCGAAAAGAGTGCGTTTTGAATGTGACATACAGCCAGAATCACGTTTCTGAGACATGATAAACGCAAACCACACATAAAAATCGGACCTTCCCAGGCTAATCTGCTTCCCGGGTCAAACGGTGCAAAGCAGCTGCGCAGAGACAAGGCCTTTATTTCGAATCGTGAAGAGTCGATAAACGCGACATCCCGCAAAACAAGTTCGTATAGTGGGGTTCGATATGTACATATAGAAACGCTAATTCTAAGTGGCAAGACACGATAAACGCACCCAATGACTGACAAGGGTTTGTGCAGGCCTACAAACTAGTCAAATGATATCCACTAACGTCTTTGTGCCTCTGAGCAAAATCTACCAGACACTGTTAATGATCACGACAACATGCCAGGGGCATAACTGGATATTTGATTTCAAATTATTTACCCTTTGTTTACATCAAGGCCTATCACACCCTCCCGTTTTGTTATGTCTGCACTGCTCTGTAGTCATTGAGATTATCTCCGCAATGATGAAGACTGATGGTTAGTGACAGAAAAGCCCCTGAAGGCCTAAATATGATTTGAACAAGGGTGAAGTTTTCATGTGCGATGTATGGCATGAGTCAAACGAAGGGCACATTGCTCAAGTCCTTGAGAGGCATACACCTCTCTTTTGGTTCCTGATGGAACGTTGAGAAGTGCCACCAAAAAGAAGTAAAGGAGAGGAGTATTCAAGGATGACAATACACGTTCTTGCTTAGGTAGTTTATAGTTTATCAATTGCCCAACTAAAATTTCAAGATTTTAAAATCTTAATATTTTAGAATGAAATTTGAAAAATTTCATTTTAAAGCAAGAAATAAGTTGTATGTTTCAATTGAAAAAAATTATACGACAGTGGTGACAGATTTAGCTCAGGAAAGAAATCAGCTCTATAAACCAACCCGTAAAAAATGGCTCTTGTAAAAATCAATAAATAATATGAAAGTTGGTGTACAGAAATCTCACTTTTAAACAGCAAGTAGGAAAAGAGCCCTGGTGGACAAAGAACAAGTATTTTTACAATGGTCTACCAGAGTACTGCAGGACAATTTCACCAGTGTGTTGAACCACTGCTGAGAGTAAGAAGGGAGCTAAACGGTCTAAAAATTATACAAGTTAGTGCCCTTTTAGCTGTAAGCATTTGATATGAAGTTATGAACCTCCCTTTTTAATTTCCATGGTTTGATAAGACAGTAGATGCGTGTATCCCAAACATGTTTGGAATTTTTGGTCTGATTCTTGAATACTTGGAGATGTAGTCCAACTTTCAAGGAAAATGATGATACTCTAGTTATCTTCACTTTGACATTGAAGCAAAGATGCATAAAATGTATTCATATTGACTAAAATTATCCTCTATTTTTGCTATAAATGCATACCATACTTTGGAAGTATGTACTATGGAAGGACGAAGATGGAATTCAATCTGACAAAGATTTCATAATTGTAATTATTTACCTTATTCTTGAAAACTTGGAGATGTAGTCCAAGTTTCAAGGAAAGGATGATACTCTATTATTAGTTACATGTATATCTTCACTTTGACATATATGACGTTGAAGCAAAGATGCATGAAATATATCCACATTGACTAAAATTATCCTCTATTGTTTTGCTATGAAATGCATACCATAATTTGAAAGTATGTACTATGGGGATGACGAAGATGGCATTTGCTCTGACAAAGCTTTCATAATTGTCATTTTTTGCCTTATTCTTGAAGTAAAATGATGACAGTCTCTTATCAACTACATGTACATGTATACCTTCACTTTGACATACATGTCTTGTGATGACGTTGAAGCAAAGTAGCATAAAAGGCAGTATCCATATTTACAAAAAGTATCCTTGATTTCATGTTTTCTATTAATTCATGGACACGTACCATCACCAGGATGCTTGCTCTATTGTATGACGAAGATGGCATTTACTCAAAGCTTTCAGCGTACAGTAACGTGCATGGGAGCATCCGCAAGTACAAATATGGGAGAACCTTGTATACACTTAGCGTGGCGGAAAAGAGCTAAAATGGCTATTTGTTCATCTGTCTGGTCGTGCGGCGGTCCATTTTTAGCCCTGCGCATACACTTGATTATTGACACGGTGTCGGGTGTTATGGGATGCATGGATAAATTGACCTAGATGGTGTAAAGTGCTTGGGTAAAACTAGATGCTGAAATTATACTGAATAGTGTCAAGTGTTACAGTTGTATTTCTCTGTAAGTAGCTGTTTGTTATAGAAGTTTTATATGGCATTTAGGTAGAAGTTGGCCAAGAAAAAGTAGGATAGAAAATGTTATCCTACAAAGCAATGCCCCCCCCCCAATTTTACATTCTATCTTTCACTCAATCTGTTCTTTATCTTAATTTCTATATCTTATGTCAGCCTTTCTTTCCTTCTCTACATGTTTTCACCCCTCCCTTCCTCCCTCCTTCCATCCCCTCCCCTCCTGCTATTTCCCTTTTTTATTTATTTTTCCTCTCTCCACAGCTGTTCATCATCCTCACTCTTTTCTTTTCCCCTTACAGCATTCCACATCCATTTCCCTCCCATTCCCTTACTCCTCTCTCCATATCTCTTTGCCCCACTACTTACCCCTCCCTTCACCCCCACCCCTCTCCTAACCCCTCCCCTACCCACTCCTAACCCCTCTCCTCACCATTATCTTCATCCCTTCCCTTCACACCTTCCCTCACCCATCCCTCACCCATCCCTCCCCTCACCCCTCCCCTCACGCCTCTCCTCATCCATCTTCACTCCTTCCTCCACCCCTTCAATCTACCCTCACCTCACCCCTCCCTTCATCCCCCATCACCCCTTACCTTAACCCTCTCCTCATCCCTCCCTTCACGCCTCTCCTCATCCCTCCCTTCACGCCTCTCCTCATCCCTCCCCTCACGCCTCTCCTCATCCCTCTCTTCATCTCTCCTCCACCCCACCTTAACCCCTCCCTAACCCTTACCTCACCCCTCCCTCACCCCTCTCCTCATCCCTCCTCACACCTCTCCTCATCCCTCTCATCTCTCACTCCACCCTTAACCCCTCCCCTAACCCTTACCTCACCCCTCCCTCACCCCTCTCCTCATCCCTCCCCTCACGCCTCTCCTCATCCCTCTCTTCATCTCTCACTCCACCCCACCCTTAACCCCTCCCCTAACCCTTACCTCACCCCTCCCTCACCCCTCTCCTCATCCCTCCCCACACGTCTCTCCTCACCCCTCTCTTCACTTCTTCCTCCACCCCTCATACCTCCCAAACCACTCACCTCAACCCCTCCTTTCCTTATCCCACTACAGTATATTCATATC
This sequence comes from Mesocentrotus franciscanus, assembly GCA_037976565.1. Classification (NCBI taxonomy): domain Eukaryota; kingdom Metazoa; phylum Echinodermata; class Echinoidea; order Camarodonta; family Strongylocentrotidae; genus Mesocentrotus; species Mesocentrotus franciscanus. Next base: position 16,554,337 of record CP137684.1, on the reverse strand, counting down.
TGGTCAAGATCTAAACACCTTTGACAGGTTGTGTATACAATAATGTGCTGAACACCTGGCTGTGTTTTGTCTCTATCTATTCCAGGAACAACCGACTCCTGTTCCTATCAAAATATCTCCATCTTTGTTTATATGTATCTATCTCCCCCTTACCCTCTCTCTCTCTTTCTCTATCTCTTTCTCTATCTGTCTCTCTCTCTATCTGTCTCTCTCTCTCTATCTGTCTCTCTCTCTATCTGTCTCTCTCCCTCTCTCGCTGTTTATCTATCTCTCTCTGTGTCTATCTTCCCCCTCTCCCTCTCCCTCTCACTTCCTCCCATCACCATCATCTGTCTGTCCCATCTCCTCTCTCTCTCCCTCTCTCCCACTCCCTCTTCCTCTCCTTCTCCCTCCCATCCTTTGTCTGTCTCCCTCTCCCTCTTACTCCCTCCCTCTCCCTCTCCCTCTCCCTCTCACTCCCATTATCTGCCCGTCTCCCTCTCTCTCTCTCTCTCCCTCTCTCTCCCCTCATCTGTCTGTCTCTCTGTCTCTCCCACTCATCAATGAATCAATAAATCATGCCCTCCTGGCGTGCTAGACACAGAGCAATCAAGAGTGTAAATGGTCTTGAGATAATCTTCATCCCACTCACCAGTGTCTCCAGTCAGGCACACGTTATAAGATAGCGCCTTGCATCAGACAATCAAAGCTAGCTCAATAGGTTTATTGCCGTTTGGTCTACAAATAACAATCATTAAACAATTATTAGACCTTATGGATAGTAGACGAAATGGGCATTAGACAAACTGGGGATTAGACCAACTGGTTATTAGACTAAATGAACAATAGACAAAATGGGTAGTAGACAAATTGGAGATTAGACCAAATGGCCATTAGCCTAAATGGTCATTAGACCAAATGATAAGAAGACAAAACTGTCACTAGACCATGTAGATATAGTAGTAGACAGGCTGGATGTAGACCATACGGGAATAGACTAATTGGGTAGTAGACGAACTGGTTATAGACCATAAAACAATTCACCACTCAATACAGTATCGTCTGCAAATAGCCAGCAAAGGCGCTAACTCTATGTACCGGTAAACAAGTTAAAAGTGTGAGTTTAAGTTGAAAAAAAAAACAACAACAGCAAGATAAGTCTCATCTATTAAAGAGAAGAGTCCACCTGAAAAGCGCTCCAGTGCACTCAAATTTCTACAAATCGCCCCCTCCCCACTCTCTTACGAATTTTCTTACGAATCAATACTGACTATAACACAAAAGCAACTACTATTAAAGGCATCCTTTAACAATGTTAAATCTGAGATGCATGGCCCTACGTGTTATCAGTGTCTGTGATATGGTGTAGTAATTAAGCCCTGAAAAAATTTGCGCTTCAAAATGATCGTGAAGTGCCTCAAAAAAGTAAAAATCTTGGAGTGACCGGTTTTACCATACTCATTTTCCCCAATGACTGTAGTGTTATAAAAACCGTTGGGAAAACGCAAAATTTGATTTCGATTTCCAATCATAAATATCTTGATAATCAGACAGGCGATTGGCTTGTGAAAGTCATGGGATTCATGTACATGTATTACCTAAAGGTTTATAATTATGATTGCAGCATGAGCTAAATCAAGGATTTATTTTAAGAATCTGAGCAAAGTTACCGAATCCCTTAAGAATCAACTGAAGGCAATTTCAATAGTCTTGTGCTTCACCTATTGAAATGTGCCAACATCATAATTAATGACGTAACGTATTACGTACCGGTAGTCCAAACACGATTTATATGGAATATACGATAGGGTTTTGAAATATGAAATAGCCCTTGAGATGATTTTTCGAAAATAGTTGCGATCATGTTCTATGAATTAAGTCAACATTTTTCTGTATCCTCAATGAATAATGCAATCACTTGCCTTTTTACCTGTGCCATCGGACAACATTCCTATATTTCAAAATTACAACAGGGCAATTAGACAAACAAGCAGTTTAGAAACATGTATTGAGACTAAAGCGAGCATTACAATACTCAGAAGACATCACCACGCTGCTCAGAATATGCAACCCGACGTCAATTGTTTTATGGAATCTGGCGTAATTGGCCGCCTGGGGACCTCACTGTACTTGGGTTGTGACCTAAATAACACAGACCTACTGTTTATAATTCGAGAGAACCATTTTTTGAAGTGTCACATCAAAGGCAGTGTGATCGCTCAGTGAGCAGTGATTAAGCTCACAGCGGGTGGGCACTGGTATTCTATGGAGATTGCTTACTTGCTCGGTGGACAGAGAGTGAGCTTCCATGCTTCTGGTTTGTATGCTACTGTTATAAATATGCTGGTCGATTCATGTCTGCACAAGAATGATTCCGATTACCATGATGTATTGTATTGTATTTTCAAGAGCGATTATTAAAACAAAGGTGATTAGAACGCTGTAACATACTGGGACTTGCCTTTGAAGAGATGTTCACAAAAATACTATAGCCTACATTTTCCACAGAATTAATACTAATAAATAAATATCCATGATGAAAACATACTCACTTTCATTGAAAATCACAAGACAAGTTCTTATTACAAAGCAACCTTTAGAATCTTATTTCACTTGTTGAAAGGTTAAACTGATTTGAAAGGTTTCTCTTTTTTTATACAGAGATAGTCTAAAACTATACAGCTACACCATTATGACTTGATATGGATCCAAGAAAATCGGCGCTGAAGGCTTCGAGCCACATTGATATCTTAATACCTTTTCTACATGGATGGATTTTATACTATCAGTTATTGTTATGGCTATTGGTTATCACTGATTACTTTCCACTTTTCTTTTTTCTGTATGTTGATTGTTGAGGCTCCAACTTTAATTGTGTTCTTTGTTTTTTATTTACCATCATCTATCTTTACATGGACTACCTTAGTCAGAGGCCTCTATGCTTATTTAGGTGTGCCTCGCAAACCGTTTCTATTGTAAAACACAATTTCTTTTACCCCCAATATTTATTATACCAATATTTTGTATGCATTACTTTATAGTTTTATACAATTTCATACTTTCTTTACCACCAGACTCATATACATGTATATATATGTTATACTTGTAATGTTTTTTTAATCATGGTTTGTGAAATAAAGATAAAATGAAATGAAACGAAATGCGTAACTCGCCCCTAAGTCTGAATACTAGTCTTGATAAATTGAGAGGGAGGAATACTCCTTCACCTTGAGCCAAAGCTAGAAGCTACTCTGTTTCTTTTCTCTATTATTATTATTAAAGATCAATGAGGCGGGGAGCCGGGTGTGGAAAAGGTACATGTAATTAACACGCGGGCGGGTCTGGTTTGGGTGCCACGTAGCGTACAGCAGACATATTTCACATTCCATTGTGAGCAGCCCAGCCTGATGAAGATGGAGCTCAAACAGGCTCTCACATCAGTGTAACCATAGCAACCGTCTCCTACCCCGGTACTACGTAATTGCTGGAAGGGGAACTTGACTGGTATGGGACAATGTCTTAAAGGGGTGGTTCTGACAACAAAGAAAATGGAGCTAGAGTGCGGCTCAAGTGGCGGGTAAATACTGCATGCAGGAGGGTTCGCGACTGAGATGTGAATTATCTATGGTCTCCATAGAAACCATGGGAGTACCCTGGTATGTAATTGTAAGAGGTTGAATTGCCGTTTGGTCTACAACCAGTTCATCTACTACCCAATCAGTCTTATCCAGTGCCATTGATTAGGAGAGTTTGGCCAACCCGGTTCGAGTTGGACACAATATGGCGACTACTGCTTTGTTGAGCAAGCACAAAACAAAATAATATACGCCATGTTGTGACCCAGTGAAACCAAGTTGGCCAAACTCTGTATATAGATGGCTCTGGTCTTAAATATGTCTACACCCAGGTGACCCAGCCCCTTTACTATCCACATGGTCTAATTATCATTTTGTCTACTTATTATCTGGTCTAATGACCATTTAGGCTAATAGTCATTTGGTCTAATTTCCCTATGGTCTAATCGCCAATTAGTCTACTACTCATTTGATTTATTGTTCATTCATTTAGTCAAATATCCAGTTAATCTATCATCGATTAAGGTCTAATAATAATTTGATGATTATATGGAAAATAATAATTTGATGATTATATGGACAGTAATAAACCTGTAAGAGAAGTCATTAGTGAAGGCTCTTGACTCTCGCACGAAAGGTCACAGGTTCAATCTTTGCTCGGTGCTTACATCCTTGGCCTAACCATTTTGCCCACATTCGTCGCTCTCGACCCGGGTGAATCAAACGTGTACTTGGCAATATTGGGGTAATGATAATAGGCCATTTTTCGTAATGTTACCAAATTTATGCATATGCCTTTGTGATTAAGAGCCTCAATTCGAATTATTTCATTCACCCGTTACGAATAATCGTATTTCAATAGTCAGAATGCGAATTGCATACATTCTGTGTTGTTAGGTAGGACAAGCCATAATGTTTGTCCTAACTAGCAACAATTACAGTATGCAATTTTAATTCAGACCATTGAGATACAGTTATTTGTAACAGCCGAATGAAATAATTCGTATCGAGGCACTTCACAAAGGCATATATGCATTTAGGTTACATTACGAAAATGGCCTACTGCAGGGCCCTAAGGAAGAGCAGTAGATAAGACCAAATTAATCCTATCCCATTGCCTAATGGAACTGGCTGGCCTGTGTATTAAGCCTATGGCAATGAATGAAATCAATATTAAACGGGTAAGCCACTTAAAGGCAATAGGTAACATTAAACGCATAGGGACATACTTTGTAATGTGTTAAATGCGCTGTATAAAAATGGATTATTATTATCATTGTTTCTGCAGTGATGAAAATGTCCAAAATTAATCTGGATTAAAAAAATGGTACTAGATGGAATATACGAGCAAATGTAAAATAGAAAGTAGAAAATATGAAGAAGGCAATTAGCTATAGAAAATGCTAACACAGATATGCATAGGTGGGACTACAAACCTACATGTGATTGTGTACATAGGTAGGCCTACACTTTCTTGACCTTAGTTTTAGGCAAAAATATCTTCATATCCAAAGGACTGATCTGGTAATAAAGTAACATGTTATTGAAGTTTGACCTTACCATTTGTAATTATGATTAATTATAGCAATCACAAAATCGATAATTTGATTTTCAAGCAAGGTCAATATTACCCGACGCCTTAGATAAGGGAACCAGGTTTCATCCTGTTAAGCGGCCTATGAGAATACAAGAATTAACAATCCAATGGTTGATAACCATTTCTCTACTCAAACTTAAGGAACCTTTACATGGGATACTAACCCAAAGGGAGTACAGAGATGAGAAAAGGCATACATTATGTTGCTTGGTCTTGTATTTTTGAACACAGGATTCCTATTTTCCCAAAGAAGACTCCCACATCATGTCGTAGACTACCCGTTTCCATGGAAACTGCATCTCTCCTCACACTTCACTGGATGGCATCCTCATCACCTGGGCGTGTCCTTGGTTTTATGAAGGGCTTCCACAGACAAGGAACAACAAGGAAGGAAAAGGACGAGGGGGTGGTGTCTTGTCATGTAAGTACTTTAGCTGGCCCCAAAATAATATGGACAACCAGAGTGGTGAAGCTACAGGGGGAGGGGGCATAAGCCGCCCCCACCCCAACCCCAATGTGTAGGCCCTCGTGTATGTCAGAACTGAAGTTACTGACAGTATTTTGGTCTCTCAAGGCCTTGCACACACATATATCCACAGGCTGGGTCATTCTCAAAGTGCAATGGGCCATGAAAATCTACAAACAATAGTTGGCATCCCTTAGAAATAAATAAACAAACTTCTCACCTGATGAGTTATAACGATAGGACGTTGACTTCTTGAGAAGGCAGAAGTGTCAATTTAGGCTTCTTTTACACTGCAAAAATTAACGTTTTAAAAACATTTTTTTGTTAATCTTCCATTTACACAACTGGAAAAAAATAGAAAAACCCATGAAAAACCGTCAGTGTTTGCTAATTCTGTATTTTTCTTTGTGAGAAATGGGTATGTGTGACTTGACACTGCTCTGCGTGTCGTAGTGCGGAAGTGAGGCGAGTCTTGTGAGCCTGCATTTCACTGAAAAAGCCGGTGGAGTTTTTGACCGGAGTTTAAAAGAACTGCACTCCAGAGATGGGTTTGTTAATCAAGTTTTTCGTCATGGTAATATGGGTAGTTGCCTAGCAACTTCCAACAAAACTTTGCAATGTCAGAAAAACCCTTTATGGCACCTTTTCAAACAAACAAAAAGGGTTATCCCCTTTACATTGCAAAAATAAACATTTTAAAAACCACCGTTTTTTAAAACTACAGTACACACTGTTGGTGTTTGCTAATTCTGATGTAATGCTTTTTTTTAGGGGGGGGTTGTGCATGCGCTACTTGTTGCTGCTCTGCATGTGATAGCACGGCAGCGAGGAGAATCACGTGAGCCCAAACTGGAAAATAATTCACCAGGATTTTGAGAGCAAGCATTTACACTGCAAAAACCAGCAGAGATTCGGCTGGCATTTCAAAAACACACAATCCACAGGTGGGTTTTTTTTTCAATTCTGGTTTTTCATTGTGTTTATGGGTAGTTACCTAGCTCAGTCGGTAGAGCAGTGGTCTCGTAATTCGGCGACCCGGGTTCGAAACCAAGTCGATGCGCTAGTGCCCTTTGGTAAGGCATTAATCCTCATTACCAGCCTATTACCAGGTCCCTCGGAGAGGACCTAAAGTCGTCGGTCCTCTGGTTGCTTACTAACAAGCATTTATGCTTTCTTAGCAGTCAGGTAAAATAACCACCACTAAAACTAAAACTTCTGACAAAACTCAGGAATGTGCTAGAAGAGTAAATGTGCCTTATAATTATTGTAGTTCATTGTCTAGAAATGTAAGAAACAGAATCTGTTTTCCAAACAGGGTAGTGTCTGGCCTATTTTTATAAGTAAAATTAGGGCAAACACTTTCCCATCTGGTAGATCTGCACAGGAAAAAGTTAGGAGACAAAATTCTTGGTATTCATCCATTAGACTTCTAAACCTAGACCTGTTCAAATAAGTTAAACTTTGATAAGGATAAAAATATATATATATATATGTTTCAATCAGTTCAAACAGTTCTAACCAGTGATAGTCAAGAATAAAGTTCCAAATCAAGTCTCAAATTAATGTTAAAAAATTTAAATTAGTCCTTGTTCACAAATTTAGGTCAGTTTGAATCAATATCACTTTGAATCTTACTCAGCTCAATCAATTAAGTTTCTATCTATCTAGGCAAGTCCAACATGAAGCTCATCTCTATATTCCAGCTCAATCTAGCCCAATCTAGCTTAATCTAGCTCAATCCAGCTCAATCTAGCCCAATCCAGCTCAACCCAATGGAACCCATTTAAGCTCAATTCACATGTAGTTAAATCTAGCTCAGCTCGGTCTCGATAGAGCTCAGTCAACCTCAATCCAGCTCAAGAGAGCTCAACTGTATTCAGAGCTTAATTGATTGCAACAGCACAATCTAACTCAGCTTAACCTAACTCATTGAGCCTCCACTAGCTCATTCTACAGTCTCCATCAATTCAGTTCAATCAAGCTCAATCCAGATAAATCTACCTCAATCTAGCTCAATCTGGCTCATTCCAGCTCAGCCCAACACAACACATTCAAGCTCAATCTACATACAGTAGCTCAATCTAGCTCCGATCGGTTCTCAATCAAGCTCAGTTGAGCTCAATGACTCAATCCACCTTAATCCAGCTCTAAAAGGTTATTATAAAACTCAATTTCATACAACATCTAACTCACCTCAATCTTACTCAGTGAGGCTCAACCAGCTCAATCCAGCTCAATCTAGCTAAATCCAACCTCATTCCAATCTAACTCGGCACAATTCAGCCCATTCCAGGACAATCTATGTCACCTTGGTCTTACTAAGTCTAGCTTAATCTAGCTTAAGAGAGCTCAATATAGCACTGCAACTTGATCTAACTATGATCAACCAACTCAACCACCTTCAACTAGCTCATTTTACCTCAATATACACTCTTGCTCAATCTATCTACTGTACATCCATCTCATTCCAGCTTAATCTAGCTCAATCTAGTTCAATCTAGTTCAATCTGGCTTAAATTTGCTCAAATTAACACATGTCAATCTGGCTCAAACTAGCTCAATCTGGCTCCATATAGCTCAATTTAACATCTAGCACTTCAGTCCAGTTCAATGATCAATCCAGCTCAACCTAGTTTAAACCAGTTCAGCTCAATTTTGCTTAATCCTGCTCTTCAATCTATGGTAGTAAAATTACCCCAAATGTCGTGAATTATGTAATTCCCATTGGCTTAACACAGGGATCACCAGGTTCTAGTAGGCAACAGGTTAACAGTAATTAAGCCATGAACTTCGCTTCTACATCAATAAAAGATATTGTATACAGACTGCCATAAAGTCACTTTAAATTAACTAGACTAAACAAGTTCATACACGCATGTAACTTCAATCCCAGTCCCAGATGATCAGTATTGTGTCTTGTTTCTGTTGATGAGAGACATATTCAACAATTCTGACCTTTCAATTACAATACCAGTGATGTGTGGCTTACCATTTCATCATGACAAAAATGAGGCCATGAGATAGATGAGTGGTAAAGATCTATTCATCAATTGGGACACGGTTTACTCCCCTGCTTTTTAAAGGGGAAGTCCACCCCGATATGAAGTTGGTTTTGATAGAAGCAGAAAAATGAGAGGAACAGGTCAGTGAAAGTTTGAGCAAAAACCGAAAGTAATCAAACACAAATTGGCAACTCTGTGACGTATCTTGTGAGCTCCCCTCCCATTTGTCTTGTACTAAAAAGCTTTAAAAATCAGCATTTTCCCATTAGAAAATTCCCCTTTAAAGGTACTATGTCCCATTTGCAGGTCAAAAAAAAGAAAAGGTTAAATTCCAACGGCATTTGAAAGAAAGACAAGACTTATTTAGAACTTCCCTCAAAACGAAAGGGTTTTTAAAAAAAAAATTTGTGGGAAAATAACGACCATTAGTTGTTGAATCGACATAAGTGAATGCAATCACCTAAGTAATAGTCTGATTTTCAGACCCTTGTACCGAATGGTCGTACGTTTTGTGCTGCGCAAAGATTCAATCAGTTTAATTTTGGCCATTACAAGAAGTGGGTTATTGATGTAGACAAATGCTCATGTACCTTTACAGCTCATTTTATGTATGTTATTACCAAAGAAAAAATGTCAGTCAGTCACTCAATAGTGTCTGACAGTGAAGTCTAGAAAGTAAACGGGTTTCCTTGCATAATTTGAATATTAGGACACTGCTAACGTTTAAATTTCACAGATAGGACATACATGACATATTCATAATTCCTGCAAAGTTCTACAGAATTTGATGTTGGCTGCAAAAGGGACATAGTATCTTTAAAGTTAGAAAATTCGATTTGAAGATGCCATTACAGTCTTCAAAGTGAGAAATACAAGTAGCACTCTCCTGGTGGAGGTGTTTGACTCTATAGTCCTCCTTAACATGTACACTTCCATTCTGCACGTCAGTCAACATCCCTGGCCTACAAACAAACAAAAACACAAACACGTGGGACCACAGCAAGAGATCGACACAAGAATGAACACGTGGGACTGATGATGGGACATGGTGGGTGAATGTAACTGCCACTGCTCATTAGCGCAGTAATGGATATGCATTAGCGCTCGACTGGTGATGTCATCTCGGTGCTAACGACCAGGAACATGACAAAGCGATAAGCTCCGAAATGGGTTTACCAGTCGCAAACGAGCAAAGAGAGATTTAGATTTCTCGCAACGCTTGCCTGCCTGACTGCATGGGCGTGACGAATACAGGGGCATGCCTAACTGACGTCCTTGGGTCCCTCTCGCCTCGCCCCTTTTCCTAATCACATTTCTTTATCATATCTCTAATTATGGCCGTTTATCAAGTCTTTTCGAGAGAATGAAAGCTCGGAAGGGGGGTAGTGGACTGTGATACTAATTAGTGCCGAGGTATTACAATGGTACATGTCCTTAACCTATTAGCAACTGGAGATGTTGTAAAAATGGCCTATTACTCACTGGAAGATGTTGCAATATTGCTCTCATTTTGATATTGTTCTGAACAATATGAAACATGCGCTATTTTTCTATGCAGAATCCTACTGTAGACATTGTAAGGATTATGCACGTATAAAATTATCACGGTAGACCCTAGAACGGATACTACAGCGCGTTGAAAACGGACGGGTGGTTTTGGGCAGTTCAGTGAGTAAAAGGAGGGGCGGTTTCGGGCGGTTTTGGGCAGCTTAGTTGCTAAAGGGTAAATTAAGACAATCTTTGGTACTTGCACTGTTGCAGAGAAAAAAGGGAGATGGTTCAATTATCGTTTAGCATACATTTCCAATGGGTTTCTAGTCAATTACACAAGGCTCTTAATTGTCCCACACACTTTCTATGAATATTTTATTGAATATTAAAAGAAATCATCAGTGGTTTTACTAAAGAGAAGCAAAAAATATCACAAAATGAAATTTAATATCTGATAAAGAAGAAGACATTCATGAATTTTAAAACTCACGATGCATCAAATGCAAAATTGTGTCTCCATTTGCTGAACTAAATTTTTAAATATATTTCCACTTGCATGTTTTTTTATGAAGACATATATTCTTGTATAGAGGGGGGTGTGTCAAACAGGTGCACATTAATATAGCGTGTTTCCTTTAAAGGCATCGTTTAACAATGTTGAATCTGAGATGCACGGCCCTACGTGTTATCAGTGCTTGTGATATGGTGTAATATTGGAGCCCTCAAAAAATTGCGCTTCAAAATGATCATGAAGTGCCTCATAAAAGTGAAAATCTTTGAGTGACCGGTTTAACCATACTCAATTTCCCCAATAGACTGTAGTGTTATGAAAACTGTTAGGAAAACACAAAATGAGATTTCGATTTTCAATCATAAATATCTTGATAATCAGACAGGCGATCGGCTTGTAAAAGTCATGGGATTCCTGACTGACCTAAGGGTTTATAATTATGATTGCAGCATGAGCTAAATCAAGGATTTTGTTTAAGGATCTGAGACAAAGTTACCGGATCCCTTTAAAGGGAAAGTCCACCCTGGTATTAAGTTGGTTTTAATAGAAGCAGAAAAATGAGAGGAACAGGTCGAGCACATTCAGATAAAAAATAAGAAGGCTATGAATTGTTGAAGTTGCGATCAATCAAACACAAATTGGCAACTCTGTGACGTAGCTTGAGAGCTCCCCTCCCATTTGCCCTGTACTAAAATACTTTAAAATCTTTATTTCCCCATAAGAAAATAGTCAATCATACATTCACCCTAAATATAATTATAGCAAATATGTTTTTTATACAATCCCTGCATGAAACAAATCTCATCCATCATAAATGAATAGAAAAATACCTGTACTGAGCAAACATCTATTTGTAACAGGTGAATGAAATAATTTGCAACGAGGCACTTAACAAAGATTTGTACATTAAATTTGATTGCATTATGAAAATGGTCAATTGATTTACACAGTAAAAAACAGCTACAATAGAACAGTGTGAAGGATTCTTTTGAATGAAATATCAGGTCCCTCTTTTTTTTTGTTACAGAGAAGGAAGGAATAACCATGTTGAGTTTTGGTATGGTTCTTTCCAGACAAATGTTAAAGATACTACCGTAATTAACGGTGTATTAACCGCACTTTTTTTACCGTCGGTAAACATCAAAAGTCGGGGTGCGGTTTATACACCCATACAGACATGCATCATGCTGAAAATTCCAGGTATGTTACAATCTCCGCGTTCAGCAGCGGTCAAATTGTGTCACAGAGAGTGCTCGCGCTTAGGAGAGGATGGGGATGTCCCCCGAAATGCAGATTTGTCATTGGTTATCGCAGGAAATTCCTTATACTACGTCATATTATTATGTAGAGGAAAATATAATCTTCAAAATGATGTGCAACAAATATCCTGAAGTTCCTGGTTTAGTTAGAAACGATCATCCTGAAAGTGACACTCGTTTTCAACGCTTTTCAAATGATCCATTGGAAGTTCTAACACCAGAAAAAATATATCTAATGTGAATGTTATATTTTAATCTTGATCTGATAATTTTCATGTAATTCCTATGATGCGAAATGTGAAATTTTGGGCCCATAATTGTGCTCTGTCACTACCGAGTCGATCATAATTGTGTTGAAGAGTTGACGTACGTTCGGTGGATAAGAATGTGCGTTGCCCCATGTGTAATAATATGTGTAGTCATATGAAGAAATCCGTGACGATGGAAAAAAATGTTTGTCTTTCTAGCGAGATTTTGTATATAAATACTTGTCATCAACCTACAAATATGCAATATTTTATTTTGTGAACTATTATTATGGTAATATTTCTGGTTGATTGATGATTTTAACTATCCTGAAGAGAGATGTTTGTCGATTCTTAATAAATGTCGGGTGGTGGGCGTTGGGATTTCGAGTGTATTTCGGTACGGTTACATGATACATAGTCTCGTCTTCAGAGCTCTTTCAATAATTGAATAAAATTATAATCATGAATCAACCTCCTTTCTTAAAAAAATAAAGGGGAAAATGTTTTTTAATTTAAAGAGATAGATTTGATGATTTATAAATAACATTTTATTCAGAGACTTCTCGAAAAGGGGATTATGTTGTATAATTTTTAAATACTATTATTAATTCAATGATTCGTAATTGTATTGATGTGAGCCTAGGTCATTCTTACGATTTTTTTGTGTAACATAGACTAATCATAGACTCTAGATCTAGGCTAGTGCAAATTGTGTGAAGTCCGTCTATTCTAATGTTGTTTTACTTATTCCACCGGTGTTATTATTATTATTATTTAATAAGTAAACTAAATTTAATGAGAAATATCAGTGGAATGACGGCACATTCTGGCCGAGAAGCCACGCTTTCTAGAGCGGGTATTTGGCAGCCCATCGCACACCGTAGCCACCCCTAGCCGTCGGGCGTGCCTAGACAAGTCCGATCTCCTCTTAATCCGTAACCAACTGGAGAGAAGGACAAAAGAGACAACGTGTACTAGACATAGACTGACGCTATCCCAGTCAAAAGGTTCCCTATGTTTTGTCCGAGATCTCATTGTTTCATGTTAAACATTGCTAAGACTCACCAACCTTTTGTGTTGAGTTAATCTCCCAATAACAATAAAAACAATATGGCCGTCCACCTCCGCCGGCGTCCCGCTCGATTGATCAAGCTACGGTAATACAATAGCAGGCTATTTCACAGCCGAATAAAATTCTTGTTGGGCGGGCTAGCTGGCGCATGCTATGATCGTTACTGCTTTTAGATTGTGATTTTTGTTTATCACAAGACATCTTTGTTTCCTGGTGCGATGTGCCGTACTAATTTGTATCAGTGATAACTTTGAATCTTACTTTTAGTTTTTTATTCTTTCCGTCGGCTTATTTTTTGTTAAAAAATTAAAAGCCTAATTATTAAATATCAGCGATTGTTTTCGCTTCTCTCCCGCGATGTCTCTTTTCTTCTCAAAGGCTGGTGGTATCGGCAATTATTTTTCATTCATTTGTTTCTTTTCGTCGGCTTACTTTGTGTCGTAAAAGCCGGTAAAATCAACGATTCTAACAATTTTTTTTTTCTTCCCGCGGACGAAAAAAAAAAAGTTTTTTTTTTTTTTTTTTTTTTTTTTTAAAGGGCGAAAAAGAGGGGTGCGGTTAAAACACGAGGGCGGTTTATACAACGTTAATTACGGTATGTCCCTTTTGCAGCCAACATCAAATTATGTAGAACTTTGCAGGAATTATGAATATGTCATGTATGTCCTATCTGTGAAATTTAAACGTTAGCAGTGTCCTAATATTCAAATTATGCAAGGAAACCCGTTTACTTGCTAGACTTCACTGTCAGACACTATTGAGTGACTGGCTTTTTTCATCTTTGGTAATAACATACATAAAATGAGCTGTAAAGGGTACATGAGCATTTGTCTACATCAATAACCCACTTCTTGTAATGGCCAAAATTAAACTGATTGAATCTTTGCGCAGCATAAAACGTACGACCATTCGGTACAATGGTCTGAAAAATCAGACTATTACTTACTGGCTCTATAGCTCCTAAGTCGATTCGACAACTAATAGTCGTTATTTTCCCACTTAAAGACATTTTCAAGCCCCCTTTTTTTTTAGGAAAGTTCTAAATTAGTATTGTCTTTCAAATGCCGTTGGAATTTAACCTTTTCATTTTTTTGGCCTGCAAATGGGACATAGTACCTTTAATGGATTAATAAAAATCTATGACTTTTACAGTTCACTGACCTTGGGAGTCTAGAGCTGAATGGCTGATAATGGGTAACACACACACTACAACTGACCAATGTAGTGTGGGAAAATAAGAGGGCAATCATTTCAAATCACAAGTTCCAAAACAAGACTTGCAATCTCCAAGAGTACCAATGAGATTCTAATGAATGCAGGGAAAAAAATATTTAAAAAATTTTGGGGCTTCTTTTCAAGCTTGCGTGCATGAAAATAACACTCTTCAATTTATTTTGCATTGAACTCTATGCAAATTTTTGGGGGCTCTTTTATGATTTTGGGGGGCTCTTTTTGGCATTTCAGGGGCGAATTCTCCGAGCCCCTGTGTATTTTTTTCCCTGAATGAATGTACATGTATCAAAACTAACACATGAATCTGTACCATAATAAAATGCTAAACAAGTCATATGCATGTACGTAAGAAAGAATCATGCAAGAAGACTGATTATTCATTCTATAAATCCATAGTTTCTTAAAATACAATGCAAGAATATATAATTTACTAGTGTCACTCTTGTCTAGAGGATTTGAAACTATATTTCATTATTGATCCGCTACTCACTCCCTTGACCACACAACAACGACCAACTGTGACTTCTCTGACTCCATTCAGCGACTGGCACACAGGACATCACTTTATCAAGGTGCCATTTTCAAACAACAAGAAAAACAACAACATCTCACTTTCAAAGTAAATGCACAAATGGCTCAAGTACACAAACATGGAAACTTTCAAATTGTGTGCATACATGTATATAGGTTTTCATATTGTATTCAACAGATTGTTTCACTACATGTATATCCATAGAGTAATTAGAAGGTGAGCTAACTCCTTTTAGCAACTTGCACATTTTTAAACAACAACAACAATAACAACAACAACATCTTATTTTTTTTTTAAATGCCCCCCCCCCCAAAAAAAAAGCTCAAGAAGAAAAAATAGAAACTTTCAAAATGTGTGCATATAGCCATATACATGTACATATGCAGTTAACAACTGAATAATTCATACCCCTCGTTAATTTGATGTTTTTTGTGTTTTTTATAACAAAAGAATGAAAGGTGGACTGGTTGAATAAGGGCATTTAAATACTTTTAGATGAAAGCTCTAATATGTCACATTCTAAAGAAACATAAATCAGGACAAATAAAGTTTTCACATACTGTACTTAAAAATTTACAAAACTTGGTAAGGCGTATGAATAATTTAGTTACATGTAACTGTATACCTTTTCTATTGCACTCAACAGATTGTTCATCTATATCCATAGAATAATTAGAAGGTGAGCTGTTCCTTTAAATCAAATACAGGAAGTTTTCTCACTGAGCCCCAGTCAGCGAGATAATTTAATTGAGCACAGTCACAGGGTTGTCTTTGAGTGAGGGGGGAAAAAAAGCTCAACCTAACATAAAACTCGCACTTTTACTGAGTTCAAGTTCGCGTCGCATCATAAATGCAAGTGTCCTCTTGCGGTTGAAAGTTAACTGGAAGAATAAACTTAAAATAGCCCGGAAGTGTTTTATAAAAGTCTAAGCCCTTGAACGTTCTTCCATTGTGACACTGTACGTAAATGTTTTAGCATGATCGACACCTTAAAAACCAAACTCCTTTAACCATGGCACCTTAAACTTAATGTGAAGATTACAAATTATATTCATTAAAAAACAATTATTATGCCTGCACTTTTCTAAGTTCAAGTTCAAGTTCAAGTTTGATTCGAAACGCCAAGGTCATTCTGCGGTCAAAAGTTAACTGGAAGAATACGCTTAATATAGCCCCGGAAGTATTAAATAAATTGTTAAGTCCTTGAACATTCTTTTATTACGACACCATACGTAAATGTTTTACCATGACATTAAAAACCAAAGTCCCCTAGCTTAGCATGAAGATTACACGTTATACTCAGAGAACAACTATTAGCCCCCATTTCCTCTCTCTCTCTCTCTCTCTCTCTCTTTCTCTTTCTCTCTCTCTCTCTCTCATATATATTTCTCTTTTTCTATATCTTATCAACAAACGGTCAATACTCAATCATGCACACAAAAAAAGCCATAACATTTAAATCATATTATAATATTGTCATTCATTAAAAAGTGTGACCATCTAGAAAAATATTTTGTATCACAAAAAAATCACAATGGTATCATGTTGAAACATTCAATTTTACAAGGCCAAAAAAAAAGAGAAGTAATCATGTAGAAACATGCACGAAAAGGACAAAATAAATTTGATCATGTTTTTGTCGAGCCATCGTACGTTATCCCAAGGCAATAGATGATTCAGAATTCGGTTACAAGTCATTTGTAGAACAAATCATGAATGAAATATAAAGTTAAATAGTCTGCATACCGGTAAGTACAAACAACATATTTTACATTATCAGCTTGTATGTATATTGCAAGACATTGTAAAGTATTCTGAATTTTTAAAGTATCGATTGTAATAGTTGATTCATTATTTTTGTTTTGTTACGTTTTCTAAACTGATTTGTATCAAAATACTTTGTTTAGCCGTTTAAGGGGTTAGGCTCGACTAGCACATGTGCTGTTATCTGGCCCCTTTTTACCAACCAATATTTTATCTTCTTGTATATTATGTAAACACATTGTATGAAATTTATTACTGTATCGCTGTTGGTAAATCAAATCAAATTCAAATATAGTGTTTGTTTTTTTCATGTACATACTTTTGTAAAAATATTGTACAATTCGTCCCCCAGGCCGGGCTGCGATGCATATTTTTGAATAAATAAACCCTTAATATTATCTGTGATAACTCAGAAATAGATCAAATGAATAGGAAGGTAGCAGCTGTACTTACATTTCAATCAAAGGCATAGACAGAATCCAATATGTTTACTGATTTCCAATGTTAATTCCACACTGAAACTCCTTGATATATATTCACCCATAGAAACATTAAGAGCACAAGGGCAGGAGTGAACATCAATATGAAGCTGTCGATCGGTGGAGCAATTTAGAGTCAACAGACATCTCACTCTAATCAACTCTGCAATGACAAAACAGGAAAGATAAATGGTTACAAAGGAATATACTCTGCATGGCTTCCAAAGTGAATCCACATTTAACTGGCCTCAACTGCTGAAAAGTATGAGATTATTACGAAAGGGTGCTTCAACAGAATAATGCATGTCCTGTCAAAGCTACATCCACTACCATGGCGAAATCTTAATTTACTTTCCCGGTTATACGAGGACGACGACAGAACCCATTCTGTTACGAAAAGCCAATCTATGAATAAATTGATTCTCGGCCCCGTGTCCGCAACCTGGAAAATCACGGTGAATTAACATAAGACAGGAATACTGGAAATGATGCTTACGGTGGCCTTCGCTTGAATTACTGCAGCCCAGGTAAAGTGAAGGATGGCCAGACACATCTATCAAAGAGATGGGATGATCAGAAAAATGAAATTAATGAAGTGGAGAGATCTTAGCGAGCTGGCCATCAAAAAATGCAAGCCCCAGAAACCTTTAACCGCTCAAGCAGCAGTGAGCGAGCGGAGTATTTTGGGAATGCATATAGCAGAGCACCAATGTGAGACGAGTAGAGTGTTCGAGTGTGTCCGTGTGTGTGTGTGTGTGTGTGTGTGTGAGAAAGAGGATAGGAAATGTATATGCTGTGATATTACGCTACGGGGCAGGCCGGACACTGTGCAGTCAATTTATTGCAAGGTGCACGCGGGCTGGGATCTGGGCTGGGGTCTTCTCGTTGAGTGCCAGCCAACGTTTGGGGTAGCTGGAAAGAGAGGGATAGGTGATGAGGTGCAGGGTATAATTACTGTTGACAGTAAGTGGACTGTTCCCACATGGAGAGGGGTGGGGAAGGGGTAGCATTTCAAACAATGAAAGATGGGAGAAGTAGGAATATTTTCCCCCGGGAGAAGGGAAAAGTGAATGGCGAGAAAAAGGGGGTGTGATGGGGTCAGGGAGTGGTGGTACAATGTAGGTCTCTATATAAAATCGAACAGTAGTAGTAAGGATAGGGTGAGTAAAAATGAGAGAGAGAGAGGTTGAGAGAGAAAGAGAAAGAGAAAGAGAAGTAGAAAGACAGAGAGAAGGAGAGATAGAGAAAGAGAAAGATAGAGAAAGATAGTGAAAGAGAGAAAGAGAAAGAGAAAGAACAGGAGAAAGAGAAAGAGAAGTAGAAAGACAGAGGGGGAGAGAAAGAGAAAGAGAAAGAGAAAGAAAGAGAGAGAGAAGTAGAAAGAGAAAGAAAGAGAGAGAGAGAGAGAGAGAGAGAGAGAAAGGTGGAGAGGGAGTAAAATGAAGACAAAGATAGGAGTGATGAGGTGGGGTGACATACCAAAAATGACAAAGGGAAGAAGCGAATGGGAGAATGAAATGTAGAGAGAAAGAAAGAGAGAGGGAGAGAGAGGAAAAAGAAGAGGCAGTAGCACGCAACATTGAGAGATGGAGGGGTAGAAATTTAAAGTTAAATAAAAAAATAAGAGGAGGAGCGCTGACTGAATGAAGATAAGATAGAAGACCAAAATCAATAGAATATATAACAGTGAATGGGGAGAAGCTATGCCCCCAAAAAAAAAAAAAAAAAAAAAAATTGGGAAGGGCCAAAGGAGCGGGACTTAGGGTAAACCCAAAAAGTGGAATCAATCTCCTTGGCGAAATGTACATGTAGCCTCCGTCTAATTTATGACAATGATTACCAAATAATAGAACAAGTAATTTGGATGTTAATCATTCCTAAAATTGTATTTTGCAATATTCCTGTATTTCATTTTTTATTTCTCTTTCTTTTTGTATAGGCCTATCTATCAATACGTTGGCCTATTTCATTGATTTCATTTTTTTAAAAAGGAAGAGTGGCTCCTACATAGTATCAGCATTGTAATTCTTTGATTTATTCATTCATTCATTCATTCATTCATTCATTCATTCATTCATTCATTCATTCATTCATTCATTCATTCATTCATTCATTCATTCATCCATCCATCCATCCATCCATCCATCCATCCATCCATCTATCCATTCATTTGTTGGTATAAAAAGACTTACTAGCAAAATTGAATAAAAAAGTGACCTGTAAAATGGTACAGCCAAGGACTTTAAATGTAAGACTGAAGCAACTCCACCCATTACTATACATCCAAACTAATGATACATTTTGCTGAGGTTGATAAATCGAAAGGAAGGCAATGAAGTTTATCTGGGATTGCTATTAGCCAAGTGGACCTTGGAAAAGCCATTTACTCCTGATCTTGTTACCACTAGCAACCAGGAGGTCAAGACCGGACCGCATCAGATCAACTCTCTACCAGCTTCTCAATCCATCTATCTTCCCATCTATTAATCTACTACCTATCATTTTATGTATCCAGACCGTATGTACTATCTACAGGTATTTTTGTCTGTCTATTCAGCTCCATGTACCTTTGTTACTATCTATTTTGTAGATATATTTCAATTTATACTTATCTACCAGCCCTCATCCCTTAATCCATTCATCCATTCAATCCACTGCAACATCTATCCTCCAATCTATTAACCCATCCAACTATATACAACTGTACTGTGAAATGCAGGCTTGATAGTAGGAGAGGGGAGTGGAAAGAACAAGGGGAATGGGGGAGATGGGGAGATGGGGAAGAAGGAGGAGGAGGAAGTAGAAGAGGAAGGTGAAGAGGAAGGTGAAGAGGAAGAGGAGGAGGAAGAGGAAGGTGAAGAGGAGGAAGGTAAGGAGGAGTAGGAGGAGGAGGAGGAGGAGGAGGAGGAGGAGGAGGAGGAGGAAGAGGAGGAGGAAGAGGAGGAGGAAGAGGAGGAAGAAGAGGAAGGTGAAGAAGAGGAAGGTGAAGAGGAGGAGGAGGAGGAGGAAGAGGAGGAGGAAGAGGAGGAGGAGGAAGAGGAGGAAGAAGAAGAGGAAGGTGAAGAGGAGGAGGAGGAAGAGGAGGAAGAGGAGGAGGAGGAAGAGGAGGAAGGTGAAGAGGAGGAAGGTAAGGAGGAAGAAAGAGGGAGTAGGAGGTGGAGGAGGAAGAGAAAAGATGTGGAGGAGGAAAGAGGGGGAGGAGGGGGAAGAGGAAAAGAAAGAAGAGGAGGAGATAGGACAACGCGAGGATGGGAGGAGGAGGAAGGAAGAAAGGTGATATAGTGCTGTTGTACCTTCATAAAGGTATGCATGTTACAGGGGTTGTAACAACACCAAAGAAAACTTGGAATGAAACGTTATGAAAGGTGACATACTGGAGACAAACTTGCCCTACAGCCTTATGATATTCATGACTCATGAGGTACATGTATAAACATGTAAATACAATGTAGTACATATAAATCATGCCTCCGAAATGAATAAACATTTCATGATTCACATTGATACATAAATATGTCATTTTATAAAAGCATCACCAATTCACAAGGGAAGAGTGCAGTCATACTGCATGGAAACGCACAGTAAATAACAATAGTCAAACCTATCGGCGCATAAATCATTTGCACCATTCGTACCGACACAAGACAAAAGAGTTGTCTATTGCGAGCTGCTCATTCGCTAAAGCAAACTAATTAGGGCGAAACAGCGAGGGCATCTGGGCACGACCCTCAATCATCAAAGAAACAAATCCGTCCGATGAGTCACTCAAATAAGCATTCTATTCAGACCCTTTCACATTGAGACTTGACTCGGATTGGTTCAAATGCAACTTACGAAGTGCCCATCCCCTGACTTCTCTTTCACACTTACATTTTGATACCATGCAAATTTTGATACCATGCAAATCTCGATTTAGAACATTGGTTCTTTGTCTAGAGCCTGACTGCTCAGAAAAGAAAAGTGTTCAAGTTCCCAGGCTATCACAATTGGTAAGTAGGTTAATTTTCTAATATTCTGTGCAAAAGTGTCACATTTACAAGAGCATATAAAGAAAAGCTTAGGTGAATGAAGAAGAAAAAAAAAGGTTTCTGACGTGACGTAACAGTAAAACATAATTCTCTACATAAAAATAATATGCTGTTCTTGTATAGCCCATATCACATTAAGATATAAAGTCCCTAAATGTATGCGCTTCCAAAAAACTTTGGATATTATTACCCCGGCTTTAGCTCCGGCAACCGTAGCGCGCAGTGCACTCAAGGAATGAATCCTACCAGGTACCCACTTACTACAACTGGGTCGAGTGTGGCAAAGGCCAAAGGGAGATTAATGTCTTTCCAAAAGGCATTAGTGCCACAACGGGATTCGAACCCTGTACCCTGTGGTTCACAGTCCATTAGACCACAACACCTCTACATATAAGTGGAAGTATAGCTCTCATCTCACTATTTGTTCACATGAGAAATGACTCAAATTTAATTGGAATTAGGTGTGCAGGTAGAGACTACATGCCCAGCGGCAAGCCGGGTTTGATAATGGAATTGATTTTGTTTGTAAATTTGTGACATCACAGACACCATAAATCAGATCGGCATTAATGACATCATCTGTTTGAACTGCATCAACCGAAGGGGAAAGGTGAGGATGCGAGATGAGGATGGAGATGGAGACATGGTAGAGAGAGAGAGAGAGGGGGAGATGAGAACGAGAGAAAGAGAATTCCGTTTGAACTGCATCAACAAAAGGGAAAAGGTGAGGATGCAAGATGAGGATGTGAGATGAAGATGGAGAGATGGTAGAGAGAGAGAGAGAGGGAGATGAATAGAGAGAGAAAGAGAGAAGCTGAAAGATAAAAGAGAAAGGGAGAGAGAGTGGAAGAGAAAAGAAGGAGGGAGAGGAGAAAGAGAGAAAGAGAGTTCTGTTTGAACTGCATCAACCAAAGGGAAAAGTCAAGGATGCGAGATGAAGATGGAGATGGAAAGATGGTAGAGAGAGAGAGGGAGAGAGGGGAGAAAAGAAAACAAAGAGGGAGAGGGGGAGAGGAGAAAGAGAGAAAGAGAATTCTGTTTGAACTGCATCAACCGAAGGGAAAAGGTGAGGATGTGCGATGAAGATGGTGATGGAGAGATGGTAGAGAGAGATGGAAGAGAGGGAGGGAGGGAGAGAGAGAGAGAGAGTGTGTGTGAGAGAGAGAGAGAGAGAGAGAGAAGCTGAAAGATAAAAGGAAAAGCAAGAGAGAAAAGAGAAGAGGGAGACAGGTACGGTAGATAACTAGAGAGATAGTGAAATAGGGGAAGAGAAGAGAAAAGAAAGAGGGAGAGGGGAGAGAAGAAAAGGAGAAGGAGAGATAAAAGAAGAGAGAAGAGAAGGGAGATTAAGAGAAGTGAGGGTAACAATTTCTCTTCAAATTAATAGGTATGAAACGATTGAATTCATCTTTTTCAAGAAATTCTTTCCAAACATAGTAAATTCACTTGTCTGTTACCCATCTATTTCTGTGGTTGTTTATCATTAATGTCTATTCTAGCACAACCCCTGATCAACCTCGGCAAATCATCTCAAAAAAGAGAAGAAACTAGTCCGAAATTGGATATATTGGTCTTGAAATATCTTCTCGGATATCTTTATATAAACAGAAATATTTGAAATTACAAATTTAAGTGACCCAGTAGGTATGTCTTCATCAGCTCGAGATTGCCAAAAAGCCCACTATTTCTGATTTGGGAAATAAGCCTGAAGTTACAAATCGCGTCTTCATCAGCTCGAAACTCAAAACTCGAGCTCGAGAGATTAGCTCGAGATATTTTGCTCAGCGTTCACGCTTAGCGCGAGTCTTCGGGCTGGTGAAGACGCCCCGGACAATAGCAGGATATTTTGCAAACTAGCCCAAGATATCTTGGGATGATTTCCCGAGCAAATAGCCCGCTATTTGCACCTTCACCTGCCAAATAGCCCTCTATTTCATGATCGGGCTAATATCCAGGATCAGAAATAGCGGGCTATTTGGCAATCATCTCGAGCTGATGAAGACAGGCCTACTGATACTAACCTATCCTTCCTTCCACTTCTGACTCATGAAGTTTATGAGAGACTTACATGTATACAAATCATCCCAAAATTTAATGGCCGGGTCTGTCTGTTTTGATGAGGAGCAGGCCACATGTCTTCTTGTTTGAGCAGAGGGGAGAAAGTGTGCACATTTTTAGGTTGAACTTTAAGGTACTATGTCCCATTTGCAGGCCAAAAAAATGAAAAGGTTGAATTCCAATGGCATTTGAAAAATAGTACTAATTTATAACTTCCCTCAAAACAAAAGGGCTTGAAAATGTCTTTTTGTGGGAAAATAATGACCGTTAGTTGACGATGGAATCTAGCGATCGCAGTCGTTTAATTAAATAGTCTGATTTTCAGACCCTTGTACCGAATGGTCGTACGTTTTGTGCTGCGCAAAGATTCAATCAGTTTAATTTTGGCCATTACAAGAAGTGGGTTATTGATGTAGACAAATGCTCATGTACCCTTTACAGCTCATTTTATGTATGTTATTACCAAAGAAAAAAAAGAAGTCAGTCAGTCACTCAATAGTGTCTGACAGTGAAGTCTAGAACGTAAACGGGTTTCCTTGCATAATTTGAATACTAGGACACTGCTAATGTTTAAATTTCACAAATAGGACATGTGTGACATATTCATAATTCCTGCAAAGTTCTACAGAATTTGATATTGGCTGCAAAAGGGATACACTACCTTTAAAGGGTATATGTATCCATTTACACCTGGGTGGAGAGTGGCAAATGTGGATTAATGTTATTGTTAGTGTCAGGCTGAGATTGAGAGTCAAGTGAATGAAACACTATATACCACAACACCTCCACTTCAAAATCAATGTCTGAAAAAAGGTGATATTACTGTCACTATGGAACAGAAATGTTTTGTGATCTAGGTTTTACGACAGGTTGGTAGACAGGGGATTTATAACTGGAACACAGATAATGTTGTTTCATCTCATTTATATCTCTGGGTAGCATTAGAGGAGTTAAAAGTGATACCAGGGGGACTAAACCTGTAAACCGCACTAATGTACTTCAGGAGTATTAAGTTCTCCAAAAGGATGATGCCAGCCCCAATTCAAACAAAGAAAGTTCCTTAACCCCTAACCCCCCCCTCCCTCTCCTGTCCACAACATTGTCAGTAGAAAATGTACTAGTGTAAATGGGTGCAGCCATAACGGTAGCTTGGTCAATAGTCAATACAATGCAAATCCAACAAAATCCAAGCTATCTGTAACCATAGCAACAGAAGATGTTGTACGCATCATCCAGCTTAGTCTAGCATGGGTGGGTTTATGTTTGAGAAACCACAGCAAAGCCTCGATCGTACTGCATTTACTATTTTTTTTCGGTTAACCTAGTTCATCCCCATGGTGTTGGATTATCCTATGACAAACTATCCAAAACTCCCCAGAATTGACGCGTGTAACCATGGCAACTGGCAGATTTATCCATGTATGAATCCATGTATGAAACCACAACAAAGGGTCGATATTGGCTGACATATACTTTGTTTTTACGAGATGTCTACTTAATGTGTAATTTGATCTGCCTCCGGCATCAATGCTGACTTGCTGTCTGTATCCATGGCAACAGCACATACAGAGCATCATCATCATCATCTTTGAGATACTCAACGTGGATTATCCCTAAACCCATGATGGAGGTCCATCTCTCCTTTGATATGTACATGCATCCATGTTATAAAAGTTTCCACAAAGCACCAACATTGGTGATATACAGTCAAACCAGCGTACAAAACATACTTTTTCATTAAAGGGGAAGTCCACCCTGATATTCAAAGCAATAAAAATGAGAGAAACAAATGAGTGAAAGTTTGAGCAAAAACCAATTAAAAATAAGAAAGTTATGATTCTGTATAAGGTGCGACAAATCAAACACAAATTGGCATCTCATGACATATATATATATATATATATATATATATATATATATATATACCAAAAAAAAATCAAACATGTATACTTTCCCTTGAGGAATTTTTCAATCATACATTCACCCTAAATATAATTATTACAAGCATATTTTTATACAACCCCTGATGAAACAAATCTATTCCGTCATCAATAACTAAGAAAATGAATGTTTATGATATTTTCTGTACAGAGCAAATTGGATAGGACCTCGCGAAATACATCAGTGTTGCAAATTTGTGTTTCCCTATTGGCAACTTCAAAATGTCATAACTTTCTTATTTTTAATCGGATATTGCACAAACTTTCACTGATTTGTTTCTCTCATTTTTTCTGCATTCATTAAGACCAACTTAAAATCAAGGTGGACTTCCCCTTTAAGGTCATAAATCTCTGACAAAAAGTACATTTCTAAGCTTCACGATGTATAAATAGACATAAATCGTTTAAAATCTAGAGTAAATACCGGTTGGGGGATATTCCTTACCAGAATCACTGTCTGTTTTATGCCAAATCCCATAAAATGATTTGAAAGCTTCAGTTTGCTTTAGTGGGCCAGTATAAACCTACATGAGCATTATATCCTAACCACTATTATT
Organism: Mesocentrotus franciscanus; assembly: GCA_037976565.1. Taxonomy (NCBI): domain Eukaryota; kingdom Metazoa; phylum Echinodermata; class Echinoidea; order Camarodonta; family Strongylocentrotidae; genus Mesocentrotus; species Mesocentrotus franciscanus. Next base: position 16,528,546 of record CP137684.1, on the reverse strand, counting down.
CTCAAATGATTTGAAAATAAACAGATGTTGCAATATAAACTTTATTGCTTTCTATTTCCCTTTTCAAGATTATAACCTGATATTTTTCCTTGGCACATGACCAAAAATCTCTTTGTTTATTCCCCAAGAAATTCCACATCCAAAACAGATCTGATATTTCGCTCCATAAGTCCATGTAACTAAACCTGAACTTTTGAGAAGGGCTTAAACTTTCCTACAACTACAAAGGTAATTAATGAAATTTTTATTCAGACTACAAGTGTGTTCATACTAAAATAATTGATTGTATAGCTACAATGCTAGACGTGTATGAGAATTGTACAATAAGTAATTAACTGTTCCCAGTCTGAACGTTTTTTAACCAAACGTCGTTTAGCAAAACACCTGTTTGAGCATCATTTCAAACGAAAACTTGATAAAGAATCAGCGCCCCTGCTGTAAAAGTCTTCTGATGTCTTGATTTAAACCTCCTGTGCACCTTTCCAAGAGCCTTACATACTTATAAGGTACATATGATGGTCCATTAACTTGGTTATAAACTTCGAGGTTTTCTTGTAGTTTAGCTTTCACGACAATCACATCTGGACCGTCAAGGAAGCAGTTTGAAAACCCCTTCAAGATACCATGGTTTTTTATGCCATTTTTTTTTAATATAAATTCCCTCCAGCTTGTGAAGGCTACATGTAATATTGTTAGAGTTCCCATACCTCATGTATTAGTAAAAGCTATCTACCTTTTTTGCCGGTTTGCACTTTAATAGCAGGAAAGTCTTTTTTTAGGTCATAAAATGTATGAAAAATAAATATAAGACGTAGAGGTAGTAAGCAGGTGCTCTTGTCAATATGAAGTCCACGTGGTCACTGGAGAGTCATAAACTATACAGGTCAATGTCATATTTGGGGTAAAAAAAAACACTGCACATGGTCACATAAAAAATGATACAATAGGCCCATTTACACATCCCAAACACCATTCTGAAAAATCGTTGATTTTTTGGTCTTCCATTTACACTACTGGAGAAAACCCATAAAAACCTTCAAAGTTTGCTCAATACCGATTTTTGGGTGAGTAGTGCATCGAATCGTCAGTGCCTTGCATGCGTTAGCACGGAAGCGAGGGGAGTCACTGGAGCAAAAATCTGTATCTTACCGAAGTTTGCATTTACACTGCAAAATTTGGTGAAACTTCGGCAGGCGTTCCAAAAAACCGCACTCCAGAGGTAGGTTTTTCGATTTAGGTTTTTTGTTGTGTTTGCCGGTAGTTAAAGATACTATGTCCCTTTTGCAGCCAACATCAAATTCTGTAGAACTTTGCAGGAATTATGAATATGTCATGTATGTCCCTATCTGTGAAATTTAAACGTTAGCAGTGTCCTAATATTCAAATTATGCAAGGAAACCTGTTTACTTGCTAGACTTCACTGTCAGACACTATTGAGTGACTGACTGGCTTTTTCATCTTTGGTAATAACATACATAAAATGAGCTGTAAAGGGTACATGAGCATTTGTCTACATCAATAACCCACTTCTTGTAATGGCCAAAATTAAACTGATTGAATCTTTGCGCAGCATAAAACGTACGACCATTCGGTACAATGGTCTGAAAATCAGACTATTACTTACTGGCTCTATAGCTCCTAAGTCGATTCGACAACTAATAGTCGTTATTTTCCCACTTAAAGACATTTTCAAGCCCCTTTTTTAGGGAAGTTCTAAATTAATATTGTCTTTCATATGCTGTTGGAATTTAACCTTTTCATTTTTTTGGCCTGCAAATGGGACATACCGGTAGTACCTTTAATACTGGCGAAACATCGGAATGTGAGAAAAATCAATGATTTCTTGTTGCAGTGTAAATGCAGCTAATGTCCTAAATCTTATATTTCTGGAAAGAAAGGCGGTTCCGATAAATAATCTACTGCCAGCAGCTGTGAATTTAAAGTTGAGCTTTGTTAAAGATTGGGGAATAAATGGAAATCAGGATAAATCAATCCATCAAACTTTCACCAAATGTGCAAGTGTTTGCTTTATAAATATCATACATGTCTCTGTTGTATTAGACAGAATGAAAATAGTATACAGTGGACAGGTACTGTTGGAGCATTTGAGCAGCTCACCAGAACAGCTGAAGACAGGAAGTTATATATGGAGAACCTGTGTCTCAAGGTCCATTTCATTGTCGCCCCAACGGCCTCCAAGCTATGGGACTATAGATGTGTCTTCATCAGTTCGAGTTTCATGAATCTCGAGCTTGAGAAATTATTTTGCTCAGCGTTAGCGCATAGTGCGAGTCTTCGGGCTGGTGAAGACGCACTGGACAAATAGCGGGATATTTTGCAAACTAGCCCAAGATATCTTGGGATGACTATCTCGACCAAATATCCCGCTAATTGCAACTGCGGGCTGATGAAAACGCAAATTAGCTGGTTAATTTGCGATCGGGATAGTTAAAATAGCAGGTTATTTGGCAATCTCGAGCTGATGAAGACAGGCCTTATAGATAGTTAGATAGATACAGTCAAAAGAGCCTATTGTGACAATTGCTTGCCTACAGTTGTATAGTCCAGACTCAAGACTCCAGACTCCATAATCTGGCCGATCTCATTTCCTAATATAATCCTCCTATATCGCGATCTCTCCCTACCTGCTCCCAGCCAAAGATGGCCTGATCCAGGAATTTGTACACATTCTATAATAAAGTATTCATTCAAAATACACACTCCAGAGTTGGGTATTTCGATACTGGTTCGTCATCATAACTGTGGCAATGTAAATTTCCCTACACTACTAAACTGATTGAGTGATCACAAGCTCGCAATTTCATCTGGACTCTAGTGTGTGACTCATCTTTCTGTTCTTACCAAAACTTGTATGATGTCACAAGGGATATCCCCTTTGAAATTACATGCAGATAATAACAATGGATATGTTCACACAGGACCGGCGTAGTTTAAACGTTAAACTTGTGAAATCTCAAACTTATAATTATAAACAATGATCAACTGGGTACGAGGAGGGTTCATATGGGACTGAAACGACAAGTATTTAAAGTTTTTAATCGCAAGCCAGGCAAGCAGTCATTTTAACTACAAGTTTGCGTAACCTCGAAAATAAATGCGTTCGCATGGCACGTTACTTTGAGTGAGGACCCCATCCCCCCCCCCCAGATATCGCCTAACCTTTAGATCAAACATGGTTAAAAACTTTGTGTAACATCCTAAAGTTTCATAACCAGAGTGTGTCCCTTAGCTACAAGATAACTTTTAAGTTTAAAACCACGACGTAAACAACCTATACTTAATGTTAACGGACTGGACTGTCGTGTGAACTTAACACTGTTCAACCCGCAAGTTCCACTGAACATGAGCCCCATAGGTGTTATTACTACATTCTAATAAGCCCCTTTAAAGAGAAGTTTGAGTTCTGGAGAGAGGTAACAAATAATTTGTGAGTGTTTTCATTGTTATTATGCAAGTGTGGAAGAACATCAAACAAAAAATGTTCCCTGAAAAGCATGGCTCTTCAAATGCCTTCATATTCTAAATATGACAAGTAACAGCTTAAAAATGAGGCCCGATTTTTATGCCACATGTTTGTGTAGTCCTATATACATCTTTCTGTGTACAGTGCTTCTTACTTTTACCAAGACTGTGCCAAATTTCTGATCATTTTGATGATTCCTGAACCTTGCAGTACACACCAATACTTGTATGCTAAATGATCAACTTTTTTCCGATCGATTTCACACCGTTTCTTTCACAATGCAATCGCATGACCTGAACTCAACTTTATTTTTAAGCGCATCCTCAGTCTAGAATTATGATTAATGATAGAGAGATGGTTGATTGGCCTGCGACAAAAGTAAACCAAGACACGGATCAAATCACTCAAAGTCGTGTGAAGGCTGTTACATCTAAAACTAACGAGGCCCCTATGACGACAAGGAAGAATTAACGACTCCTAGACGAGATGGTCTGCTAATGATCTTCGACTTTTGGCTAGCATCTTCAAAAGGGGAGGATAGTTCGTAGATGCTATAAAAAAACCAAGGTTTGCACTTTTACTAATACTGGGCAACTGGCGTATCCAGACTTTGGCCCCAGGAGGGGCAAAACATCCCTCCTTACAGTGATCCATATACTTTTAGTATGGAAATCATGTATTGAGGGCCCAGTCGCGTTACAGGGATTGGGGGTCCTAAAATGACTTAACTGGGGGAGAAAGACAACTTAAGTCCTTAAATAAAATTTTTTTAAAGAAATTATGATGAATGGAACATGTTGCGGAAACTGGGTGGCTCAGTGAAACTGTGATAGAGCAGTGGTCTCATAGCAGGGATATCCTGGAATCAACACCAAGATGATGCTCTTGTGACCTTTGGTCAGGCATTAATCGTCATTACCAAGTCCCTCGGAGAGGACGTAAACTGGCCGCTCTCTAAGCAAGCAGTCAGGGTAAAACAAACAATCACACCATCAAACATAGCATGGAATCGCCTATCGAAAATATGAGAAGATAATAGGCTAAGAGTCTGTAACACGCAGGCACAGCCAAAGTATATATAGGTTGGCATTCTCCAACGTTTCTCTCATCGGATAGATACATCAGAAGGTTCAATGACAGATCACCTGCAAATTGCTCTCAGTAGACCTGCAAATTGGACACGTTTCAAGCGCAAAGCAACAGGGAGAAGGTATTTTAGAGGCCCTATGTTTGTGGTGGCATGAAGTATTTTTTTGTTGGCATCTCCGTAATATACCCCTTTCACATTCACAATCTTTGGCATAGAGTTGGTCGGCATGCAACTCCTCTTCTCACAGTGGATCAAGAAATGTGAACTGCCATAAGTGCGGAGCGATTAGATGTTGATACCAGTTTAGAGGTGTCGTGGTCTAGTGGATTCATCGCTGGACTGTGAATCACATGGTTCACGGTTCAAGCCCCGCTGCAGCACTAATATCCTTCAGCAAGATATTAATCTACATTTGCCAGTCTCCACCGGGTGCAGTAAATGGGTACCCGTAGGAAGAAATTCCTTGAATGCTTGAGCGTCTTCTCAAGGTAGCTCAGCTAATATAAAGCCAGGACAATAATATGATTGCAGGGCCCTCAGGAGAACCATATTAATACCGATGAGGATCCCCAGGGTTAAGAAGACATATTATTATTATTGTAATCATACAGTTCCTATAATTGGCTTATTGGTCTAGAATTAGTCTAATCTTGCCTCTTCTCGGCAGTATAATATATGAAAGGGTATTACATTAGTCTGTGTGATTTCCAGCAAGATTTAGTTAGGTCTACATCATGTAGTCTACATTTTGCTGATTGAAATTACTCATCAAGTGCAGTGCGGCATAATATACAATACTAGGCCTATTACTTAAACCAGTTTGTTCCAAAGTCAAAACATTGTTCCATTATCAGATTTAAATGAGCTACAGAAATACAGAGGAAATATTCACAGAGAAGTTGAACCAGGAGACTATCTTTGTATTACAAAGATAGTCTCCTGGTTCAACTTAGTTTGTATGGGCTACGTTCACATGGGATCGTCAAACTTAACCTCGTCCTAAACTTTGAAGTTTACAGACAGTCCTGTGACCCTAACTATTGTTTTCTCCCTCTTTTCTGCTTCTAACTCCATGAAGTTGACCAGCTGTAAATCCTCTTCCCAAATTGGATCAAACATTGTGAAGTGTGAAATACCTTTTATTATCTCACTCTTTTAATAGCAAATGAATTTAAAGAAATCGGACACAAAATTCCAGGATCTTGCCAATTCTGTCCATGGGGTTTAACAAAAGTGTCAATAACCTAGAACATTGGTTGCCTTTCCCTCTGCATTTTGGGCGTAACAATAGCTATGTTTACACGGGACTGTTATTCTTTTAAACTCCTAGTTCGTGAAACTTCAGTTTTAAATAGTAACCTACTAACGACACGGCTTCACACATCACCAAAACAATGACTGCTCAAGGTTTTAAATTAATTAAACGCCAGGCAAGCAGTCTTGTCACTACAATCTGGCTAATCCTCAAATTTAACTGCATCCACAAGACACATAACTTCTCATAAGGACCCACTGCTCGCGGGTTTCAAATGTTCACATAAATCATACAATCGCTTGTGGTTTTGTACACTGTACTTCAAGTTAACTGCAAACCACAAGTTTGTATGCACAGTCCTTAACCATAGGTACATGCCTTAACAATAAGATAACCTCCAATTTTAAAGCCATGAAGCTTAAAGTAGCTGAGCGAAGAAATGTCACAAAATGTCACAAAATGGACAAATTATACATGTACTGAAAGCTTACATCAATATGAACACAAATCATCTGCTCTACAGTATTATGAATATAAATGAAACGCTATAAGATGCTTTTTCCAAGACCCTTCTCAGAACTATTTTTCCTGGCTTGAAAATAAAATTACGGAGTACAGACTTATGACGTCAGAAGTTGGGCACGATCGAAATTCCTAGGCCTCAGCTCGGCTCTCGCTCAGCTCGCGTGCGGTATTTCGCATTCAGTATACATTATCCAGACTTCGAATGATTCATACCGAGGCCAGCTTTGATGAAAGTGGAATAACAATATCTCGAAATCATGTAATTACATTTTATTATTGCAAATTTTGTAATGAAATACGAGGGGGGTTATCGTGCAGATCGATTTGTCCAAATATTCTTCCGTTTTGTGTAATTTGCTGTGAAGCTTTGCTGTTAAGTGTTGGTTATACGGAGACCATGTCTTGATAATGAGTGAATCGCGAGGGTCCCTTAATTTGGCTTTGCATTTTTATGATGTCGTGCAGTTCCATTTATGGTGCATATATGTAATTGGTATTCGCAAGATATAATCTCACATCTATTCTTTTTTGAATTTTTTATCCGTGAAATTTGCCAATGTAGCCCTACACTTTCTAAAAATGAGAAAATGTCTCGCCCAGTCACTCCAGTGCATGACGGATCGATCGCCAGTTCAGCGGGGCCGGTGCGGCGCGGCAGCTCGGCTCAGCCAGCTCGACCTTGGGTATTTCATGGCGCTTGTGTACTTTCGTATCCATTTTTGACCCGAAACTCCGGCGTGGACTACTAAAACATACAACAAATCAAATAAATCTTCATCAATTGTTCAAATAATGGTCATGATTTAAAATTCGCAGTGCATGTGCACCAAGTGCAGTGCAGTACTATCATGTAGCAAGTTAAATTGTGATAGGATATTTCGCGTTCGTGGGCTTTCGTATACGTATAATGCATGCAGCGGACAGAGCTGTGTGAGGGGCTTGGGAGCACTCTCGCTCATGTGCCCAACCTATTACGTCACACATCGTACCAGCGAACAGCGGGCTGATCGAGGGCGGACAAAACGGGTAGCAAATTCATCATTTTTGATAGCAGATTAGTCAATTCTGTGACAATTTTTGAAAAGTAAATATGAATTATTAGAAAGGTTGTAACGTTACCTTTGCAATGATACCAACATTATTAAGGATAAAAGCATTTTAAAACCTTCGCTCTGGTACTTTAACTTAAATTTTAGAGACTGTCAACTGAACCTAGCTACCGTTTTCAGTGAGTCAAATAAACAAACCACAATGTTTATATCCTGGAACAGTACAACTGTCAAAAAATATGTCAAAAGGGGAGGAAAACAACAGATCTATGTAAAACAACACCAGTTGACATTTGTCATCTATTGTGGATAGATGCATCTAGATAGGGAGGGGGAAAGGGGAGGGGGAGAGACTCTGTTCACACTTGAGAAATAAAGCATGCTCTATGGCTGCTCTGAGAGGGATTGAAAACAAACAATTTCTTCATCAGTGTGAACACCAGGGGGTAAATTAAACTGGCAAAAACAAATTTGTACTATAAATGTTTGTATTGATGCTTGTGTCTGCTGTAGGGGGAGGGGGGCTGAAAGGGGGATACAGAGTGGTGAATACTAGACAACCATAGCCCCCCCCCCCCTATATGTCCTATTAGTCAAGTGAGATTCTAGATACTCAGTCATACCTCATAAAAACAGCCATTCTAATCGTTCTTGTCAAAAGATTTGACACCTCTGATGAATTACCAAGCGTCTGGCACTGAAAGGATATTCTTGAATAATACTAATTTAACAACAATAATAATGATAGTGGATTCTTGTAGTTACCATTGATGGCAAAGTTACCATCAATGGTAAGTTTTATGTAACGGGGGACCAGGCGCTCCACAATTATTACTGGCATGGCTATCATTCCTACCAGGTACCCATTGTCATCACCTGGGTAGAGTGTGGTAAATGTAGATTAATGTCTTGCCATAGGACATTAGTGCCACGGCGGGACTAGAGCCGCGAACCATTTGATCCACAGACCGATGACGTAAAGAGAGAGGGAACAAATTGAGAGAAACTATCAAATGTCACAGCCAGCCAGCCAGGGGATTCAAAAAATTGTTGTCTCATTATGGCGAATAAATAGTGCAGACTTACAGAAGCAGTCTTGTACCCCATTCACAGTGGCCTCAAACACCGCGACAGCAGCGGGACTGTCCCGCTGCTGTCGCGGTGTTGTCTTCAGTGTGAAGGCTCGGACCCGTTATAAACTATCGCGGGATAACACCGCCTCGCGATAACGCCGCGACAAACTATCGCTAGGTTCGCTTAGCTACAGCAGCGGGACAGTCCCGCTGCTGTCGCGGTGTTTACTCAGTGTGAAGGCTCTCCGCTATAACACCGCGACAAACACGTGTGATTTGTTTACTTACCTATCACTGACCTCTTTTCTCCAGCAATGGGAACATAAAGTGAAATAGAAATAAAGTAACCAGTGGATTCAAATTGATTTTATTATTATGTAGATATTATAATTATCCAAATAAAAATATTTCACACTTCAAAAAATTAAAATATTCTGACTGGAAGCAATAAAAATGCTAGTTTTTTAAAAAGTAATATGATCGAGGATACAAAAAGCAACTTGACATGTTTACCTTTTGCAATCGAAAACCCCGCTGAAGTATTTCCGGTCATATCGGGTCACTCGCGGGTCATGAGCCATGCATACACGTGTTTGTTACGGAGGTAATAAAAATCACCCACTGCAGCGTGAATGGGTACATGATATTTATCCCGCTGCTGCAGCAGGATAACTTTTCTACTGTGAATGCATTTGTAGCGGTGTTATGGCGGTGTCGCTGCTCCGCTACAACGCCGCTACCAATTTTGAGGCCACTGTGAATGGGGTATTGGAGACAAAGAAAAATAGAGAGGTTTATTGCCGTTTGGTCTACAACCAGTTCGTCCACTACCAAATTGGTCCATTCCCATATGGTCTACACCCAGCCCGTCTACTATCTACATGGTCTAATAATCATTTATACTTATCATTTGGTCTAATGACCATTTAGGCTAATAATCATTTGGTCTAATTTCCATTTGGTCTAATTCCCAGTTTGTCTTTTGTCCATTTTGTCTTCTAAACAATCATAAATATTAATAATTATCAAAAGATTATTAGACCACTGGAGTGGGGGGAGTGCATACAAAATGGTGGTAAGAAAAACACACACAGTAATGTGATGATTCCTATGGTCTGTAAACACATCCCATGGCCTCCTCTACAAATGAAATGACAGCGATATGTCTCTGTTTTTGTTTCGTATCCAATGATCACTCAGCATTGTTTAGCAAAAGGGAAATCCAGTATTTAGTGCCAGCTCAGACGATACTTCCTTCCTCTCAACCTCATATGGCCACACTTGGGATCTCCTGAACCCCTTTTTAAAGCTCTGCTCCCTTCTCCTATATTTGTGGAATATTTGCTTTCTCATGATAAGACTCTCTGGATAATCTATTATCTTTATACTTAAGTTTCAACTCTATCTCTTCTCTCCTTTCTGCTTCCTTATTTTCTTTATTTTGTATCTCTAATCTGAAATATAACTTTTCCCATAGTCGAGTTGTTCTAATTCTATGACTTCCCCTTCCCTCTTCATCACTGCACCATTCTCCCCCCCCCCCTTCCGCACTCTCTCTCTCTCTCCCCTTCCCCACCCCTTTCTCTCCCCTCATCCCCCCTCTCTCTACCTCCCCCTCTTTCTTTCTCTCTCTCTCTCTCTCTGCCTGTCTGTCTCTCTCTGTCTCTCTCTGTCTGCCTCTCTGTCTGTCTCTCTCTCTCTCTCTCCCTCTATCTCTTTCTTTCTCTTGCCCTACTTAATTTGGGACTGGGCACCTTTTTTTTTTAAATTGGGTTAGGAACATACAGTTACTTGTAAGTACCGTTAATCTCTGTGTATAAGACGCACCTGTGTATAAGACGCATCCCTATTTTCAAGACAAAAAAAAGGACTCAAAATATCCTGTAGGCCTACCTGTCTAAAAGACGCACCCCCGACTTTCGAATTTTTCTGGTGGAAAAAAGATTTGTCTTATAAATGGTAGTTTCAATTTAAAGCTGAGAATCTCCTCTTTCAGAATTAGACCTCAACTAAAAAGTCATTTCTGGAGACTTTCTTTGTGGTATTGTGGTGCCGGGTCAAATTTATTCCTCTCATTCTCTTTCTCTTTTGACGCTTTTTCTCAGAGGCAGATCCAGATGACATTGGAGGAAGAAGAAGATGAAGAAAGATAAGGAGAACAAAGAGAAGAAAGAAAAAGACAGTGAGGATGAGAAGCAGGAGAAGGGGAGAGGAAATGTACAAAAAGGACTGGTTCACATAAAAAGTGATGGTGATGATGAGGGGGAGGAGAAGGAGGAAGAGAAAGTGAGGAGGAAGAGGAAGAGGAAGTGAGGAGGAAGTGAGGAGGAAGTGAGGAGGAAGAGGAGGAGGAGGAGGAGAGGAGGAAAAGGGGGACGAAAAGGAGGAGGAGAAGGAGGAGGAGAAGGAGGAGGAGGAGGAGAAGGAGGAGGAGGAGGAGGAGGAGGAGGAGGAGGAGGAGGAGGAGAAGGAGGAGGAGGAGGAGGGGGAGGAGGAGGAGGAGGAGGGGAAGGAGGAAGATAACAATGCTAATGATAAAAACTATGATGACAATGGCGATGATTATGATTGTGGTGTATGATGATGATGATGATTGTGGTGTATGATGATGATGATTGCGATGATGCTGGTGATAATAATTTAACAAGCGGGACAAACCTTAAGTTTTATTTTTTACAATAAAAGTGAAACCATTCCACATCTCCAAAACATGGCTATCAGACACTCAATTCTAATGTAACAGGATCATGGATGGCTTGCGACCTATTTCAACAGCTATAACCGCGCAAGGCTTTTCGGCTGGCCTGGCGTTGATGCGATCGCACGAATAATGAATGAAGCACCGAGAAAGTACGCTCCTCCTCGCCGACCCTGCTCCTGCGAGTGCTGGGTCAATACCGCAAGTCACCCTCCAACACTCAATCTCTGACATCAAACAAAGCAATATCACTCACTTTCAAATCATGCACAAATAACATAACAATCACACCAACACATCCTACTAGATATGAAATAGAGCTGTAATTTTGACAATTACCTTATGAATATATGCAGCGAGATCCACTTTTTCCAGTCTGGCAATTTATGATGCCTTTCACCGGTGGCGGTATAAGACTCCGCGTCCATGCACAGACTATAGCATCACACGTACAATATGACTTCACGTGTGCACAACGAAAACGTCATGCAAATTGCGTATGCAGGGAGATGATCTCCCTGGCGTATGCAAGATCGCAAACTTTCCACGGCTTGACTTGCCGACTACATTTTTCGTAAGTGGGAGGGATGCCTAAGAACTAAATGTACATATTTGTCGGATAAATCCAGCATTCATTGTTTCATTATTGATTTGTTTTTCTTTAAGTTTAAATTAAAGCCAACATTCTAAGGGCAAATACATGCATTTTTCAGGAAGTTCTACATTACTTCTTTTGTCGAAATTAGAACGCTGCTTAAGTAAAAATTAAATAACCCCTTTTTGAAGAATGGGCGAGTTTTTATTGACTTTTTGAAAAGAAGACATGATTAGAGAGATATCTAGAGCTCTTGATTTATGTGGCCAACATTACAAAAACATTGCCTGTATCCTAGTTCTGAAAATTACGTAACAGTCAACTGGCTATTGATACTGTAAATACATGGATATTGATGTAAGAAATATGACTTAAATCCATGAATTGGACCATAGTTTTGCTAATAGACACTATAGTATATAGGTGGATATAGATTTAATGTATTGATAGATATAGTATTGATATCGTATTGATAGATTATTCTTTCTGTGTGTTGTATTAGAGATATAAATCGATGATCTGATAGATCAGAATATGCATAGGAGGATAAATATAATGGTAGAGGAAGGTAGATATAGAGATAGAAAGATAGATAGATGGATAGATAGATAAATAAATTAGGTAATTAGGTAGGTAGTATAGATAGATAGATAGATAGATGGATGAATAGACAGATACATAGATGGATGGATAGATAGATAGATAAATAAATAGATGGATGGATGGATGGATGGATGGATAGACAGATAAATAGATGGATGGATAGATAGATATATAGATAGATAGATAGATGGATGGATAGACAGATAAATAGATGGATGGATAGATAGATAGACAGACAGAGAGATACATAGATAGATACATAGATAAATACATACATACATAGATACATAGATAATAGAGATAGATACATCGATACACATACATACATAGATACATAGATAGATAGAGAGATAGAGAGATAGATACATAGATACATATATAGATACAAAGATACATAGATAGATAGATACATAGATAGATAGATACATAGATAGATAGATACATAGATAGATAGATACATAGATAGATACATAGATAGATACCTGAAACATAGATACATATATAATTATATAGATACATAGATAATAGATAGATAGACAGATACATAGATATATATATATAGATAGATAGATAGATAGATAGGTAAGTAGACATATATAATAGGTAAGTTTAAATCATCTATATCATGCTCACAACAGGGTAGTTTTCGCGACCCCCCTTCCCACTTTCTATTTCTTTCTCTGAGCCTGACCGAAACGCGCCACGAGAGGGGGTACTAGCATTATGCAAGATCATGCATTATCATGTCGCCCATGTTCGCATTGCATTAGGGACTTTTAGATTTTACACGACGAGAACGTGGACTGCCACGGTGACATCCTTTTAAGGTAATGTGACCTCCTTTTAAGGCACTGCCGGGCACGGGCCAGTGCCTTGAAAGAATGGCACACGTGGCAGTCCACGTTCTCGTCGTGTAAATCTAAAAGTCCCTATTGACGCAGGAGTTAGCCTTAGAGTTGAACCCGACCAAATCATTTGGATTAGTTACATTTTTTAAATTTTAACAGCTTATCTTTTTTCTTTCTTCCTTGTAACATCGCCAAAGTCGGAGCTGCATTACTAATCTGGTGCATTTTCTCGTTATTTACTTTCCAGTCATTAACATTATCTTTCCAGATTAAGTGAGTTGCTTCGTGTAAAAATATATTCTAGTTGTTTGTCCATTCTCTCCCCGTATCTCTCTCTCCCTCTTTCTTTCTTTCTTTCTCTCTCTCTCTCTCTCGTTCGCACGCTGTGTCCTGCAAGGGCTATGTACAACTCTTACAACTTTTCAAGTGCTTTAAAAAATCTTTGTAAATCTTATAAGCCTCAAAACGACGTGACGTCACAATTCTCTCATGCATCCAGATACCCGCACTACCTCCATTAATATGGGGCGACGCGTAATACGTGTATGATTTTTTTTTTACAGGCTTTTGCAATGGCGTACATGACGTCACAAAAGAGCTGCGCCTCGTAAAAACTTCCATCCAATCAGCGTAACCAGCCAAACTCGAAGTTTCGTGACATCACAATGATGAGGCTAGGCGTCACAGTGAACAGATCGCAGCGCGCAACTTTCATCCAATCAGCGCGCAGTGACCAGGCAAACTTATGTTTACGTTCATGAAAATGTGTTGCTAATGTTTCATTCCTGTTGAATTCCCCTCGCATCCAGATGTCTGTACATCTTCCTTGCTTCACAATGCCAAATCATTCTATGAGAAGGCGTCGATTCTTTGGTCGATTCAGAAAGACAGTGACCAAAGGTTTTCGAAAAAAATGCTGCTGTTTGAGAGGTAAAACATCGTACACGTTTAAAGTCTACATTTGGGTTACAAACATTGTCAAAAGAAAAGGGGGCAACGTAAAACCTGAAGCCTAAAGGAATGATGTGTAGCGTTAATCAAATTGACATTTTAATGTCTAGGATCAGTGACAACCTAAGCGGCATCAGTGATTATATTTTACTTAGTAAACATTAATAGTCTATTAATTTTTCATCTGTATTCATTATATTTTAGTTATTTTAGTTACTAATATATTTAATCCATTCATTTATTTCTTCCTTCATACTTTTCTTTTCTTTATTCATATATTGATTCATTCATTTATCTAGTTATTTGTCCATTGATTTATTATGCTACCATTATTCTTATCACTGTTAATCTGATAATAATTAATGACGACCGTTGGACAGACAACTGATCGGTAAGTCATTCAGGTCGATCAAAAATTCGATCTATATATACATTGAGTTTGATTTCAGATATCAGTTCGCTCTATGTTGTGCAAGTGAATATTCTCTTTTATGTGAGAAATGAAATATTATAAATTTGACATTTCCATGCAGTAGCATAGCCAGATTTCTTGAGGGGGCGGCCAACCCAAATTTACCGACAGAAATCCTCGCTAGCTCGTGTTGCGCGCAAAGAAAACTTCAAAGAAAAAAAAACCCAAAACAAAACAAAACTGTCGTCTTGAACCACATTGCTTGTAATCATCATTGTTTAATGACGAAACGAATACATCGTAATATTCCAATCACAATACATATTACAAAAATGGCGTGAAATCATAATTACAGTGATAATTGATGATGTTAATATTGAGTATAATTTTAACATATAAAATCACTATATACAATTCTTGAGTGCATATACATTGCAAGGATCAAGGGTGAGTTTTTCACAAATAATTACCCATCCGTCCGACAAAGCAGTAAAGTCTTTGGCATGTTGGCATTTACCCGCGAAGGAAAATACTAATAACTCGTTTTTAACCCATTTACATGAAAAATGAATATGCGGCCTAAGAAGCACATTGAAATCCCAAATTTTCTCGGGTAGACATGTTGCAAAAGTAAATAAGAGCAGCGGTAGAGCAGTGGTCCCGTAACCGAGAGGTCCCAGCTTTGAAACCAAGTCGATACGCTCGTGCTCTTTGGTAAGGCATTAATCCTCATTACCAAGTCCTTCGGAGAGCTAGAGGACTTAAAGCCAACGGTTGCTTACTTACAAGTGTATACATGCTTTCTTGGCAGTTCAGGGAAAACCAATAATCAACCATCAACAACAAAAAAATCAACCTCCTTGATATTAACACAGTCACTGTTTATGTTTAATTTGTCATGTAATGTCATTTTTTTTTCTTCACAAAGCTTCACGATTCTTTGTCAACAAGGAGTAATGTCCTTTGGCAAAGCATTAATCCACATTTGCCACTCCATACCCAGGAGAGAAATGCGGATCGGATGACGTAAGCTTTTGTGTTTAATAGTAATTGCCATATGCCCTCACGGTGACCATATCCGGGGACCATATGGTAGGAATACTCCCCCGGGAGTGGACTTGGTGCACATTGTGCGTGAATGAATCCGATGACCGGGTATTACCATTTGTAAAGCGCTTAGAGACTGTGTTTCGTATTAAGCGCTTTATAAATGATGCAACTGTTGTGGAAGAAAAAAATGAACTTTCGCATTAAATAGAGTCATGGCATGGATTAAGGACAATCGTCTCGTTATTAACACTGAAAAAAAATGTGTCATGATAATATGCTCTCTTGCTAATCTAAGGAAAATTGAATCTTTCACCATTTCATTAAATGGAAATTTGATAAAAAGAGTTCAATTCACCAAATGCTTAGGCCTTTTGATAGATAAAGAATTGAAATGGTCTAAACAAATCGAAAACGTAAGTAAACTTACCCAGAAAAACATTCGCATGAAAAAGAGAGCAAAGAGTTTTTTGCCTGAACAATCCTTATAGTTACTTTATAACAGTCTAGTGTTGCCACGATTAGATTACTGCTCTGTTGTATGGTCGAACAGATTTCATTTCCATACAACTAAGCTGCAGAAAATTCAAAAGAGGGCCGCAAGAATAATATTGACCAAGACATATGACACACCGTCGGCTGATTTGTTCACAAGTCTTAAATGGATGACACTAGACAAACGGTTGCGTTCATAATTTAGCACCTTCTTACCTTCAGGTAGGCTTAATCAATCCTAATGATGTACATGAGCATCATACAAGGCAAATAGACAGTAGGTGTTTACGTGTGCTCAGATTTCACACTGATTGTTATAAGTGTAGCCCAATTGTTTCTTCTATATTTGAATGGAATAAGCTAGACAATTCGATGAGAACGGCTTCTTCTGTCAATTCATTTAAGAGATTGTTTAAACAAAGTTGTAATTTCTGAATAGCTCAGCCAAACATACACTACGTGCATGTTCTGTAATATTAACATGATTTATTCACATAATTGCGACTTAATCAATATTTTTCTATTGACATTACAGTTGAACTGGGTTAATGATATATAATTATTTTGCAAACGAGTATTCGTTTGTGCCACGTCTATTATTGCTGTTTTATATCTTTCTAATGTACTATGGATTTGTTAACTGTTCTGTATAAACGTTATGCTTTTTGATGTAAATATGTTCATGTTTATTCAGGGCCCCATGGAAGACCACTACTTATTGGTGAATGGGCTACCCTGACAAAAGATTAGAAATAAATAAATAAATAAATCCAGAATAATTATTATTATAAATTTAATGAATTCAGCGCATTAAATTGATGAAGTGCAAAAGAGTAAATGGCAATATGTCTTGTGATAATGAGTGGAGGTATTTTAGACGATTTAGAAGAGATCATTTGCGAACATTCTAAAAAGTAAAAACCATATAAAAATGATATTATGATAATCATGATAACTTTTGAAAGAATGATGACGATGATGATGATGATGATGATGACGATGATGATAACAATAATAGCAATAATAATAATAACAACAACAACAATAACTACAATAACAATAATAATGTATTAATGATAATAATAATAATATTGATAATAATGAAAAATAATAATGATAATATTATTCATTAGCATTATTTATTGTAATCATTACAGTTTTTTTAGCGCCAGTATGTGCGAAGTTCTGACGCTGATGGCGCTCTATATCTCACACATCATCATGACCATCAACTTGCATTTTACGTTGCACAATGGCTCCTTTAACAAACATCCACAAAGAAACGGCTCCACTAGAACAGCTACGCACTTTTCGAATTCAAACCCGCGCATCCAGTCCTCAAACAGGGCACTTTACCTACAACTGTTGCTCTCAACCCATGTGTAGCGAATGGATATCCGGTTGGATGAATCTCATCAAATGACATGTAACTGCTATTGCCTTGAGGGCCAAAATTGGCCACCGGGCTGAAGTCAGGAACAACACCCCTCTGCATGCATAATATTCTTGTATGTGTATCGATGACGCATAACAAGTGTTTGCTGTTACATGTCAGCAACCAACTCCCCTCTGTCTTTTAAATAGTCCGTCATATAGTACTGTTCGATTGTTTATCAATGTCTTGGCGACTCAGGATTAAAGACTCCTTTTCATCTCTCGCTTTTCTTCCTCTTGGCGCTCTGGCGTTTGATCTCCTCGGTCTCCCTGTCCAGCCAGTAGTCGAGTTTGTCCAGTGTCACACGGGCGGTGTCCGTCTCGCTGAACTTCATCTGCGCCGGCGATCTCGGCCCCATCATCTTTAAGAGGTTGATGACGGCGAGAAGGCTAATGAGCTAAAAAGAAATTCAAAAGGTAATAAACAAGGTTATAAGAATTGCCGTATAGGTTGATATTTTAAAAGTCGATGATGAGATCAATAAAACGAATATTGAATACGATGATAATTTTCCATTAAATTTGTTTAAATAATGAAAGATAAAACTTACTTGAATAAGAAATAGAGCTGCACTTATACCACCTAATATCAGGATTGGTAATGCTACAGGATCTTCGATTAACGTATGACATCCCTGTCAAAATGAAAAGCAGATTAAAGAGAAAGAATGTCAAATAATTTCCAAATTGAAGAGCAGCTTACTTCAATAATTATTCATTTATGCAGTGACGGTACAGTATGTTACACAGCTGGAAATATTCTTTTCAAGAGGGCAAACAAAACGTATTCTTGAAGCACCACTATCACTTGGCAGTGATTATTTGAAAAGGTACAAAGTGGGACTTCTCCATATTAAAAGATCAATGGATTTGGGGATCATTTGTATAAGTGCTATCTCTAAACTGGTCAACGCATATAAATAAAAAAAGGACGTGTCAATTTAGATTTGCCAGGGAGAAGGACAGAAAGAGAGAGAGAGAGGGGGGTGAAAACTGTGAAAACTATGAGAATAAGACCCCCATCCCAAACCCTACTTGGTCGATACGCTACCTCACACTTTATCCATAAAGTGCACACTCTCCCGAAATGAACCTACGCTACGCCATTTGTGTATATTAATCCATTAAACAGGCTAGTATTTACTGATCAAAAACAAATTAAGCATATATTGTATGTTATGTCAAAAATGAAAAATAATTCAAATATCTCAGACAGTTTGGAAATAAAATTACAAAAGTTGTTATTTCTTCAAAGTGTGATCTCCTCACCCCCCCCCCTCTTTCTATCTCTGCATATACATATAATATATATATATATATATATATATTGTATACATATAATAAAATATACTTTCTTACCCTTGAGTACATGTACATATTTGGAAACAGGCTGGTATCGCCACTTCTGTTTGTACATGCAGTTTCATTGATAATCATTGATGATGGCGACGATGATGACGACGATGATGACGATGTCGCATTACTTGAAACGCAGCATGTTAATGGGATCTGACCCTGACCCGAGTTTGTTTGTATCCATGTCGATGATTGCCAATCGTTGTATCCTTTTGACCCACAACAATGGAACTAGAATATTATAAAATATAAAACAAAAACAAGCAAATAAACAAATATATAAGGAAATTTGAAAGATTGACATACACTGACTCTATTCTCCCCCTCCCAGAGTATTCCTTTCATTCCCATGGAAATTGGTGTGTGTGTGTGTGTGTGTGTGTGTGTGTGTGTGTTTGTATTGGGTTTTTACAGACGTGTATCAATCAGATATGATTATTTAAGTCTGGGGACCGACCTTTAACGTCACCATACGAAAGACGTGACTCAGTTTCGCACCTGCGTCCTCGGCTGAATCAGTTTGTAACTTCCACTGCTAGCTGGATTACAGGCGCACGCCACAACGCCTAGTTAAATTGGTGAAAACTATTGCAGTATTTATTCAATAATTTCGGAGCAGCAGTTCTAGGAACCCCCCCCCCCTAAAAAAATAATAATAATAAATAAATAAAATAAAACATTATAATAGTAATAGTAATATATATATATATTTTTTTTAATGAATAAAAATGAATAAACAAACATTGTTGAATATTTTTTAAAAATGACCATAGATCATGTATTGAGAGGGGGATGTCATTCTCACAATTTACAATTTTGCGATCCCTCTCCCCCTCCCATCCAGTATATACTTGGAGCCTGTGAGCCTTGACAGAAAATATTGCAAAAAGAGAATCTCTTTTGAGTACAAACGTGACTTGAACCTTGTCATATTAGTACTGTCAGAACAGAGCCAGGCGAGATAACTTGTCTTAAAATAAGTCTTACCATTCCACCACCCCCCTCTCCATCAAAAATTATCTAAGGTGGCCCATGAGCGGACTTACCTCTTTCTGTATAACATCAATGTATTGCGTAACATCTTCCATGCCTGATGTGTCATATTGAGATTTGATTTTATCTGACATCGACGTTTGGAGAGTATCACTCAACTGCAATGGGGAAAAAACGTTGGTACAGTTAGACAAAAGCTATAGTTTATTTAAAATAAAATGAAATCAGAAAACTAGACGACGTTGCGTTTATCAGACACAAAAATCAAGTTTGGCGTTATTACTCCATTCCGCTTTTCAATAAAAGGAAGGTGTTAGTCCTGTAAGGAACACTGATTATGTCAAATTACAAATTTGAAACTTCATAAAGATGGTGTATCAGAGCTTCTTGTTTTACACACAAAATTAATGTAGTGGAAGTAAACAATTTTACTCAAGCAGCGTAAGTCACAAGAGCCGTCTAAGCCCGGAGTTCGGCCAACCTCTGTTACAGTCGGACATAATTATTATGGCGCATTTTGCAATGTTAGGCAAGTACAAAACAAAAGAACATGCGCTATGTTGTGTCTAAAGAAACCGAGCTGCCCAAATAGGGCATTTTCGTAATGTTATCAAACTTAATGCATAATCATAATACATTACGTGTTATTAGGTAGGGCAAGCCATAACGTTAGTCTTACCCAGCAACAACTAGCGCATACAATTTGCATTCTGCCTATTGATATACGTTTATTCGTAACAGGTGAATGAAATAATTTGTAATGAGGAACTTAACAAAGATTTATGCATTCAATTTGATTAAATTATGAAAATGGCATATTCTGTGTAAAGAAGATGGCTCCGACCATCTGACAATCATGCAGTTATCCCATCTAGAACGGAAATGCCACTTGGTCATCAATCACAGAGCAAATTTCCCCAAACCATCAATGTCAATAAAGCAGTAATTTATAATAATTAAAAGTTATTTGTAATTAAATCAACTGATCAAATGACCGTCTTCTAGGTATTTTCATAACAGTTAGGTCACATGAAATCGACCAACATTTTCTATTCTTCCATTTCTCTCTTTTCTTGCTTTATTTTCTGTTGTCTTATATATTTTTAAAATTATTATTATACATTTATGTCTTATCTGTCAGTCGTCATTGTCTCTTTTGACCTTTCCAGTGTTCACTCAGGAAGGTGAAAGAAAGGAGGCGAAACTCTTGTAATTTATTCAAACGCATTCGTGAGTTCTAAAGCGTAACAATGGGATATGTAACATTCCACTTGGCTTTGAAGTTCCATGCTCCGAACCGCGCTTCGACTGCGGGGACTTTCGGAAGCCAGGCACCAGTTTTACATTTATTACAAAATATTAAATTACCGGCAAAATTTCAGTGTAAATCAAAAACTTTAAATGGGGATTGTATTGGGAATAGTGCATCAAACAAATTTTCAAATTTAGTACTCCGTCCTTCCTATAATTTGTGTGCCAGAGTTGGTAAAGAAAAATTACATCCTGACAAAAACTCAATATTTTAGGATAATGCGCTATTTTGAGCATGTTTTAATGTCCCGTTATTTAATCCATGATTTACAATCTTGAACAACATTAAGTTTGCTATTGCGTGTTTTCGCGTGTTTTTTGTATTTTTGAAGTTTAAAAAAAAGGTGAAATTACACAAGTTTGTGTTCGCTTGTTGTACTCTTTACACATTCAACAATGGATGAGAAATCATTGAAAGGGACAGCGAACAGTTGCTGTGATACCATTTTCTGATGTAGGAATTCTAAATCCTGAAATTTCATGCGCTCTTTTATCTCACCACCTGGTCAACAGTTGGAGATGAGCGCATAACTTTTCGGCGGCTTGGAGCATGGGGTCAAAGGAGAGCGGCTTGATTCCAGTCCTTCTCTATCACGTCCCTGGTTCACTATATAAGTGTCGTAACAAGTTTTTCAAATTACGGATTTATAATTGTATTATTATTCTGCCACTTTTTGGTAACCTATGTACAGGGTGTATACATATTTTTCTTCTTTCTTTCAAGTCAATATATTTACTTGTTACAAAAATTATATTTGTCATTATTTTGAGGGATCCACATTTTACTAGCTCTGCTTTTCAGTGGACCCCTCCATTTCCACAGGGTTATCTTGAAAAAAACTTTTAAAAAACCATTATACTGGATATTTATGTATACTTTCTATTTCACAACTCTAAAGCATGTAAAATGTATTATATTATTGAATATTGAATTGTATACTGATTTCTTGTAAAAACTACTATTCTGTTGGAAATGAAAAATAAAACTGAATCTGAAACTGAAACCTAACATAAGTCCGCTTCTGCAATTTTTCAATTTAATCCTTCTTGCAATGGAGAAACTTTCATTTTTACACTGCGATATTACAGCTATCTCAACGACTGCATATTTTGTATACAAACCTGTACACTATATATATTTCAGTTATGTTCTTTTAGTTGTAAAAGGATTACAATAGTTTACTAATATTTTTATTTTGAACAATACCTAATATGCTTTTATAAACGATATTCTCCATCTATTTTTTTAAGAATGTCAGTTCAACGAAATTAATACAGTCAAACCTGCTTTAGTGACGACCGGTAAAGAAAGACCAACTTTCTATAAATACCACATTTTTGGTTGCCCTTGAATATGGTTTCTCATTGAAACCTGTAAATAATGGCCTCCTTGTTATAAAGACCCCTTTTCATGGTTCCCTTGAGTCGTCTTTATATACAGGTTTTACTGTAATATGAATTTCAAAAGTGATTCCACAATTTTCATTTTATATCTTATGCATATTACAGTAATTTCAATGTTATTTTAATCAATACTACTGTGACTTTTACATTCATGCATTTTTGTTGGGTAAAATTAAACAGTTTCAGCTTCAAATCTGCATGTTTGATGCGTTAAACAATAAACCAACCAATGAAAACTCCTTACCTCAAAATATAAAGTAAAAGAGATTATTGCGATGACCAGTGACAGTGTACATAAGAGAAACAGCATTCCAAAATACTAAAAAAGAAACAAAAAACACAGACCAGCTTTAACAAGTTATTGGTGTCGGATTTATAAAATAGTTTGGAGTTTTAATGGTAACCGGCATTTTAGTTAAAAATTCACAATATTACTCTCGGGACATTATATCAACAGCGAACCACCACATAACGTAGGTGGCGCTCACTGAAGAATGGGGATGGGTGGGGTGAGGGGTGACATGACAAAAATAAACACTCCTATACAAAAAAACGTATCAAAACTGTGATGATATGCAATTATCTTTTACTCATCGAGTTTGAAAAAAAAAATCGACGAGCTATTCTAATAAGCAAAGTTACATTTCAAATCGGCAAACCATATACGCATATATTATTTTGATAAACATCATTTTATTTGAAATGAAAAATTGATACGTCTTTGGAACTAAAGACTAACCCTTTGTAAACAGTGCTTTTGATATTGGCTTTAAACTGATGTGAATGACATAATTAGTACTTCGAACGATCTCTGTTAGGATTTTCTTTAGAAAAAAATATCAATGACTATTACAGTTGTATTTTGAAAAGTCATCATTTCAAGGCCTTTATTTCAATACATGTATTTCTAGAACTTAATTTCTCTTCTCTTCCTTATATGGAAAAATCAATCCATATGTAACACCAAAAATATGTCACTCCCCTGTCATATACGTACCCATACGAGCGTACGTCGTGACTTGAAACAAAGTCCTATGGCGCCTACGGCTATGATGAAGAAAATGGCGCCACCCTCGGCAAGTGGGGTGAAGTTAGCCACGTAATAGAGTGGA
Organism: Mesocentrotus franciscanus; assembly: GCA_037976565.1. Taxonomy (NCBI): domain Eukaryota; kingdom Metazoa; phylum Echinodermata; class Echinoidea; order Camarodonta; family Strongylocentrotidae; genus Mesocentrotus; species Mesocentrotus franciscanus. The sequence goes on along the minus strand of CP137684.1, from coordinate 16,504,811 downwards.
CCAATCAGAGCGATGATGCCATCACGTGACTCGTAGGTTGAAAGTTCAATCCACACCCATAAACATATACATATAGCACAGAGACCTACACACTGTAAAGAAAATGTGATCGGTGGAGAAAATGTGATCGGTGGAGAAAATGAAACGATTTTTTTTTTTTTCCCCCTTCAAATATATTGCCCACGGCTGCCGATCTCATCAACATCGAGATCACAAAATCACGTTCATAGTGATTTCATCATTAAAATTATGGATGGGTCATTTTGAATTTTAACACTTTTCAAAGATTTAATCTTTCATAGACAGTAACAAGAGGTGCAGGCTGCCCCCCCTCCCCCCCTCCCGAGAATCTTTATATTCAAATATTCAGACAACCATCACTCAGAGAAAATGTTATGTTGTGACTAAAATAAAGTCATATATCTATTTTGTTTAAACTCCTCATTGTCCTATTACCCGGGCCCGAGTATCCGAATATGAGGTAATAGTTGTCCGAATATTGGGAATTGCGAATTCTCGGGGGGGGGGGCTGCCCCCGCCTCGTAATTTACTTACGAAGAGGATAGCATTGAAGAAATGGGAGCACCAGATGAGTCGACCCTCTTCTACCTCCAGGTATCCTCGAGACGAACTCGTGGTCGAAGACCTTGATGATGGCTTCACCTCCGTCGCTGCGTGATCACCCATCGTATAACGATCACAGGAACGCTTCATGAAAAAAAAAATAAGATGAGATATAAAGATTTATTGCAAAAACGACATATAGAGAGTTTATTGGCTTGTCTGTCTCGTGTATATACGGACCCACATGGAAGACAAGCCGCGTCATGCCTGGCACGGCTGGAAATAATTATGTGGGTATATTTTATACGTTTTTTTCTTTCTTCAATGGAACGGAAAATAAACACTATTACTTATACTACTACTTCTACTTCTACTTCTACTTCTACTTCTACTTCTACTACTACTACTTCTGTATACTACTATTACTGCTGCTACTACTACTACTATTATTACCACTATAACTACTACTACTATTACTACTATTACTAGTATTACTACTATAACTACTACTACTACTACTACTATTACTATTATTGCTACTTTAACTACTACATGTACTACTACTACTACTACTACTACTACTATATACTACTATTACTACTGGTACTACTAGGCCTACTACTGCTATTACTACTATTACTATTTCTACTATTACTACTACTACTACGACTACTACTACTACTACTACTACTACTATTATTATTATTATTACTACTACTACTACTACTACTACTATTACTACTACTACTACTACTACTACTATTACTATTATTTCTTCTACTACTACTACTACTACTATTACTACTATTACTACTATAACTACTACATGTACTACTACTACTACTAGTCTACTACTACTACTACCACTACTAAAACTACTATATACTACTATTACTGCTGCTACTACTACTATTTTTACTACTACTATTACTACTACTATACTATTACTACTACTATAACTACATGTACTACTACTACTACTACTACTATATACTTCTATTACTACTACTGCTATTACTACTATTACTATTTCTACTATAACTACTACTACTACTACTACTACTACTACTACTACTAGTACTACTACTACTACTACTACTACTACTACTACTACTACTACTACTACTACTATTATTACTACTACAACTCCCACTACTATTAATATTATTTCTACTACTACTACTACTACTACTACTATTACTACTATTACTACTATAACTACTACATGTACTACTACTATTACTATTACTACGATTACTACTACTACTAGTCTACTACTACTACTACTACTACTACTATACTGCTACCACTATTAATACTACTACTACTACTACTACTACTACTGATACTCCTACTACTCCTACTACTACTACTACTACTAACTACTACTATTACTACTATTACTATTACTACTACTACTATCACTACTTTTAGGACTACTACTATTACTATTATTTCTACTACTACTACTACTACTACTACTACTACTACTACTACTATCACTACCATCACTACCATCACTATACTACTACTACTACTAATAATAATAATAATAATAATACTGTTACTACTACTACTACTACAGTGTACTATACTGCTACCACTACTACTACATGTACTATTACTGCTATATGTACCTCAACAACTACTACTGCTACTACTACATATCAGCGGTAAACTAATTATAGTGTATAAAATACCAAAAGTTGACATTTTAACGGAATGAGAAATGACGGTGTTATTCATTCTTCTATCAAAATATAAATGTAATATCAGGTTATTGATATAGGTAACTCAGAGATAACACAAAACGAGTAGAAAATAATCGAAATTAGAATGAATGTAATGAAGGGAGGAAGAACGAAAATTGTAACAAAAGTGTATAGAGAAGAAGAAGAAGAAGAAGGAGAGAAGAAGAAGAAGAAGAAGAAGAAGAAGAAGGAGAGAAGAAGAAGAAGAAGAAGAAGAAGAAGAAGGAGAGAAGAAGAAGAAGAAGAAGAAGAAGAAGAAGAAAAGAAAACTAAGAAGAAGAGAAGGAGGGAAAAAAGAAAAAGAAATGAGAAAAAAAAGAAAGAGCAAGAAAGCCAGAGCGAGGAGAAGCAGAAGAAATAAGAATGAAAACGAGAAGAAGGTGAAGAAAATAAGAAGAAGAAGGAGAAGAAGAAGAAGAAGAAGGAGAAGAAAAAGAAGGAGAAGAAAAAGAAGGAGAAGAAAAAGAAGGAGAAGAAGAACATGAAGATAAACATCCATTTAAAATCCCATCAATTACGCTTATGTATTTCCATTACGTATACCCAAAATGACTGGGGTTTTTTTTCTTCTTCAATGCACATATTTTCTTTTATTTGGTTCAAATAGCATTGATAGGAATTCTAATTGCCTTTTGAGTTCCTTTGGTGGTCTTTCATGATTGAAGGTCTTTGTATTTCATAGACATTCACGTTTATATCAACATGTTACACTATTTGTGTGGCTTTTTTTATTTGGAGAGGGGGGAGGGCGTCTCGAAGATCCTAATTCCTATTCGTTCTACGAACAATTAGAGTTGGGTGAATTATTTAGGGGCGGAATTAAGCCCCCTCAAACACACACACACGAAAAAAAAAAAACATATCTCGAACAGCAACGGAAAATAACATTAAAAACAAAAATTATTATGAAACAATCATGAACTGAACAACAGTAGAAGAGGCAAATTTATTCTTGAGGGTGAGCTTAGGCCTACTATATTTGAGGATACATGTTGGAATATAAGTTTTTTAAATGTGACGGTTGATATAGAATTCTTTCAAAATTGATTCCAATCTTATGATAATCAGTATCTATCATTAATTTATCCTTTACTTTCTTTTGTGTTCCTTCTTCAAATAGATATTTTTGTTCTTACCCCCCACCTTCGGAAGACAAACAAACAATATAACTCTAAATTATGTCACAATAAGCCTAAGTATCACTACATTGAAATGATATCTGAATTATTGCTTGATTACATAATACCTCATGATACATTCCAGTTATTGGCTGATTACTGACTAACCAATATAAAACAATTGGCAATCAATAACAAAGTTTGGTTTCTGTAACTGTGATAAAACGTACCTAAACTATCTGAACAGATAATCTCGTCTGTTAACTCATAATGGTCTTTTACCTTTACATATACAGGGGCGGATACAGGATTTTCCAAGGGGGGGGGGCGTAAAATATGTGAAACATTGCGAGCGCTGCCTTTACAGCGTGGGGTCCGAGGCCCGCTTAAGGGCCCTGGAAAATGTTGAACCTTACGATGCTCTATGGTACATTCTGAATTCGTAAACTGAACGTTTAGGTGAATAATTCTTAGCTTTTTTCCTGCATTTCTCCGAAAAATCAATAAAAATGACAAGTTCAGCTTCTCTTTTTGAGTCTCTCTCCCTCTAGCTCTATATCCTGCAATTGTTTTATTCTCGGAAGGACAAAGGGGTTGTGCGCCCCCCCACGCCCCCTGGATCCGCCCCTGATATAGTTACTGTCCTTCTGGCTCTCAACAGACGATATGAGGTTCTATTCGACCTTGAAACAGATCTTTCTAATAAAAAAACACGAAAATAAGGAAATCCGTTGTGAAGAGATAGTTTTGACTCATCAGAGTACATCATCAATGTGTTATGCAAATACAGGAACGCCCGAAATTCGCTTATTATAGGAGTTCCAAAGAAGATTCGCAGACGGTAAGCTCAGCGATTAGGAACCGATCTCAATAGATATCGATTTTTAGTTCTCTCCAGATAACTATTTTTTTACAAAAGCGGCTGACTAATCCTTTATCAGGGACAGCTATGACAAACAATATAATGATGATTTGGTTTAAGAGCGTTAAAATGAACCATTGAAATCTTGAGGGAAATGTTCGAAGAGGTATTGAAAAGTTTCAATTAGACCCAGATTTTCTAATTGACAAAAAACATGAAAAAGAGCCGTTGAAACACACTCTTCTTTGAGGGAAATATCTCGCTTTTGAAGTATTTGGATTTGTTTTCATTTCAAACTGCTTTTAAAACTCGGTCTGGTTTTTGAAGTAATTACTTTGAACGTAACAAATTGAGTGCACTTAAGTTATAGATCATTATAAGAATTTCTGTAAAAAGGGAATTAGACCACATTCCTGTATGTCATACACATTGTCATCGTTGGAACTGGGTATATTTCTGTTGTGGGAGGAAAAAAAGTTTTGATTTCGGAAGGCATTTCATTAATTGGGAGACATCCCATTATAGACCGATAGTCCACAAGACAAACTACGTCCCAAAAAGTTTAATACACCGAAAGAGTGACGGGGAAGGATAGGGAGGGAGAGAGAGAGAGGGGAAAAAACACAATCAAACAATCAAACAAACAGAGAAATGCATAAGGAAGGATGGAGGAAAGGACTATAAAATTGAGGGTTAACGACACAAATTCTTAAGGGAAGACAGAAAAGGGGTCAGCTTGTTTGTTTGATTTTTTTACCTGACTACTAAGAAAGCATGTGTATGCTTGTAAGTAAGCAAGACCGACGGCTGTAAGTCATCTCCGAGGGACTTGGTAATGAGGATTAATGCCTTACCAAAGAGCACTAGCGCATCGGCCTGGTTTCGAACCCGGGACCTCTAGTGTTCGAGACGACTGCTCTACCACTGAGCCAAAAGAAACAAATAAATATAGGAAGAATAGATGATAGAGGAAAACATACGACATTAAAAAGATGGTGACAGGAAAATAAATAATTACACAAGGAAAGAAGGCAAACAGGGGAAGACATAATACATAAAAAGTTAAGAAAATTCTGTTCTGAATACTACACGAAACCTGCGCGAATACGAAATTAAACATTAAGTTCAGAATTTGTATTCCCATCCCTAAAATAACAATTCTTTCCGTATCCATATTCCGTTACAGTAATGAAAATTAGCATAGCGACAAACAAAATCACAATTAAAGTTATAATACATACCTTTTAATTGTATTTCCCTTTTAAAACCTTCAAAAACCATATAAATATATTACATTCTCTGCTCTTGTCCTGAGTATATATATAGTTTCAGTCCGTTATGTGGCAAAAAAACAGTTCAATCAATTAAAGGAATCCAATCAATGACGTTAATAGCACACCCCTCGGGCATTACCGCATAGAGAACAGTAGGTTCGAATAAACAAGATAAACTTCTTATCAGGACCCTTCAAAGTGGAGGCCCTTTAACAATAGCGACGGAAAATACGCCAAGCCCAATTTGCTTACCTCTTAGCAGTGGCCCGAGAGGCCCAAAGGATACAACTTGAGCCAAATATGAACGTCGGTTATCCTTTATTATTTCTCTTGAAAGTATTCCATCTCATCGGAGCTTCGTAAAAAGGTTCAAAATGAAAGCACCATTAATGGTTACGCTCACAAAACATTACAATGTATGCGTAGAGAATGCGCGTTGTATCTACATGAAAGCTCGCTTTTATGGTGAAGCAGTGTTGAAATCCTTGAAGAGACGAAAGAATGAATGGAGCTGGGATAGCTATACAGAACTACTCACCCGCCCAACTTTTACTCATGTTTATTACGTGCAAGCTATGTACACGCCCGTCCTGGACAAAACATCAGTACCCAAGCCCAACAAAAGGCCCGCTGGAGCGTTCGAATTCCTTCACCATTTTTCCTCCGTCGTTTTCTTCCTTCGCCAACTCTCGGCTGTGAAAAGAAACAACTTATTGGGTCACGCTGCACAAAAGAAGAAGCAGTGGGAGATAAACAACGATCCACAATAGGAAGAATGAAAGAAGTGATCATTTTCTTAGACAAAAGCAAAAGGAAGAAGCGTTTAGACACCTCCCCATGTCCTTCGACCTGGGTATGTCTATACAGACCGACGCAAGTAAGAAAGTTAAAAAGCTATCGTCTGATACCTTTTGGACAGCAAAAGACCTCCAGTGGCAAGGTTTTAGACCCTCCTACCCTTGCCATACTGACAAGACCGACACCAGGGCCCCGCCTCATAGTTTGTTTGTTTTTCTTTCCGTCATATTAAAAGAATATACAATGAAAAGAAAGTAACAAAATATATAAACATATACATACTATACAGTTGACGTAAGAAAGAAAAATCATATGGCATTAAATTGAAAACAAAAACAAAAACAACAAGAACGAAAGAATGAACATGTACACCCAAATAGATAAAAAAAAGACGGAGAAACAGACGGCTGGATAGCCCATTTTCAGCTGGTTTTCCATGGGGACCAGAAAGAAGAAGAAAATGGGGGGGGGGGAGAGAGACAAAACAAGACAAAACAACAAGAACGATGATATTCCATTTTTTTGTTAATAAGGTTATATAGAGTAGCGATTGATCCGAACCAATCGCAAGTTTGCAGTCCCCTATCTCTTATGTACATAGTTGCGATTGACATCACTGATCGCAAATAAGTTGCGATTAATTGCAACTGTTTATAAGACGGGTCCCAGAACGACTTTCACGAATAGACCTGTTTCAGTTTTTGCATGTTTCTCACCATGCAGAACCACTGGTTATTTAACATTTAATTCACCTGCTATATACAATATAATGGCATCTCTGGTAAGCTCTAGCAAGCTATCGAGTTGTCATGGGAAACCTTTCTTGAAGAAGTATGCATATGATATTAGTATCATTTTTGGACTCTGTTTTGGGGTGTGATTGGGGTGTAGAGATGTGACGGGGAGTTGGATCATTTTGTTTGAAAGTCACTTTACTTCGAAAAAAAGAAACTAAAGACAAAAACAAATCTTTAAATATTGCGATTTGAAATACATTGAGAGAGAGAGAGAGAGAGAGAGAGAGAGAGAGAGAGAGATAGAGAGTTTTCAAGAAGTGTCTGAAAACACATCTTTTCTAATTTGTTGTAATATTCCTCTCTGTTTGTAATTAATGTAAGCCTTGTATGATAATGTTCTCTCTCTTTGTTTGTAAGTATTTCTTGTTTCTGCGTTTTGTATCTAACAACAAGGCGCTTTATAAATGTAATATTATTATTATTATTTTATTATATTCCCAATTCAATTCAATTCAATTCAATTTATTTATGTTTCCAACAAAACAATTACAAAATCAATTTTAAACATTTACAACAATTTAAGAATACAAAATTATTGGAAACAGAGGGGTCCACTAAAAAGCAAAGCTTGTACAAGTGTGGACACCCTAAATGATACTTAAGAATAATGATTAATTAAATTAACAAGTTCTTAACTACAAAAGGAACTACAAAATAGAGAAACAATGGGGGAGATGCCAACAGAGACGAGAACTTGACAAGAGAGTACTTTACATGACAAACATGGGAGGATACGGTTACAATACAAAGAGTAGATAATGCCCCCCAAAAAGGAGAGAGATCGGGGGTACAGAAAATAATATAAAATGATGAGGTGCATGTGGGGTTGAGAAGAAAATGAGGAAAGAGAGATGCGCATTAGAAATGAGATAAGCTTGAGAAGGCATAATATAATATATCAAATTACATTTTGAGTCAGCGAGTAGAGAATGATCTTGTATTCAAAGAAAAAAAAACAACAACAACATATAAATTCAATGAGGTTGATATGATTGTAATAAAAACAATTTCAATTTTTTTTTCTTACAAATATTTATCGATGGAGCATTTTTTATTTCATTACTTAAAGAATTCCAAAACTTTGGACCTTCATATATAAACGTTTTTTGAGCTAAGAGGGTCGATCCGCAAGAGAGGTAAATGAAAATCGTCCGAATGTCTTGTTGGGTAATTATGGACTGAGCTATTTTTAAAAAACATTTCATGAAAAACAGATGGCAACATATTATTTTTATAATTATACATAAATTGACCTAGTTGAAAAAGATATAAGTCTTTTACCTCCAAATCACCGCTCCAAATCACCGCCCCTGCATGTTTGCACTAACAAAATTAATTCTCTTCCCTCAGCTGTGAGGGAAATTCCATGATATTAAACAGACCTAAAATAAAGGAGGCTGCAAAGTTGGAATACCGAAGAGAATCGTGTTCAAGATTTGTCTGACTGCCTTCAAGATTCTGCATGGTCAGGCCCCCCAGTACCTCTCTGAGATGGTACAGTATTAGTAACGCAGTCATTGAGGTCACTGAGGTCTTCAGAGGCTACGAGATTAGTCGTGCCAATGACAAGAACGGTTAGGTATGGAGACAGGTCCTTCGCAAAAGCTGCACCTCTGGAACTCTCTTCCTTCTCATCTTAGACAATTAGACTCCATAGAACAATTTAAATCACAGTTGAAAGCGTATTTATTTATCTGATGTTTAAGTTTCATTACCTAAAGAACTATATTATGTTGAACTGTATTATGTATATATATATATATATATATATATATCTGTTTATCCAATTATTGAATTTCTGTTTATATAAGATTTGAATTCCTGTTTATCTAAGATTTAAGTTTAATTACGTGTAGAAATATTATCTGTTGGACTGTTTTGTGTAATCTGCATATTCATTTTTTGTCGCGCCTTGATCGGAAGTTTCGGATATGTGCGCGTTATAAATTCATATCATTATTATTATGTAAGGAAAGTGCCCCTCCTATTGAACAAGTTACCTTGCAAAATTTCCTAATTTTTTACTAAAATATAATGTTTTTTCTTTCTCACCCTACAAATGTGCTAGTGATGTGATGAGTGAAATGGACTAAAGTTGGTACCGTGGTTCTCACATTTCGATCTATTCTTGTTCATAACTTATTCCAAATGTTAAACAGATAAAGGAACTCCGTGATGTATTTTCTCTTTGCTTTTCTTTCTTTTGTATTATTCTTCCGAAGCGCATATGACCATATTTATGTAATGTTTTATGTGCTATACAAAAATGGTTTGTCATTGTTACTATTATTGTTGTTGTTATTATCATTATCATTATTATTATCATCATCATTACTATAGTGTATACTTCACTTTATTTTCAAGCTAACGCATGGGCGCATTGTAAGCGCAAGATTTTGATTCTGGAATATAGTTCGGATCTATTTCCTTGCGGGGATGTCCGCCCTCTATATTCGTATATACGTGCATGCGAATGGGAATTGACAGTTCTAATATCTGATCTATCCACAATTGTTAATGCGGAATCGCAAGATTCACGAATTTGCTGAGAGAAGACATAATCACATACTCTTCGAAAATGGCAGGCAGTAAGAATGGTTTTTAATTATTTCAGTGCATAATTTGCTTTATGTGATTATCTTAGATGTCATGGGCGTTACACAGTGTAGAATGGTGAATGGGTGATGACTTTGTACGAACATTTAGAATTTGTTGTGCAGTGTGTGAACTTACACAGAAGTGAGCATATGGGACACTACTGAATTTTGGAGAGAGGAATGGGGCAATGCATAAATAATGGAGTGGCAATGATATTTTCTAAGAGACAAAAGTGTACTGTGATGGCCGGCATTGTCATGAAATATGAAACCACTCATTCTCTCTGAAGTGTCAGAAGTTTAAAAAAAGGAAGAAAGTGTAAATAACGTAGAAAGTTGAAACTAAAAGTAAAACTGTAAAAGATGAACATTGGAAGGGGCGCGCGCTGGTACTGGTCCATGTCTTAAAATCGTGTCCTAAAAATAAGGATTGTCTGCGCGTTGGTGATGATGCTCCATGAATAATGATGCATGTATCACTTTAAAACAGCACTGAAACTTTCACGTTATGAACGATAAATCCTCGGGAAGACGGACAACTCGTAAAAGTAGTCGGTGAGAACTGGTGGTATTTTATGACGAGGAATCCATTTTTCGGATCGGTAACCCTACACCCGCAGACTGCCAAAGAAAAAAGACGTCCACGAAAATGCTGACGATCCTTATTTTTTAGGACGCTGTTTGTCCGCGTTTACGAAGATATCCTCATTTATGCGGACGATCCTTATTCTCCGACCAGCGCCCCTACTGAATATGACAACTTAGACAAACTTAAAATTAAACTAGATTTAAAGTCAAACTCGAGTCAAGAACTCTCAAGACAGTCCAACTGACTGAGAGGCAGTGAGAGCATCATTACGTAAAATCCAAATGCGTTACCATTCATTGGTGTCATCATTTGATGAATTCACATGAATGGCTGGTTTCATATTCCTCGATGAGTCGTTATAGTTGATGGGTCTGTAGACTCTACATGCCATTTTATCAGGTTGACTGTTGTTGGCTTAGTTTGTTGTCATCTTGGTCATTGTAGACAAATGGAACACTTTTGACATTGTCTATTTTCTTTTTTAAAAATGCGTCAACTCATAATGAGGGCAGTGTGTCGACCAAGGCATGTTGGATGCGAAAATGCTGTGTATATTAAAATTATTCTGCAATTTCTTCCCTCAAATCTAAACCCTAAGCATACGTCATTTGGGCATAAGAATCTGACATCGGTGACAGACAAGGTGTAAAGATCGGTTCAGAATTCTAAAATCTAATCCTAAAAGGCCATGCCGCTACTGATAACATAATCTTTAGGTGCTTAAAGATAAAGTTGAGTTCTGGTCATGCGATTGCATTGTGAAAGAAACGGTGTGGAATTGATCAGAAAAAGTTGATCATGTAGCATATAAGTATAGGTGTGTACTGCAAGGTTCTGGAGTTATCAAAATGATAAGAATTTTGGCCCAGTCTTGGTAAAGTAACAAGCACTGCACCCAGAAAGATGTATATGGGAATACACAAACATGTGGCATAAACATCGGGCGTCATTTGTATGCTGTTACTTGTCATATTTAGAATATGAAGGCATTTGAAGAGCCATGCTTTTCAGGGAACATTTTTTCTCTGATGTTCTTCCACACTTGCATAATAACAATGATAACGCTTAAATGCTCACAAATTATTTTTCACCTCTCCCCAGAACTCAACTTTCTCTTTAACCCTTTTGTGGTTTGGCTTGATACCTTTTGATTTAGAGCCCTAAAATATATACCAGGGGGTGTTTCACAAAGACTAAGATCGACTTTAAGTTGGACTTAAGTATAACAGGCCGTTCGTGCCATTGTTTGCTATCATTATTTACTGGCATTGGTCTCTCAAGGGACGTACAAATCATGGTAAAAAATCTACAAAACTTTCATTTTTTGATAATTCATTATTGAAGGAAAAAATATTATCTAAAGATCATAATGGTGAGAGCAAACAATGGCATGAACAGCCTGCTATACTTAAGTCCAACTTAAAGTCGATCTTAGTCTTTGTGAAACACCCCCCTGATGCACGAGTAGAAAGGGCAAAAACTACTGCACACAATGCATCCATTTTTGTTTCACGACTGTATTGCATTTGATGCTGGGAATTTTAAAAAGGAAAATTAGTTTTAAAATCCTTAAATTTGCAACACATTGAGAGATTAAATATTGTTTTTCTATAAAAACTGGCAATTAAAAAAAAAATTCAACAACACTATTGCCCGTGAATATTATTTTCAGAGACATTGCATTTTATTCTATCATTGTAGCGATAAAAGAAAACTATTATTGTTGCCAATTTGAAGAACAATATGTGATCAATTTAGCCCTAAAAATATATCCTGCCCTGAAAATGTATCCTGCTCTGAAAGAGTAAATGTACAGTCCGACACATGTGCACTAGATCACGACACCTCTTAATATATTTTGTCTCCTTTCTTCTTCCAGGTGTGGAGCTCCCCAGGAGTTTCCGGCTGCTGGAAGAGCTGGAGGAAGGGCAGAAAGGAGGAGATGGGGTCGTCAGCTGGGGTCTGGAAACCGATGATGATATGCTGATGAGGAAATGGAACGGAATGATCATCGGGCCTATGAGGGTGTGTTATAATGATCATATTAAAATTATGTCTTGTTACACAGCAGGGTGTGGTGCAACACCTGATGAAAACTGATAATATTTTGCGCCAAATAAAGCACGTGCCTTTTGCAAGCGAGGGGGGGGGGGTTACTAGTGGCCTAGTGGGATGTGTACGTAACGCAATGCTTTGACCTGCCGGCTCACGGCGCTGCAGCAGCAAAAATCCAGATGAAGCCTGCACTTCAAGGTCTGAGTCCGAGACCAGGACTTTACGACCGAGGCCGAGACTGAGCCCAAATTTCCCCCGGCCTCAAGCTGGACTTAACCTAAGTGTTTGAGGCCGTGGTCAAGGCTGGGATCTTTGAGATGGTGGTCAAGTCTGGGACCTTTGAGGCAGAGGCCGGCCTAGTGTCACTCAACACTGTCTTATACTGTAGTTATTTGTAAGTAGGTGTTTAGGGACAAGTATTTTCATGATGGAAGTTGCTGGGGTATTGGTATTATGATATATATAACAGTTGTGGTAATCTTAAATGTTATTGTGAAAATTATGAGATTATGTCAATACCGGGTAGTTATTTTTATATTGGTAGCCCCCAAAATAGCATACTAGGGTAACGTTAAAAGTCCAGGGCCCTGTTTCATAAAACTTGTTATCAATGACTGTTTTGTTACAATAACTGTTTATCTACTGAAATCATAGCATTTGATTGGCTGAGAGCAAATTTGTCATGAAATTTAGCATTTGTTATGATAAAAACATTTATTAAACATGGCCCTGTATCCAACTGAAATAGTGATGTTATTTCTTGTATTTAAGATTTTAAAACACATGTAGAGAAATGTCATCACAAGAAAACAAAGTTATACAATAGTAAGCAGAAATTGTAGTCTTGTTTTGCTGTTTATGCCTCATATTATATATATATTTTTTTACTTGATTTTTGAATTTGATTTGTTTATTGAAATTCTTTATTTATATACTCAGACACCATACGATGGCCGAATCTATTCATTGAGAATTTACTGCGGAGACAAGTACCCGAGTGAAGCTCCTTCAATTAAATTTGTCACCAAGATAAACTTGCATTGTGTTGACTCAGAGGGTGTTGTAAGTATACAAGGATCTTTCAAATGACGCTCAGATAAACTCCTCAAAAAACGTTCTATAATTCAAGTTTAAGCGTTGATATCTCTCTTGTTACTATATTATGATTGAAAAGACTATTTATTCCCCTTTTAATTGTGGTATAAAAATATTTAGATGACCAGTTTCAAAATGTAATCAAATTAAATGCACAAATCTTTGTTAAGTGCCTTGTTAGAAATTGTTACGAATAATTGTATTTCAATAGTCAGAATGCGAATTGCATAAATTCCGTGTTGTTATGTAGGCCAAGCCATAATGTTTGTTCTACCTAGCAACAATTATGGAAATGTTCTGTTCAAGTTTGAGCATTGTTATCTGTTTTGTTACTATATTATCATACTCAACGTTGGTATCATTTGAAATCCTGTTTATTCCCATTTACAATGATGCCCCTTTTGTAATGATTATGTAATCATGGAATGTGCAGCACATTTGAATATTGGGCCAAGTCATAATTGAAATGTTGCAAAAAATGCATTGTTATTGTTAGCAATGACCACCTCAACATCATTCAAAACACAATCCATCCTCCAAACGATTGAAGAATTCACTGTTGACCATAACAATGCATTTTGCAACATTTCACTTTTGACTTGGCCCCATATTCCACACTATGAACATGACGGACAAAGAAAAGGACAGAATATACAGTTCCTCATTCTACCCTCAACAATTGCTGTGGTAGACAAAGGAACATCCCTTCACTGCTATTATGTAAAAATGTGTAGAACATGTGTCACATGCATATTCACCTGTTTTACTTATTTTTACATAATAGCAGTGAAGGGATGTTCCTTTGTCTACCACAGCAATTGTTGAGGGTAGAATGAGGAACTGTATATTTTGTCCTCTTTCTTTGTCCGTCATGTTCATAGTGCCAGTGAACTGCATTCCATGATTACATAATCATTACATCGTCAAGTACGATGATATAGTAACAGGAGATATCAATTCTTAAACTTAAATTGCTGAACTTATTTTGAGGAGTTTATTTTGGAATTAGCCATGACTGAAATCATTGGTAAATACTGTTCTTAAATGCTAATTTCGCAATGTAATCAAATTTAATGCATAAGTCTTCATGAAGTGTTTCAATACAAATTATTTCATTCACTTATTACAAATAATTGTATTGCAATAGTCATAATGCAAATTGCATACATTAGTTGTTACTACATGTAGGTAGGAGTGACATTGATTGCCGTACTTAACTACACATAATGTATGCAATTAACATTCTGACTATTGAAATACAATTATTTGTAACACATGAATGAAATAATTCATAATTCTACATGATAGTAAAGAGTACCCTAAGATAGATCCCTGTGGCACCCCTGTGTTAACATGACCCCATGTCCTTTTTCATGTGCAGGTAAATCCCAGGAAACTGGACATCCTCAAGAACTGGCACAGTAGATACACCCTTAAAGACATCCTGAATAAGATTCGACAGTCAATGGCCTCCAAGGATAATATTAAATCCTCACAGCCGCTTGAAGGGTCATTGTTTTAATGCAAACCAGAGCATTACTTTTCTTTTTAAAAATGATGATGATGCGGAGGTGTTAAGGTGAGTTAACAATTATTCTACTCAAACTCGGCAGCCTTGTTTTCAAGTGCAATGTCAGAAGTTATTAATCAGAGTTTCATTGATTACATGAAATAGTGAACCAGCAATAATGAAGATGATGTTGAATAAAATGAATGAATGAAGGAATCGTTTAATTATTAAGATTTGTAAAAATGTATCTTTTTCCTTTTCTCCTCTCTTTCTCTCTCTTTCTCTCTCTCTCTCTCTCTCTCTCTCTCACTCTCTCTCTCACACACACACACTCTCTCTCTCTTGCTCTCTCTCTCCCTTTTTTTCATTCCCAGGTCTTATCTCCTGACTTCACACAAGATCCAGTCAGCTGAATAAGCCTCCTCCATTTTGAGCAAAAAAGATAATATCAAGTGGAACGTAAGAATCTTGTAAGCTCCCCTGATTATTATCATGAACGATTTCTTAGAAATAGATCATAATTCCACTTTGATGAATCATTATTGATATGGGTGGAGTCATGATGTATATATCACTTTCCTAGAAATTACAATGGAAAGTTGTGATTACCGGTAACAAATATCAAGGAAATATTACCTTGTTGTGGTAATCTTGTTTTATAATTATATCTAGGATAATCAATAGTTGAATACAAAGATTGGGAAGGTTTCTTTGTATCAAGGTTCCACTGTATTTTATTATGTTTTTTTGTTTGTTTATCGCCAAACCTGTCTTGGTGGCCACCTCTCTATAAAGGCCACCTGTCTTTAGTGGTCATGTACTTGTATGTATATTACCTCCCTTAAGAAAGAACCTGCCTTGAGAGGCCACTTTTTCTGTTTCTGTTAGGTGGCCCCAATAGACAGGTTTGGCTGTATTTTATTTGTCTATTTTGCAAGGGATTTGAGAGCCGACAGACTTGGGGGTGTTTCACAAAGACTAAGATCAACTTTAAGTTGGACTTAACTATGGGAGGCCGCTCATGCCATAGTTTGCTCTCACCATTTACTGGCATTGGTCTCTCAAGGGACGTACAAATCATGGTCACAAATCTACAGAACTTACATTTTTGATAATTCATTATTGAAGGAAAAAAATATTATCTAAGATCATAATGGTGAGGAGCAAGCAGTGGCATGAATGGCCTGCCATAGTGAAGTCCAACTTAAAGTCGATCTTAGTCTTTGTGAAACACCCCCTTGGTGTTAATTTGATTTTTTTTTTGTAGAGATGCATTTTTGTGCCTCTATTGTTTGCTATTTTCAAGTTAATTTTGCTGCCTAGTCACTACTAACAACACTAACAATACAAACATGTTTATTGACTGAGAAAGTTAAAAATTATCAAAATACATAGACTCATTGGGAAGATCCTTTACCATTATAGTAAAGCGTAGGGGACCTAAGATAGATCCCTGTGGCACCCTTGTGTTTACATGACCCCATTCAGGTTAAAAATTATTACTTGTCTTGGTTGCCACCTCTCTATAAAGCCCACCTGTCTTACGCTGGCCACTTTTTTCTGTTTGAAATCTTAGCAGGGACCCAGACACTTATCTTTGTTTGTATTAAGTGGTTTTTTGGGTCATATCATCATATTTTTGAACAAATTTTTTTCTGTTCCTGTCAGTGGGCTTTATAGAGAGGAGGCCACCAAAACAAGAAATAGTTTTTAATTTCTCAGTCTATAAACATGCTTGTTTCGAGACTATTAATTGTTAAACTTGAATTTCTTTCAAAGAAAAACGATATTATTGCAATGTATGGGGAGTGCTGTTGTAGAGACCCAGACATTTTGTTGTTGTTGTATTAAGTGTGTTTATTGGTCATATAACATTTTTATAAACTTCTTTTTTCTTTTTTCATTAATGTATACACATTATATAAATAATTAATAATCAACTGATACATAATTTGGGTATGGATATAGATTAAAATGTAGTACGTCCCTGTTTAAGGAATATATAGAAAATGTTATTTTGAAGATCATGAAGTCTTTAATTTGATGAAAATTGTTCATCATTTTGAAAACATATTATTCTTCTTTTTTACATTATACTATTAAAACAACTGTTAACTTTGTATGCTCACGTTTTGCATTTATCTCTGTAATACATTCATCCTTTTTGCTATACTCGTGATACTGTAAAACCGGAAGCTTGGAGTGCGCGAAGCATTCATGAATTTTGTGAGACGTCCAGGGCCCTGTTTCATTAGGTTTCTTATCGATAACAAGTTACAATAACGGTTGGCTTGAAAAAAAATTGTCATAGAAATTTAGCATTTGTTTAATATTGATTACAAGTTTTATGAAACAGGGCCCAGATTTGCGACAGTTTCATTAGTGCTGGGAATGATTGAATTACAGGATAGATAATTTTGCAAATCATGTGATTCTGTAACCATGGAAACTTTGTGAACCATCATTTAATTGTTTAAATGCTTGAGAATCGTTTAAATTTCGGAATAAGGTGCATGAAGAAAATAAAGGTTAACATTAAAACCCTGTGTATAAGGCTCGCGCAGAAGCTCTGAGCTTCAGGCTCTGATCAGAGGATATGTCTTATTTAGATCAGATTAAGATTTCATGTGTACAACTATTTTGCTTTACATGTATCGATCATGTTCACTCATTTTTACATCATACAGTTAACAACTAAATTATTCATACCCCTTGTAAATTTGATGTTTAAAAAAATCTTTTTCGTAACTCAACAATGAAAGGTGAACTGGTTGAATTAGGTAGAGCCTTCGTTGAATATTTTTGGATGTAAGATCTAGTATGTCACATTCTCAAGAAACATAAATCGGGACAAATCAATTTGTCGCATACTTAAGAAATTACAAAACTTTGGTAAGGGTATGAATAATTGATTTGTTAACTGTCCATGTTTACATATATACATGTATAGATCCCGTTTACATATTTGACAATTAACTCTTTGTCTGCTTTGTTTGACTAATGGAACAAACAGTGGTTTGCCTCAGTTGACTTTTCTCACAAGTACAATGTACATGTGTATGGAACATAAACATTGTTAAATCTTAACAGGGAATAAAGAGTTACATGTATAAAGCTGATGCTCTGATAGCAAAGTTGAGTAATCCATCATCATATATTTTATATGTTAGAAATGCCATATAATTGAAAGTACAGATAACTCTGCAGAAGTCCAATCTTTTTGGACAGCAAAAAATAGTTGGATTTATGCAAAATTAGATTTGGAAAGTTAAAATAGCACATGTTTTGGATAGTTTGGTAAAAAAAAATTGATTCAACTTAAAGTTTGACTTGTGCGACTTCGAGTTATGCAGAGTTGACTGTAGGAAATTGTTTTCACCAGTTCAAAGTTGGGCTTTCTAGATTCAAAGGCTCAAACCTGTCGAATTGGAATCGCTGGTTAAATAAATATGAATTTGTTTATGATATGTTTACAAACACTCTGCAGTTATGTAGCATTTTCATTCCAGGTATAGGTACACATACTGATTTGATCTGTAGTTGTGTGTGCAGGCCTTAATTTTGTTTGTAGTGAAGTAGTGCAATTTTTTAGCTTTAACGGATCATAGTCTGTGCTTCAACAATAGAATTTACAGCAACGTTTAAAGGGGAAGTCCACCCTGACACTAAGCTGGTTTTAATAGAAGCAGAAACGTGAGAGAAACTTGTCAGTGGAAATTTGGGCAAAATCAGATGAAAAATAAGAAAGTTATGGAGTTTTGAAGTTGCATTTGATCAAACACAAATTGGCAACTCTGTGATGTATCGTATGAGGACCCCTCCCATTTGCTATGTACTAAAATTTCATGAATTTTTATAGTCTCTAAAGAAATTGTCAATCGTATGTGAACCCTAGATATTTACTATTGCAGATGTGTCTTTAAAGAACCTCTTTATGAAACAAATCTTTTACTTCATCGATAAGTAAGAAAATGAAAATTCATGATATTTCATTTACAGAGCAAGTGAGAGAGGACCTCGCAAGATACGTCACAACGTTGCCAATTTGCGCTTCATTAATTACAACTTCACAAATTCATAACCCCAATATTTTTAATCGGATTTTGTTCATACTTTCACTAAACCGTTTCTCTTAATTTTCTGCTTTAATTAAAAACCAACTCGATATCAGGGTGGACTTCTCCTTTAATGATATGCGTTCATGCAAGAAATATTTTACTACATTTGGTAGGACACTCATGTACATAGGAATAAATTGTATATGCATATTATATCACCGGTTGCTGCTGCAGCAGAGCAAACATTTGTTATCTACTGGGATGATACCTCAGTCACACCAACGAGACTGACAACATATCGATCAAACAATTACATTACCCCCAATGGCGAAAAATCTGACGGTTTGAAGTCGGTCTCAAGTCTGTTTGGCGGCGTGACTGAAGAACAGGGCTTTGTAAGATTCTCGTCCATATTTGAGAGCTCGTATTTTCACTCATCGCGTTTTTTAGTTTCCACATTTTTCTCATGTTCTTGTGCTCTCCGGTTCCTTGTATTAATTATAATCAAGATAAAGCGATATTTTGACCTTTTCATCTTTTTATAAAATATGACCATCTACATATAATTAGAAGTGGATATACGTTTAACAACTGAATTATTCATACCCCTTTGATATAAATTTGATGGTTTTTGTGTTTTTCATAACACAAGAATGAAAGGTGGATTTGTTGAATTAGGTATGGCATTTTTCGAATATTTTTAGATTTAATATCCACTGTCACATTCTCAAGAAACATAAATCGGGACATATTGATTTTTCACAAATTAAAACAATTTGGTAACTGTAACATGGATCATGTACATGTAGACTCTAGTAGACAGAATTTTTTTTGTTTAATATTAGAAAATGGCCAGAATCCGACTCAAGCAATTCTTGTTTGCATGTGTGTACATAAATTTGTTTAATTTCTGTATTATATATACAAAATCAGTTGATTGTTCATACCTGGAATGTAATAAAAAAAAGTCTTAAAAACAAAAAAGAAGAATGTTTTTATGTGAATTTCACATTGGTTGAATTTTGAATAAATCGGGAGAGAGAAAAAGAGAGGGAGGAGACAGAGAGAGAGAAGCTACGTGTAATTAATAAATTAATAAATACGTGTATATGCTTCTAATCATCTAATTGTTTTATTTATTTTTTTAAATTCAACTTTCACATCTTAAAGATACTATGTCCCTTTTGCAGCCAACATCAAATTCTATAGAACTTTGCAGGAATTATGAATATGTCATGTATGTCCTATCTGTAAAGTTTAAACGTTAGCAGTGTCCTAATATTCAAATTATGCAAGGAAACCCGTTTACTTGCTAGACTTCACTGTCAGACACTATTGAGTGACTGACTGGCTTTTTCATCTTTGGTAATAACATACATAAAATGAGCTGTAAAGGGTACATGAGCATTTGTCTACATCAATAACCCACTTCTTGTAATGGCCAAAATTAAACTGATTGAATCTTTGCGCAGCATAAAACGTACGACCATTCGGTACAATGGTCTGAAAATCAGACTATTACTTACTGGCTCTATAGCTCCTAAGTCGATTCGACAACTAATAGTCGTTATTTTCCCACTTAAAGACATTTTCAAGCCCCCCCTTTTTTTAGGGAAGTTCTAAATTAGTATTGTCTTTCAAATGCCGTTGGAATTTAACCTTTTCATTTTTTTGGCCTGCAAATGGGACATACAGGTAGTACCTTTAGAACTGATGAAATATTGATATATTCACATTTTTTTCTTCTTCTGAAAAAGGTATTGCTTCCTAAATATAGGTTTCCCCGTCCATTAAAACATTCAAAAAAATTCA
This sequence comes from Mesocentrotus franciscanus, assembly GCA_037976565.1. Taxonomy (NCBI): domain Eukaryota; kingdom Metazoa; phylum Echinodermata; class Echinoidea; order Camarodonta; family Strongylocentrotidae; genus Mesocentrotus; species Mesocentrotus franciscanus. Next base: position 16,483,931 of record CP137684.1, on the reverse strand, counting down.
ATTCCTTCCCAAAACCACCTAATCTTGCACATCTCATAACAAATTTCGTCTTTGGTCATTCATTTTCGAACTTTGTCCAATTGATTTCGTCATGCTTGGCTGCCACCGTACAATTGTATGAATCAATCTCATCATTTTGTCAAAGCGTCAATCAAATTTGTCACTTGTTCTTTATAAGGTCATGTCTATGCAACAAATTTGAATGAAGCTTTCTTGAAATTGATTACACAAAGACGAATTTGGTTATTATATTCTGCAGCAGACCACCAGGCAGACGAAAATGAATGGACAAGTGTTGAAATTGATCTTTGACTAACTTGAATGGCAAATGACGGAATTAACTTTGACATTTGCAGGATCCCGGATTCTCAGGACGAAATTGAAGTGCACAAAGATGAATTTAAATGAAAGAAGTGTTTAAAATGGATGGGAAATCCTACATATCTTCATGTCTTTAAAAAAAAAATTGCTTCCAAAACTTATTAAAGTTGATATGTTGGGGGAAACTCTTTACAAATTTGCCATCAAAAAGCCAAGTTTGACTAGGGTAAATCCCAAAGTACATCTGGTACAGCAAATAAGCACATGGTGAAACAAATCATTCATACACAATGAAAAAAAGTGTTTATTATCAGCCTGTATTAAATACAATATCAATAAACATTTTGCGAAAAGACCGACGTATCAATAACCCCCAAAGAGTTTACAATGGTTTTCCTTTCCGAACAAACCATGCGTTGCACTAGAGTGGCAAGTCCAAAATGAATATTAAATTTGTCATATATGTAAAATGCGATCGCAAAGACTTTCGAAAAGTCAACCACTACTTCCATCAATTATATAGCCTTGTCCGTCGCCTTTAGGAATGTGCGTACATTACAACGCTGTATTTCGTAATCCGAACATGATTTCTATGGATATTCAATAGGGTATTAAAATTGCCCTTGAGTTGATTTCTCGAGAGTCTTTACGATCGTGTTGGTAACAAGATTTGACAGAAATAGTAAACAGACCCGGACAGTGACAACATTGGATAGAGAAATGTCAAACATTATTTACTTCTCTGCGAAACATGGCTACGTAAGGGAGATAACCAATTTTCATTTTGGTTCTCTATGCTACAAAAAACGAATAAGTTGTAACAATCTGCCCTCCATGACAGTCTTTATATACATGTACTTTTCTTCTTTATATTAGAACCATAAGACAAGCCAGTTCGGAGATACATGTACTATCTGTATTTTGGCAGATAAAGGTCCTTTGAACAAAACTTTAAACCCATCGAGACGAATGCTGGATAAGTGCCCATGAATGTGATGTAACCATTATTCATTTATGCACCCACGTAAATTCTATGATACACAAATGGAAGTATTCTTTTCAAGAGGGCAAATAAAAGGTATTCATGAAGCACTTCCATCACTTTGGCAGTGGTTATTCTAAAATGCACAAAGTTGGACTTCTCCATGTTTAAGAGATCTGCAGATGTTCAGGGGTCATTTGTACATGTGCCATCTCCGAACTGGTCTTTGAACCCTACATTCCAACATCACTATGGTTTCAAATTTCAAACAAATTTGTAAAGAGAATTTATATCTTGCACGAAGGACAAACATTTTGTATGTAAGAATCTGCGAGACCTCTACAGATCCGCCATTTTGTAGCTAGATATTTTAATTTCAAATTGAACATGGCCAAAATTCCCAGATGAAATGACTCCTGAAGTAGGATTCTTCCTTCAAATTTACATGCTGTGCTATGATACAAAATAAGAACAAATATTAGTATGAAGCAAGAATGGTAGGAGGAATGAAATCCCACATTCTTAAGGCTCGTTCAGATATATGCAAACCTTGGCGTTTTTTTTTTAAATGACGTAAAGTGTAATGCACTTCACAGACATTTCTGTATCTTATAACACAGAGCTCAGTGATTACTTGCAAGTCCTTTGTTGGGTGCAGTTTCCATTCAATCACACGTTAAAAAGGACGCGGCTGCTTTTTGGCGGCGGTTTACTGTGCCGTATCTGAACAAGCCTTTTAGTGTAGCAAATCAAACACCACAAAAAGAACGACACAGATTGTAATAGTTATTGAATAATATTAGGGCTTTGGAAGTAATCAAATGCCGATATATGGACGGCTCTCTCGTCTAACAAATCCCCGCATGCTACGTGTACCTTTTCGTCCATGGTGAGAAAATACATGTAGATATAGAACTAACTGGAATAATGTACATCACATACACTGTTTTTTTATACAATAACATACAACACGATCGCACTAATTTCGGAAAATCAACTCCAGGGCAATTTTAATACCCCATTGTACATCCCATAGGGTTCAGGTTCGGATTACGTGATGAGTCATTCATGTTCGCACATTTCTAAAGGTGACGCACAAGGCTATTGAAATTGCCACAAGTTGATTTTTTTCGAGAGTAGCTAGTTGCGATTGTGCTAATACAAAATTTGCTGCTCCTATGCACAGTACTTACATTAGGCGAAATAATAAAAAAATCATGTTTAGCGTCCCCCGCACGCTTCCTTTTTTGAGGCCGTCTGCTTATTTTTTTTGTTTTAAAATGAAAAACAAAAAAAAAATACTGCTAAAATGATCTTTTTCTGAAAAAATTTAAAGAAAATTTAAAAGAAAAAAAAAGAAAAAAAAGGGTCTCCTCCTTCCCTTAAAAAAAAGGGCAGGGCGCTAAACATGATTTTTTTTTTTTAAATTTGGCCTTGTTAGTCTCTATATAGGCCAACCCTCATTAATACAGTACTTTCGTGGAAACACTCTTCTTCTTCTTCAACCATCAAAGGGAATCGCTAGCACTTTTAGAGCAAAATATTGACAATTGTAGGCAACAACAGAAAGAGGCAAATACCAGACTAGATAGCAAACAAAGGTTTTTACTTTTAGTACAGAAAAAGAAAAAAAAACATTATATTTTTTTCCATTTTTGAGAAACTATACTCTCAATATTCAGTAGTCTTATAGATAAAATGTGATGGGATTCATTCCACCTTGAGTGTGTGGAAGAGATAGTTGTAACGTAACAGATCTAGAGATTTGATACAACAATTATGATCGTTCCCTCTTACATGTAAGTGATAGTCATTGCTTTGGAACAGAATTAAAGTTATAGCACGTACAGGGCAATCAGGTTGAACATGGGGCATTAAAAACAATAATTTCAAGTACAAAAAACTTCTAAATTCTATCTTACTTAAAGCCCCACTGCACTTCTTGTAGCTACTTGCTCCCTCTATATAGAAAACAATGCCTAAGCCATGCCCGTTGTTCCCCCATGATCCTCTTTTTCTTATGTTAATTGAGAAATGAGTTGATGAGATAACCACCCGTCAGTGACCACGCTGGGAGGTCTAATCCCTCCTGGCCAAAATAGTGCAGACAGGCTTTAAATAAAGAGAAAAGAGGAGATTTGTACTCTTGTTTTTCTGCATTTTCTATCAATTGGTTACTATTTGTTAATACATGTAATTTATTTGTAGCATTGAACAATCAGAATAAGTTTGAATCTAAAATTTTATCTTCCGCCATAACTAAAACATGAGGTAACCCTTTATTTTGAACATTTTGCAGCATCAATCCTTTATGTGCCACGCAAGAAATACCATTGTGCCATATCTTTTTCTAAAAGAACATTTTTAGCTATTTTTCCATGCATTTTGAGATTTCTTATATACAGTGTAATGCTTTCTTCATACAAGTGATTTCAGGTTGTATCAATTCAGGAAATAGGTTAATATAATAGTAATAATAGGTCCATTTATTTAGCGTGGCCACTATATGAATAAACTCTACTGCGCTTAATACAAAGTATCATATTATTAACCCGGCTGTAGCTGAGCTGCCATAATAAGGCGCTAAAGCATTCAAGGAATTTCTTCCTACCGGGTACCTATTTACTTCACCTGGGTGAAGAATGGCAAAATGTAGATTAATGTCTTGCCAAAGGACATTAGTGCCGCGGTGGGACTCGAACCACGAACCCTGTGATCCACGGTCCGGTGACATATCCACCAGACCACGACACCTCTACATAAGGAGCATTTACAACACAACAAGTTAATCCCATTGTAAATTAGGATCCAAAGATTTGTGCCGATCGGCGCTAATGGCATGCAAGCGAAGTGCTTATAGGCGAAAGTGTCACAAAAGAGGTTCATAACGGACCTTCCCTGTGTTTTTCGACACAAAGATGGCAAGACGTGAAAAATAGTCTAGGTAGAGAGAATGATGCCTTGCATGTACACAAGTAAAGAAAAAAAATCAAACACGGGGTTTGCATAAACTTTTGTAAATAAAACAAGACATGTGAATTAAAAAACTGATGTTGAACTACTTAAATCCTTCATGGTTTTTACAATATCTTACTCATATGCACATCAAAATAACAATGACGCATCAACTACTTGTATGTACGGTTCTTCCCAACTGAAAGTTGTAGTGTGAAAAGACCAACAGATTCCCAAGAGGGGCATTTATACTGCAAACAAAACCCCCAGATTTTTCTCACATTCCGAAGATTCGTTGGAAGGTGTTCCGTGTGTGCATTTTTTGCGTTCTTTTATTTTCTTCATACTCATACTTATACGTTAGTCCATCGAAAAGCCAGGAGAAAGTTTTTTAATACATTCTAACTGTAAACAAATTATTTTTTTCTTAAGTAATTGGTACGCTTTAACTACATGTACATATTAAGATCAAATTTCTTTGTGCTCATGAAATTTCAGGCCACCGAGCTCAAATGTCATTGAACATGCCTCATTAATGTGATCTCTCCACCATAAATAAAGAAAAGGCAACATAAATAATCAAATAATCACAGTTATCAGTAATTTACTCAGAACCAAGTTTAATCCATGGATTAATATCAAGGGTTAAAACCCCATTTCATTATATTTAAAGTATGAATTTTACTACTAACTCTTATTGATGATACCGACCAGAATCTGGACAGGAGTAGACCCTTACCCATCAAAAGATCAATCAACCTAATTAAAGGGACGTCCACTTTAATAAGGTGAAACCTGTATACAAAGACCACTCAAGGGAGACGAGAGAGGTGGTCTTTAGAGGCAGGTGGAATTAACACAGACGGGTTTGTGTTAGGACAGGTTAGTACAATAGGAAACAAAATATGTGGTCTGTTTTGAGAAGTGGTATACAGTATCTGTACAGGTGGTGGCTAAGGCAGGTTTGACTATGGGAACCTATGGGAATGAAATACAGTCAAACCTGTCTATAGCGACCGCCCAAGGGAAACACAAAAAGTGGTCTTTGTAGACAGGTGGTCTTTGTAGACAGGTTCCTTTAGTACATGTTTCAATGAAAAACCATTTTCAAGGGAAACAAAAAATGTGGTCTTTGTAGACAGGTGGTCTTTGTAGACAGGTTCCTTTAGTACATGTTTCAATGAGAAACCATTTTCAAGGGAAACAAAAAATGTGGTCTTTGTAGACAGGTGGTCACTAAAGCAGGTTTGACTTTACACGTAATTCAGTAGTCAACAGGGTTAATTTAGCCAATGCCATTAATTCAGATAGTCTTATGCTTTGTTACAGAATCAAAAGTGAAGAAAAAAAACAACCTTACACTGGTAGTTGAATAATTTGGATGTAAACAAATTCCTCTGAATCAATACTGTACAGTACTGGCCCATGCCAAATATTCCAAAAAATGTTTTTTATCTATTTTCCTTTACACATGAAATGTTGTAACATAAATTACAGGAAATAACCCAAACAAAAATTTCACATTCAAATACATGTACCGATTTGAAATGATGTGAATATGGGACTTCATGCGAATCAGGGTTACAGATCTTGATACTTCAAGGAAATCTAGAAATATTGCTTCGTCCAGCAGAAAGACCTCACTTTTTTCTTCTTTTTACACCAGATTTGTGAAATAATGGCTTTGCGATGGTTCCCAGTATTTTTTCCCCAAAACAATACTCATGGTCGATATCTGCTACATACGATTTGAAATGTACACTGCCGATGCTTCTACAGTTCGTGTATCATAATGTTAATGTAAATCACATTCAGAGAGGAGAAAAGAAGAGAGAGAGAGAGAGAGAGAGAGAGAGAGAGGGGATAGACGATGAAAGTTTGAGGGAAAACAGTGAGAAAAAAAAAGTCACCGTGAGTATGACAGATAGAGAGAGAGAGAGAGAGTAGGGGGGCAGAGTTTAGAAAAAAAGAGGAGAAAGAGAAAAGGGTAACCATGACAACCAAATGAATGACTGAAAAGGTGTATTACCGGTACTAAGAATGCAAATGAGAGAGAGAAAAAATGAGCAAGGGGGGGGGGGGGTAAGAAAAGAAATTAAAATAGTGCTAGAGAAGACAAAGAAAAATCAACAACATGAACGTGAGAGAGAGAGAGAGAGGGATAAAGAAAGGAAAGGAGATAACCACTGCATCATAGGTAAGCGGTATATTAAAATCTGGCTCCCTCTGGAGGCTGTTGTAACTTTGCATTCTCTTTGAGCGTCATCATGCGTTGAGTTCAGAGAGAATGGTCTTGATAGAGTAACTTCGCTGCCATTTGTCTAGAACCGATAAACTGTTCCTCAGCACCTACAAACCAGGACCAAAAACATAAGGTTATTATTTAACGGTAGCCGTAAGCCTGAAAAGACTATCGTAATGTAATCAAATTTAATGCATAAGTTTTTGTTAAAGCTAATCTTGAGCTCTGGTTTGGGCATCGTATGTCAAGAGAACATGTGGATATAATTCATTCTGGATTATCCTGCAGTAGATTGATTGTTTAAACCAGTAAAATAAAAACAACCTCACAAAAACTTGCTGGAAATCATCTTCAATAAAAACCACTACTCTCATTAGCACATAGTGACTTGTGTTAAGCACATGGTGTCGGGCCTACTTACCCGGATTTCCTTATCTTTCTATGCTCATTACTCAGCCCCTATACATTTACTACCAAAATCGTTTGGCACTTGTCATTTATTTGTAATCTTGAACATTCAGTGTAAGTTTTGTTGGATTCTGTGAGAATTTATTTTCTATCATTACCAGAACTCAAGCTTATCTTTAAGTGCCATGTTACAAATTATTTCATTCACCTGTTACGAATAATTGCCTCTGGAACAACATATAGAACAACAAATAGTCAGAATGCGAATTGCATACATTACTTGTTGCTAGGTTGGACAAACATCATGGCTTGTCCTACCTAGCAACACGGAATGTATACAATTCACTACCCATGCATGTTGTTCCAGAGGCATTGCATTTTATTAGAACAATGTGGCATCAAAAATTTGAAAACAAAATTAGAGTTCAATAAGCCAGTTCATAGTTGCAGTCTGAGCATGAGCAGATAAAGGTCATTGCAGACCAAATTGTGAAATACACGGAGACAAAATACTGGATACGTGCTCATGAAAGTTATGTAATCATTATTCATTTATGCACAAGCAGTGCACTCCATAATACACAGGTGGAAGTATTCTTTGAAAAGGGGGGAACAAAGGCTATTTATGTAGCACCTCCATCGCTGTAGGAGTGATTATTTCAAAACGTACAAAGTGGGACCTCTTCATGTTTTGAAGATCTGTGGATATTCGGGGTCATTTGGGACATGTGCTAACCATGAACTGGTCTATTCATAAACAATTATTGATTACTGCTAAGGGCAATGATAAAAATTATATCCCTGAGGTGATCCTGAGACTGCTTTTACCTTTAGATGAACTGGACAGGCATAGTACAGGGGCCTGTTTCATAAAACTTGTTATCTATAACAAATGCTAAATTTCTATGACAAATATGCTATCAGCCAATCAGATGCCATGATTTCAGTAGCTTATAACAGTAGCTTGTAACTTGTTATTGATATCAAGTTTTATGAAACAGGGTCCAGAAGTGAGATCACAATGGGCCTTGAAAAGGAAAAGAAATCTCGCCTGAAAGTGTTTGAACACTTACCTCGCCAGTCTGAGGGTCTACACAACTCAGCGATAACCTTGTGATGAAATAAACAGTGGGTGGCTCGTCAGGATATCTCTTACCACACCTGACTTTTAAATTATAGATCCTTCCTTCAAAACTACACTGTATGGGAAGAAAGAAAGAGAGAAAGAAAAAAAGTAATAAGGACATTTTCATGGAGAAACATTGCAAATAATGTAAAAGTTTAGATCCCTAATTATATTGTCGAATGGCCCACTACAATCCATATTCTACTAATTCAGTGAAACCTGACCTTAGGTCTTAAATCATGCTTAACACAAGACTAATGCGACTGCGTCTCTAATATGCCGCTGCCTGAATTCATTTAAGATCCTGGCCGGAAATTATTCTTGGAACGAAAATGTCAAACGTCAATTGATCATTATGACCGGCTTTGATGGTTTGACCTTTGACATGGCAATCCAAAAATCTGATTACTAGTTCCCCACAGTGATGCATACTAGTTATAGATTTAAAGTTCACAGCTAAAATAGCTTCAAATAGTCATTGCTTTGGTCACAAGGTTTTAAAATCTTTAATTTCATGTAAATTGACTTGCTGACCTTTGACATTTGACCTTCTTTCACCCAAACTCTAATCAATTTATCTCACTCTTGTGATGAATGCTAATACCACGTTTGAAGTCCATGGCTCAAATTGTACTTCAGACAAAGCGATACATACATGTACTTGCACCAAGTTTAAAGTTCATACCTCAAGTGGTTCTTGACATATCGCTATAATGAGGCTAAAACCTGAATTTTTAGAAATTGACCTCTATGACTTTTGACCTACTTACCCAAAATCTAATCAGGGGGGGTGTTTCATAAAGCTGTGCATAAAGTTACGGATGACTTTACGAATGACTTGAATATGAAGAGCTAAATGGGATTCTCAAATCCTTTTAATTGCATAAGCTAAAGTTGAAATATGCAGATGTAGATTAACTAGGCCTGAGTCATCACGGGTTTTGCCGAACCTGGGTTTGACTTGAAAGTTTCGGGCGGGGACCGGGTACCAGAACAGGAAATTTCACCACACTAAAAATCGTGTGCATGCAGCGGCGGGAGTTAAGATCAAGTTGCTGTTCTAATAATGCGACGGAAAAAAGACAGTTACTGCTTTCAAAACAATTAATTAATCAATTTAATTAAATAAATATGCTTTAAAAAATAAATGGATATCGTTTCAGTTGACGGTAGGTCTTTTATCGCTCTAAAATTGAGGCTGCAAAATTATGGAAGGAATCATGCTTCGCGGTACCGAGCGCGTTCACAAACAGAAGTCAAAATATGACCCACTGAAGACTGAGCAAGTTACGATAGTACCACAAACAAGACCAAAATGCTGAGCAGAATATTAAAATTACATCGTAATATTAAAATAGGCATTAATCTAATTGTCAAAATATCCACAAAATAATGGTTTACCCTTGATATTATGATGAAGGAAAATAAATCAAAGCTCTTGAAATAACATCGAAGTGCCTTTCGTTCGTTCTAAAAATGCGTGTATAACGGCAAGCTAAAGTTAAGAGTCAAGTTTTTCAAGCTTGACTTCTGTTTGTGAACGCGCTCGGTACCGCGAAGCATGATTCCTTCCATAATTTTGCAGCCTCAATTTTAGAGCGATAAAAAGACCTACCGTCAACTGAAACGATATCCATTTATTTCTTAAGCATATTTATTTAATCAAATTGAAATACAAGTTTGTGAAATGCATATTTTTAGTCCTTTGTTTCAAAATATCAGTGTGAAATTTAATTTTGAAAAACCGAAACTCGAATATTCAAACCCGGGTTTCGCGTGACGGTCGGGACCGGGCGGGAACCGTTCGACTCAGGCCTACTTTATAGACAGGTTTCACTGTATCATTATTATTATTATTGAACAGCAAAAAGAGGGGAAAGTGTTTCTTCCTTACCCTATTAGGGCCAATGATCATGCCATTCCATTCTGTCATTGTCATATCATCATCACTGACCAAGCCCCAGCTGATCGTTCCATCTCCTGCTCCTTTCTGGCCATCCTCCAACTCTTCAAGGAGTCGGAAGTTCCTCGGAACAACGTATGTACCTGCAGGAAGATATGAAATGAGAATCTCTCGCATCATCAAACATTTTGAGAACACCCCATAATTCTTCCAAGTTGGCAGCCCCACTATGTTGTAGCTTTGATCAGGCAAAGGAGTCGACAGTTCCTTAAAGATAAAGACCAGTTCTGGTCATGCGATTGCATTGTGAAAGAAACTTTGTGGAATCGATCAGAAAAGGTTGATCATCTAGCATATAAGTATTGGTGTGTACTGCAAGGTTCTGGAATCATCAAAATGATAAGAAATTTGGCCCAGTCTTGGTAAAGTTACAAGCACTGTACACAGAAAGATGCATATGGGACTACGCAACCACGTGCGCGATATCTATTTGGTCCCAATAGATTATAATAATTTACCACATATATCAATTAGTAGGCGGTTTCCCGACTTTCCCGGCAAAATTTGTATCATCACGTATTAGTCAAAACATATTCTTTCACATGGTTGGTAATGAGAGCTTCCATTTCATTTTTTTGAGAGAGGGGCGTTTCCAAAACTGGTCTTTACCTTTAAAACAACCCATGTACCTACAGAAAGAAAAGTGAAGACACAAATATATGCGGTAGTTCCACATATGCTTTCCAAAGGGGCTGATACGTTATTGACATCATCAATATTTCGAGTATAGTACCCCATGAATCTTTCAAGTTGACAGCCCTACTACATGTATACTGTAGCTTTGATCAGGCAAAGGAGTCAAAAGTTCCTCGTAACAACGCATGTACATGTACCTACATAAAGAAATTGAAGGCACAAATATATGCGATAGTCCCACATATGTTGTCCCAAGGGGCCCATATAATAATAATTAATGATAATGATGGTTTATTTATTCAAGAAATATGCATCGCAGCCCAGGGGCTGAATTGCACAATATATTTACAAAAGTATTTACATGATAAAAAATAGGGAGCAAGTACATGTAGCTACAAGTAGTGCAGTGGGGCTTTAAGATGTAATAACATAAATGTTACGAACTACATGTACTATATATAAGCAATTAACATTATAACTGGTTAAATAATTCATCAATATAAAAAAATGAACGAACCCTCTACTAATTTTCAAAACTCTCAAACACCACTGCACAAAACTCACCAGAATACACTAAAAATCAACACTTTAGTGACAATTGATGATGCCTAAATAGCAGTAAAAATGTAAAATACAACCAATTCAACTCACCAGTGTTGGAAAAATGCTATTTCGTATTCATTTAGTATTCTATAGCAGGCGTACACTCGAATATCCGAGGTACAACCATGTACCAAAATTTGGTCATAAATACTCCCTAATCCATACCTTACAAAGTTGCACAACAAAAAACAAGAAAATTTTCCTGGGCGCGAAATGGCCTGTAGGGACCTAGTTTTCAGCATGATTTTGAGCTTTGAATCAGCTAGAAATTATATAGAATACAGAACTGATTTATTATAATCAACTTGTCATTTACGGTTTAAGGTAATTTTGGGGCATCATATTTAACATTTAGTAGGGTGTCTGAACGATTTTTCAATTTTCCCTTTTGGATCGTTTTTCACCATTTTGGTTGGATAATTGAAAAAATTATTCACTCAGAATAATACATTTCAAATTTCAAGACTCACCGATGTTTCTATCAAAAGTTACAGCCCCTTCAATTCCCTACAATATTCATCCATTTTTGTAAGAATCGACGAAAAAGACGTACACGCAGAGTTATGTTGTTTTGCTAAATTTAGCACAACAGCTGAATTGCGCAATATGCAGCGTACACATACGCGTGCAAGCGTGTTGCTTAAATGATGCGCGATCGGCAATCCATTGTCTTCAATGGGCACCCACTTCCGGGTTTGTAGACACGCGACCCGATGCATATTCATGTGCAGATTTTACGCGCTATCACCATGGGTTCGGCCGGTGCGGAGCTCACGCCTCCCTACTTAGCTGATCCGAAAAATGTGGGGAAGGGTATTTTCAAACTGTAATTGTTTGTGATCCCTGGGGGCTAGCGAAAAAATAAGCGTAGGGATATTTTCCTTACGACTGGGACTACTTATCGCCAGGGGCGTCATATCTCATAAGTGGCAAATTTCGGAGTTAGCCAGGAAACAATGTTTAAATAGCTGTTTTGACCAAGATATTTTTAGAATTTCGAGATGACGCCCCTCTGGAAATATTGGAATTAATCTGCTCTTTCATATGACACCTCATTTATTGAGTATCACCTTCAGGATCACAAAGAATAAAGGTTTGAACTTAAAAAAAAAAAAACTTTGACCAATTTTGCATGATCGCGTAATGCACATAGACTGCATAGGGCTGCGTGCAATCTCTATGGGAAGGATTTTAGCACAAAACATCGGGTGCGCGATCAGACACCCTACATTTAGTATTTCAACAATAATTTTTAATTTGTTTTGTACATGTGAAGGATGTGTGTGAAAAAAGTGTACTTTTTAGCGCTAACTCATGTATGAGTGTGAGGTTTACTTAGAATCACCAGGTCTTTGCGTCGGTTAGGTGTTCGCGTTACCCAACCTTGTGAAAACATGCCCCTGGCCCTTTATTCACAAAATGTTGGGGTGATGTTTGTGAAATGAACCCCTCTCATCTACAAATGGATTGGTCTAACTTACCAGACATCTTCTGCTTTAGTTTCACAAAACGTCGTTAAACGTTACCACCTGACAGGACGCGATGACCCGATAATTGGAAGTAAGCCACGGCCATGGTGACCGTCTTACCACCTGACCGGACGCCATGAACGATGAAGTGATCCAGCGGGAATCGACTGTGCTCGGAATCGAGGTTGTGAGTGGGAACCGTAATCTTTTCTTGTCAACACAAGAACCACCTAAACCTAATTAATATCATATTTCATAAATCACCAAGCCCGTAAGGCCTACAAGTATAAGGCTAAGTTTTTCACCATGCACAGTCATGTCACCACATTCCCCAACAATCCAAGCCCACAGACAACACATCACATTTTCTTATAGGTGGGGCCCACATAAATATTTTGCATGCAAATTACAAGGCACAGATTCTCTTGAGATTTCTGAGAATAGAATAAAAACTGACAATTAAAACTAATCAACTATAAATTGCAAATATTTTCATGCAATATTCAATTACCTGTCATTGTTGAATCAAATGGAAATCACATAAATCCTTTAATTTTTTGCCGAACTCTTCCACTTTTCGGATTCAGGAGGGGACAATGCTTAATGATCGATCGCCGTCTGATATTCGTTATCGAAATCACACTCAGTACAGACATTAAACAAATAAAAAACGACAACAACAATTAAGCAAAATGTATCTATTTTATGATGTATTGTTGGAAATGTTGGATTGTATTATAAAGTAAAGAAAAGAGGTAATACAGTTAGAGTAAAGTGCAAAACGAAGCTGGTTGAAAACTTGAAATCCAACATTGTGTTTGCAATAAATGTAGATCTATATAAATTATAATAATTGCTCATATGCAACAATAGATCTAATATTAATAAAAAGTTGGTATCATATGCTCATTATAATCTTGGTATTAATTCTTCATGAGGCAATATTAATAACATAGATTCACGCTGTGGGATGAGTTTATTGTTATCTCCATCCCCTTTTTATTTTCTCTCTTTGTTCTTTAATTTTTCATACTATATACACTTTATCACCCCTACATCATAACCTGCCTCATATTATAATCATCATTTGTTCTAAACTATTATTTTCTTCTGTACATATTAAATTCATGCTCCTCTTTCTCCAACACATTTTCTTGCTCCTTATATATAGTCCCTATATACCTATAGTTTACAGTTCTCATTCTTCTTCTCTCTCTCTCTCTCTCTCTCTCTCTCTCTCGATTCTACCATTTTCACTTGAATTACTCTCTTTCTCCAACATATTTTCTTGCTCCTTATTATATACTAGTATAGTCCCTACCTATGTTTACAGTTCTCATTCTTCTCTCTCTCGTTCTCTCTCTCTATTTTACCATTTTCACTTGAATTACTCTCTTTCTCCAACATATTTTCTTGCTCCTTATATATAGTCCCTACCTAGTTTACAGTTCTCATTCTTCTTCTCTCTCTTGTTCTCTCTCTCTCTCTCTCTCTCTATTCTACCATTTTCACTTGAATTACTCTCTTTCTCCAACATATTTTCTTGCTCCTTATTATATACTATATAGTCCCTACCTAGTTTTACAGTTCTCATTCTTCTCTCTCTCCCGTTCTCTCTCTCTCTATTCTACCATTTTCACTTGAATATTACTCTAATCTTATGTAGTCATGCATAATTTTATTTCTCTCTTTTACTCTCCAATTCAATCTAGCCATCGATTGCCAGATAGACCAGAATAATTGAAGTTCCACTTTATTGCACTTTGGATAGCATTGCACTTTGGATAGCATGGCACCCGCCGAACTCTGCTCCGCGCAGACAAAATCACAGCATCAAATAACAACACATTCACTTTGTTGGAGACTTCTATTTATTTTATTTTTTGTAAAACAGCATACAAGAATGATAGCAAAAACATTATTTGCAATTATTCACACACACATCTATCATTGGAGAAGGCTATTTGGAAGAATAGAGTATTTCTAGAGAGGCCTAATTAATGCACAAAGGTGTCCTTATACATGTAGTAAAGTTCTAACCACTTCAAGTTGAATTTACACCGAGCCGTTTCCTGAAGATCGCATCTCGGCAAAGAAAGAATGAATGAGGATGAAAGAAGGAGCAGGGGGAGGATGAAGGTTAGGAGGAAAAGGAATAAAGAGGAGACAAAATTAACGTGAGCAAAGGAAGGTTATGTAAAAGAAAATGAAAAAGATAAACATGAAAGTTCAAGATATGCAGCAATGAATAAACAAAGAAAGAAGAAAGTGAAAATATCAAGACATAAATCATGATATATTTAAGATAATGAAGAGAAATAGAAGACAAAGAACGTAGAAGAAAAATGGGAAGATGAAGACAAGAGATAGATCCATGATCATCAGTAATAATAAAATGGTTCAGTGGATAACCAAAGAAGAAGGAAAAATATGAAGAAAGAAGGGAAAATATAAAGACATATATCAAGACATATTCAAGATAACAGGTAATAAATCGAGATAATGAAGAGAAATAGGAAAACAAAGATCGTGGAAGAAAAAAATGAAGATAAAGAAAAGAGATAAATCTATGAATATCAGAAATAATGAAATGGTTCAGTGGATAACGGAATGATCATTGTCTAATTTCGTAATATTTTACCCGATTGCCATTCAGAATAACTTGCCTCTTCAGCTGCATAGATAAAACCCATAATATTGGATCTTTCAATCTCTATTGTATTTCATATCCCTCTCACTAATCACACCTATTCAATTATGCAAATCGTTGGCGTTATTATGAACCAACGAATCCGTACAGTAATATATATGACAGTTTCATTGGTTCAATAACACAAATTACCATTGTAATATTCTTAATTAATTTAGAAGCTTAGGTCACATAAATGTTTTGTTTACAGATTTGAAATCATTATTAATTTGATGATTGTACTAGAAATGGTATGCACTTCTAAAAGAAACAGCATTAATTGAATTAAGAAGCTGTGGTCGCATACATGATTTTTTTTAAAACAGATTTGAAATCATGATTAAATGGATGATGGAATGCACTTCTAAAAGAAATAGCAATAATTGATATAAAAATTAATCAGAATTTCCTCTCATAAATAAGGTGGGACCATACGAAATGAACATTTATGTGTTTAGAAACACATTCTACATTCTGGTCAGACATTAAACTAATGAGAAGTGGAATTTACGTGTACATGTCGGAGACACACATTTTCATTTCATTCATAACATACAGGTGCGCTCAAATTTACAAAGACAACGACCGATTTGACATTGAAATAGAATCGTAAAATGGAGTGAAGCAGAGTAAATCATCAATGACTGATTTGAAATTTGAGATTCAAATAGAATTGTAAATTTGCAGTAAAGCAGAGTAAATTATCAAGGTGATCAATAGTCCAAACATTATTTCAAATACTTAGATATTTCAGAATGTGTACAAAAATACTTGACAACCCGTAAAGGAAGTTATACTGCATAACAATTTGACAAACATTGTAAATTTTGGAAGCACCAAACTGGAGGTAAGTCTCTGATATTTCATTTCAAAAGTATACAACAATTATTATGTTCAACTCATTATAATTGATGATAACGATGTGATTCACACTTTTTTCACAGCAATTTGTTTCTTGTCAAACACATTCAGATACGCATCAAGTCACAACAAAAGCTTTGCACGCAACAAGTAAAGTTGGATGCTAAGTAATAATAATGATAATAGCGCTCTACCAGTTACGACATACCAAAGTGTTTACAATATTATTATTACCCCGGTCACTGGATTCAATTACTATTCCGCACATTACAGTGCACATTCTCTACTCCCTGGGGAGCAGTCCAGCTAATTGCCTTTTACGGGCACGCACATACTAATCCAATCACATTTTCCTTCGCATCGTACCGGGTACCCATTTAGCCCCTGGGTGGAGAGGGGCAATGTAGATAAAATGCCTTGCTTAGGGACACAAGAGCCGTGCCGAGTTTCGAACCCACAACCTTTGCATTGAGCATTCTCAGCCAAGTGATTAAACCACTGGACTACAACACCTCTACAAATGAAAAATTGTTTAAACATATTTTTGGCTTACACCCAGTAAATAAATATCGATTGATCGATCTGTAATTGAAAACAAGTCAGAAAAAATCTTGGAACCAGCGGGACTTGAACCTGCCATCTTTATTTACTGGGTGTAAGCCACAAATATGTTTAAACAATTGAAATTTCTCCCAGGAAGCATTACATTTATAAAATGAATAATTGTTATACATGTATGCAAAAAGAAAACTGCAGCAAAATGTGTGTAACAACACGTAAAAGTAAAATTTAACTCCATAATTTCTAACAAAAACCAACAACAACCTCATTTTGGTTTCCCTTTGAGAGAACATAATTCCAGCTCATTGAATAACACAGAGAGCAAACAAAGACATATTTACATATATATTTCAACAAAGAAAATGAAATCTCCTTTTTTTATCAACTGCAATTCAAATGTCTATGGCTAAGCTTTATTCCTAGTTGTATTTTTTCTTTCTCTAAAAATATTCAATAAACTATTTTCTTTACACAATATTCTCGAAGCATAGAGAAGTAAGGCCTTTTTTGAGGAACAGGTCATCTGGAAAATTGTATTAAATTGTTAACCAATTTTCCGCACATTAAAATTGAAAAAAAAAGGATTGACTGCACATTTGCCTGTTAAAGCAGCCACTGAATTGAAAAATGTTGTGAAAAAGTGGAAGGGACATTATCTAGCTTGTAATTAGACAATCTCCTTGTAAAATATTTTACCCTCCAACAGATTTTTAAAATATACAGAAGTCAAAATGTTTAAAAATCATAATGAAATATTAGTTTTACAAAACCTGATATACTTGAAAAATCATTAATTGAGCATAAAGTATTGTTTATAGCAAGTCTGAGTAAATGGAATGTATTATTGGTTAGGTAATAGTTGGCACTCTAGAAACAGATACAACAAATGGGTATATTTCTACATATTCAAAATATTAATAACACAAATACACACAAAGATTACAATAAATAATGACAGACGATATATACGTCTGATAGAATGTTAGCTGCAAATGTCCTTTACAATAAATACGTTAACAATTTGACAAAGGTATCAAAAACCAAAACCAAAGTATAGCCTTGGATGGGCTTAACTCGTCGTCTGCCGGACAAATATCTATCAGGGTTTGATTGGCACAGGGAGGGTTAAAAACGAATTCCTCTTGATTGGCACAGGGAGGGTTAAAAAAGAATTCCTCAGAATTTCATGGCACATTAAATAAAAGTAATGCAGTAAATTAATCACTAATAAAAGCAAATAAAACAAATTTTGTCACTAACAAAAAGCAAAATACAAGGAATTTTTGGTACTCTTTTCCTTTGCTTCAAGGAAATCATTTGACTTTTTAAGGTATAAAATGGATTCTGAGTATTCCATAGGTTTGGTTTGATTGGCACAGTGAGGTAAATTCTTTCATGGCACATTCAAAGAATAAAGTAGCAAAAAAACCACTAATAAAAACAATATAAATGCAAATACAAGGAGTTTTGTCACCAACAAAAGCAAAATAAATTTTTATAACATTTTCTTAAGGAAATTATTTGACATTTTGGTGTATAAAATGGATTCTAGATATTACAGAGGCTCAATTTATCTCTTATCAAAATTGCATAGCTCCTTTTCCTGATGACTTTAGCCACTGATATTCAAGTCAATTTTTTCACATATTACTGTCTTATTGCAGTATTTGTATATAACTGAACATGATAAAAAGCACTCTTTTTCACAAAAGTATCCTAAAAATGCATAAAAGTGGAAAAACCCTGTCATTTTTCTGACTGCATTAAATAATTTATAAAGTACCTTGGCTTTTTAATACTCTTGTCATTTTCTAAAAGTTGACGGAAAATTTATCAAGTTTTATTTGAAAAAGAAGCTATCTAGTAGTAAGCTCACATCGATCAAAAATCAAACTCACACATTAAATTATCAAACATGATTAGATGAAAGATACTAAAATCAGCAAATTGGCATCAAATTTGAATAAATATATATCTACTAGTTTCCTAACATAGAGAAAGATCAATTACTACAAAACATATCAAATCCCACTATACCAACATTTACACAATCAATAAAAATACAATTATTTTCATTGTTTTCTTCTATATAGTGTAGAAAGAGAGATTGCTCGTCGTAACCATCAGCATGTATTTGGTCAATTTTTGTTTTGAACATTTTTTATGATTTGAAGATTACTCCTGATGCTGGTTCCAAAACAATAGAATAATCCTCATAGTGTACTCAGATCATACATACATGATTGGGTATGCTTACAAAAATATTCTCAGAAAATAGTCTTTCATGCTACACGTAATTGAGTATCACACTATTTTGGTACAAACTATGATTCCCAGTGCAAAAGGTCGCAGTTGGAACAATACGGGACTTATTATCAATCTTATAATCCTCATAATGTACCGGTATCAGATCACACAAACATGATTGGGTATGCTTACAAAAATATTCTCAGAAAATAGTCTTTCAAGCTACACGTAATTGAGTATCATACTATTTTGGTACAAACTATGATTCCCAGTGCAAAAGGTCGCAATTGGAACAATACGGGAATTCTTATCAATCTTGTAATCCTCATAATGTACCGGTATCAGATCACACGTACATAATTGGGTATGCTTACAAAAATATTCTCAGAAAATAGTCTTTCATGCTACACGTAATTGAGTATCACACTATTTTGGTACAAACTATGATTCCCAGTGCAAAAGGTCGCAGTTGGAACAATACGGGAATTCTTATCAATCTTATAATCCTCATAATGTACCGGTACCAGATCACACGTACATAATTGGGTATGCTTACAAAAATATTCTCAGAAAATAGTCTTTCAAGCTACATGTAATTGAGTATCACGCTATTTTAGTAAATAAAATTGCGAAAGGTCACAATTGCAATT
The DNA here is from genome assembly GCA_037976565.1 of Mesocentrotus franciscanus. Classification (NCBI taxonomy): domain Eukaryota; kingdom Metazoa; phylum Echinodermata; class Echinoidea; order Camarodonta; family Strongylocentrotidae; genus Mesocentrotus; species Mesocentrotus franciscanus. The sequence goes on along the minus strand of CP137684.1, from coordinate 16,464,218 downwards.
AATCCTAACTAGGTCTACTTTTCAGGAAAATGTTTAATGATTAGCCACAAATAAACAATTTCTAACAAAGAATTCAGATACGAAATTGACTTTTTATCTCACTTGTTGCATTGACAAGTGCAGTAATCAATTACTAGGAGAAATTATTTCAACTTAAATCCTGAGTTTTCTTTTTCCAAATTACAGCAAGTATGTTTGGAAATCTTGTGTCCAAAACTGGAACTTGTAATTAATGCTGAAAGTATTGTTAAATGAACCCCTGCATGTAAATTTAATCCGATCATGGCGTATATTAAAACCTGTAATGTAGTCAAAAGATATTCTTTAATTGTAATGTGGAATAGGCGAGTTTTGTAATGTAATCAAATTTAATGCATAAATCTAGTTAAATTTCATTACAGCCAAAACATATACAGTATGAGGACAATGCCTCACCAGATGAGAAATGATTTGTGTTTTTTCTCCGCCATTTTTCATTATTATTTGTTGCAACAAATTATGCTAGAATTGAGCACATGCGTTCATGTTTCTTTTCAGGTTAACCCGAAATTCAAAAAAGAAAAAATGAAAGTGATTGGTGTTTGTACATGCAGAAGGAATCTGAGGGTGCATCATCCAAAGGCAAACATTCTTTCTACTCCTTGTATAGAGTCTTGGGAGTACGCTCTCTCAGGTTGTACCTTCCATTTCTTGTGGGGGTCTCCGGAGCGTTGTCCTCCACCTGCCCATCGTTCTTCTTGCTCTCTCCCTTTTTCGCTTTCACCACGTAGGCCTGCAGAAGAGCGAACAAAACAAAGCGTTGAAGAGAATTTCAGACTGACAGAGATATTTGCAGAAGAATATACAATGTAGAAGAAACTGAACTTGAAGCGAGTATGACAAAAAATAAATAATCCCCAGCTGATATTACCTGTATACAAATTCTCTGAAATTGTAGGAAACCCTAAAGCCTCGTTGAGATATTCTGAAGCTATCTACAGCTTTAAAGCCCTACTGCACTACTTGTAGCTGCTTGCGCCCTCTATATAGCAAACAATGCCCAAGCGGTACCCGTTGGTCCCCCATGATCCCCTTTTTCTTATGTTAATTGAGAGACGATTGGATGAGATAACCACCTGTCAGTGACCATGCTGGGAGGTCTAATCCCTCCTGGCCAAACTAGTGCAGACGGGCTTTAAACAAATAATGATATAAGTGTAATATGCTTCATATTTCTACATCTTAAAACACAGACCTAAGAGAATTCATGTAGGATCTTTGTTGAAGGCAATTACAATTCATGGACATTAAAAATAAAATAAAAATGCAGCAATTTAACGTGGCATAAGTTAATGAGCCTAAGTATTGTATTTAAAGCTCAATTAAACAGATAAATGTATATAATAAATATCTCTCCCTCTGTTTTAACCTCAATGTTGCCCCCCCTCTTCTTTCTCTCTTTCATTTGTTTTAATGCTTGTAAGCAGCCAGGGGACCTCCTTTTCTCTCCAACTCTCTATCTACCATGTTTCTTAGGATTAATACCTCTATACTTTTTCTGATTCTCTGACTCTTCTCTCTGTTTATCTAAATCTTTTTATATCAATGGAAAGCTGAATGAAGAAAGAATACAAATGTATAGGATAAACATTATTTTCCCTTTCAGTATTGCACAAAAGCAAACATGACATCATCAAGGCTAGTTCTTAGGTCAACAACTTCCGATTTTCAAAGCTTTAGATTTCAAATTTCAAAAGAGCTGTTACTCCTCTGACGGACAATAATATATCATATAACTGATATTATTGTAATCTATGGCTTATAAGCTTTCCGTTGATCTATAATTCATCTATTTTATTTTTTCACTTTTGACAGGGTCTTTAATTCTCACCTGGTTGTAGAAGTTTGAGAAGAGTAGAATGTGCGAGATGAGGTACGCGATGAGAGCATACACGTAACCGTTGGGGAAGCCACATTGCTGGTACATGACAAACACACAGTGGATGAGCACTGTGAAGAACTGGATCTGTGTGGGGAGAGAGAGTGTGAGAGAACGAGAGAGAGAGGTAGAGGCAGAGAGAGAGAGAGAGAGATAGAGCAAGAGAAAGAGAGAGAGCAAGAGAAAGGGAGAGTGAGATAAAGAGAGAGCAAGAGAAAGAGAGAGAGAGAGAGAGAGAGAGAGCAAGAGAAAGGAAGAGTGAGGTAAAGAGAGAGCAAGAGAAAGAGAGAGAGAGAGAGAGGTAGAGAGAAAAGAGAGAGGGGAGGAAAAGAGGGAGAGAGAGGGGTGAAGACAGAGAGGAGAAAGAGATAGAGAGAGAGAGGAGATGTGGGAAAGATAGAGAGAGATAGAAAGTGCACAAGAGAAAGAGAAAGAGATAAAGAGATATATAAATGGAGGGGACAGGAAAAGACAGAAGGAGAGAGAAGGGGAGTGATGAAGAGAATAATTTAATTGATACCATACAATTCCATATGATTTGCAACTTTGACCCTGTTCTCACTCACTTTGAAAGTGGTCTTAGTTAGACCGCTCCAGAGGAACGGGTCTTGAGGAACGGTTTGTGAGCGTTCACACTCCGAGCAGTTTTTTTATGGCTTAAGCCGCTCCACGAGTCAAAGTGGTCTTGTTGCTATGGCAGCTCAGGTCAGCGAGTCAATTTTTCGCGAATACAAACCGTATGTACCGTACTACATGTTTCGCGAACGTCATTAGTTCACTTCGTTCACATTGCACGTTAGAGCAGTCCAAACCGCTCTTAATAAGACCGTTCCTCAAGACCACCCCCCAGGTGGTCTTCTGGAGCGGTCCAGAAGTCCACTTCCTGGACCACTTTGACCGTTCTCACTCACCTAAGAAACGCTCCTGAGGAACAGGTCTTAGTTAGACCGCTCCAACGAAGTGAATGAGAACAGGGTCATAATTTCCATCCTATAAACAGAAGTGTGTACATTTAATTCTGCACTAAACAGTATTAATGGAGAGGAATATTCGACAACACAAATCTAGGAGTGCCGGAGGCCGGGATGGTAAGATATTTCTTCCACCACAAATAAGGCTGGATCTAGGGGCGTAAGAGAAACATCCCAAACATACTGTACCAGTTCAAGGGCATATTTCTTGCCCCTTAAAGGTAATGCAAAGTTTTGGGAAATATTGAAAATTGGATGGATAGTAATTCTTTAAAATTTTGATATATTTGGATGCCCCTGTGGATGTATCACAAGCACTAGAAAATTTAGCCCCTAAAACACTTCTGCTTTCGAGAAAATTGAATAATGAAAATTTACTGGTGCTCCCGGTAAATTTTAAATATTTCAAATAGCGCCTAAGGCCATTCCATGGTAGCTGCGACCATGAAAATCTCAGAATATGCAGTTCTGATATATAATTTCCAAACGGGAATAGCAAATCAGTCGATTGTAGTCAAGAAACATTGTTTTAAAGCTAAAGTAATATCAGTCTTGAGAGGGAGCTATACAATATAAAGAGTTTATTATTTACAATTTCATCACTTTAGACTCGATTTCAACCGCAAAAACGATCATTGAATATTGTCAAATCGCATATGCTTCACATATGTTCATTTGAACCAAATTCATGACCCCATACCAAAACTTTGTAACTAGAACTGACTCAATCTTCAAGAGCATTAAAAAACACCCCTTCCAATTTGATTAGGTAAGTCTGCATCAACAGTAGGATGCCTTAGAGGAATCCTTCACTACATAAATCCAGGGGTGTTCTTATACGTACCAGCTGGAGGAACGTTAGATATTTCTTCCACCAGGGATAAGACTGGATCCAGGATCCAAATGGAAAAACATCCCTTGTACTAACATGGATTAGTCTCCATTCCACAGTGAGAAAACTATGCGGATTCTTAAATTATATAAATGCAGGGGTGTTCTTATACATACCAGTTGGAGGGACGTCAAATATTTCTTCCACCAGAGATAAGGCTGAATCCAGGGACCGAGGGCGGAGAGGAAGTAGTAGCCATACATCAGAACATGGATGAAACAGTTTACCATTCCAGAGAAAAATGCTTTACAAAAGAAAAGACAAAATAAAGAAAATAATTATGAGACAACCATACTTAGCTCACAGCATCCATCCCCTGCTGAAAAATGACATGAAAAGCAAAATAATGAACCAGCTTATATTTAAATTTTAATTCATGTAGAGTGAAACCTGTATATAAAGACCGCTCAAGAAAAACGTGAAAAGTGGCCTTTACAGGCAGGTGGTCTTTATTTTCAGGTTCCTTTAATGTTACATCTTGGCTTTATATCCCAATTGTAGAGCCTTTTTATTAAACAAATATAAATTATATTTTGAAGCTGAGGTGATATGAACTGTGTCACAATCAGATAATTAACCAAACTCGTCGAGGTCATTATCCGGCATGCTGTGCCTTAACCTGCGTGCATTGCAAAGGGTTGTTCAGACATCCATACAAACAATGCAGCGTTATTTTTTCTAAAACGTGTAAACGAATGGCAACTGCAGGCACTTATCAACAAAGGTCCTGCATGTATTCACTTCATTCTATGCCATAAGATAAATGTGACGTGTATTACACCTTATGTCATCATTTAAAAAAAAACATGCAGCTGTTTTTGCCGCTTCACACCTGAATGAGACCTTTATACAGTGAAACCTGTCTATAAAGACCACCCAAGGGAGACAAGAAAAGTGGTCTTTATAGGCAGGTGGTCTTTATGTACAGGTTCCTTTAGTACATGTTTCAATGAGAAACCATTTTCAAGGGAAACGAAAAATGTGGTCTTTGTAGACAGGTGGTCTTTCTATACAGGTGGTTGCTAAAGCAGGCTTGACTGTAGTATACTTACAGGATCCGCCCGCTACGTAGCGTACTCCGATCCACCAGAGGAAAGGCATGGTGGCATGATGGTAAACGTGGAGGAATGAGATCTGGTTGTTCTTCTTGCGCAGCATGAAGATAACCTGACCAGAAAATAAGAAGAGGTAACTGAATAGGTACCGTAAATCTCCGTGTACATGTATAAGGCACACTTTTTTGCCGCCAAAAAAATTTGAAAGTCGGGGGTGCGTCTTATACACAGGTACAAAAAAACAAAACAAAACAAAACAAAACAACAAAAAAAGTTTCAATTTATGCCCCTTCACCTGGCGCTATGCCTGGCAATGTCTCCCAGCTCAGTAATCGGTGTGTTGACTCACCACTCGGAAACTAGAACAACACTCAAATTTGTCTGTCATCTTGGTTTGAAAGTAATATTTCTAATAGATCTCAATATGTAGTTTATAATAATAATTCCTCCAATTTTTCTTCTATTACACATGGCATACCACAAGGTCCTATCCTAGGTCCTCTACTGTTTTGAATTTACATTAATGATCTTACACATTCTTCTAAAAAACGACATTGTTATTATTATTTGTGACAAGTTCACAAGCACAAATCGGCGCCTTCAACTGCACCTCGCAGTTAAATGAAAATCCTTCCCCGCGTGGGTTTTTTAACACACACACACACAAAAAATAAAAATAGGGGTGCGCCTTATACACAGGTGCGTCTTATACACGGAGATTTACGGTAATACAGTCAAACCTGTCTATAGCGACCGCCCAAGGAAACACAAAAAGTGGTCTTTGTAGACAGGTTCCTTTAGTACATGTTTCAATGAGAAACCATTTTCAAGGGAAACAATAAATGTGGTCTTTGTAGACAGGTGGTCACTAAAGCAGGTTTGACTGTATAACCAAATTTATGCATATATGCCTTTGTGAAGCGCCTGGATACGAATCATTTCATTCACCTGTTATGAATGAATGCATCTCAATAGTCAAAATTCAAATTGCATCCATTAGTTGTTGCTAGGTAGGACAAACATTACGGCTTGCCCTACCTAACAACACGTGATATATGCAATTTGCATTCTGACTATTGAAATACAATTATTCGTAACAGATGAATGAAATCATTTGTATCGAGGCACTTAAAGCTAATCTTGAGCTCTGGTATGGGAATTGTATTTTGAGAGAAAATTGCTATGATTTATTCTGGATTGTTTGAACCAGTGAATTAAAAACAAACGCACAAAAACTTACTGGGCATCATCTTCGATAAAAACCACAACTCCCATTTGCACATACCGGTATTGAGACCTGTGTTAAACACATGGTACTTACCAAGATTTTCTTATCTTTCTATGCTCATTTCTCAGCCACTATACATTTTCTACCAAAGTTGTTTGGCACATGTCATTAATTTGTAATCTTGAACTTTCAGTGTAAGTTTCGTTAGATTCTGTGAGAATTTATTTTCTATATTTACCAGAACGCAAGTTACATTACGAAAATGGCCTATTAGTGTGCATAATGCGCACTCTGAAACTTTTGTGAGAACATCAAATAAAATATTGCAATTGTTAATGACAGCTGAGTTTTGCTAGAAAGAACTTTCATGAATTGCAAAACTTCCATGTTGTGATTCGATGGTTCAAAACTGCATGAAACTGTCAAAGCTTTCAACAATAATGTCAAATTCTTGATAAGACCATACAATGAAAATTTATATAAGTAAATGAATAACTGACTAAACAGATAAATCACATTTGCCAAGAACATTTTTGTTGGAAAATATAATTATCAAGGTAGTGAGTTGTATGCAAAGAAAGAGGAGCTGAGCAGGCCAGCTACAACCAATGTAGTCCCATATGTATTTACAGGTACCTGGGTTTGCTTTTTTTTTCAGTGTATGTGATATTCAATCAAGTTTTCATACAAGTGTATTTATATTTTTTCTCCTTTTCTTTATTCTTCAAAGCTTTATATAAACTTGAAGATTCATTATGTTAAAGACATTTCTCTCAATATTAAATGTTTATTACTGGAAGTAAATGTTTAATTTGAATGTATTCATTGTAAAATTTGAAAATAAGTGCTCACTCTTCAAACAGAGGTAGCCTAAGCTGGCATCTACATAACTATGTAGTCTGAAAGCACATCCACGGTTAAAGGTAAAGACCAGTTTTGGAAACGCCCCTCTCTCAAAAAAATGAAATAGAAGCTCTCATTATCAATCATGTGAAAGAATATGTTTTTAATAAGACGTGATGATACAAATTTTGCCAGGAAAGTCGGGAAACCGCCTACTAATTGATATATTTGGTACATTATTATATCTATTGGGACCAAATAGATATCGCGCACGTGGTCGCGTAGTCCCATATACATCTTTCTGTGTACAGTGCTTGTAACTTTACCAAGACTGGGCCAAATTTCTTATCATTTTGATGATGCCAGAACCTTGCAGTACACACTAATACTTATATGCTAGATGATCAACCTTTTCTGATCGATTCCACAACGTTTCTTTCACAATGCAATCACATGACCAGAACTGGTTTCATCTTTAAGTGACACCAATATGACATACAATGTTCAATTCAGTTCAGTTCAGTCTCTATTTTCACTCTCAATAAAAACAACATACAGAGTAATATCAATAGAAATCAATACAGAGCAATTGGAACAAAAACAAATTATGAGAATGAGGGGTCAGCAAAAAAGAGCAAATAGCCTTATACAGTCAAACCTGTCTATAGCGACCGCCCAAGGGAAACACAAAAAGTGGTCTTTGTAGACAGGTGGTCTTTGTAGACAGGTTCCTTTAGTACATGTTTCAATGAGAAATCAATTTCAAGGGAAACAAAAAATATGGTCTTTGTAGACAGGTGGTCACTAAAGCAGGTTTGACTGTAGTACGTTGACCCCCAAATTAACAATACACGCATAATTATAACAAACAAAGAGACAAACAAATAAAACAAGGAAACAAACAAGGAAACAAACAAGGAAACAAACATGCAAAATATATAAATTAAACACTTCACATTATGAATACAAACTTAAAAGATGGGATTTATAACGGAATTTAAAAAATGTGACTTTGACAACAAGTAAACCAGCTTCCCAATACAGTGCACTACAGGTAAAGAGAACATTAGTGGGTACCGTTTTTGCCGGCGTAAAGGCCGCAGTATTTTCGGAAGAGAAAATATCAAAAAGTTGGGGTGCGGCCTTTGCGCAGCAACAGTCAAAAATTCTAAAATAAAGCACGTATTCGTAAATGTGTGACCGGTAGCGAGATCCACGCCGGAGCTCGCAGCAGCAGTGCCGGTCGCGGTAACGTCAAAACCATGTTATTCCATGGCGAGAAAATACGATAAAAAACCACCAAGATGATTTTCAACTACAAAAAGGACAAGTAATAGTAAAGACCGGGGTCCAATAAACAATTGTATGTCCAAATATAACGAATAACGTCCGATTGCAAAGATTTAGATGGATTCTGCGAGAAGAAATCCTAGTGTTCGCACTAAGAAAAACTGCGGAACGTAATGATCTGCGCATGCGCGGGCAGGTTCTCATATATATTCTTGATCGAACGTACAAGTACAATGGTACAGGACATTTCTAGAATTACTCTACACATCTTACCGACAATTTTGTGTTATATTGTTGACATGAAGTGTTGTCAATCTCAGAATAAACTACAGTCAAACCTGTCTATAGCGACCGCCCAAGGGAAACACAAAAAGTGGTCTTTGTAGACAGGTGGTCTTTGTGGACAGGTTCCTTTAGTACATGTTTCAATGAAAAACCATTTTCAAGGGAAACAAAATATGTGGTCTTTGTAGACAGGTGGTCTTTGTAGACAGGTGGTCACTAAAGCAGGTTTGACTGTACATAACTTATTTTTCAAACATAAACTAGATCTGGATCATCTAGATCTTAGTTTTTGTTTTTGTTTTTGTTTTTTTGTTTTTTTTGTTTTTTTTGTCAACGAAATGTCAAAGTTGGGGGTGCGGCCTATGCGGCCTTATCGCCGGCAAATACGGTAGTTAAAGAATATTATGGGCAATATTGTTGGCCAACCGCTATTCCATTATGCATTGTTTACATACAGTGAAACCTGTCTATAAAGACCACCCAAGGGAGACAAGAAAAGGAGTCTTTATAGGCAGGTGGTCTTTATGTACAGGTTCCTTAAAGATACTATGTCCCTTTTGCAGCCAACATCAAATTCTGTAGAACTTTGCAGGAATTATGAATATGTCATGTATGTCCTATCTGTGAAATTTAAACATTAGCAGTGTCCTAATATTCAAATTATGCAAGGAAACCCGTTTACTTGCTAGACTTCACTGTCAGACACTATTGAGTGACTGACTGGCTTTTTCATCTTTGGTAATAACATACATAAAATGAGCTGTAAAGGGTACATGAGCATTTGTCTACATCAATAACCCACTTCTTGTAATGGCCAAAATTAAACTGATTGAATCTTTGCGCAGCATAAAACGTACGACCATTCGGTACAATGGTCTGAAAAATCAGACTATTACTTACTGGCTCTATAGCTCCTAAGTCGATTCGACAACTAATAGTCGTTATTTTCCCACTTAAAGACATTTTCAAGCCCCTTTTTTAGGGAAGTTCTAAATTAGTATTGTCTTTCAAATGCCGTTGGAATTTAACCTTTTCATTTTTTGGGCCTGCAAATGGGACATAGTACCTTTAAGTAAATGTTTCGATGAGGAACCATTTTCAAGGGAAACAAAAATGTGGTCTTTGTAGACAGACGGTCACTAACGCAGGTTTGACTGTAGTATGTAGTATGAACATGTTTCACTCAATATGACAAGGACGTCAGTTCAAGCTTTGCTTGTGATGACCCCTTTGTATGATGTATGGTGTTAAAAATTCATATATTTGTAATGATTTTTCTCTCTTTTCTTTATTCTCCACAGCTTACTTATGACACGGACGTCTATTCAAGCTTTGCTTATGACGAACCCTTTTCTCTATGTATGATGTTGAAAATTCATATATTTGTGATGATGTACATGGCAAATAGATGAACATCAAAACAAAAGACAACAAGAGTGGACTTGAAACTTACCGTATCTAGCAGCTCAATGATCTTAGAGAAGAAAAACCACCAGCAAACTCCAGCAAGCTGGAAAAAAAAAGGAAAAAAGAAAGAGCAGTAAATCAAATATGTTCAAGATAATAATCTTTCTATGAAAACAGAATGTTGCAGATGATTACAATGAAACCACAAGAAATATGACTGAATTTTTTTCTTATAAATGAAGGTTGCGATGTGGTATATTTTTAATGTTTTGCTGCTGAACTTCTTTTTAATTTGATGCCGAATCAAAACTTACACATGAGACTATTGTTGACTTTATCAAAAGATAATGGATAGAAAACAAACTATAACTTGTAATTTTTTTATTTTTACACATCTGGGGGGTGTTTCACAAAGACTAAGATTGACTTTAAGTTGGACTTAAGTATAGCAGGCCATTCATGCCACTGTTTGCTCTCACCATTTACTGGCATTGGTATCTCTAGAGACGTACAAATCATGGTCACAAATCGACAGAATTTTTATTTTTTGATAATTTGTCATTGAAGGAAAAAAAAGATTATCTAAAGATCAAAATGGAGAGAGCAACCAGAGGCATGAATGGCCTGCCATAGTTAAGTCCAACTGAAAGTCGATCTTAGTCTTTATAAAACACCCCCCAGCAATTGCAAGGTACTCATTCTCACCTGGGTGGAGAGTAGCAAATGTGGATTAATGTCTTGTTAGTGCTTGGCTGAGATTCAAACCATCAAGCCTTGGATTGACAGTCATGTAAAATGAACCACTATATCACAACACCTCTATCAGGGTGGTCCACAAACAAAAATTCAAATATTTAAAATTCAAATATTTAAAATTGCAACGTGGAAGGAGTATGAATTGATGTGTGCAAAATGCCAAGTTCATTGCAGCTGGGTTCCAGCTGCTGCCTGGACTGGAATCTCTGGGCTTCTTATGTGCTCTATGGTGCAAATCTGAGCCATATTTTAAAGCATATTTCTAACACATTTATGACTATTATTTAGAAATAGTTTTGGTTGAGACTCGATTAAAACCTGTAACTGATTTTCAAACCTGTCATTTCAAAATTCAAACCTGTCGCTCTTAAATTAAATGTTAAAACCCCTTGTGGACCACCTCAAAAGTAATGTGCACCATCTCTACTTACTCTGACTGAGAGGGGGTCATCAGAATAGTCCACTGCTTCACAGGATACATTGAATTTGGGATTCAGCACCGTGGTCACAAAGAACTGTGGGAGAGCATGAGACAGAGAGGGAGGGAGAGAGAGAGAGGGAGGGAGGGAGAGAGAGAGGGAGGGAGGGAGGGAGAGAGAGAGGGAGGGAGGGAGGGAGAGAGAGAGGGAGGGAGAGAGGGAGGGAGGGAGGGAGAGAGAGAGAGAGAGAGAGGTGGAGGAGGTAGAGAGGGGAGAATAGAAGAGACATAGAGAGGGAGAGATATTTTTTATTAGAATCTAGGAGTCGGTTATATAAACATTTATAGATTCCTGTATTAAATATGTTTTGTATTTTACAACCAAAGATATAATAGATAGAGCCAAGGGCCACTTGCCCCTAAAACTCTTAACACAAGCCCTCTTAAAAACAGTATCTGTCATTAGGTTATTTTGCATAAAATCATAGAATATAGCACATGAAGCAAAGCTCAGTTTGACCTGAAAATACCCCTTCTGAAATTTCGTTTTTCAAAGAAATATCAAATTACAATAGATCCAGAGCTGCCAACCTCCAGAACAGAAAATCAGTATTTACAAGGCTCAAAATCAGTAATTTGGGGAATAAATCAGTAATTTCCTATGCGACGTTATGAATAAAAAAAAAAGGCACGCCAACACTGCGTGGACGCATGCGCGCATGATTATCTGAAATTTTTGGTGATTTTACTCACACAAAGTTGTTAAATATTAATTTTCAGGTCATCACAACACATCAGTTTTCCATGAAAAATTGGCTTCTATTAAAAGAATACTTGATACTTTTGCGTCTTTCTCAGGGAGTGTTGGATGGCCGCCATACTGCACAGCACTCGCTACGATAAATCATTAAAAACGAAATTTAAAAATTTGTAATCCGTAATTTTAGACAACATTCCGTACTGCCGTAATGATCGTTAATTTCCGTACCAATTACGGAAAATTTGTACTAGTTGGTAGCTCTGTAGATCTATCAATAGGGACACGCGCATACATTTATTTAAATAAATACAATACCTCCTTGAACATGTATGCAGAGAGGACGACCAGGGCAAAGTTGTAGACCAGCATCGGTACTTTGAGATCCAAGGCTTGTCTCGAGGCCATGACTCTAGGTCCACAGTAGACCATGACCAGGTACAGGGCCACAAGACTGTAGGTGTTTAGAGGACTAGACATCAGGAACCAGCCTCCAGTCCTGGGATCTGTGCGGGATTTAGGAACAAGACCAGACTCATAATGAAAAGGGATCATTATCATGATTGCAAGTTATTCTTTATGAAAACATAAATATGAGATCTAAACAGACTAGTGGAAGCAAGAAAACAATTTTAAAGATAAATTTTGAATACTGGTCATGAGATTAAAAAGTGAAAGAAACTGTCTTGAAGCAATAGATTATTTTCTGTAATGTAACCAAATGTAATGCATACTTTTTTGTGAATTGCCTCGATACAAATATTTCATTCATTATTTTATTTCAATAGTCAGAATGCAAAATGCTTATTAGGTGTTTTTAGGTAGGGCAAGCCATAATGTTTGTCCTACCTGGCAACAACTAATGTATGCAGTTCACATTCTGACTATTGAAATACAATAGTTCATCGAAAATAATATCACTAGTGATATTCGTTTGTCTCGCAATGTGGTCAATAAGGAATCTAAAAGATCTTGACGTTTCGTGCACCGCTGCAACACTTCGTCAGGTGATAAAAACTAATGTAAGCAAGGGTGTTTTATACTCTACGGGAGGACCGGCGCGATGGTCAATAATTCGATCGATAATCGGAACAATAACACACAAGGCCTATTGGCCGACGCACACGGTACTCGACCAATCAGCAGGCCGCTGGTTCGGCTAATTATGCAAATGGCCTAATGGTCGACGCACGGTGCTCGACCAATCAGCAGGACGCTGGTTCGGCTCGCCTGCTGGGCGGAAGCAATAGCGAGCTCAACCAATCAACGGGCGCTGGCTCGGCCCGTCTGCTGATTGGAATCGACCGGTGCTGGCCGGCTGGACGGGAATGTCATGGCGCGTATCGTTCGCATCCAAAATTCGGGGATATCGATCCCGTTGTCTCTGTTGAAATTATTGGGATTGAGACGGATATTGATAGCTTCTTTTACCCTCCGTGTGTACCAATGCCGTTCCTGGGAAAGGCACTGATACACAGGGAGGGTAAAAGAAGCTATCAATATCAATATATAGATGGATGAAAGAATGAATGAACAGATAAGTGCATGGATGAAAGGAGTGAATGAATGAATGGATAGATAGAGGGATGGATGAAAGAATGAATAAACAGATGAGTACATGGATGAACGGAGTGAACAAACGAATGAATGAATGAATGGATAGATAGAGGGATAGATGAAAGAATGAATGAACAGATGAGTACATGGATGAAAGGAGTGAATGAATGAATGAATGAATGAATGGATAGATAGAGGGATGGATGAAAGGATGAATGAACACATGAGTACGTGGATAAAAGGAGTGAACAAACGAATGAATGAATGAATGGATAGATAGAGGGATGGATGAAAGAATGAATGAACAGATGAGTACATGGACGAAAGGAGTGAACAAACGAATGAATGAGTGAATGGATAGATAGAGGGATGGATAAAAGAATGAATGAACAGATGAGTACTATGATGAAAGGAGTGAACAAACGAATGAATGAATGGATAGATAGAGGGATGGATGAAAGAATGAATGAACAGATGAGTACTTTGACGAAAGGAGTGAACAAACGAATGAATGAATGGATAGATAGAGGGATGGATAAAAGAATGAATGAACAGATGAGTACTTTGATGAAAGGAGTGAACAAACAAATGAATGAATGGATAGATAGAGGGATGGATGAAAGAATGAATGAACAGATGAGTACATGGATGAAAGGAGTGAACAAACGAATGAATGAATGGATAGATAGATAGAGGGATGGATGAAAGAATGAATGAACAGATGAGTACGTGGATGAAAGGAGTGAACAAACGAATGAATGAATGGATAGAGGGATGGACAATTGATTGGATGAAAGGTTGAAAGGCTGAAAAGATGAATGAATGAACTGAAGCCCCAAAGTGTAACACTCACCAGCCACACTGTTGGCCCATTGACCATAGTCCTTCAGTTGCTGCAACACACCACTCATTCTGAAGATCTATTGGGGAAAAAAAGATTAAGACATCAATTAGTTATTAAGATTATGACCCCCCAAAAAAAAAAAAAAAAAAAATACATACAGTGTACACAGTGGCAGAAGCAGCAGGATAATAATAATAATAATAATAATGATGACAGCAACAATAATAATAATAACAATAATAACAACAATAATAATACCAATAATAATAAGAAGAAAAGAGAAGAAGCAGAAGAAGAAGACAAAGGAGGAAGAACAATAACAATAACAAGGAAAAAACAAGAAGAAAAAGGAGAAGGAGAATAAGAATAAAGAGAAGTTAAAGAAAAAATAAGAAGGATGAGAAGAAAAAGGAGGGGGAGAAGAAGGAAAAGAGGAAGGGGAAGAGACAGGAAGAGAAGAACAACAAAAACAAAAATAAGAAGTAGTAGGAGAACAGGAAGAGATGGGAAGAATCTGCAATGAGGTAGATACCGAGACGGAAATGTAGAATAATAAGCATTATTAAACTTGAATTAAAAGAAATAGGAAATGAAGAAGAAAAAAACACAGAAGTTAATGAAGATAAAACAATAGAAGAAGAATAACATGTAGATATATATAATTAATAAAATATTAACATTTTGAAATAGATACTAACGATGACACAAGAAAGACAAACTTTGGACTTAAGATTAGCTCTCAAAGTCTCAAGTCCAGAACATTGTATTACCGAACCGTCATAAGTTCAACGACACGTGTGTGAATTGCAATACACACGTTTCAATCGGATGTCATTGAACTTGCACTTGAGACTGTTTCATGAAACGCTGCACTGGTCAAGCTCAAGACTCTGAATGATAAAGTAAGCTGCTCGACTGCCAATGTCCATAATTAAGATATCAATGTCAAACCAAAAATTATGTGATAACGTTTAGCTTTGCCTGAAGACGTGTCCGACTTCAAAAGGCAAGTAAAACAAAGTCATGCACACAAATTTTGGTTTAGAATCTATGCTCTTCTTCTGGATAGAATGCTTTAATAGCTTTCTTTCGACTGAATTTTTTTATTTTTTTGTTTTTTTGTTTAAATAGATATTTTCCCCTATCCAGATTCCAGGGCCAAACTTCATGTGTAACTAAACTTAAAGGTCCTTCAACTACCGTCTAGCATATAAATATTGTTGTTAAAAAATAAAAATGAGTTTAACATTAATTGATTGATGCATGATTATTGATGTGACACAAATAGAAAACCACTTCACACTGCACTGCTTTTTTGTTTTACCAAGGATTGGCAGAAAAAAAATGCTGCATAAAATTCGTATCCAGTGGCAGTAGCATTACTTCTAGACCGAAAGCTTCAGTCTCTGATATCGACGGTTGTTCCGCTGAGATTGCATCTGGCTCCTCTGACCGCCTCTATACATAGACTGAAGTACGTCAATGGGGTAGTGTGGGGAACGAATGGTTCGGTGTAGCCGGACCGCGATGAATGAGATATGCAACGAGATTTTTCACTCTTTACGTCTTCACATATTCACTTTGGCTGCAATATTACACTGAATATTATTTAAGATAAAAATAACACAGAAATATCTACTTTGACTTACGATAGCTTGCTCATTTAGATCCTAAATTAATGATTAATCCGAGAAAGTCTTGTAGTCAACAAGATTTGTTGTCAGCCATCTTGGTTTAAGTTGATGAATATTCATTTTTCTTTTCGAACGTCCAATAGCTACGTATGAGTCAGCCCGGCTTGAGCCGGTGATGTTTGAATATTCATAAGCCCAATATCAAACACGTGCTGTGATTGGCCATTGGGCTTGTTTTGGTCGGTTGACCTGAATATATATTGGGCGGGTCATGTCATAGATTACCAGTTCGAATGCATGAACGTACCGCCTTGGTTCTGAGATAAAAATTGGATAACTCATATACGTAAGTCCGTAAATTTCGCATTTAGAAATAAGTCATAAAAAATTGATAACTGTACATAGGAGAAAAATAGACATAGTATTTTTGTATCTGATTTATAAATCAGAAAATTAGATCTAAATAAAGAAAATCGTGGGAGAAAGTTTTTGACCTAAAAGCAGGCCAAAATCGGCTCAATCTCTCCCCGTGGTGCGAGCCGTATGGGGTACCGTCTGTGTATGGGGAATGTCAACAAATGTCAGTTTTATTCAGGAAGATGAGAACAAATGGAGTGCCCGTCTCGAAAGATTTTCTCGAGGGACAGATATTCAGGATTAACTTGGCTTAACAACAAGAAATGTAACCCTCTCCAGCCATAAAATCCATCAACAGCTGCCCTTATCAGACCACAGATCCCCTCTGGCAATGAAATGTTACGCAACGCCGTCCGCTTCCCTAAGTTCTGTAAACACTGGGTCGTAAAAAGGCTTAGAAGCCATGCGTTGCACCGCGAAATGACGTCATACTCAGTGAAGATGTATATAGCTATAACATATAAAATACAGAATCCACAACATATGGCACAATGCAACCTTCTATTGGTTATCAAATGCTTTTGCTGTGCTCGGAAAACTGTACTGAAGACATAGCCGTCGAACCAGCGAAATCGACCAAGGAAATCGTGAGTTGGAGTGAATGGAAGTTTCTCATCATCATGATTTTCTCAGCTAATTATTGACATTTTCCGCAAATTTCCGCAAATTGTACATAGCTAGGAAGGTAGTCCAAAGGCTTATCTCCCAAAGTAACTAAATGAAATTGTGTTATATATTTGCGCATTTGGTGGATGAGGGTTAGAAGTTGTCAATTCATCACCACTTTTCACTCCGAGTACGGGCCGGCGACGCATAAGCCGCCGTGCTCGCTGGGCTGGGCTGTGGGTGGAAAGGGAGGACTTCAGTGCTACCACTGCACTGTACCATTGAGTTGGGGATTAAGGGGATTACGGTAGGGGAAAAAAAAGACGCGCGGTGCAACGGAAGGCTTCAAAGGGGCCTCTTGGACGGGCACTCCATTTGTTGACATCTTCCTGGTTTTATTAAAGAATGACCCATATCAGACGGTTATTTCTGTCTACATTACTTCATACTTGGCTGCTTGCATGCAAGCCCATGCAGACACACTGCAATTAAAAACGCTCTCAGACTCAGAGTCACATCTAAATACTAGTAAATCATAACATAATTAATGAAAATATTCAAAATAATTCCTGAGAATTTTAACTTCACTCATTTCCTACATTATTAAATGACTATAGGCCTAGATCTAGACTCTAGTATGTATACATTTAAAATTGTAACATGCATTTTCCTGAAGTCTTTTTAATTTTAATTAGAGCTAGAGACGTAGAGTAGAGTCTAACTCATACTCATAGTCATATGTACAACTACAAACACAAGTACAAGGGCGACTTTCAGTTTCAGAAACGTGGTCCCATACCTTGCAAATTATGTTGGTTTTTAAATTAAGCAGCTAACATTCCACATTCTCTGAGGCACAAATAGCCTCTCAAATCCACACAGCAACATGCCACAACAGCAAACACATATTCTTCTCACAGATCTATATTTCGAATTCCATTGACACCCCAAATTCATACTGGAAAATTACCTTTTGGTAAAATACAAGAACGTATTTCTGCTACGAAGTGTCCACGGCAATCGGACGCTAACGGATAATACATTATGCAAAGTAATTTGGGTAGAGGATAGTTCCTGGGTCACAGTATTACCTTCCAATTTGACGTCATAGAAATGAATATGTATAAGCAAGCGCAGGCCTTGAACGTAGTCTTTGTTCAAGTTGCTTCTGCTGCCGGGTCAGTAACAAACATTCGTAGTCGGCGGGGGCTGCCCTATTTCTGTCATTGTTTATTGTCTTTACTATTCAGGTTCTAAAAGGATCTAGTTGATTTTCATATGCTTTCGTGTGACAATCCAAAATGAAAACGTATTCATATTTAGACCAGAAATATGTGTTGGTTTAATTCTTGGGAGGGGGTGGCTGACATAACAAGAAATAAAATCAATAGAAATCAGTATATAATCAGGCTTCAATTGATTAAAGCCATGGTTGAAAAAGATCGTTCGAAAGATCGTTCGAAACCAATTCGATGCGCTATAGTGCCATTTGGTAATTAGGCATTAATCCTCATGACCAAGTCCCTCGGAGAGGACTTAAAGCCGTCGGTCCCCTGGTTGCTAACTTACAAGCATACGAATGCCTTATAAGCACTCGGGTAAAAACAAACCAACAAACCAACCAACCAACCTTTTTTTCTCTCTGTCTCTTCCTCCATCAGGGCGGCGGCGGAGCGTCTAGCTTTCAAAGTGTGTGTGTGGGGGGGGGGCGAGGCACACACACAAACAAGGGAAATCTCAAAGCGAATATATACAAGTTTAGACATTGGTAGGCCCTTATATTCCCATTGTGATAAGATAATCAGGAATAATTTCATTGTTTGTTTCTCTCTTTACATGGTCCAAGATACTGCTTAAGCATCATACTTTGCAGTTGGATGTGATGGTCTGAATAATTATTTGCGAGCGAGCGAAGCGAAATTTTTAGATTTGTGAGGCCGCGAAAAATGACATCTTATAAAGAGGAAAAAATAATCCTTACCGTTTTATAGTGAAGGGAAAAGGGGACACATATCCAAAGTTAAAAGGACACTTATTAGAAAAGAAAAGGAGCACGTGTCTAAGTAAAAAACCGGAATTATCGGAGGTGAAAATGGGACACTACTCGCACCTGATAAGGGACACTCACCAGAGATGAAAAAAGGCACTTATGAGAACGGAAAAGGGGCACTTATTACAAAAGAAAGGGGGTAATTATCAGAAGGAAAAAGGGCACTTATTAGAAAGACAAGGGGCACGTGCCAAAATAAAAGAGGGTACTTATGAGAGGTGAGAAGGGGCACTCATCAAAGATGAAAAGGTTCACTTATCAGAAGGAAAGGGCACTGCGCCCCATGCCCCCTTCTTTCTCTTTCTCTGTGTATTTGTCTCTCTCTCTCTCTCTCTCTCTCTCTTCCCCTCTCTTCCTTCTCTCACACCCTCTCTCCCTTCCTCTCCCCCTTTTCTATCTCCCTCCTTCAGCTCCCTAAAATATCGCTGAACTTCAAACAATCACGTTTCAAAGATAGGTCTTTATTGTATAAATATACTGCAGACAGGTTCATTATGTTAAGACAATGCAGTAACATTAAGACAATTTTCTAAGATCCTTTTTGTTTTTATTGCAGAAGGTCATGACATAAAACGCAAAAACAAATATTAAAAACAATTTTTACATTAATATATACCATTACCCATTGAAACTGTGGCCTCGATCTCACTGTGAATTTTTGGTTATCGGAACTTCACAACAGATTTTAAAAATAAGCATTGACGGTATAAGAGTTGGATCCTCCAATGTGAAACCCTCCAGTAGCGTACCTACGGGGCAGAGCAGTCTGCCCCCTGACGAGTGACAAGCAAGCAAAAAAAATGGAAAGGAAAGGAAAGGAAAGGAAAGGAAAGGGAAGGGAAGAAAGAAGGGCTAAAAACACGAGTTAGAAGTGGACCCAGGGCACTCACTTATCCGTTTATAGGCCAAGGCCCCGCGGTTCAGCTAGCCATGCTCCGAGATTTGGGTCGTTTTCAGGTCAGAACTAGCCCTAATTCGTGTTTTAGGCCTATAAGATTAAAACAAAATGCCGATGATCGTTCTACACCAGGGGTGGCCAACCTTTTAAAGCTCGCGGGCCACAGCTAACTATTGGCATAACTTGGCGGGCCGTAGGTAGTCTTCTCCCCCACACACACCTGCAATTTTGCAAACATATTTCTCGATTTACAACATTTGTATATTCAGGGGCGGATCTAGCTTTTTGCTAAGGGGGGGGGTTGACCCAATGACGATGCAGAGCATCGTCCACGAGCCGCGTAGCGGCGAGGCGATTTTGGTTATTGCTATTTTGAACCCCCGTAAGTTATGTTTTCCTGGCATCTTCTAACACAATGGAGACCATAAAAAGCAGTGCATGATAACGTCTTTTTAAATCAAGTAACAGTTTAAAACACAGTTATATCTAGAGTTATCATGTGTTTTGTTAAGTTACCAGATGAGTTGAATATCTTCTCACAATGTGCACAACACATTTTCACTTGGCAGCCCAAGGGGGGTTAAACCCCCTAACCCACCGTAACGAGTCAATATGTTGTGAATGATGAAAACATATTATGGAAATAGAGATAGATGTGTGTTCATTTTTTACCTCGCTGCTATGCTGGCCGCATTTCATTTATGAGCTTTTTTTATAATTACTTTTTTCAGTGCTCCGCGGGCCGCAGGTTGGCCACCCATGCTCTACACTAGGGCGTACAAGTTACAACGTTGAAAGGCATGTCAGGACTCAGTTAGCTTCAGGTCCATCTGTCAAATCATCATGCCGTTACACAATGTACAGGGCCCGCGCTACGGCGGGCTCGGGGTGGGTCGCCCTCTTTTTTGAAAAAGTATGTTAAAGAAAAATAGAAAGAAACCAACCAAGGGCAAAGCCCCGGCAAAAAACTTTCCTGCAAAATGCGACACCACATTAAAGAGCGAAAAAATAGCAAATGCGAGAAGTTCGGCAGTTTGCGGATTCATAAAATCAGTCCTTAAAAGCCTAATTCGTTCAGAAAATTACACACTTTTATCGTCAGAATCTGGGTAAAAAAAACTCCATTCAGTTGTACAGGTGCATAAAAAACGAACTGTCAGTCAAAAATTTTCTTTTCAATCTGCGCATAATTATATGCAAATTATACCGAACAAAATCAGTCTCATGCATATCGTTTTAGTGTCACAGATGAGTCGTTACTGTTACACTATAGCCTATGGACAGATTGGATAGATGTGTAAATCATTAAAATTATAATCAGTGTACGATGCGAAAACGATTCATCTCCAGCTTCCGGAAATAATAATATTCCGCTTTTGTATGGCGCTTAATACATCTACGATGTCTCTAAGCGCTTTACAGAATTTTATATACTAACCTGGGAATTTTTGTTGTGTCCTGCGGGACGCAATTACTCACCGCTTTTGCATAATTTGTGCGTGAGATTTGTTTTTTTTTTCTCTTAAGTGCCCCCTTTTTTTTAAATCTCCGATGAGTGCCCTTATTCATATTTGAGAGGTGCCCCCTTTAACTTTGTAATAAGTGCCCCTTTCCATCTCTGAGAGTTGCCCCTTTTATTTTGACACGTGCCCATTGATGTAATCAAATTGATTAATGTACTATTACCAGTCTTTTTTGTTGTAAAAGATATATCATGTTTTGTGTGGTTTTGAATAAAATGAACTTGAACTTATCCTTCTAATTAGTACCATTTTCCTTCTGATAATTGCACTTTTTCCGTTATCATAAGTGCCCCTTATTAAGTGTGAGGAGTGCCCCATTTTCACCTCTGGTAATTCCCCTTTTTACTTTGACATGTGCTCTTTTTCTTTCCTAGTAAGTGTCCTTTTCCCTTTGGATATGTGCCCCCTTTTCCTTTCCCCATAAAAAAGTGCTCCTAATTTAAAGCGATTAAGAGCAATTTGTTTTCCTTTAATTTCACCCAAATCTGGCTCGCTACGCTCGCTCGTATTTAAAATTGATATAATTATGTTTCTTATTAAAGATCTTTTCAGTGTTTCATGATCAGATTGTGCTTAAAAACCCATCAGGATTGTTTTTTCCTCTTTATAAGATGTAATTTTTGCACTGCGACCTCACAAATCTCTGATAGTTCGCTCGCAAATAAATATTCTAACCATCACAACCAACTGCTAAGTACATGTATGATGCTTAAACAGTATCTTGGACCATGTAAAGAGAGAAACAAACATTGAAATCATCCCTGATAATGTACTCACAATGTAGGGTAAATACCAATGTCTAAAAAGTTGTATTTTTCGCTTTGAGGTTTCCCTTTATAGGTGCCCCTTTTCCCGGAAAGCGCCCTTTATTGTTGGTGCCCCCACTATGAATGACGCGCCGCCGCCCCTGGCCTGCTAAAACCTCTGAATTTCAGGGGCTCCGCCCTGACCCCACGCCAATTTACACTCCGCTCGCTTCCCTCGCTACGCTCTACCTGATCGTAAATACTTTAGCCCCCCACTTTGAAAAACGTTCCCCGGGCCTGATGAAAGGTGTTTGAAGCTTTAGCCCGACGCAAGTGGTTGCTGTCTGCCATCCCAACTGCTGTCCTAGTCTTGTACTGACTGGTTTTGACAATCAAGTGATACCTGAGATACTTTGAAACTATACACCAAACCGCATGGATTGAGTTTGAAAATTCGATTTTTTTTTTTTTTTTTCTTCAGCTTCTCAGAGGGCCACATCCCCCCTGTCCGTGCAAGCGCGGAACGCCGCTAAATATTTTCTTACGAATCGCCCCCCTCGCCACCGACTGGATCCGCCTCTGGATGTACCCTCCCAGTGCGTGATTTCTCCTATATCTAGTGATATATCATTTTACTGTTACATTTTTTTCTCACTTTACTACATTTATTTTTATTGAGTGAATAGATGCATATTCTGAATATTCATTAGTTTTAATTGTGCATGTGGAAATGAAATAAATGCAAATCAATACAATTCAATTCAATGTCAAATACACTTTTTTACATCTCCAAATATGTAGAATTGGGAACATAATATGTCAATAGCTTCTTCAAAGAGGAATAATAGAAGTACTTTAATAGAAACATTGTCATTACCAGTTATAAGTTAACCACTGATTTTGTCAAAATTCAATACATTTACCTTTTTTTTTTAATGATAATTTTTTTTCTTTTAAATCAAAATAGACCAAAGATATAAAGTTGCCCGATCGCAAATATTAATATCGACAATATTCCTACTGTGTTATTGGGACAACCCCTAGTCCCCCTTCACCCCCTTCCACACCCCAACACCCCTTGCTCGTCCAAATCGCTTGCCCCCTGAAGAGGTATGCCAGGTACTCCACTGAAACCCTCTGTTACAGCAAAGAATTTAGGAGTATACTTTGATACTAATTTGAACATGGAAACACATGTTAGAAATATATGCAAATCAACATAATTGTATTATCTGTTATACAATCTCAGACGTATCCGCAAATATTTTGATCAAGAAAGTATAAAATTGGTTGTACATGCTCTCATCACAAGTAAGCTTGATTATTGTAATTGGTTGCTGTTTGGAATGCCTGATTCTCTGATAGCTAGGTTACAAAGAGTCCAGAATACAAAAGCTGCGCTATATAAATTTATTATTATTATATTATTATTATAATCCGTATAGTTATACTGGTATTTTAAAGTAATACGTTGTCAATCCAGCCTTCTTGGTTGCAATAAATGAAGAAATAAATAAATAAATGAATAATTTGTTTATCATGGTACAATGCCTAAAACGAAGTGAGTATAAAACAAAATTTACTGAAAAGGGAAATGACGTGATATATATTACTGATGACATTCAAGAATCTTCACACAAAAGAACGACACTTATGCCTCAAAAGGCATTCTAAACAACATAGCATAGTAGTAGTGGTTATTTTACCTGACTGCTAAGAAAGCATGAATGCTTGTTAGTAAGCAACCAGAGGACCGACGGATTAAGGTCCTCTCCGAGGGACCTGGTAATAAGGATTAATGCCTTACCAAAGGGCACTAGCGCATCGACTTGGTTTCGATTAATTCAAAATAATGACCTGAGAACTTCGCAGTGAAGCGCAGTAATAATACGGGCCCACAATAAGTTGAACATGAGAGGATTACGAACAATATTCAATGTATATTAACTAGTTTAAACACATATTTTAAGTAAGGGTAACGCTGTCATTTGATGATCTGGAATTTGGAAAATAGATGGCAAAATTAACGCTTTCTTAAAATTAGAAAACGTCAATTAAATTTCATGCGTTTAGACCTGAAGTAATTAGTCAAGAGAACTTACAAGCCCCCCTCCCCGATCTACACCTTGTTGGCGGGAAAAATCGCAACTGATCTCCCCTACCTTTCTTATTTCTCTTTTTTTCTTTCCCTTTCTCTCCTCTTTCCCTTTTCCTTCCCTTCCTTCTCTCTCTTTTATGTTTGCTGGGGGAGGGGGAGGCAAGGCCTTTCGGCTCCCCCCGATCCACACGTTGTTGGCGGGATTACTCGCAACTGATCTCCCCTTCTTTTCATCCTTTTCTTTTCTTCTTCTTCCTCTTTTTTGTTCCGTTTTAGCTCTCCTCTTTCCCTTTCTCTTCCTTCTCTCATTTTTTGGCGGGGCGGGGGAGGCAAGGGAGGCAAGGGCCTTGCCCCCGATCCACAACTTGTAGGCGGGAAAATTGCATCTGATATCCCCTTCTTTTCTTTTCTTATTCCTCTTTTTTTCCCTGCCCTTTATCTCCTCTTTTCCTTTTTTCTTTTTTTTTTCCTTCCTTCTCTCTTATTTTGTTGATGGCGGGGTCGAGGCAACAGCCTGGGAGGCAAGGCCCTTTCAGCCCCGATCTCCTTCTTCTCCCCTTTTTCTTCTTATACCTCTTCTTTCTTTCCCTTTCTCTCCTCTTTCCCATCTTTTCCTTCTCTCTCTCTCTCTCTCTCTCTTTTTTTTCTTTTTCTCCCTCTCTCCCTCTCTCCTGTCTCTCACACACCTCTCCATTTTCTTTCTTCCATTTTTGTTCCTTTTCCTTTCTCTTAATTCCTCTCTCTTCCGGCTTTTCCTCTTTCATAATTCTCCTTACTTTCTCTTTTCGACAGGAAATTGGCGATTTGTGATGCGTGCGTGTGTGTGTGTGTGTGTGTGTGTGTGTGTGGGTGGGTTAATACCCGCCCTTTTCTTTCTTCCATTTTTGTCTTTCATTTTTGTCTTTCATTTTCCTTTCCCCTTGTCTTAAATTTTTCCTCTTTGTTCTCCTTACTTCTTTCTCTTTCCGACAGAAAGTATGCGTGTGTGTGTGTGTGTGTGTGTGTGTGTGTGTGTGTATGCATGGGATGTAACTCCCTCCCCCGCACGCTTGAATCCGGCTTCGATCTAGTTAGGCCGGTTCGGGCGTCCCTACACTCCTCTGTACTGACCTGCTAATATTTCAACTTGAACCAAGACTACCTTTGTTTCTTTCGCGTGCTTATACATATTCATTTCTATGACGTCAAATTGGAAGGTAATACTGTGACCCAGGAACTATCCTCTACCAGTAATTTGATTGGTATGCAAATAGTGCGTTGTGTTTCCAGGCCACCTTGACTTTTGACCTACTTAGGTAAATCTATTCATCAAAAGGACAATTTATCATCATATTATGTGATTGATATCTTAAAATTTGCAAAACGTTACACAATCTGAACTTAAATCAAATTAAGACACAATTGTTCATATCAATTTCTAGAAATTAATGTATAAATGAAAAGAAAAGGTCGATTAAACATACAGCTTAGAAACATATTATTCCTCCTATTATAATGGACTAGTCCATTTGGGTCGGGTCGTTTATTATTGGAATCTCTGCTGATAGGATGCATGTGTGCATGTGCTGCACCTGTACCTGTATCTGGCTTTTATTGACAGTACAACTACAAGTGACAGTAGGTTCAAGCCGGAGGACTTGAAAAGAGGTAATTTAATTGTTTCTATTGTTCGCACGTTTTTACTAATTACCGACCTGGGTCTTTTAAAGACTTAACGGAATTTCTTTCAAAGGGGAGTTGTGAATGAGACAGGTACAGAGACTGAAAACAAGCCGCTTGTTCAGGAACCAGATACCTACCGTGCACATGTCATGGTGCTCGGGGTGTGCCAATGTTATCGGCTGGTTTCAGGGCGGGGCGCGGTATGAGAGGTATGCTTTGTTTCGAATCCGCATTGCCATTTCTACCAGGGCAGTGGTGCCGCATGGGTGAGGTGGGGGGCGCACCAGGTCCTCTTGATGTGTGAGTATGAACTATGATGTCATGAACATGGCCAAACTTGCAGTAACATTCTGCCATATTATTTTTATAGAGCCTCTATAGACTAGTACTAGAGGTCTAGTAGTCTAGAGTCTCTACAAATACACAATGCAATAATATTTTGTGCATAGATCTAGGCCTATTAATATTATTAATTTTAAAAAAAAAAATCAGATCAGAATATTTACACTTATCGATGCCTATAGTGCTTGAACATATTCCCCAATCCCCATCCCCTTTCTTTAACTTCCCCTCTTGTCTCCATTACAAGGCATTGGGTCTCCATCCATCTCTTCTCCAGCTCTCCTCCCCTCCTTTATCTACATGTAGGCCTATCTCTAGGGTGTTGGAACGATTTTTCAATTTTCCCTTTTGGATAGTTTTTCACCATTATGGTTGGATAATTGAAAAAATAATTCACTCAGAATAATACATTTCAAATGTCAAGACTCACCGATGTTTCTATCAAAAGATACAGCCCCCTCGGTTCCCTCTAATATTCATCATATAATTTTGGTCAGAATCGACGAAAAAGACGTACACGCAGAGTTATGTTGTGTGCTATATTGAGCGAAACGGCTACATTGTGCAATATGCAAGCGTACGCGTGTTGCTTAGCTGCATGCGCAACTCGAGCGCGAACAGCAATCCATTGTCTTCAATAGACATCCACTTCCGGGTCTGTTCGCCTAATACACACACGCGGTCCAGTGCATATTCATGTGCAGATTTTACGCGCTATCACCATGGGTTCGGCCTGCGCGGAGCTCACGCCTCCCTTCTTAGCTGATCCGAAAAATGGGGGGAAGGGTATTTTCAAACTGTAATTGTTTGTGATCCCTGGGGGCTAGCGAAAAAATCAGCGTATGGATATATTGCTTACGACTGGGACTACCTATCGCCAAGGGCATCATATCTCAAAAAGTGGCAAATTTCGGAGCTAGCCAGGAAACAATGTTTAAATAGCCGTTTTTACCAAGATATTTTTAGAATTTTGAGATGACGCCCCTTTGGAAATATGGGGATTAACATGCTCTTTCATATGACACCTCATTTATTGAGTATCACCTTCAGGATCACAAAGAATAAAGGTTTGAATCTCGATTTGAAAAAAAAAACATCGACCAATTTTGCATGATCGCGCAATGCACGTAGACTGCATAGGGATGCGTGCAATCTCTATGGGAAGAATTTTAGCACACAACATCAGGTGCGCGATCAGACACCCTACTATCTCCTTTCATCTATAGTATGTATTTCCTCTTCGTCTCCTCCCTCTTTCCTCTCATCTCACCACCTCATCTCCTCATCTCTTTCATTTCCTCTCTCTCTCATCTCGATGACACGATGGCTCAGTGGTCTTATAACCCCGAGGTCAACACTAGACATACGGGATACGCAAAAGTCGCAACGGCAAACCTGAGCGCATGAAAAGCGAGCGTCTCAAATTGGGTAGATTGCAAGCACTAGCTAGGGCCGGTTGTTGTTGTTGTTTTTTGGTGTTATCAGCGTTTCATTCTTTTTGAGAATATTTACGCCAGTGCACCCGGCTGGGGCTTATGTAACCCCACTACTACTACTAGCCAATCACAATATTGCAGTCTTCCCAGAACTGCCTTGGTTGTGTAAGAGTTAAAATAAGACTCCTTCCTCACTTGAGTGACAGCGTGGCCACACACAACATTTTTTATCCAGAAACTCTATAAAGAAACGTCGTATAAAGAATCATCGTATAAATTCCAGGGTGTCCACACACACAAGAAAGTAGGGACTTTTAGATTTTTACGACATGAACGTGTGACATCCTTTTAAGGCACTGCCAGGCACTGCCAGTGCCTTAAAAGGACGTCGCATTGCCTTAAAAGGATGTCACACATAGCAGTCCACGTTCTCGTCGTGCAAATCTAACAGTCCCTAGTAATCCCGAAACTCTACAGCGAAACGTCGTATAGGTGCGCAGTTTGCTACTGCGGTCATGAAACGGAAGTGGAAATGAGAGGTCAGGTCTCCTTTCGCGCCCGCCTCCTTTTTTTTTACTCTTTACTATTCAGAAAAAAGGAGAAAAAGCCTGTGATACAGTTTGTTTAAATAGCTTCTAAAGTGATACAAATCATTTGATTTGTCATACATTGCATCAGTATACTCACATAGCACAATATCTGTGAATAAATGGCTTGCATGGCCAGCTAAAATTAGCATGGCAGCCATCTTGGAAATAAATAGCAAAAAATTGCAAAATAGTAAATAGTAATGCCCTGCCTCCTCCTTTTTTTAAAAGTCTGGACGAGAAACATATTATTTTTGTTATTTGGCCTTTACTATTTGTTTCTCTAGTCTCTTCTCCTATACATATTCATTTCACATCATTTCACATCATTTGCTTATTAACTTACATAATTATTCATTTACTTCAATTACTCAATCCAGTTCCTACATACCAAGTCTTCCATCTCACCTGGTATGTTCCTTCTCGTTCTTTATTCATGGATCTTGTGGGAATGCATTAGATATTTCCACTTCTTACTTATCATTGGTTCTTTTCTCTTTTTCCTTTTGAATAAATATTCAGTCTTACTCCAAACTCCTATTTTGCTATTTATATTTCATTTGAATATACTTTGCTTAAAAATGTTTGGTATGATGCTGTATAGCAGCCTACAATAAAAGACAGTCTGACCTGCACTGGACTTCTTCTGAATTAGTTGTATTGATTTAGGGCTCTGCTACTTTAAGTTGGAGGATTTATTTGATTTGGCAGTGGTTTTTGGATGATTGGTGTTTTAAACATATATTGGTGAGAGGTTATTTTTATTATTTTACAGTGGTATATGACATCAGATTTCTACTGAAGAGATAAGACGTTCCTCATCATGCCTAAGACAAAAAGTTTCGTGTGGAATCATTTCGAAAAATTACATGACAAAGCCACGAAATGCAAAATTTGCAACGCTATATTGGCGTACCACGATTCAACGGGGAGTATGATTCATCATCTAAACCACAAGCATCCCACAGCATCACAAAGTACGACTGGCCAGAAGTCCCTCATTCCTCATCATTTCAGCATGCCTAAGACAAAGAGTTTCGTATGGAATCATTTCGAAAAATTAAATGACAAAGCCACGAAATGCAAAATTTGCAACGCTACATTGGCATACCATTATTCAACAGGGAGTATGATTCATCATCTGAAACACAAGCATCCCACATTATCACAAAGTACGACTGGCCAGAAGTCCCACGACCAGAAGTCCCACGACCAGAAGTCCCACCAAGATAAGATTCCCACTTTTGTGAGAAAGGAGAACGGCAGCCTACCACGATCATCCAAGATAACGAAGCTGATTGCGTCGATGATTGAAGAAGTCAACCTGCCTATAAGTATGGTAGAGGAGCCAAGTTTTAGAGAGCTTCTTCGTTATATCGAACCGGAGTACACGGCTCCTAGTCAGAAGTCGATGACTTCACAACTCCGCCTTTTGTATGACACCAAAAAGGCAAATATTAAGGCGTGTTTGGCCAATGCAACTTCGGTTGCCGTGACAACAGACTGTTGGACATCGCGCACCCAAGAAGGGTACATGACACTCACAGCTCACATGGTCGATGAGCAATGGCAATGCCACGTGATGGTACTTGAGACATTACCCGTAGTCGCCATCGAAGACAGAGGCAACACTGTCCCTGGTCGTCACTCAAAGGTCATACTTGCCAACCAGATGAGGCGAGTAGTTGAGGACTGGGGGCTACTGGAGAAAGTTTCAGCTGTCATTCACGACAACGGGGTGAACATGAAAGACATTGGGAGGGAAGCTTTGGGGGCCATCGATGTCGGATGTGCAGCCCATACGTTGCAATTGGCGGTAAATCGAGGAATACAAAGTAGTCGACAAATCTCAACTATGATTGGAGCTGCCAATCGACTTGTCTGTCATTTTAAACACAGCGTTGTTGCTACAAAGGCTCTGGAAATGAAACAAGACTCAATGGGACAACAAAAGAAAAGACTCATCTCTTCTGTGGTTACTCGCTGGAACTCTGTACTCGACATGCTAGAGCGGTTGATCGAGGTTCGTGGGCCCGTGTATGGCGTCTTAAGCGACCGGAACGTTACAAAACTAGCAGACGCAACCACCCTTGAAATGACGGACAACCAGTGGGCCCTGGCCGAGATGCTCATTCCCTGTCTGAAGCCACTGAAGGTTAGTCGGGATTTCATCTTATCCTAAATAATTGTCTTTTAAATCACTTTGGTTGTTTACTTTTTAAATATTTCCTTTCAAATTCAAAACTAAATTAAATCACCTCAGTTAATTATGATAAAGACCTGAGATAAATTAAAGTACATGTATATAATAATTTTTTAGAAAAATTTTGAGTTGCAATTTGAAGACAGGAAATATATATTTATTATACTTAACGCAATCAGCCTGAAATAAAAATAATCTATATTTTGTCATTTTGTACTGTAGGTTGCAACTGCTGTCTTATCTGCGGAGGAAAATTTCAGCTCTTCTGTTGTTCACCCTATCATATCTGGCTTGCTCCAGAATCACCTCGTGGTCAAGGAAGACGACGGAGAAGTCATCCGCAACTTCAAAGACATGACGAGGGATCAGCTAGAGAGCTGGTTTCGTCAGCCTGATTTCCATGTTCGAGTGGCAGCCATGGGCGCAGCAGTCGACCCGCGTTACAAAGACCTGAACTTTTTCCCTCGTGCTGACAAAGAAAAAATCAGAGCCGAAATACTCAGATGTCTCGAAGCTCTCCAGCAGGTCCGTGACGACGCTGAGCCTGATACCGATGACGAGCCTGCGGCCGATCCGGAATTAGGTCTCGACTATTTGATGGGCACAGCTGCCGGTCCAGCTGCGAGGGAGAAATCGGCGGATGAGGAATACGATGAGTTTCTCGCTCAGAAGCCGGTCCAGCTGACAGTCAATCCCTCACGTGGTGGCAAGGAAATTATGGGAGATTTCCACTATTGCAGCAACTTGCCAGAAAGTACTTGGGCATCCCTGCCACATCTGTGCCATCAGAAAGAGTGTTTTCAACAGCGGGCCACATTGTCACTGCTAAGCGCAGCTGCTTGTTGCCAGAGAATGTCGACATGCTGATTTTTTTGAGCGAGAATAAATAAGAGCGAGAGACTCGCGCATGGTTTCAAGTCAATCATCATGTTCTGAGACAAATATGTGAACATAGCAAAACATTGACCAACATTTAAGGTAATGACATATGGATTACGGGGTGCCAAATTTATGTTTGTAACATATTTCAATACCATATCATGTTCATAATTTACATCTTTATTCCAGCATGCAGAGGATTTTAAGTCGTACAATGGGCCGTATGCATAAAAAGTAGCAATTGCTTGCAAGCAATTGCTTCAAGCACAAGCAATTGCTTGTCAAGCAAAAGATCAAGCTCAAGCAATTGCTTAAATCCGTATGCATAACATTTTGCTTGTGCTCAAACCTTTTGCTTGCCTCCAGCAAGCAATTGCTTACGATCTCAACAATAGCGACGTCACGCCGGTGCGAACATCATTCATGGGAGAACAAAGGCGGGTTTCGCATACTAGTAGTGTATTCAAATGTCATGCGTGTGGGGTAGCCTTTCCTGACATGGCAGTATAACATTCCAGGATGACATATTTCAGAACAAAATGAAAAAAAAACACCGATACATGCACACACAAGCGCACACCCAAATACACATTTGATTTATTCTACTCCTGTACAACTTTGGTTTTTCTCTAACGAGCATAAACATGATGCTTAACCGCGAACTTCCCGATTAAGCAAGAGCTCAAGCTGCTATGACGGAGCTTGAAAAAACGTAAGCAATTGCTTATAAGAACAAGCAAAAGGTTCGTTTTATGCATACGTTTTTAAGCAATTGCTTGATCTTTAAGCAATTGCTTGCGGACATCAAGCAATTGCTTGTGCTTGCTAGCAAAAGCATTTGCTTGCAAGCAATTGCTTATGTTTATGCATACAGATTCAAGTAAAAGGCTAGCACAAGCAATTGCTACTTTTTATGCATACGGCCCATTATGTTATCACAAATGCTCTTTTCTTTCCATACCCTCAAGATCCCTGTCTCACAAATTCAATTTCTCTCCCTCTTTCTCTCTTCCTTTCTATATGACGTGTCTAATGTTTATAAAGAACAAAACTAATATTTAAAGGTATAGACCAGTTCTGGTCACGCGATTGCATTGTAAAAGAAACGTTGTGGAATCGATCAGAAAAGGTTGATCATCTAGCATATACTGTAAGTATTGGTGTGTACTGCAAGGTTCTAGAATCATCAAAATGATAAGAAATTTGGCCCAGTCTTGGTAAAGTTACAAGCACTGTACACAGAAATATGTATATGGGACTATATACGCGATCGCGATATCTATCCAGACCGGATCGATATGATAATTTACCAAATATATCAATTAGTAGGCAGTTTCCCGGCAAAATTTGTATCGTCAGGTACAATGTATTAGTCAAAACATAATTCTTTTACATGATTGGTAATTAAGAGCTTCCATTTTATTTTTTGAGAGGGGGGCATTTCCAAAACTGGTCTATACCTTTAAGTACTGCAAAGACAGCAATTTAGTTTGGTTATGAATTCTTATGATGTAAATCAAACAATGATATATTTTGTAATGGAAGTTCAAGGTATCTACTTTCGTGCTTTGTTAATTTGTTTATTATTTGCATTCTATCCGCTATCTGGGCTATATCACAAAAGCTGTATGGGCCTCTTGTACGTTGCTTCCCGCAAGGTCTACGTTGTGTGAACTATTGTCACATACAGTACATGTAATAGAAATTTCTTCGCCAGACCTCTCTCTCTCTCTCGCTGTTCATCTACTCTCTCGTTCTCATTCTTTCTCATTCTCCTCCCCTCTTTCACCCATTGACCTATCTCCCCCCCCCCCCTCTCTCTCTCTCTGTGTCTTTCTCTTTCTATCGTATAATTTTTTATGTGGCATGTTCAGTATAAGTAGAGTAATATTATAAAGACCAATTCATTTATTAGCTATTCATTTAGAGTTAGATTTATAGTCAAATAAATTATGTGGGGGTTGGGTATGCGACTGCTCTGTGTTCTCAGTCAAAATTCATGCACCGCCGCCTGCTCTCCGAGGTCAAGTTTCGCCATGTGCGCCTCTGTACTTATGAATATTCATATTGCGATCCGCAATGAGAACAGCATCACCTCAGCGCACATGCCAAGATCAATTATGTATCATTGTATAACCATGAAGCTACGATGCTGCGTCTTATAAACGCGGCACTGAGTCAGGCGGTGACGGTGGCCTAGTTTTATCTTTACGGATTTACGGATCATGCGAGGTTACTCACATTCCCTTTGGTAATTGGTATAAATGTAAATACGTTTTAATTGATTGTACATGTATGGTAAGAGAGTTAATAAAAAACACAGCTATGAAAGCTATGACTTGAATGTAATTACTTGGATGCGATCCTCCTTTAGCTGGGGAAGGGGGGAGTCGGAGATGGAGGGAAGGAGTGACAAAGGAGGAGGGTAACCGAAGGCTACGGAGCGAGTGAAAGAGAGAAAGACAGAAGCATAATGATATCAAGAGAGGAAAAAAGATAACGAGAGAGAAAGAAAGAACGAGAGAGAGATAGAGAGGGGGAAAGACGGTGAGGTTATGATGTGCAGTTGCGACCCATCAGCAGAGAAATTTGTATATTTGGCTTTTATAACTTTCCTAGATTCCCCCATTGAATCTTATTCTCCACCTTATCGTCATCGTTTCTTTCTCTTTACATTCTCCAGAATCTTAATTTCCTCATCTTTCTCCATTTATTTTCTTCCTCTCTGTCTTATCCAACCTCCATCTTCTTTCTGTGATTTCTATTACTGGTTCTTCCTTTCTTCGTGAATAGAATTCCATTCTGCTGCATTTTGCCCTTCTTCGTCAGCATAATTTTCTTACACTTCTGATCCTACATCTTGTACTGATGCCTTCTATTGTACTGCATCTGCTTCATCAACTTAGGCCTCTATTCACCTCGACCATTATTCATCAATCAACAGAGGGCGAGACCTACAACCGCCTTCCGTTGACGGGGTACATGCGCTGTCAAATTAAACTGGAGGTCACAGGTTGTGCTTTATGCATGACCCCGATCACGGTTTATGTATACGGTAATACACACACTACTTGTACATCGATTGTAGTACCGGTCAAGCCTCCTTTGCGTTCGCGCATGCTCGCACCACGCAAGGCTGCGCCACACGTGTGATCATGAGATCATAATATTGGGAATTCGTCAACTGTTGGCTCACCGACAAAAGAGTACCGTAGTAGTAAGCTAGCTAGCCTGCTTAATTCTGTCTGTCGCATCGACAATACTAGTACACGCGGGTTTTTCTTGGGCCAGCGCTTGTGGGCGGGCCACAGCGCAGGGTGTGACCGGTGGCTCATGCGAGCTCCAAGCCCGACCGGACTAGGCTGGCAGCGC
This sequence comes from Mesocentrotus franciscanus, assembly GCA_037976565.1. NCBI lineage: Eukaryota > Metazoa > Echinodermata > Echinoidea > Camarodonta > Strongylocentrotidae > Mesocentrotus > Mesocentrotus franciscanus. The sequence goes on along the minus strand of CP137684.1, from coordinate 16,429,544 downwards.
TGCCTCATACCATCGTCAAAACCACTACTAGGTAGCATACTACCATGATGGGAGGGAATCAATAAATTCTAATCTATTTTCTCTTGATACGTTTGCGTCTCCGGTATACATGGTATATTGCTTAGAAATTGGTTTGGAGTGCTGTTTGTGTGATTGAAAGGGTGTGTTTCGTTCTTTCTAATTCTTACACAATTTTTTTGTCATGATGATGCAAAACATGACCGTGTACACGACTACCAAAATACACGCTTATACAATGGCTTACCCTCTTCCTCCTTCAACTCCGAAGATTCTTGCAAGTCGATTAATAAATAGGCCACTGTGTGGTATCCATGCCAATTGATGTTGTTCATATTTACAAAAAATTAATAGTAGGCCAAATAAAAATAAAAATTAAAAACACGATTAGCGTCCTCAGAGATGCCAAGTTCAAAGATCAGCTATGCGTGACATTTTCATGACTCGGCGTGCGAGCGCGCAGGCGAGGGTATAGCGTATGCCGTACTTTTCGAAATCGCGTGCGCGATTCATGCGTGAGAGCGTTTTCAGACCCTCCGATGCGTGACACTTGGTAGCTCTGCGTCCTGTCTTTTTGGAAAACAGGAAGGAGGAGGCCCTTTTTTTTCTTTTTTTTTTTCTTCTGGCACATTTTCCAAGACGTCCGGCCGGGCTATTTTTCAAGATGGCTGCCAGCTTTTATAAATTGTATTTTAATTTTTTTATGAAAAAAATAATTTTAGCTGTGTGTTTTTCATTAAAAAAACAAAAAACAAAGGGAAGCGGGCGGGGACGCTAAACATGATTTTAAAAAAATTTTGCCGTATTACAATTGATCCGAGTAAACTTTTCCTCTCTCTATTACATATTACAAACAGAGATCACTCAAATACCATTGACAGGCATGGCCCCTGAAAAGCATATAACAGAGTCCATGTAAATGAGGATGCCTGTTTTTTGTGTGTTTGTTCTTTTTGTATAAATATTCGTGGACCCCATCGAAGACCAGGGGGGTGTTTCACAAAGACTAAGATCGACTTTAAGTTGGACTTAAGTATAGCAGGCCGTTCATGCCATTGTTTGCTCTCATCATTTACTGGCATTGGTTTTTCAAGGGACGTACAAATCATGGTAAAAAATCTACATAACTTACATGTTTTGATAATTCATTATTGAAGGAAAAAATATTGTCTAAAGATCATAATGGTGAGAGCAAACAATGGCACGAACGGCCTGTTATACTTAAGTCCAACTTAAAGTCGATCTTAATAGTCTTTGTGAAACACCCCCCAGCTGTGTCATGCGCCTGGCAAGGCTGAACATGGGCAATGCAGCTGGTTTGTGTTTGTACGTATGAATTTATTGATATTGCATGTACTTTTCTTTTAAATGGAACAGAAAAATAAGTAATTCTACCAAAAAAAGCTACACAACAGCAAGTATAATACACTATAGATATAGTAGTGTAAACTAATAAAAATACCCTCTCACCAGTATATATATTTCAAACACCAACCATCCAAAAACCACTGCCAAACTCAAATAAATCCTCTCTCAAGCAAGTTCACTCCCAGTTCTTCCCCTTTCCTTATCTCACCCCTGGTGGGCATGTTTGCTTTACACTTATTGATAGCTAGACAAACAAATACAGATTCCTATGTAAACTGCCAATGGGAAGCTTGTACATAGGAACGGACGAGTTAGCAAATAGACATTGCTGTTGGGATTTCACCCACAGCTTTTCACACAAAATTTCAAAGGTCACTTTCAAGTTCATTCTTTATTATCAACTTTTTTATGTGCAGGTCTTGGTTTGTGAATGATTTGGTTGTATGATACATGTACCACATGCTCCTGTGTCGATTGATCCAGTGCAGATCCACTGCAGTAGACCGATTTACTTGTTCAAATTTATGGATGTTTCTTTCCTGGGGACCTAGTGACAAGTTATTCCATTAACCTGTTATTAATGAATGATCTACAATACTTGGAATCCAGTCTGCATGTATTACTTGTTGCTGTGTCGGGTAAGCCTCGGGCAAGCTTTCAGGTTGTGAAGAACAACCTTTGTTTAAAAAGTATGCTTAAAATTTGAATACATGTACATTGTATGTTAGTAAACCGGTCCATTGTAGCTGGAGCAAATCTCGGACCATTGAATGCCATTTACTTTTAAAGAATTCAACCATTCACAATTCATTGTTGATTCTGTTAATGACTTCATTAAAATCATAATCCTGCTGCCACTTTTGATAAGTTTGACAAGTTGATATATTTATTTGATTGAACAACATGCAGTATAGATTCTGAGAAACATATCTAATTATCTATTGACAAAAGTTGGTATAAAAAGCTATTATTGAAACAAATAGAATAAATGTTATACCCTTAAATGTCTCTGATTTATGGGTTTTAGTAATATCATGAAAAAGTAGAGAGACATTGAGTACTTATTGATAGTAATACAGAATTACAGACACATATTTTTTTCATATGCAGCCACTGTTTAATGGAATAATTTGCCGGAATACCTTCAAAATATAGAAACGTACAAACAGTTCAGAAGTAATTTGAAAACATTTATTATTTAGTACTTTGTAAAATCTCACAGTTATGAACCCAGTGCACCATTTTCACTCTTATACAGTAGGCTTGCGGGTGCACCATCCGTCGTCAGAAGGGTGACGACGGATAGTCAACCTGTTCGAAACGTCGAGCCACTCCCGCCACTCATTCTGTCCAAGCGCTATAGTTCTCCTTAGAACTATAAGCTAAGAAAGATAACCAACAGTCTTTTTCAGGACTACACCAACAGTCCTTTTCAGGACTACACACCCTCAAGAAAGAATACCGAGAGTTCTCTTCAGAACTCCTCAATCCTCCCTCTCTCTCACATGGTGCACCCGCAAGCCTACTGTCTACATCACCATGCAAGCCGATACTTACAAGCAGCATTTTCACTCTTGTATTCTGTTCTGTAAAGTGCACAGAGACATGCAATTATGCCTATGTGTTATGCGCTATACAAAAACATTTAATTATTATTATTAATATGTATGTGGGTACCAGTAATATTCTTTGTGTAATCATGCAATGCATGTGATAGCTTGATAACATAAACTTTCAATATATATATATACCTATGTATATGTTTCCACATGATTTGAGGGTGTATTATGATGTTAGATTATTGGGGGGGGGGGAACAAAATCGTTTTTTGGATACCTGTTTGAGATGATATCCATCAAAGTCTGGGACAATAATATACATGTATATATATATATGTAATTTTTTATCATACACATTACATTGTAATTTGCAATCTACTCTTAAATTTATGACGTTCTTTCATATGAAAACAGTTCTGGAAAGAATGGTCTGGACCAAATTTTCCATCGACCAGAACTCAACAGTCTCCTTTATTTATTATTTGGCAAAATGAAGACTTTGTTAAGTTTATTTAGTGCTTAAAACAGTGTTTTTGATGACTCTCAGAAACATTGAAGATTTTATTCAGTGCTTAAAACAGTGTTTTTAATTACTCTCAGAAACATTGAAGATTTTATTCAGTGCTTAAAACAGTGTTTTTAATTACTCTCAGAAACATTGAAGATTTTATTCAGTGCTTGAAACAGCGTGTTTTATGACTTTCAGAAACATTGTGATTTTTAAATCTTAGGCCAATCCTTCGATGAGAATCACACGCAAAAACAAAACCAGGTGTCCTGTTCTACACATGTACATATTGCATCTGTGCCTCAAGTATTGTTATTACGTTTTGTCCTCGTCTGAATATTCAAGTGCTCGTATTATGTTACAAGCCGTGTTTGCACTGCATAATATGCAAGAAAACCAAATAGCCAGACACAAAATGAAATCAAATTTATGAATGGGTTCTCCCTGAAAGCCTAGTTTTACAAGATATTGCATACACTCACCAAATATGAAGCATTGCATATCAATAATAATAATGCAGTTTGCATTGGTAGTTGTTGATATATCAGGCAAAGCTCTTGCAAGCTTGGTGGTCATTACTAAGTATGCATTAAATTTGATATGCTTGTAAACTGGTCTATTTTTCCATGATTGAGTTTGCGTGGTATTACAAGTCAAACAGCTAGCATTTTGAAATAAACTGTCTTGACGCTTTTAGAAGTTTAAGAAATAGAGCATAATTTTAGAAATATTGTAGTTATGCAGTATAAAACACTACATAAACATTATAAAACACTACATATACTGTAGATATTAAGAGACAACACATTATGAGTCTCAACAACTTAGCTGTTTGTTCTTTCACTGAGGTTTCAAAAAGATGAAATATCTCATACAGTACGTGTTATATGATTTTTTAACTGTTACCAATGCTTAGCTGTCCCTTTAGATTTAAAGTCTGTAACCATCATGTATTTGTATCATATACATATAATATATTCACATTTTGTATGCTTGGTTTATGTACATCCTACTAATTTCCAGTTGACATCACTCTTAAAATGTACCAATCTCAAATCTCAAAAATATATTTTGTTCGGTTTATAAGTAGTCCCATGTGGTAAAAATATATATTCAAATTTTGAATTTCAAATATTACTTATGATAAAAGATTGTGCAAGTTGAACACACTCTCAATTAACATAAATGCGACATTTGAATAGACAACTCCATGCATGAAATAGGTTTGACCTGGGTTCCATGTGTGCGCAGTTTTATGTTATTCTTAACTTACTTCAAACCTCTCATCCATTAGCTCATAAAATGCGGGGAGAAGTTTTTTTTAGGTCGATTTTATAAATTCTAGCTGTACACAAATTATTCTGTAGGGGATTGGTACACTTATAAATGCCTTTTTGTATTAAAGAAAGTATTTCCTCAATTATACTTTGATATTTGTTCTTTGATCCTTCCTTGCAATGAGTACTTGACAATGTTGACGTTCAAAGTACATGTATTAATTGTCATAAAAGTTGTGTAGATTAGGCCTAGTGTAGATGATCGTTTAATTATCACAAGCAGGTACTTAACCTCTTTATAATAGACTTGATATTACAAGTGCTTTGTACTTGATTTTAAAAAAATTGTCCCATTACAGGAATATACGTACATGTACATGTCTAGTAATATTGTACTGTAACTTCTATTCCTTCTCATTTAAAAAAAAATTGTCATCATCGTTGCTGTTGTTCTCCTCCTTTTCCTCCTCTTCCTCCTCCTCCTCCTACTCCCCCTACTCCTCCTACTCCCCCTACTCCTCCTCTTCTTCCTCCTCTCTCTCTCTTCCTCCGCTTCCTCTTCTCCCTCTTCCTCCTACTCCTCTTCCGCCTCCTCCTCTTCCTCCTCCTCTTCCTCCTCCTCTTCCTCTTCCTCCTCTTCCTCCTTCTTCTTCTTCTTCTTCTTCTTATCCTTCTCCTTCTCCTTCTCCTTCTCCTTCTCCTTCTCCTTCTTTTCCCTTTAAATAGGGTTTCTCATTTGAACCTGTACTAAAGGAATCTGTACATAAAGACCACTTGCCTGTAAAGATCACTTTTCACGTTTCCCTCTAATGATCTTTAATTCTTTATATACTGGTTTCCATGCATTTTAGATGGCCCATAGATGGGCCACAGAAATGAGCTTGTACATAATTGGTCTTTCCTTATGATAATCCCTTTCTGGTATTAATTGGTCTAGACACTTTTTAGAATATTAACCCTCTTAGTCAGTCTGGCTGATTACAACCTACCAGCATATATCCTGTCGTTCGTAATAATCCTGCCTTATACTTGATTGAAGTACTAAAATTATATGTTTGGATAGGTGTCTTATTTCTACCCTATGGATGTTCAGCCGGTGTGATGATATGGTTGCAGGACTCCCAGGGAGAATAGTATTAATACTGATGAGGCTTCCCTGGGTAAAGTCGTGTAGATGATCGTTTAATTAGCACTAGCAAGTAATTAACCTCTGTTAAGTTGATATATTACAAGTGCTGTGTACTTGATAAAAATAGTCTTGTCATGGTGTAAGAGTTAAAATTAGACTTCTTCCATAATTGTATTTGTTTCAATTACTAATTGGTTCTCTAGTCTCTTCTCTCTATACATATTCATTTCACATCATTTGCTTATTCACTATTTACTTCAATCACTCAACCCAATTCCTTCCTCTGTTCATCTCTTCCACATACCAAGTCTTCCATCTCACCTGGTATGTTCTTTTGTTTTCTTCTCATTCTTTATTCATGGATCTTGCGGGAATGCATTAGGTATTTCCACTTCTTACTTATCATTGGTTCTTTTCTCCTTTTCCTTATGAATATTCATTCTTGCTCTCAAATCCTATTTTGCTATTGGTTTATGATGTATATCATTTGAATATAATTATATACTTTGCTAAACACCAATCCAGATCCCCTGCTTCTGAAGAACCTTTGTACAGTATCAATACTAGAAATTCAACATTTATTATTTGAAGTGCATTGGTGTATCCCTTTGTGATGCATGCCCTTTCATTTGCTCCTTCTCTTTTTTTTCTAGAATATTTAACCTAATTCATCCCAAGGATGCTTACACTGTGAAACCAAGATGGATGCCGTGATGGACATAATTTTAAGTGCATTAGTGGAGCCCGTCTTTATGCATGTCCTTTCATTTTTCTCCTGATTTTTGTCTTTTCTAGGATATTTAACATAGTTCATCCGGGTGGTGCCTTCGCTGCGAGACCAAGATGGATGCCGTGATGGACAAGGCCAATGAGACCTATAACTTCTACCTCTACACACTAACGTTCAGTGGTAAGTATGATTATTATTATTTCTTTATTGTAACCAAAACTTAAGGTTGGATTTCAATTCAAATACAAATGAAAATGCAAACATATAGATAACAATGGTATAAATAATGTACCCAAAGTCGAAGACTATAGAATGTAAATATATCAATAACAATGTGCTGCAATCACATTATTACACATTATCAAATTAATTAATGTATAGAAAGGCACATGCCGAAGAAAGGCTTTTCTGCATTATGAATAAATCTGTCTGTTCTTTTTTTCAGACCTCGGGGTAAGGACTGGTTATTCATGGAGAATCCGGTCCTAACCCTTGTCATCACAGCCTTACACCCTTGTCATGGGTAGAGAGAGGCAAATACAGAAAAATACATTGACTCTAATACATAAATGTCTGTTCTCTTCCAGATCCAAGAGTAAAGGATTGGTTTCTCATGGAGAGTCCCATCCCAACACTTGTCATCACTGCCTTATACCTTGCCATGGGTAGAGAGAGGCAAATACAGAAAAATACCTATTCTAATACACAAATGTCTGTTCTCTTACAGATCCGAGAGTAAAGGATTGGTTATTCATGGAGAGCCCCGTCCCAACCCTTGTCATCACTGCCTTATACCTTGCCATGGGTAGAGAGTGGCAAATACAGAAAAATACCTATTCTAATACATAAATGTCTGTTCTCTTACAGATCCGAGAGTAAAGGACTGGTTAGTCATGGAGAGTCCCATCCCAACCCTTGTCATCCCTGCCTTATACCCTTGTCATGGGTAGAGAGAGGCAAATACAGAAAAATACCTAGATTCTAATACATGAATGTCTGTTCTCTTACAGATCCGAGAGTAAAGGACTGGTTATTCATGGAGAGTCTCATCCCAACACTTGTCATCACTGCCTTATACCCTTGTCATGGGTAGAGAGAGGCAAATACAGCAAAGTACCTAGATTCTAATACATAAATGTCTGTTCTCTTACAGATCCGAGAGTAAAGGACTGGTTATTCATGGAGAGCCCCGTCCCGACCCTCGTCATCACTGCCTTATACCTTGTCATGATCAGGGTGGGTCCCAAGATGATGGAGAACCAGAAACCGATGGAACTCAAGAACTCCATGATCCTCTACAACTTCGCCTGCGTTCTCCTGTCAGGTTACATCGTCAAAGAGGTACATACCAATATTAAAACCCTTTCGTGACGATCATTCCACATTTTGTGGTTTGGCTCAATACATTTTGATTCAGAGCCCTACAAAATATGCCAGATGCATGAGTAGAAAGGGCAAAAATTTCTGCACACACTGTAACCATTTTGTTTCATGGCTATATTGAGTTTGATGCCAGGAATTTTACAAAGGAAAATGTGTTTTTAACTCTTAACATGCCACAGGGCTAATCCCCATTGTGCCAAGCCCCAAATCCCACCGTTCCAAGTTTATTTTGAGATAATCTGATTAACGCGATGGTACTATGAATAGCGCGTGCGAAACACACAGCACAGTACAATGAGCATGAACAAACTGCTATTACGAATGCATGCAAGCATGCACAAAGCAGCGAAGCAATGGCTCACTCGCATGTACAAAGCACTATAACAGTAGCGTGCATGCAGCCTTATGGCAGGATATGAGTTAAATCCCTAAATTCGCAACACGTTGACAGATTCAAAATCAATATTTTTAAAATAAAAATTCGCTATTTTTAAACATCCTCGCCCTTGTATAATGCTTTCAGAGACGTTACATTTCATTTTAATAATGTACTAGCAATAAAAGAAAAATATTACAGATTTTTGCAGGAGTAACGTGCTAACACGACTAGAGAGTAGCGTAAGTTGACCATGTGGATGCTCTCACTTGGCACTCAGAGTATCTGTGACCTTTCACAAGGGCTGCTTGTTTACAATTGAAAATTAAAATTAGATTTCGCGAGGTTTAGATGCGGCAGCTGGGTTTAGGTCGAGTTGTGCGGGCACCACCCCTGACTAAAACTCAGCCGAGTAAGACTGGGTTGGTGGAAGGTCAAATATGAATAGAATATTTATTGCTGCAGGGCTAAACTTACGCCGACTAGGACAGCCCCGTCTGAACATGGCTACTAACTATTAAACAACAGGTAATGTATGAAATTCGCATTCTGACTAATGAAATACAATTATTTGTGACAGGTGAATGAAATAATATTCAACGATCGAGGCACTTAACAAAGATTTGTGCATTAAATTTGATTACATTACGAAAATGGCCTATTGTTTAACCAACTCCTCATTATCTTTACAGGGTATATACTGTGGCTACAAGGCAGGCTACAGCATAAGCTGTCAGCAAGTTGTCCATAGTTACGAAGAATATGAGCACAGGGTAAGAAATTGATTATTTTATCATCATCAAACATCTTTCAATTTAATGCTGTCTGTTGATGAGCAAGTTCAGAGATATAATCTGCTCATGGGCAGATAAAGGTAATTTGCACCAAAATTGTAAAAGCCATCGAGAGGATTACTGGATATGCGCTCATGAAAGTTATGTAATCGTGGATTCTGGATTCATTTATGCACCGATGGTATGGTACATTCTATGGCACTCAGGTGGAAGCATTCTTCTCAAAGAGCGCAAACAAAAGGTATCCATGAAGTGCATTACTTTAGCAGTGATTATTATAAAATGCACAAATTGGAACGTCACCATGTGTAACAGATCTGTGGATATTTGTATTTGGGGGTCATTTGTACTACATACTACTATTACAGTGTACTACTACGTACTGGTTTATTTTGCTTGATAGGTGCCTTGACTGTGTATTAGGCGCACCCTGACTTTCAATTTTTCCCGACGGAAAAAAGTGCGCCTAATACACGGAGATTTACGGTAATAATGTGTGCAAATATAATAATTAGTTTTTCTTGTTAAAGTGAACCAGTAACATTGTTGAAGGTTGATGAAGAAACTGGGTATTTTTGTATGAAATGTTACTTATTATATTCCTTCTACTGTATTAACCCTCTAACATGCAAAAAAATCCTGAAAAAATTCTAAAACCACAAAGATATTTATGTTTTTTTTTAAGGCGTCACTGTGCGACACCCTCTAACATAAATTTTCCCAACCCTTTTGTCTCGCCTGCGTAGCAAAAAGCGAGACATAGGCTCCGCTTTTCCGGTGGCGGCGGCGGCGGCGTCAACATCAAAACTTAACCTAAGGTTAAGTTTTTGAATTGTTAATATAATTTTGAAAGTATAAGGTCCTATTAAATGAAACTTGGACTAAAGGGTTATCAAGTATCCCCAATCATGTGAGGAAGATTTCAGGTCACAAAGTCAAGGTCAAAGGTCATTTCAGGTCAACAAACTTAGACTATGTTGTGGCATCATCATCAAAAACTTAACCTAAGGTTAAGTTTTTGAATTTGTAATATAATTTTGAAAGTATAAGTTCTTATTCAATGAAACTTAAACTAAAGGGTTATCAAGTATCCCCAATCATGTGAGTAGAATTTCAGCCCACTAGGTCAAGGTCAAATGTCATTTCAGGTCTGGAAACTTAGACTTTGTTGTGGCATCAACATCAAGATTTTGAAATTTTAGCATAATTTCAAAAGTGTTTGTTCAAATTCCATGAAACTTGTACCCAAGGGCTATCAAGTATCACAAATCATGTGACACAAATTCCAGGTCACAAAGTCAAGGTCAAAGGTCATTTTAGGTCAGTAGACTTGGATTATGTTCTCAAAATTTAATATGAGAATTAATAAATAAATTGTTGTTATTTGTTCATATTTCATGAAAGTAAATATTCGAATCATTCAAGTACTTTCCCATGAATATTCTAATAGTAATTTTAATTCTTATTGTACTGAGAGAGGCGGGAAGATTCGCCGGCAATTCGCTCGAAGATGTCGTTTAGTACATGATCAGTTACAGCTAGGTGACAATATTGATGTTTTGATAATATATATTGGAGTATATCTCATAATAATGTTCTCATTATGCTAATGAGACGTGATGTGATGTAGATGGGTTTTACCTTCCAATTGTTTTTACACAAAATGCTGAAAAATCCTCTTTTCTTAAAAAGTTTATTAGATAACTTTATTTGTAAATTACTGACAAGCATTGAAACATTTATAGTCTTACCCATACACTAAATCTCATTATATTGTATTCTTATGATACAGTAAATAATTATTCTGATGATTCATAATCAATATTCACTTCAAAATGCTTATTATATTCAGAGGATTTCATTTTCGGGGGTCTGCAAATGGGCCACCCTGCCTATAAAAATAATGTCCCAACCTCAATTTTTCATCATATCGAATTGCGTAATGCTGAATTGCGTAATGCAGGCGAGACCGCCGAGAGCGTTTCACTTGTTTAATTTTCCCAACAGTTTTTCCATGAAAATAAGACATAAAACAGACTTTTTAAAATCTTTCAACACTTAAATGTTTGGAATGGTATATAGAGCCAATTCATTGCTTTGTGACGATTAACATTCACCTAAATTTTAATTAAATTATAATAATATATTTGGGAGAATTAAAGAATCGATCAGATCAGTTTTTCCCAATTTTTATCAGTAACAATGGTCCATTTCACTCAAACTTTCAGATTATCTTTAATTGTACATCTAGCATTGAAGTCACTACCAATGTTACCAAGTCCCTTTAATTGAGCTATTTTCTACCGTACAGATTGCTAAAGTTCTCTGGTGGTACTACTTCTCCAAGTTCTTTGAGATGCTGGATACCACCTTCTTTATCTTGAGGAAGAGAAACAACCAAGTCACGTTCCTCCACGTCTACCATCATGCCTCCATGTTTGTTCTATGGTGGATCGGCATCAAGTGGGTGGCCGGAGGGCAGGGTGAGTGATGATGATGATGATGATGATGGTGATGATGATGATGATGATGATGGTGGTGGTGGTGGTGGTGGTGGTGGTGGTGGTGGTGGTGGTGGTGATGATGGTGATGATGATGATGATGATGATGGTGATGGTGATGATGATGGTAATGATGATGGTGATGATGGTGATGCAGAGATGCCAACCAGTACGATTAAATCGTATTTAGTACGATATTAAGAGTGAAATACGATAATACGATATCACCTCTTAAAATACGATTTTTTTTTTTTTTTTTTTTTTTTTCCAAGATAAAAAACCCATAAAAACCGCGGAATCGCATAGAAACATGTACAAGTAAACCCCCAGAACCCCAGCAAAAACTTTGCTTTACAATTTTCTAATTAAATTTTAATGAAAGAGCAAACATTTTACTTGACCGTTCTTACCAGTAAAACATCTTTCTGAAATTTTACTGGCCCGGGGCCAACAGGCCAATGGTTGTGTCGAGTTTTCGTGAAAATCTGATTTTTCTCTCCAAAATCTGATTTTTTAGGATGTTCAGTCTGTTTTTTTGTGTCAAGAGGTTGGCATCTCTGGTGATGATGGTGATGATGATGATGATGGTGATGATGATGGTGATGGTGATGATGATGATGATGGTGATGGTGATGATGATGATGGTGATGCAGAGATGCCAACTAGTACGGATTTCCCGTAATTTCTACGGGAAATCGGCCGATTACGGGCGGTACGATTTTCATACCATAAATCCCGGATTTTGCCGATTTTGCCGATTTTCAAAATTAGCACTTTAAGGTTTAGCACGTACTTTTGACTATTGCAGCGCAGCCATCCTTGAATCCATGCATAGAAATCCCATAGGGCTTCCGATTGGACAATTTGTTATCTAGCACACCCCTTTCACAGTGCAGGTGCATACATGTGTGTCTTTGTATATTCTGACTGTGTACGTGTGTGCGTGTGTGCCCAGCAGAGAAAGACAGCTTCGCGAGCGGGGGCCGGGTGAAATACCTCTCTTGGCCGCGCGGCCAGCGCCAGGCCTCGCTACGCTAGCGCCGTGTACACTGTCGGATTTCTCACAGGCTGTCACAGCGTTCGTCGATTTTCGCCGACAATCTGAACTCATGTTGGTTGGATTTAGATATCAATCATCATGTCTTCCACAACTAAGAAGCGTGGCAAGAAGTTACAGACTTTTAAAGAAGAATACAGTAAGAAATGGAAATGCATCGTTCCTTCAAAGAAAAGCCTGAATCATGCTAGGTGCACGATATGTGCATCAGATTTCAACATTGGACATGGGGCAAACGACGTGCAGTGGCATATCAAGACTCAAAAACACCAATCAGTCGTTGGAGCCAGTGGTAGCAACACAACAATGGAGAAATTTCTTGTTTCTGGAGATTCATCGGTGATCAGAGCAGAAGCCCTCATGACAAATTTCTTAATAGAACACAACATAGCTTTCTCTGCAGCTGACCACCTCAGTGACATTTTCAAAACAATGTTTCCCGACAGTAACATTGCAGAACACTTTCAATGTGGAGTTGACAGCAACTAATGAGCTTACAGGTGCAAGAAGGCTGCAAAAGACTATGGCATCATATCAGAACATGTGATTGTGAGGGAGTTCATCTAACCTTTCAACAGAACACTTTCATTATGGAGTTGACACCAACTTATGAACTTACATGTGCAAGGCCGCTGCAAAAGACTATAGTAACATATCAAGACATTTTGTCATGAGTTCATCCAGTCTTTCAGTAGAATACTTTCAATATGGAGTTACATGCACATGTAACACCAACTAATGAACAGGTATGTTACTTTTATTTAACTTGTTGTGCTATCGCGCTTGCCTGCGGGAGCTGCGCTTGCCAGCGTGCAGAAAAATTTGCGTCGCGCAGAAAATTACTGATTTTGTCTCCAAATTACTGATTTTTAGCCTTATGATTACTGATTTGTGCTCTGAAAGGTTGGCATCCCTGGTGATGGTGATGATGATGATGATGATGATGATGATGACGATGATGGTGCTGATGATGATGATGATGATGACGATGGTGATGGCGGCGGCAAAAAAGGTGCTTCTGCTGACAGAATGGTGATGATAATAGTGGTAACTGTGATGATGATGATGGTGATGATGACAACAAAATTGGTGGAGGTGGTGGTGGTGGGGTTCTAGGACAACTACCCTCTGGACACCCCTGGCCAATTACCAGCAGGACAATAACCCCTGAAAATTACCCCTTGGACAATCGCCACCCCTTAAAGCCCAAGTCCTCTCTAAAAATAACTTGCCTTTAATAGAACCAGAAAAATCAGACAAACCAATGAAAAAAAGTTTGAGCAAAATCGGATAACTAATGAGAAAGTTATGAATTGTTGAAAAAGTATGTAAAACTAAAAAACAATGGAAATCACCACACAAATTGCCAATTTGGTTATCAGTTTGTGACGTCATGTCCTCACTACTTATCAATTGCTTTATATAGTTTAATCCCATTAATTTCCCTTTTTATCCCCCAAAACTTGTTTTTCCTATGCCTTTGCCCAGGTTATATGATTTGTATCATATTGCATGCATGACATTTCCCAAAATCTTTTATAAATTTTGAAGAATTGATACTATTTTTCTGATAATGTATTTCATAATTATTGATTTTTATATAAATAGTTTATCAAAATTCAAAATTTTCATGATTTAACTGGAAAAAATTACTCTATATTAGTGCATCCACACAAAAACATATTACTATCAATCTAACTTGGATGCTGGTGTGAAGAAATAAGATTCTTAGGGGAAAATAGGAAATTTATATTATCAATATAAAGAAAATAATTAGTGAATAGTGAGGACCATACGTCACAGACTCATGAGTGAGTTGCCAATTTGTGTAGTGATTTTCAAAGTTTTTCATGTCATTAAAAATTATAACTTTCTTATTATTTATCCGATTTTGCTCAAACTTTTTTTGTTTGGTTTATCTGATTTTTTTGGTTCTATTGATAGTATGTTATTTTTGGAGTGGACTTGGGCTTTAAGGACACTTAGCCCCAAAAAAAAAAAAAATCTTCTTTTATTAAAACCAAGTTATTATCAGGGTAGACTTCCCTTTAATAAACAGGGGGTAATTGTTCTAGGGATAATTTTCGGGGTGATTGTCCGGGGTTAGTATTATTATTATTATAATTATTGTTGTTGCTGATGTTATTATCATTATCATCATTATGATTATTATAATATCTTTTGTCTTGCCTACCATCTCTCCCTCTCCTTTTACAGCCTTATTTGGAGCCATTCTGAACTCCTTCATTCACGTTGTGATGTATAGCTACTACTGTCTAGCTGCCATGGGGCCTCAGTTTCACAAGTACCTCTGGTGGAAAAAGTATCTCACCATCTTGCAATTTGTAAGTGGAAGTTGGATTGTTTACCTGAATAATTTCCCATTATTTCTCCTTACATTTTATCTTGCCTCTTGTATTAAACCCGTCTTAATTGGAAAATAAAGTCGCGGTGACGTCCGGACGACTATTTACCCAAGCTAGGGTGATAGGCTAACGTACGTACACAGTGCGCCAGCTGATCGCGATGAGACAGCGCGGTTGTTATGGTAACCTACCTGGGTAAGGTTTTTGCGGATGGCCGATTAAGACGGTGTCCAAAAGCTCTACCCGTGTTTTACGATCAGACCCCCCACTGTTTCTCATCCACATATCGCTCTGGTAAAAACGAAAAAGTTCTATTAAGACGGGGCTTTAGTATTCACATCTTTGTATCCCTCTTTTTCTTTTGCTTGCCCTTGCCCCCTCCCTCTCTCTCCCTCTCTCTTTCTTTCTCTTGCTCTCTTCCTCTCCTCAGCTACCTCCCTCTGTACCATTATCTCTCCTTCCTTCTCTCTTTGATATCACGTGTGAAGGCCTACTGATGCAATGTATATAATATTATTGTATATATTTTACATGCTAAAGCCGTGGTAATAACTGTGGAGCGCCAGGAGTGTCAAATCAGACAGATATGAGCACTATACAAGAATCCACTATAGTTATTATGCCTCCGCCCATCGAAGGTGGTGCCGGAGGCATTATGTTTTTTGGTTGGCTTTACGTCTGTCCTGCTTTCTCGTTAATATCATCTCGCGATATCAACCTCATCATCATCATCATTATCATTATCTATATTATTAATTTTATTATTGTAGTTGTAACTGACCATTTCAGCCTGTGCTGCCGGTCATTTTTCATAGACCAATGAATAAAAATAAATAAATAAATAAATTTAATCTTGTTCCTCTCCCTAGATCCAGTTCTGTCTAGGCATGACCCACGCCATCAACTCCCTCTATGTTCAATGCCCATTCCCTCTCTGGATGCAATACGGTCTGATCGGCTACGCGACCTCCATGTTCCTCCTCTTCGCAAACTTCTACCTCCACGCTTACGTCAAGGGTGAACGCCTCCCCAAGGCCCAGCTGAAACTCGTCCACGCATTGGAGAAGAACGGCGTGAAAGGGGAAGGGGCAAAGAGCAGCGTGAAGGGGAACGGCGTTCAGAACGGTCTTGGGAAAGGGAAGAGTATAGCAGAAAACAAGAAGGTCAAATAAAGCGCAGTGTAGGTATGATTATTGCATCCTGTAGTCCCTTATGTAGATTATTATGCGGTGTTTCACTTTTTATTATCCCGTGAACGAAGGGGAAAAGGGCAAAGAACGGCGTGAAGGGGGACGGCGTTCAGAACGGTCGCGGGAAAGGGAAGAGTATAGCGGAAAACAAGAAAGTCAAATAAAGTGCAGTGTAGGTATAATTATTGCATCCTGTAGTCCTTTATGTAGATTATTATGCGGTGTTTCACTATTTATTATCCCGTGAACGAAGGGGAAGGGGCAAAGAACGGCGTGAAGGGGGACGGCGTTCAGAATGGCCGCGGGAAAGGGAAGAGTATAGTGGAAAACAAGAAAGTCAAATCAAGCGCAGTGTAGGTATAATTATTACATCCTGTAGTCCCTTATGTAGATTATTATGCGGTGTTTCACTATTTATTATCCCGTGAACGAAGGGGGAAGGGGCAAAGAACGGCGTGAAGGGGGACGGCGTTCAGAACGGCCGTGGGAAATAAAAGAGTATAGCGGAAACAAAAAGGTCAAATAAAGCGCAGTGTAGGTATGATTATTACATCCTGTAGTCACTTATGTAGATTATTATGCAGTGTGTCACTATTTATTATCCCATGAATTACTAATAAAGCCAACTAAAATTGCCTATTGAGGTCCCATGTACCAAACCTTTGTATATGAAATGTTAATTTTACGAGGACTTGCCCTGCACAAATACTTCTAAACCGCGGTGGTTGTAAACATTGCATATACATGTTCAATGAAAAAAATAACAAGTTCACAACTCTATTAATTAACAAGTGCATGTTACATGAACTATATTTTCCTGATGATAATCATGATTTTGATACAACTCAATTAATAGCTGCCAAACTTTTTGCAATTCAATGTGAAAATTTGATTTCTTTTGGGATAGAAAATCAGTATGTTTATCAATGCTGTATTTCTTCTACCTCATATAGCCCTATGTAAGAAAGTGCAAATATATTCTGATTAATGTAGTGTGATATATCACTAGTTTTCTTGTTGATCTTGCAATAGAAATACCAATATTTTAGGTATTTATGTTGTTTAGTACATTATGTATAATATACAAAATCATGAATCGGTTGCATTCAAAATGCATAACATATAGATACTGATTGTAGTCTTCACTTTTAGCAAAAATTCCAATATTTACAAACGGAACCTTTCTCTTTACTGCATTTAAAGATAAAGTTGATTTCTGGTCATGCGATTGCATTGTCAAAGAAACGGTGTGGAATCGATCAGAAAAAGTGATCATGTAGCATATTAAGTATTGGTGTGTACTGCAAAGTTCTGGAATCATCAAAATGATAAGAAATTTGGTCCAGTCATTAAAAGTAACAAGCACTGTACAGAGAAAGATGTATATGGGACTACACAAACATGTGGCATAAAAATGTGGGTCTCATTTTTGAGCTGTTACAATGTCATTTAGAATATGAAGGCATTTGAAGAGCCATGCTTTTCAGGGAACATTTTTTATCTGATGTTCTTCCACACTTGCATAATAACAATAAAAACACTCATAAATTATTTTTCACCTCTCCCCAGAAGAGTAGCTCTCGATTCAGATGGCATACACTAATGCACAGAACTATAATAATAATAATGATAATAAGTATTTCTACTTCGCACTATCTTATATAATACCACTCAAGGTTCTACAATGTAATAGGATAGCAATACTGTAGGATAGTTACATGTATTTACTCATTTGCTTCGATCCACTCTATGGACTGTGGCTTCAATTTATTACTTCAATTTAAAAAAAGTATCGCATCTTATCAAAGGCTGATAAATATTTCAAAGTATGCAAGATCTGTTTCTACTTTTGTTACTATGAAGAAAAAAAATCATATGTATATATCTAAATGAAATTTACAGCGAGGAAATAATTGTTTTTAATTGATGGCATTATGTCAAATGTTTGCTTCAAAGTTGATTTGGTGTTGGTAAGTAGTTGTTTTTAGAGATAGTTTAGAATCGCATGATTCTCATATTGGACGTGGGGCTGCATTACATTTTTGATTGATTTTGCTTTTATACTTTTATAGAATGTGAGGAAATAGAGCTCTCTTCGATTTATTACGTTTCTGTCTGTATAGTCGTAGACTTCGTGAAGAAATTTGCACAAATGTACTTGTTCCAAATTCAGTTCATGAGACTAAGTCTCTGTTTAGTAGCCTAAGAGTAAGAAATAGAATCATGTTTGGTAATGAAATTAAGATGGGAAGCTCGTTCAGATACGACCTGGCGAAACCTCGGCGCTCCATACTTCTGTATCATATAATGCAGAGCTCAGTGAAGACGTGCAAGTCCTTTGTTGTGCGCAGTTGCCATTCATTTACACGTTTAAAAAACGTTAAAAATCGTTAAAAAACGCCACACCTTTTTTGCGGCTGTTTACCATACCATATCTGAACAAGCCTTTAGCATAGCAGTACAGGTAGGTGCAATATATTGGTAATTTTGGTTTGTGAATATATACCTAAAGTATGCCTAAACTGCTTTTGGCAATGTATAAAAAGAAATGTTTAGAAATAGTTTCATCCTGTTGTGTGCAGGAAAGTGAACATGTAAGGTGTATGCTACACTGGCTGTGTTTGTACACACCTCATAGCTACGTTTACACCAGTACACGTTTGATACTGGGTTCTTTTTGGAAAATAAGACTTTTGGGTTATAGTAAATTAGTTATAACTCTTTTCTTTTTCCGGCATCGATGTGACTCGCTTCAAATCTTACTGTTTTGTATTCACAGTATTCTTACTGTTTTGTATTCACTGTTTTCATGATTATTCTTTGCGGAATGATTAATAATATATGTGAATTTCCTGCTCAGTGATTCAGAAGTTGCATTTGGTTGGGCAATGCAAGACATGCTCTAATTCTCTATGAATTTCATCGTTGAAAGAAAAATTTCACTTTTTTAAAATAAAAATCTTGATACCCAATTAAATATATGAGTCAATGTTCACCGAGTGTGGTTCATGATCTGTTTGAGGATTGCAAAAGGCCAAAATTACTTTTAAGATCAAGTCGAACAGAAAGCTGTAAATAGCATTGCTCTCTGTCTAATGAATGATATCTTTTTACCACGATCTACTGTTGGACATGTAAATGCATATTGATTGCCAGTTTTGCCATGGACCATTGATATATAATCATGCGTTTTGTTTTTATTTTTAATTTGTATTCTGAAATATATTTGGGGAGTGTGATGCTAAACGGTATAGTTTTGGTGGTGTGTATGTTAATACGTAGAAGTTTGAAATCGTGATGTAGGAATTTGCTTTTGTCCTCTCCAATCAAATTGAACATCAAAAATATTATAATGACGACAGGGCCCAGCCTTATGAATAGTTATGTTTGATTCAAATCAATAGCAAAGTTGCAATCTCTTTCGTAAAGATAATTTGTGTTAATACCAGCCTCAAGTTAGGTTGCAAACAATGGCAACTCTTTGTAAGATGGGGAATTGAACATAGAAGTCATTTGGCATAGAACTTTTGCGCATTTTGTAACAACAGGGAAAAGTGTTTAGCAAAATACTGGTATGTGTAACAGTTTTGATCATTAATAACTCAAAATTTGAAACTCTAGGTTGGTTTTGTTTACAGCCATAGTAGAAGAGAAAATTTGTATATCATTTATGTGAATGGTCATTATTAAACAAAATCATTATGCACGGATTCTGGAAGTGTCTGTTGATACATGTATGGACATTCATGCACTCTTAAAACGTGTTGTGAAACGTAATTGGACAAGTGGCAACAAATACTGCTGGTGTTCAAAATGTAGGGAATTAATGAATATGCATGTTTTATTTTTTATATTTTACTAAATTAGTAAATTGTTTATTGATTATTATTCATACATTCATTAATATTTTCAAAGAGGATGAGGTGATGTTCACCTTACATCGGAGATGCAATGTTCAAAACACTTAGCGAGACACCAAACGGTCTACCGAGAATCAACGTAGAAGTAGAACTTATGAAGCATGTTCATATTTTGAGGGTCATGTTTGAAAGTATGTTTTGTCCTCGTGATAACTCAATCAGATACATGTACAAGATCAGTGTCTATCTGTTATGTTACATGGAAGTACGTTTCTGTTTTTCATATTTCTGTGTTAATATATATAAGAGATAATTTTTTTTTAAAGCATCTCCAAAAAGACAAGTAGAAACTTGTGTTATAAGCCTTTTCATACTCGCAATCATGAAACGAACAAAAAGTTGCATTAGAAATTTTCAGTACTTTTTTTAAAGTGTGATTTCACTATATACATCATCAATTATAAACAACTCATTTGTAATCCATTCTATGTCATATATTTATTATAAAGTGCATTATATGTCGTAGGTTTGATGTACAACCTATTTTATGTAACTTAAGTGCACTTTTAAGTCTGTATATACATGTACTTGTATACTGAGTTTAGGCACAGATTCTTTCAATCTTCTCTCTGTGAATAAATACAAATTAATGTGGTGTGATGAAATGTCCATTTCCAAACGTGTGTATCATTTCTGAGTTACACGTATAAGAGAGTGAGAGTGAGTGCGTCGTTAAGGATTTATGAAAGTGGACTGGAGTCTGAGGTGAAGATAATATCCATATCATGGTATTCCCCACAAATGATGTTATGCTTTGTATTTATTAGCGGATATCATACAAATATTGAGTGTTCAGTGGACAAGAAACATGTATTAGGAACTGATAAGTTCAAAATTTTCCCAAGTGATATTATAAATCCCCAAGGCTGCAGGCAAACACTGAGATATAAGTGTACGAGGGAAATTATGAATTGGGAGACGAATGTATGTTTGCTATATAGAATGATGATGTTCATTTAATATTTGTTCATGAAATTGAGGGTATTTGCAATCTTAAAGGTACTATGTCCCATTTGCAGGCCACAAAAATGAAAAGGCTAAATTCCAACGGCATTTGAAAGACGATACTAATTTAGAACTTCCCTAAAAAAGGGGGGCCATTGTACCGAATGGTCGTACGTTTTATGCTGCGCCAAGATTCAAACAGTTTAATTTTGGTCATTACAAAAAGTGGGTTATTGATGTAGACAAATGCTCTTGTACCCTTTACAGCTCATTTTATGTATGTTATTACCAAAGATGAAAAAAGGCCAGTCAGTCACTCAATAGTGTCTGACAGTGAAGTCTAGCAACTAAACAGGTTTCCTTGCATAATTTGAATATTAGGACACTGCTAACAGATAACACATACATGACATATTCATAATTCCTGCAAAGTTCTACAGAACTTGATGTTGGCTGCAAAAGGGACATAGTATCTTTAAATAAGGACATGAAAAGTGACTCATGAATTGAAGTCGTGGGGCATAGCACAATTTTGAGGTAACCTCAGGGTGATAGTTTTAAACTATCAGATGAAAACGATGGGAAGAATTTTCTAAACATCCTAACTACACGTTACCAAATATTGTTATTCATGTACTTTGATGTACCTTAAAAGGGAAGTCCACCCTGGTATTAAGTTGGTTTTAATAGTAGAAAAATGAGAGAAAAAGGTCAGTGAAAGTTTGAGCAACATCAATTAAAAATAAAGTTATTAATTTTTTAGGCACCATCGATCAAACACAAATTGGGAACTCTGTGACGTATCTTGCGTGATCCCCTCCCATTTGCCCTTTAAAAAAAACTTCAGAAATGCATATTTTACCTCAAGAAAATTTACTAATCATACATTCACCCTAAATACAATTATTTCAAATGTTTTTTATACAACCCCTGTATGAAAGAAATCTATTTTGTCATCAATAACTAAGAAAATGAAAGTTTATGAAAATTTCTGTACAGAGCAAATTGGAGACTACTAACTACTTCTGAAATAAAATCGAGTACTGTTATTAGAAACCGCTATGTTTACAAACGGTGAACAGGATTGTATCGTCTTCCAGAAAAAGACCTAATCCTGGAGATTGAAAGGGAACAGGATATTCTCACGCTAAATGAAACTTTGTAAAAGGATGGTCACTTTTGGCTTTCATTTGTCTTGGCATTCATTCAAAAGGGATAGGATGAATGAAAGACTGGTGAAAAATGATGAATGGCAGAGATTGACAAAGAAAAAAATGAGTGAAAGAGAGAAAACAAGAGAATGTCAGAAATAGGCAGAGAGAGAGAAAGAGGAGACAGAGAGGGAGAGGGGTACAGAGAGAGAGAGAGAGAGAGACGGAGACGGATGAGATCAAGAAAGAGGGAGAGAGAGAGATCAAGAGAGACAGAGAAAGAGAGATCAAGAGAAAGAAAGAGATCAAAAATGGAATTATAGTGAGATGTGGACAAAAATGATGGGGGAAGAAGTTCAGATTTTAATAATTAAAATGAGAAAAGAAGACATCACCATCACCATCATCATCATCATCACCATCATCACCATCATCATCACCACCATCATCATCATCACCATCATCATCATCATCATCACCATCACCATCATCATCATCATCACCATCACCATCATCACCATCATCATCACCACCATCATCATCACCATCATCATCACCATCATCATCACCATCATCATCACCATCACAATCATCATCACCATCATCATCACCATCATCACCACCATCATCATCATTACCATCATCCTCACCATCATCATTATCACCATCATCATCATCATAAGACCAATGTGTTCATTTAGTTGCATTATCAAACACATATGGAGTTTGATGCAAGGATTTTACAACTGATCGATTTTACAGTGCTTCAAATTTGTCATGAGTGGACTAACACAACTAACGGCAAATAAAGAATACAACGTCAAAGATGATTTTTCGATTTTAGTGCAAAATCTGACCTGCTATCTTCCACCTCATAGCAGGTACAGACATAGATTTAATATTCAAAATTCTCTTCACATTCCTCTCCTGTGCCTTGCTGCATTTCTGTTACAAACATAACAAGATTCAACACACTTTCCATCTACCGGTACAGTCTATTTCAGTTTGCAATGCTCTATCCTCATTGCCTGTTTTATAAATGGTCCCTAACTCTCACTGACTGGATAAAAGGTGTGTTTTTTACAAAGGATAAATTAACTGGATAACTAATACCGGTACAGTGAAACCTGTCTATAAATAAAGACCAACCAAGGGAGACAAGAAAAGTGGCCTTTATAGGCAGGTGGTCTTTATGTACAAGTTCCTTTAGTATATGTTTCAATGAGAAACCAATTTCAAGGGAAATAAAAAAAATGTTGTCTTTGTAGACATGTGGTCTTTCTATACAGGTGGTCACTAAAGCAGGTTTGACTGTATAAAGGACTGGAGAGAGAAGCCTTGATTGCCAATGTCTTGAACAGACAGGGCACCTAGCAAACAAGCAATGATCAAAAATGTATACATGTACATGTGGTGTACGATCATCTTCCCAGAAAAAAAATGTTTGTACACTTCCGCCAGATTAAATAAAGGTCACAAGAAAACAAATCTTGGATCCTCTCCCTCCATGTTTTATAATGGTCACATAAATCTCAGACTGTATTAAAAAAAGTGTTTTTTACGACGAATAACTGGATAACTAATGATCAAACATGTATACCTTTTTGTACATGTAATGGTGAATGATTATCTTCCCAGAAAAAAACAATTTTTTGCGCAATTCTGCCAGCTTATAGATTAAAAGAAAAATTTGTTTTGACCCCCCCCCCCATGTTTTATAATGGTCCTGTAAATTTCACCGACTGTATAAAAGGTCTGGGGGGTGTTTCACAAAGATCCTAAGTCGAACTTAACTCTAAGTTGGACTTAAAAATTATGGAGAGCCATTTGTAGCTTTAAAATAAAATATATTCAAAAGCGAAAATTCAAGTAATTTTGACTTTTTTATAAATTCAACATCAAGAACATGAAATCTCCTTGATAATTGAAAATATGAATAATTTGAATCAACATTTTAAACCTTTTAAAATAACTTTTAAAAAATATTTGTATAGATGCTAACGTCTTTCCATGATTTTTAAGTCCAACTTAGAGATAAGTTCAACTTAGGATCATTGTGAAACACCCCCCTGTTTTTATAACAAATAAATGGATAACTACTACCATGATCAAACATGTTCATATGAGTGGCGTATGATTATATCTTCCTGGAAATTTTTGTACAATTCTGCCAGATTATAGATCACAATCTTTGACCTCTTTTCCCATCTCCATAGGAAAAGAAAAAATAGAAAATTATATGGGTTTATGTTTAGGTATTATTATTGCCATACCTTTCTGAATGGTACATGTACAGTTGTGAAGATGTAGCCCTGGCTTCTGGTAAAAACAGAAAATATATATCTTTCACATAATGGTACATCTTTTACATGTACACCTTTTACGTGTGCATTACGAATATTATATATTACAATTAAATTTACATATGTTCCAAACGAATCGGGTGGGAAATGGGATAAAAAGTGAGTAATACGTGAAGAAAACGGAGGAAATTGAGCTGAGAGGCCTACCCAATAGGACATGTAGTCCCATCTATGCATATATGTGTATGTGAATTGGTGCTTTTGAGGGTGTTTAAATTGAATTACATTTTTATTTGTAAGACTGCTGGTTTAAACAACTCATTGACTTTGTGATGAACGAGTCATAGTGAATCTTTACCAGTTTTTTCCTGTAAACTCAATTCCATTGCCATGATTCAAGATCACTTTTTAAACACTTTTACGAATTTTGATAGCTATGCTCAGCTTCAAAAAAATAAATGCTTGCAGCTGCGTAAATTCCAGGTGCGTATTCAATCATGATCAAAATTTACATGGACTATCAAATCACAGATCAAATTCAACTAGATTCCCTAACGCTACACTTATTTGCATATATTGCACCCTGTCAAAATTGTATATTTACAAATCATTACATTTAAGATGAAACATTTGTGATTTAAGGTGAATTTCATTCAACCAGAGAGAGAGAGAGAGAGGGAGGGAGAGGAAGAGAGAGTAAGAGAGAGATGGGGAGTGGGAGAGGATTAAAATAGCAACAACAAAATGGGAAGAGTAAGGGAAAGAGAAAAGTGGCGCATGAAAATAATTTTACTTCTCGCACATACATGCAATATGTATGTCTGAACCACAGTGACAAATCACAGGTCCATTATCAACTATACATGTATTCAGCTTTCAACCCTGGTTTTAATAAGTGTTTGGTTCAGGGCAAGGTTGTTTCCTCAACAACACATACAATTATTTTAAACATACCATGTATATGAAGCTTCTATTCAAGGGAAATCCAACCTATAATAACAAACAACTAGTATTCAAGAAAGCAGAAAAATCAGAGAAGCAGAACAGTGAAAGTTTGAATGAAATCAGACAAAAAATAAGAAAGTTATGAATTTAAAAAATTTGCAATCACTAATCGTATGGGAACTTCAAATTGGCTGAATCGGTATGTCACTGTGAGTGAGGAAAGGCCGGACTACTTTCCCATTTATTTCAAGACACAAAACGATTAAAATGTCAATTTTTCAAACAATTACAACTCCCATATTACCGGTATTGGCCTGATCTAAAGACTGTCTGCACTAGTTTGGCCAGGAGGGATTAGACCTCCCAGCATGGTCACTGACAGGTGGTTATCTCATCAACTAAGCTCTCAATTAACATAAGAAAAAGAGGATCATGGGGGACCAACGGGCACCGCTTAGGCATTGTTTTCTATATAGAGGGAGCAAGTAGCTACAAGTAGTGCAGTGGGGCTTTAAAACTTTCGCCTCTCTGTTTTTCTAATTTATCTGCTTCCATGCTAATGGAGTTATCACAAGGGTTGGATTGCCCTTTCATTTCTCCATCTAGTATACACACAGGCAACAAACAATACATAAATCTTTGGTTACGACAATAATAATTTCTCTGAGTGTATATATATGGAATACAATAAATATAAAATCTTAAATTCAGGCAATTCATGTCCTAAAATGCAAATCAGCTGTGTATTGTTCCAACTTTGGCAAACACATTAGACAACCGTGAATGTACGTTTGCAAACCTGTTTTAACAAATCGCCTTGAACAGCGTCGAAAGGTTTACCTCAAGAATTTGTTTTAATGCGGATATTGCCATCTTATAACATGTTTAACTTAAGGTGATAAAATGCAAAGATTAATGTCAAACACAGCTTGTGCAGTTTTTCTGTGTTCAGTCTCATATTCAAAAAAAAAAAAGGAATTGTAAACTTTGGAAGTAAACATAAGTAAGTATTCCATTAATTATTGTACTATCATTATTGAATTTTGGTTTTATTCAAACTGTTCTCTCTAGAATTGCAAAAACAGAAACTGTAATTTAAATTAAAGGGCAAAAATTTTGTAGAACACAATTTGGGTTTTTCTGTAAATTTTGGTTGGGCAGAGCTGCAAAATGGCTTTGTAAATATGATTTTAAAAAGTGAAGATTGCTGTTTAACATGTAGTTTACTCTGAGTTAGAGTTGCTGATAAGAAAATACAAACATTGCAAAAAAAAAATATCCCAATATCTCATCTAAAACAAATATGTTTTAATTCTCGGCAGTTGTTATACTCTGAATATGATGATGAAAGAAACGCAATTCTTGACTGTCAAACAAAATGTAATACTTTGGCTTAGCTTCGGCAATCATTCTGGACTAATGGCAGGTCCTGCAAAATCAAATTGCAAAACAATATGATTTCAAACAAACAATAAATAAAAAAATTAGGAATATGAAAATATGAACTTCCGATGTGGTGCACTATAGCAAAATAATCGTGTTCAGATTTTAATATTTTCTGAGATATGTCAATAATGATATAAACACAAGTTACTATTACAAAATATGCTGGGTGATTTTAATGTGGAATAATGAAGACAACAATCTTGATTATCATTTAAATATCCAAATTTGGCCTGAAACTTTTGGTACTAGTTTTAAAGTCAAAGGCAACAGGAATTACATATACACAGTAAACAAAAGACATTCTATATTTATGTGTTCTTTACTTCAATGTTCTTTACTGTTCTGTATTTGCTCTATGACATTTAGGGATAATGTCATGGTACAAACTCTCCAACTACAGAGATACAATGGTCTGTGGTATTCTCTAGCATACCATTCCTGGCGAGTTTGGTCTACTACTGGGCTCCTCTTTGACCTTTAACCCCTGACCTTGGGTATCCGATGCTCCCGAGGTGCCGCCTTGCCACGGCACCGTAAGTGCCATCATGGACACGCCTTCCATCTGATGCGTTGCTATAGCGACGGGGTCATCAGTAGCTACAGGAGGAGATGGGGAGGGGGTTGACGACGTCGAAGCCATGTGAACAGATGACCTTTGACCCTGGGATGAACTTAGACATGCATTTTCGGGGTTGGGAAAGTGGTGGTCTGAGGTGTTTGGGACCGGAGTGGAGAGGCAATACACCCTGCTTGGACTGTGCGATGAGGGCCCCATTGATGAGGACATCATGGCTGATGATCGCAACGAAGTTGGCGTCGATGTCGATGCTGATGTCAATGGGGAAGATGAAAGCATCATTGGTGAGGTGGATGATGTCGATGAGAAGTGATGTATCGGTGAAGTCGACGACCCCGTGACCTCGGAATGTTCTGCATTGTCCTTGTTACGAGCCATCTTTGAAAAGCGTTGACTGTTGGCAATATCCTTTGGGTCTTGTAAAAACCTGAATGTATAGGCGATAGAAATTAGAAACTGGATGGTAAAAATTCTGTCAAGAAAAAAACACACAACCACACTTCATCATCTTTTGAAGAAAGGAGTGGCAATAACATTAAGTAAATCTGATAATGAACACTACAAAATCTTGTCAGAAACTTTAAACCTTTAAATAACAATCAAAGCTTTGACCCCTTTCTGTCAAGGGGCCACTGTCAAAAACTGTCAAAAACAAGTCATATTATCTTTATAAAATGATGATGAAATCTGGGATTCACTGTCCAGTTTAACAGTAGAATTGTCACGGCATGGGCCCTATAGGGGTGCATTCACTTGACTCTCAATCAAAGGGTTGAGGGTTCGGATCCTAGCCTGGCGATACAAGAAAAATATTACGGTTGCCAATTTGAAGGACAATATGTGATCAATTTAGCCCTAAAAATAAATACTGTCCTGAAAGTGTTAAACCAAAAGACAATGGATGACAATTCTAGCAGCCTTTATTATGCGTGGGACTACACACCTGTACGTTAGCTTCTGACCCTGTTCCTTCTGTAGTATCCCCATCTTATAATAGTACCGGAGCGCCCTCGAGAGCTTCTCGTACGTCATGTTGGTCCTGTTCTTCTGTAGGCCCCAGAGATTAGCGATCTGGACCGGGTCCAGGATCCGGAAGACCCTCTCTCGCCGGTCCTCCCAGCGGATGTAGGGCTTGTAGGTCTGGTTCTTTAGGAGCTGGACCAAGAAGTCCCAGAGAAGACGACAGTCTCCACCTGTTTCCAAAAGAAGATAAAAAACAGTTGATTCTCCGTGTCATAATATACTTAAGTACAACCAAAGCATGAAATGCATGAACTATAGAAACACAACTTTTGTGTCCCCAACCAAATTCCACTATGAGTTTTGACTGGATTGAGACATACATGTTATCAATGAATGTACATGTTCATGTATGTAAATTGTTTTCAAGGCGATTTTGAATCAGGATGAAGCAAGTTGAGCTCTTGGGAGCAATGAATTAAGAATATTAATATTACAGACAAACCTGCTTTAGTGACCACCTGTATAGAAAGACCACCTGTCTACAAAGACCATATTATTTGTTTCCCTTGAAAATGGTTTTTCATTGAAACATGTACTAAAGGAACCTGTCTACAAAGGCCACTTTTTGTGTTTCCCTGGGGCGGTTGCTATAGACAGGTTTGACTGTATATGTTTTTGTGATATTTACATGTACATAGAATGTATAGACAGTTAAAGTCCTAAGATCTGATAGAAAGATTTATTCTTCAAGTTTTAAACCATATCCATAGCACTACTACATGCATTTGCCTTCATGTGAAGAGAATAAAATGAAGTGGCGTAAAAATACAAAGTAAAACAAACAAACAAATAATAGTATTTTATTTATATAGCAATTGATAATTAATTAATGATTAATTCTCTATGCATTTTAAAGCCCCTCTAAAATGTTGGGAGCTCCAAAAATTTGATGGCAAATTTTCACTTAAATTGTATCATAATGTGAAAGAGGATGTCATTTAAGACACATTTCTGCAAGGATTTTCAAAACAATTGTGTTTGAAGTTGAATATTGATGAAAGAATACAAAATTTAGGTTTTCTGCGTACAACAAATTGCATACTTAGGCCATGTAAAATTATTCCCATCTTCACAGAAGCCCTTTTCATTTCCTCAATAAGGATCTTTTTTCTTTTTATTAGAGGCAAAAATGTTTGGCAATCCTGTATAGTAAAATGTTCATGGCTGCATAGAAATATCACATACATTTAATACATGTACGTGTACATCCATATGCATCTTATTTTCATCTTCTGAAAACCAAAACATACATGTATATATGTATAGGCTTGATCAGATATGAAGCAGTACAACGCTGCATTAAAAAGAAACGTGTAAATGAACAGCGACTGTGAGCAACATGGATGCAGAAATGTGAAGTGTGTTACACTCACATTATCATTTTAAAAAAAAATTTAATAAACAAATTAAAAAAATTAACAAAGCCTCAGTCAAAATCATTATAGGAACTGTCAGAATAAATGTTTGCCATGATTTTTATTTTACTTGCATGGATGGTAAACTTATTCTTCCCCCGTCCTATTTCTGAAAATTGTTTTTGTGTTGCTTTTCTCAGAATATTGCCCACAAACTTGGCATATAAAAGGAATATCTATTTTGCAGGAGCACCAAAGAGGAAAGGGAAATTTATTTTGATCCTTCCTGACCACAAATTTCTAGGTAAATGTAAAGTGAGCAGTGTTGGATAGCCGATTGATTCATAGCACAGGCTCATGAAGTGGGTTAAAAGCCCCTCTAAAGTGTTGGGAGCCCCAAATTTGATGGCATAATTTCACTTAAATTGTATTATAATGTGAAAGAGGATGTCATTTAAGACACACTTCTGCAAAGACTTTCCCTCAAAAAATGTGTTTAAAGACAAATATTGATAAAGGAATACATATTTTGGGTTTTCTGTTGTACGCAGAAGACCTAAATTTTGTATTCTTTCATCAATTTTCGATTTCAAACACATTTGTTTAGAAAATTCTTTGGAGAAATGTGTCTTAAATGACCTCTTTCACATTATGATATTACTCGTAATGTGGTGGGAATAACAAAGGCAAACAGGCCTATCAAGGTAATTCCCAGACTAAATTTTTTTCTTAAAACTAAATGTGGAAATAAACTTGAACATTGTTTCTTTGAAACTGAAGTGAAAAATATTGATTCTTTGGGTTATTGCAAATTTATATATTTCAAGAGCATATGTCCACTGGACTATAGGAAATAGGAATGCCATGTAGACTTCCAGGAAAACTGTCTGGCGTAATCTACCACTAAGGTTGGCGAATAGTCTAGTCATTCAGACCTCTTGTACAATGAATGGAAATGTTATAAAAGTATTATTGATACTTTGTTTAAACTGCATTCAGAATGAATATTTGATGGGAGTTTCTCATAAGAAAATAAAAGGTATTTCTGATTTGAGTTTTGTAAACATAAAACGTTACAGGACACAGGTGTTATAAATTAATTTTCTCCTCTGATATAATATCTACTCTACTTTAAAAGAAAAAAATTATACCAGTTACAAATAATAACGAAGAAAATTAAAGTTTATGAAATTTTCTGTGCATAGCGAATTAGAGAGGACCTCGAAAGATACGTCACAGTGTTGTGAATTTGTGTTTCACTGATGACAACTTCAAAAATGTATAAATTTCCTACTTTTAATCGGATATTGCTAAAACTTTCACTGGCCTGTTCTTCTCATTTTTCTGCTTCTATTAAAAGCCCCACTGCACTAATATAGCTACTTGCGCCCTCTATATAGCAAACAATGCCTGAGCGGTGACCGTTGGCCCCCATGATCCCCTTTTTCTTATGTTAATTAAGAGCTGATTTGATGAGATAACCACCTGTCAGTGACCACGCTGGTAGGTCTAATCCCTCCTGGCCAAACTAGCGCAGACAGGCTTTAAAACCAACTTAATATCAGGGTGGACTTCCCCTTCAACATGCACTTCACCTGTATGAATGATTCAACCTTGCTTCATGACCAGGTTTGTTTTATCTACGATCATCTATTCGTCACTAAACCACATGGTTTGTCTACGTGCGTGCGTTTCGTTATTCACAAGGGCAGTTTGCTATTTTAAGAGGAGTTGGGGATTTTGCCAGCTTTGTGCATGGGGACCTCTATGCTTGGGAATGTGGTTTTCTGACGTCAAACATTAATCGAAAGAGGAAAAAAAAAAAAAGAGGCACCGCTGTGTGAGAGGCCATAGGGTTATGGTAAACTAAACTACGCTTTAATTGAGGTCATGATGAGAACTGAAATTGTAATACATTCCAACAAAATTTACATGAGATGTTAAGACCACACAGTGAATGACAGCTGTCTAACAAATTACATTTAATGTTGATGTCTATAACCTGCATAATAATCAAAGAAAGGATAAAATCAAATCTATCGTCCCATCAGCTGTAAATGTAGTCCCATATGTGCATCATATACACGTATGTATTGGAGCTATTTGGTTTATGTGATATTCAGTATGCTTGTGTACAGTTTGTAGGCCCACATAACCAATTTACTAGAAGATTTAATATTTAGAATGCCTGGGGGGTGTTTCACAAAAACTAAGATCGACTTTAAGTTGGACTTAAGTATAACAGGCCGTTCGTGCCATTGTTTGCTCTCACCATTATGATCTTTAGATAATATTTTTTCCTTCAATAATGAATTATCAAAAAATGTAAGTTTAGTAGATTTTTTACCATGATTTGTACGTCTCTTGAGAGTCCAATGCCAGTAAATAATGATAGCAAACAATGGCATGAACGGCCTGCTATACTAAAGTCCAACTTAAAGTCGATCTTAGTCTTTGTGAAACACCCCCCTGGATTAGGGCTCATAAGAATATATGAATAGAAGACCAGAAAATTAAAGTGAATGATAATAGGCTGTAAATATAGTCCAAAAATAAAAATAAAATCTATAATTTCTATTTTTTGTATTTACTATCTTGCACGATTTTTGTGTTCCAATATTTATCTCTTATCATTGGTTGAAATTATGTTGCTATTCTAAATTTCATTGTTTATCAAAAAATATCTCCAAACCTTATAAATGTGAATTTAATGCCAATGAATATGAATTTTAATTGTTCTGTGTTAAAATATTTTGATTACTTCACCCAAATTTTCCCCTCTTCTTCTATTTCAAGCGTTATATCGTCTGTCTTTTTCATTTCCTTGTCTTTTTCCATTTCCTTGTTAATTTTTTTGTGCAAATTTTATTCCTACTTTGTAGATTACTGTATTTTTATTCAACCAATATTCAATGTATTGTATTTTAATGTAATCCTTGTATATTACTGTGCATATTACTGTATGTTTATTCAACCAATTTTCAATGTTTTGTATTTTAACAAAGTCTTTAATCTTTTGTAAATATAATTTGTTTCAGCCTATGGCTGCTATTTTGAATGTATGCTTTTTAATCGATAAACCAGTTCAATCAATCAATCAATCAATCAATCTGAGGTAAAATGTTTTGTTACCTGCAGCTTTTCGAGTCTCAAACCCCTCCTCATCCAGGAGAAAGACGTCGTCTGGATCCATGCTCCGTCGTCGTGGCATTGATGAGATGCTTGCTGGATGCTGGTGGGGGCTTTGACCTAGGCCATCACCTATACCTGAGTGGAGAGAGGCAGTTGAAATGAAATGAAATGCAGTTGAAAGTTGTGATTCAAAAGTTGAAATTTTTTTCTTCAATGTGCAAGAGATTAATTTGACCTAGGCCGTCCCCTATACCTAGGTGGAGAGAGGCAGTTGAAATGAAAGCAGCAGAACGTTGTGAATCAAAAGTGGATATTTTTCTTACAGGATATGGATACCTGATTACATGTGCAAGAGAACATAAGGGCAAATCAAACTGTTGAATAAATTGAATATTGCACGTTTTAAAAATAATCAACATCACGACTATGAGCCTAAATGGTCATTAGACCAAACGATAAGTAGACCAAATGATTATCAAGACCATGTGGGTAGTAGACGGGCTGGGTGTAAACCAAACAGCTATAAACCATGGAATGCACCTCTTACCTTCAGCTCCTCCAGTGCTGTTTCTCCTTTGTTGCAACCTTGACAAAATGGCTGACCCTGCTGCCAGGCTAGGTACCGTGCAAGGCACCGGGATAGCTGATATACTACTATGATTGTACAGTCCTGCCATACCGATCAGGGCACCGGCGCTGTGCCGTTCAACCCCGTACGTAGACGACGGGGCTCTCCCAGCTGCAAGGCCATCATCGGAGCTTAACCTGCGCCTTCCTAAGAGCCGCGGGTGCGGATGCAGGCTATGGTGCGATCCAGGATGCACGTTCTGCTGTTCCATCCGCTCTGCCGTATTGGCGCGATGCCTGAGCTCGATGTGCGCAGTATTGACGTGGGGGAACGCTGACGCAACCCCGCCCTGCTGCCCGTAGTCCATGCGAAGCCGCTTCGTGGGCGACGGTGGAACCTGGGTGGAATCCATCACCGAATCGCTGAAGTTGTCATGGAGGTTTTTCCCGCCGGGGAGCCGCAAGGGCTGTTTCTCAAACATGCGCTGAGGTGAGCTTCGGTTGGATGACGTGAGGGTGATCATCGGAGGTGCGTTCTGACGACGGTAGTGGGTAGCGGATGCTTGGTTGTTGGTTGCGGCTTGTCGGAGGTCTTCTGCCGTGTCCGGTGAACTATGACCTGAATCACTGCATGGTGTGTTGGACTTTTCTGAAGAAAAGAAAATCATCACCGTCAGTATTTCTTAGAATTTCTCCGTTGATGATGTAAATACATCTACATGTATATTCTATAATATACCTCTTGATTCATTAACAAAAAACACACACAAAAAATCTTGACAGTTTTCAAGGGAAACACCAGGAAATATTTTAGCTAAAATGCTCATAAGTATCACTGACATCAAATACATATTACAATTTTTGGTTGTTGTAAAATAAGCAACCTCAATTTGATCTTTCAGTTTAGCAGTGATTTCAGTCAGTATACTAAATATGGAATTCCAAGACCCAACTTTTTCTGGTGGCATCGGCAAAACATTGGTGTAATTTGAGATAAAAACGATGTGTAGATTTAATAAAGGAATCTTGGATGTATGCATTAGGTTTGGTCCATATATACATAAAATGGGTAGTTACCCAAAATTAATAAACCAAAGAGTATGTGTTCAACACGATTTTAACTTCACAGAGATACAAAGAAATTGACGCGTTTATCCGACAGAGTCAGTACCTGGCTGAGCTGAGAGATCCATTGGTAGACGTG
Organism: Mesocentrotus franciscanus; assembly: GCA_037976565.1. Lineage (NCBI taxonomy): Eukaryota > Metazoa > Echinodermata > Echinoidea > Camarodonta > Strongylocentrotidae > Mesocentrotus > Mesocentrotus franciscanus. The sequence continues at coordinate 16,394,720 of CP137684.1, read as the reverse complement.
GGCTGGAGTTTGAAGGAGGTATCGTCAAGTTGCCTTGGTATCCCATCGGTTCCCGCGGTGATCCCGGGACATTCTGATGTTCTGCCGCCCCACCTTATAGACGAAAGTAGTATCAACATGTTAAGATGGTACATGAGTAATGTAAAATTTGTTCCAATGGCAATTGCTCCAAGCTTACCTTAGTTTAGGCGTTAAAAAAAAGATGTTGTATTGCCCTTTGCGACGGACCCAAAAATCTTGAAATCTACGGTCGGCTTTTTTAAAAAGTTTTTTTTTTTTTACCGTTTTTTAGAACAAAAATGTTTAATGAATGAAAAAATATGTATTGAGGCATTCAAACTGAAAAATATCAGCCCAAAGAGGGAGAAAAAAAAGAAGAAAAAAAATGAATGCATTCAAAACTGAGAAATATCAGCCCAAAGAGGGAGAAAAAAGAAGAAGGAAAAAAGAAAAAAAATTCTGACCGACCGACCCACCCATGTTTTGGCACCTAGTAAAGGGCAATACAATATCTTTTTTTTTTCAAGCCTTAGGGCTGCGATTGGGTTTTAGGTTACTAAACTGCCTCCACCTTCATTTATCAGCTCCTACTCTGGTCTAGTCATCCATTTTTCTTTCCTCCAGCCATTTCTTTAAACTATCCATTCAAAACACTCTTCTTCTTCTACTCCTCTTCCCTGCATTCTTTCCCGTCAATGCCAGGGCCCGTTTCATAAAACTTGTCATCTATAACAAATGCTAATTTCTATGACAAATTTGCTCTCAGCCAATCAGATGCCATGACTTCAGTAGCTTATAACAGTAGCTTGTAACTTGTTATTGATATCAAGTTTTATGGAACAGGGCCCAGATTCCCTCCCTAATCCTCCATTATGCAACAAGTGCCCGAAAAATCTCAGTGTCACATAATCCGCAGCTCATTTCCTCTTCAGGTCGGTTCTTCTCAATCCTTCCTTATTACTCATTAAACAGAATCCTCCATAAGCCTTCTTGTTCAGCTATTAAGTGGTAACCCGTGGCGGGTTTTTTTCTATATACATGTATATATATATATAATGACATAAGTGTAATACGCTTCCCGTTTCTGTATATTACTACACAGAGCTAAGTGAACACATGTATAGAAGACCTTGTTGAGTTCAGTTGCCATTCATTTTCCCGAGCAGGATTTGTTTTTTTGCGTCATATCTCAACAAGTCCTCAAAAGGAATTGCCGCTATTGTTTTAGAAGCAATATTTCACTTTCCAATGTCCAGTATTACACGTCACTTCTATACATTACAGTTTCATCTGCATCTTGTATAGAAAAACAACTTAACAAATGCAAACTATGCATCATTGTGGTTATGTTTCGTAAGATAATTAGTGCTTAACGCTCATTTCAGCCTTTTAACTAGGCATCCCTTCCCTTCAATTCAATTCCATTTGCACCTTGTTTTCAAACAACTTGTAGATGCAACCGTGTTTCATCAATTCCATATTTTTTGTACTTTCAACAGCGGCATATTGTGTTTGATGATGATGATGATCGATGACTGTTTTACCCGACTGCTAAGAGAGCGTGTGTATGCTTGTAAGTAAGCAACCAGGGGACCGAGGGCTTTAAGTCCTCCCCGAGGGACTTGCTAATGAGGATTACCAAGGGCTTAAGCGCATTGACTTGGGTTTCGAATCTGGGACCTCCCGGTTACGAGACCATGCACTGCTCTACCATTGAGCCATTGCGCCTTATGTTTCAGTAAACTGTGTTTCATCAAGGCCATATTTCATAAAGTATTCATGTCAGATTCTTACTCAATTCAACATCTTTAAATTTTCATGTACTCACCAATTCTGCTACTGCTGTTAAATTGTGGGTCTGGAGATCTTCTTTGGTCTGATAAATTGGGATGATAAAATCGACATTCTGAAAAGAAAACAAAATACATTTGAAAAAGTCAATAAATCTGAAAGAGTAAGAATCTACACACATCAAATCTCAAATAAGTGCGCTCAATCTAAAGGTTAAAGGTTAGCATCTCTGTCCGCTGTGTATGTTCTTTGACAAGGCATTCTATGTACAGTTGCCTCTCTCCATCCAGGAGCTAAATGGACTGGTACCTGGTAAAAATTAATCCTTAAAATGCAATGTGCCCTGACAGAGGCTGTCAAAGTGGTTGTCGGAGCTGGAGTTATGGGTAGGGACCAAATATCCAAACCACTTTGGAAGTGCATAGGGTCATTTATATCGATCATAAAATATATGTATACAAAAAAGGACAGTTTGTCATTAATATAATTCCTAAGTATATTTTTTCTGGGGTCGGGGGGGGGTAGGAGGGGAAGTCATGTTAATTGGCATGACATGTTGTTAATTCAATTACAATGACTGAATAAACACTTTTCTTCAGAGCAGATACATGTAGCTCACACCTACAGATGTCTTTGTGAACTACACTGTTTCTCAATCAATCCTTTTACAGCAATGTCCAGACATTGAAATAAGACTATAAACATACACAAATTTCCTGTAAACTAATTATTCATGTATATATCAAATGGAATTTAACATTGTTTTCAGAATAACACACCTGCTGATTGACTTCACTAAATTTCAAATTGTAATATAAATGTTTGTTTTTGTTCCCATTGCTAAGGAGCACTTGTAAACAAGTGTTTTATTCATTAAGTCAGACCAAGGCCAGGTTTTTAATCTCTCACATGTCCAGAGTATTTCCTGGTTCGTGATATCAATAGAATGAAGCATTTAGGAAAGCACCAATAATAGTATCATAGCCTTCGGGAGCTTGTTTTTAAAGGTACTATCCAACATTTCGTCATGATCAATGTAAACATGAATTCTTCGTAATCGCACAAAGACAATTTTAACACGCAAACCAATTGGGATCGCAGTAAACCATTGGGGATCGCAGGATAATGAAGATGAGGGTAGAAAATTTTAACTAGGCCCTGTGGGCTATTGCTATGCCCTGTGAGTGGGGCATGGCTTGAAATCACGACTCCAATTTCGACCAATCAGATGGCTAGATCTCTAAAGTGAGGTATATAATAGATATTATCATCACTGCAGAAGCAATTTCAAAAGAATACCATACCTTTGTCACTACCCACATACATTGTAATCTCACTTCCATCAGTCTCTTTTTAGACTGAAGTTTCAATTGTATTTTCATAAATTGAATTACCTTAATGGCTCATTCTCACAGGTGAGGTAAATGGGTACCTGGTAGGATTATTCCTTGAAATGCACTGTGCGCTGATAACGGCTGCAGGAGCTAAAGCTAGGGTAATAATTTCCACAGCTCTTTGGAAGCGCATAAGGACGTTATAATGTGATAATGGAATATTATTATCATTATTATGAAGCCAGACACTGCATTTTCTATTATTTTTTAATATGTAAAATGAACAGCAAGAAGGGATAGAAAAAAAGTGGCTGTGTCCCAAGAGGATCCTAAACATACTGTGTATTGCAAGATAAAGTAATATGGAGCACTTAACACTTACACACTAGACTGGTTCACTAACAATTCAAATTTTATTTTTTTTACTTTTTAAACACAGGTTATTCTTGACAACCTGAAAGCTTGCCTGAGGCTTGCCCAACATAGCAACAAGTAATTTATGCGGACTGGATTCCAAGTCTTGTAGTGCATTCATTAATAACAGCTTTAATGGAATAACTTGTCACTAGGTCACCAGGAAAGAAACATCCATAAATTTGAATATGTTAGTAAACCCGTCTATTATGAAAAAAAGAAAGATATGCTATGTTAAAGAATGATGCAGTTTACCCCATCATACCAATATGTGAATGAGACTTTAAGGATGTTTTCTGATATTTCTTGAGATAGGAGGCTATCCTCATCCTTGGTAATTGATTGTCTTGTCCTGGGCCAGTCTTATAAAGAGTTGTGATTGATCCAAATCAATCCCAAGTCCTCCAATCAATCCCAAGTTTGCAGTCCAAAATCCCTTATGTATATAGTTGTGATTGATATCAACTTGTTATAAGAGGGGGCCCTGGCTCACCTTTACGGAATAATTTCTGAAGAAGCTCAGAGGATGTCACCGCATTCTGGCGCCCGGTCGCAAAACGACTGCTTGGGCATAAGGCAGAGTGCTTTACCGCTCATGGTGAACTTCGGCGTTGACACTGTCCAGGGAAAACTCCTCCTGGCACCATTTCAACCAGTTCAAGACCTCCTCTCTGGTCCATTTTACCGGGTCCTGGTCTGGTAAAAAGATAAATAATGCACAGTCCTCTTAATATACAGAACATCTACATGTATACAGAGAAAATATAGGTACTGCTTATTATAGATACAGCCAAAAACTTGTGAAAAGTCGTCTCTGAGTTCTGGTTGTGATGAAATTTAATTCTCACAGCAAGGAAATTTCGAAATTTACACTGAATGTTAAAAGTAATTATACCTCGCATATAATCTTAGAAGAAGTATCTAACACTGTAAACCAGAAACTTTCATGTGCATTTTGAATTGTGCGATTTGGTTTAGTGATTACAATTCTTGATAGGAGAACTTGTAAAGAACTTGTAGCCAAAAGAGTATAAATAAATCTGTGGAAACAAACAACAACAACAAATAATGAGAGAGCAGAATGGGGAAGATATTGAGTTGGTGTCGGAGGAGGAGGATGATGAAGGAGATGGATAAAAATAGGAGAAGAAGAGAAATGTGATGAAAGAGAAATGATTGAATTAATAGAATGAGCAGGAGATTAAGGCATTGTTTGAAGAGGATATGAGGAGGAAAATAAAATAAATGTGATGAAAGAGAAATAATTGAAGTAATAGAATGAGCAGGAGATTGAGGCTTTGTTTGAAGAGGATAAGAGTATTAAAGGATACAGAGAAAGATGAAGGAGAAGAAGAAGAGATGAAGAGGGGTCCCTCTGTGGTAGGCAACAAAAGGAGGAAAAGAACAGAAATGTGATGAAAGAGAAACAAGTCAACGCAAAGCGTAGCATACCCTCGCAGGGCCTATATACGTCAAAACAAGTAACCTCCATTAGACTATACTATTATATTACTAGGCAAGGAAGTTGACCATATTTTCACATATATAATTAGACGTTTTTGCATATTTAATGAGGTCTGACCTTTCACCTTTGACCTACATACTCCGAAATTGAATTTAGGCTGTGTTTTGATACCATGTACCTTCATATCAAATTTCATTAAAATCTGTCAAACATTACTAAAGTTATCGATCGGAAACCAGATTTGTATTTTTTTGCATATTTAATGAGCTATGACCTTTGAGCTTTGACCTACATTCTCCGAAATCAAACTCAGGCTGTATTTTGATACCATGTACCTTCATATCAAATTTCATTAAAATCTGTCAAACATTACTAAAGTTATCGATCGGAAACCAGATTTGTTACAAACGGACGGAAGGACGGAAGGACGGAAGGACGGAAGGACGGAAGCGTTACTATATCCCCTCAGACTTCGTCGGCGAGGGGATAATAATTGAAGTAATAGAATGAGCAGGAGATTGATGCATTGTTTGAAGAGGATATGAGTACCGGTAAGGATATTGAGAAAGATGGAGCAGAAAAAACTGAGATGAAGACTGGTAGGCATTGGAAAATAGGATGAAAAGAACATAAATGAGATGAAAAAAAAAGAAGTAAAGTAGAATGTGGTGATTGAGGATAAGATGGAGATGGAAAAAGATGAAGTAAAATCGAGATGAAGATGAGTTGTCTCTTACTGGTAGGCATAGGAGAATTCGTCTGCAGGATCATGGTATCACTGGCCTTCTCTGCTCCTACCAATGAGCGGTGGTGGTGATGATGATGATGGTCTTTGGTTTGCATCATGGGAGGCGGAGAGTGGTGGTGGTGGTGCTGCGCCTGTCTGGTAGATGCTGGGTCCATGGCCGGGCGATTTAGTGGTGTCAGGAGTGGGATTCAAACAGACCCTCGTCAGTACAGGAGGCTAATACCAGGTTGGGTAGAGCTGAAAGACTCTCAAAATACTGTCTGGCGGTTACCCTTCCTAAGACATCTTCCTTGATTTAAAAGGCGGAATGATTTCGTCCAAATCTGCAAAGTTTTCAAAAGAAAAACAACAAATCATTACAAATACATTTACATGTTTAATTATAAACACACCTGTTCATACAAAAAACACGTTAGGGGCATGTAAATAAATGTTAATCATACATGTAACACATATAATGTCTATCAAACCTCTCAAAATAGAATGAAGATAAGGATCTATTGTCAACTTATACAGGGCAATGCAAACCAGCCTTCAGGTTTCAAGTTGACTCACATGTATTGTTCTATCGAGGCAAAAGTGTGCAAATCTAAACTTCTACAAAAAACTTCAAAACTGTTTAGCTGCGATGCTGAAGTAATATCTCAACAATTTGGTCAATGTGCAGACTGGAATGTGTTCCACAGGAGATGTCAAAGAACATTAGAAACTTCAAACGCATTATTCTTGAAAAGAACATCAATCATCCACACATCCATTGGCACCTTCTGCCTGGCAAACTAACCACAGGATTCCTTTCCATGAGGCACACAAATACGCAACCACAATGTAAATATGAATTCAATTCAATTTAATTCAAATCTTTATTCAACCTTTATAAAATAATTTACAATGACAATATTCAATATAATGGTTGGGACCCCTTAGAAGCAGAAATCTGCTTGTAATCGGGGCCTTGTAACAAAACAATAACAAGATAACGAACATAAATAATAAAAATTAAAAGACTTGCATAATACAAGCACGCACATTCACACCATCACACACATACCGGTACATTCATAAAGAAGGTTTCGCAGAAAGAATAGAAAGTAGCGAAAAATAGGAAAGAAAGAAATATAAGTAGAAGTAAGACAGAAAAGAGAACAACCTACTCAACCATGGTTTCTGTCTGATTTTTATGGCTAAATAAATAATAATAATAATGGATATATCATTCTTTGAAAAATACCTTTTTTGTACATTGATTTATATCTGTTAATTGTAGAACTGGATCTTAGGTCATGATTCAATGAATTCCATTCGCATACCCCAACAAATGATATAGAATTATACATATGAAATAGACCTATTTGTAGCTTTTCACACATACAATTCCAGTATCCTGTAAATTCATCAGAAGGTAATGCAGCTTAGCGAAATATAGATGCACAAAAAACACAAACTGCATAATTGTTGAAAATCATAATTTTATCACACAGAGGTTAAAACCACATTTGTTAGGATATGGAGCTGGTACATGTTAATGCATAAATATTACCATCTCGATGTGTCAAAATGAACTTTTAATTAACAAACATCACCAACTATTAATTATGCATATTTCATACTGTGAATGTACCTTTCATGCCACTACCTCGAAAACCCAGTCAAGCAACATTTCAAAAATTAAAAGTACCAGTTACGGAAATCAATGATAACAATAAACAGTCTACACACCAAGCTACATGTTTTTCCTCTTTCACCGGCAAGTCCTAAAAGATGAACTGATTGAATCGGAAATTCCTCTCTTGAATAAATACCTGACGAACTTCCCGCCTTCTCTGTTCTATATCTATTATTTACAGAGATAAAAATACCTTTGTCTGATTTTGTCACATATCAAAATGCTTGTTTAACAAAGGATAATAGAATATTTCATCCAGAACTGATAAACATGTCATCGAGCAAAAATTCTCGGAATTGTTTACATAGTGTGTAGTGGATGGGCAGATGGATAAGCTAAAAAATAAGGCGATCGATGTCCATACAGTCCATTAAAGGTACATGATTGGAAGAGTTCTTGTGAAATTTATGAAAACTTAAGTCCTCACAAATATCAAATAAACTTATACTCCACTGGAAAACTACGAATAAATGACACCTACATTTAATTTAAATTGTTCCACAACGATTTGAGAAAGAGAAAGACATGGTGCCTGTCAGGAGTTGCATGAATATATGATTATTTTTCTTGCAAATTATTATTATTATATTATTAATTATTATACATTAAATATAACTCATTATTATCATATGGTGTCTGTCATGGTTGCATGAATATATAATAATTTTTCTTACAAATTATTTGTTTTCATGCAGATATCAGTAAATTATCATTATTTCCTAGCAAATTTGTTTAGATTTGGATTTCATAGGCCTACATGTATGTGTACATTATAAAATATTACTAATATAAAAAATTTTAAAAAATAATAATAATTACTAATATTTTTATATAAATATTATTGATTTCATTTGGCATATCAAGTCAACAAACATACAAACACAATTCATGATAAAACAAACAAACCTGGTACCCATGATGATAGCAGCAACAAACAGAACAGGATCATTAATGTACATACATTTTACTGCATGAGCACGCTCCCCCAAGCTGCCTTGATATACATGTAAGCATATATATATATTCATTTCTGTCACAATTAAATAATGACAAGACAGAATTGCTGTATAGCACTACAAGTTCATGTCGACTTAAACAAATTTACTCACCCTAACTCTTAATCTTTTCATTTTCCAAGAACTCTACGCCCCTTGATGGGTACTAAAAATACAGAGCACAGTTCGATAATTGCACTTCAAACATAATCTACAGGTAAATCTGCAGCCATACTCATCAAAGGTTTTATCTCACAATTATAACTAATTTCAAAATGAGATTAATTCAATGAACCCTAATGAAAATATCGTCTGTTTGGAGCCAGAAGGGCATTAACTCATATACTTTAAAGGTATAGACCAGTTTTGGAAATGCCCCTCTCTCAAAAAAATGAAATTGAAGCTCTCATTACCAATCATGTGAAAGAATATGTTTTGACTAATACGTGATGATACAAATTTTGCCGGGAAAGTCGAGAAACCGCCTACTAATTGATATATTTGGTAAATTATTATATCTATTGGGACCAAATAGATATCGCGCACGTGGTCGCGTAGTTCCATATACATCTTTCTGTGTACAGTGCTTGTAACTTTACCAAGACTGGGCCAAATTACTTATCATTTTGATGATTCCAGAACCTTGCAGTACACACCAATACTTATATGCTAGATGATCAACCTTTTCTGATCGATTCCACAACGTTTCTTTCATGCAATCGCATGACCAGAACTGGTCTTTATCTTTAAACACAGAGTTAACGCCCTTCTGGGTCTGAACAGATAATTCAATACCGGTACACTGTGCATGTACAAACAAAAGCAGCACAAATATGAATATGTGGGCCACCATGTTGCATTACTGATCTGATGGACTCATACATAATGATAAATAGCATCATCTTTCTTAATTATTACCGATCAGCTATCAGTCTAACACACATCTTCAAAATATGTTCCGGTAGATATACGGTATGTTAAGATTACAATTTGTAGTGCAAATCTAGGGAATGTCCATTTTTGTCACTACCAGACTATTAGAAGACCTTTAAAATTGAAAAAAATTGCTACGTGACAGAACTTCTGGTACCTGTTTAACTTCCAGGTATTTACTACAGGTTGCAAAACTTGGAATTTCCCTTACAATCCTTGTTCACATTGCTATCCTTTAATCTCTGAGAAAAAAAAGTTCTCAGGAGGCCTGTCTTCATCAGACCAAAGTTGCAAAATAACCTGCTATATTTTCAGACTCATGATATTTTCCCGAAGCTCGAAATTGCGTCTTCACCAGACCAATATGCTCATCACAAACTAGCTCGGAAGGGCGCAAATTAGCCCGCTCTTTTGGAAACAAGACCAAGATTTCTCTGGATATTTTCTCGACCAAATAGCCCGCTAATTGCAACTGCGGGCTGATGAAGACGCAAATTAGCTGGCTAATTTGAGATCGGGCTAGTTAAAATAGGGTCTGATGAAAAAAGGCCTAGGAAGATATATATCACTGAACTGTTCACACAAGGCCGATTTACACAGCCCAATCACCATTTCGAAAAAACGAAGATATTTTGGACTGCCGTTTACACTACTGGAAAAACCCATAAAAAAACGTTGGTGTTTGCTCATTCCGATTTCTTGGTGAGTAGTGCGCATGCACGACTTGTCGCTGCTCTGCGTGTGATCGAGTGGAAGCGAGCTAGGAGAGTCACGTGACCAAAAAACAGAATCATTCTCCGATGTTTAGAGAGTGGGCATTTACACTGCAAAAATTTGCGACATTTCTGCCGAGGTTTCCAAAATACGCTCCAGAGGTGGATTTTTCAATTTCGGTTTTCTGTCTTGTTTGCAGGTAGGTGCTGCGGGAAGCAAAAATAAAGGAAAGGCTAAAGATGCCTAAAAGGCTTCACCGACATAATCTTGACAGAGTCGGTTTGGCCATAGAAAAAAGCCAGAGCATCTAGTAAAATGTTGTGCTGCCACTTGATGATTTGAGGCCTAGACCCCGATATATTGTTAAGCTGGATAACTCTGTGATTGTCTGCAGTGCAAATATTCAGGGGAAATTTCTTTATTTTTGGAAGTACCCCCTTTATCCCACAGCAATTCAACAAAAACTAATTCCTTGAAAACTTCTTATCCCACTTTCAAAAACTTCAACCGCACCTTAGAAATTTACTATAATGTAAACTCGCTATTTACATTGAAACTAAAATGTAAGTAACTAATTTATCATCGGGGAATTTCCTAAAAGGCACTTGTTCAGTTTCTAGTTTTCATTTCCAATAATTCTGCAATATAGCAAAGTGTAAGGGGATAACCGGATGTGGTTAGTCTCTTAACAAGGATATGAATAAAGATAGAAAGGGGATGTCAAGAAAAAATTCTGTCTATCTACGGACAGTACTACATGTACATATTAATCATTTACATGCTTATAAAATCACATGAATATTTTTCCATTTGATTTATTTTTTAATAGAAAGGGACAAAAATGTAATGTTACAGCTAATGGGCCATATTTGCACCTTGCGACCAAAATTTACATTCGTACTGGGTTTATTCAAACTAAAACTATTTACGTATTACACATTATCTTGAAATTTGATTTTCTTTCTCACTGCTATTCTGCAAATAATGTGCACCATCTCATCAACTCAGCTCTCAATTAACATAAGAAAAAGAGGATCATGGGGGACCAACGGGCACCGCTTAGGCATTGTTTTCTATATAGACGGAGCAAGTGGCTACAAGTAGTGCAGTGGGGCTTTAAGACAGTTTGGATGGCCCCACATATTCATGCACTGTACGGTATGTTTAATTGTGTTTGTTCATTCCATGACTACAGCATAGATGTCAACATCTTTTATTACACATACTTCCTTCTTTTATTTTTCTTTCCAACCGCACAGAAAGTTTTATAGTTGTACCACAGATTTATTGATTCAATCATGTCATATTTTTGTCTGTTCTCTCTATAAAAGTACATGGCTTTAAGGTCCTTCTAAATCTTAGCAAACATTTCCCTTCAAATATATTTTTAAGTGATTACATGATATAAATAGAAATCAAACTGGCCATCAAACATTACGAGCTCTTAAGAATGGTGAAAGGTGATATGAGAAGGTATGACAACAAATTTCAAGACTTTATGTCAACGATGTAAGTGTTCCGAGAATTATCCTCCCACCTAAAAGTTAAACGGTGTCGATCGTGTCATGTGAACTTTAAAACTTTTAAAGAGTGCCGTAGCTATTGCTTCATGGACATATATATATGGTGATTATTTCCAAAGAAACCTAGAAGCACGGATAAGACTATAAATTAAGGTGAGAAGATATGATAAAATTTCAAGACGTTGTGTAAACGATTTAAGTGTTCCGAGAATCATCCTCCCACCTACAAGTTAAATAAGGTGTCATGTGACCTATAAAACTTTTAAAGACAGCAAAGACATGAGGAGGTCATGAATGGGAGGGGGGGGGCAGTGAAAAAAATACACGGGGGCTCGGGGCAAATTAGCCCCCGAAATGCTAAAAAAGGCCCCCGAAAGTCATAAAGAGCCCCAAAATTTGCATAGAGTTCAATGCAAAACAAATTAAAGAGTGTTATTTTCATGCAAGCAAGCTTGAAAAGTAGCCCCGAAATTTTTAAAGTATTTTTTCCCTGGGGGTACAATGCACCTTGTGCTGGCAAAGAGTGTTGGAGCTATAGCTACATGTACATGTAGGGTGGTGGTTTCCAAAGCACACAAGAAGCACATGTGAGACTTTAAATTAAAACAAAACAATTTTCATTTAAAATCAGTAAATGAGAACACAACTGAGTGAAAGACGAAGACCCCGTTCTCACTCACTTTGAAAGTGGTCTTAGTTAGACGGCTCCAGAGGAACGGGTCTTGAGGAACGGTTTGCGAGGGTTCACACTCCGAGCAGTTTTTTATGGTTTAAACCGCTCCACGAGTCAAAGTGGTCTTGTTGCTATGGCAGCTCAGGTCAGCGGGTAAATTTTTTGCGAATACTAAGCGTATGTACCGTACTACATGTTTTGCGCGGAACGTCACTAGCTCACTTCCGTTCAAAGTACGCTTCCGTTCACACTCGCACATTAGAGCGCTCCAAACCGCTCTTAATAAGACCCGTTCCTCAAGACCACCTCCTGAGGTGGTCTTCTGGAGCGGTCCAGAAGTCCACTTCCTGGACCACTTTGACCGTTCTCACTCACCTAAGAACCGCTTAGTTAGACCGCTCCAACGAAGTGAATGAGAACAGGGTCCAAGAGAGAGAGAGAGAGAGAGAGACTCGTATACTTATTCAGTCTTTACAGAGAAAAACAGAAACATTGATAGAGCTAGAAAGGAGAAATAGGGAGGAAGGGGATATGGTACTGTACATGTGTAAGTAGCTAGATGGGTAAGAAAATCGAGTAGTTATGAATATGCATTGTATGTATTTTTCAGACAGTACATGTACTTATATCACAAATGCCTGAATTGCAGGCCCCATGTGAGAAATTGCACTAGCTTTGCATTTTCTATTCCCCTGAACTATGTACACACTTACTGCATACTAGATGTCAACATTGGCTTTCTGCATGCATGGTAGATGCCATGCACCCAAGTGTCGAATCCACAGTCCATGTACAATCTTCACTGGCAACCCTGGTACAACACTTCCTTTTAGCAGCCTAGTCTATGACTTCAGACCTGTATTTTTTATCTTCGATATTATCGCGTTGATATCATTCACAATCATACTGTACTTTATCACTGTCGATAATAACCGTCTTACAGAATATGGCTTTTCAAATCTAGAGAAACAAAATGTATTGAAAAGTAAAAAATAGAATGAAATAGTGACCCCTCCATAAAACAACAACTAAAGAGGTGTATGCCAGGAGTCTAAACTAAAGATAGAGACTAAACTACTGGGGGAGGAGGGGGGTTAATGTATTCAGAGGACGCAGTTTTGAGGAAAGAGAAAGGAAGAAAGATCTCTATGTACATGAACATGACTGTAAGGAGGCTGAACATGACTGTAAGGAGGCTGAAAATGGCTGTACAGTGTTTCTACTCAGTAATAAATTTAAACAAATATTGAAATAGACTAGATGATCTCTAGAGTGCCATGCAGAAGGCAGAATGAAGATAAGTTTGTTTTACAGGATCTCTTGTTTGAGTCCAGTGCCCTTTTGGTTCTTAGCAGTCAAATAAAAGTTAATCTATCGCATTTATTGCTTCCATTCTTGTTACAATCTCATACGACATTCCTCTTCATTTTCTCCTCTCCCTCTCTCTCCATCCCTACCCCTTTCTCTCTCACTCTCTGTCTCCGTCTCTTCCCTCCTCTCTCTCTATCCACCCCTCCCTTTCTCTCTGTCTCTCTCTCTTTTCGCTCCTGTCTCTCCCCAACCTCTCTCTTTCTCTCTCTCTCCCTCTCTCTCTTTTCACTCCTCCCTCTCTCTCTATCCCTCTCTCTCTCCCTCTCCCTCCCTTCCATTCCTTCCCCTCTCTCTCTCTCCCTCCCTCTCTCTTTTCGCCTCTCTCTCTCTTTTCACTCCCTCTCTTTCTATCCCTCTCTTCCTCCATCCCTCCCTCCCTTCCCCTCTCTCTCTCCCTCTCTCTTTTCGCCTCTGTCTCTCCCCTATTCACCTACCTCCACCTCCCCATCCTTCCCTCAATCCCATTCACTCTAACAAAACCAAAACCACCCCTTAAACAAATTACACGAATATATATATCCTTGTCACAAATTTCCCCAAAATCTATTTTTATACCTCCATCCATGTTATTCTAAGAAACACATGCACTTGGGTCAATACTTTTCCTGCTTCTCACTCTCACCAGTGACTGTTTTAGTCATGTATACATCCGTGTCAGGCATGGTTACTTCTGATTCTTGAGTTTTGCGAATAAAGCTGTATTTAAAAGGCAAGCTGTCTAATACTGTTTTCACACTGGCAAAATTTTGTTTAACCCCGTACTATAGGTGGGGCTAAAGGGGGGTCTTAGCCCCACCTATAGTCCGGGGTTAAGCTTATTCCACTCTCTTTTCACACTGGCAAAATGTTGCTTAACCCCGTACTATAGGTGGGGATAAAGGGGGGGTTTTAGCCCTACCTATAGTCCGGGGTTAAGCTTATTCCACTTTCTTTTCACACTGGCAAAAATTGCTTAACCCCGACTATAGGTGGGGTTAAAGGGTCTTAGCCCTACCTATAGTCCGGGGTTAAGCTTATTCCACTTTCTGTTCAGACACGTTTTTACCAAAGTGGGCTAGCCCCACCTATAGTACGGGGTTAGCTGGCCCTGCAAAATAGCAAGGCTAACCCCGCAATTGTGGTGCTAACTCCGCAATTGCGGTGCCAAGCAAAATGAATGAGAACAGAAACGAAAAATAGTCCGGACTACGCAGTGGAGCGAATTAATGAATATTTACGCTATGGCTAGTACGGGGCTAACGAATTGCAGTGAGAAAAGCCAAAAAAGTTAGTACGGGGTCAAGGATAGTACGGGGCTAAGCAAAGTACGGGGTTAAGCAAAACAAGTGTGAAAAGAGTATAAAAGTCATTCCGAATGACTCATCCCAAGGTTGTGTATGCAGACAAATAGATTGTACAATAGACCGGTGGAATAATGTTTACATTTAGACTATCTACATAAAACATGCATTCCTTTAAAGCCCCACTGCACTACTTGTAGCTACTTGCTCCCTCTATATAGAAAACAATGCCTAAGCGGTGCCTGTGGTCCCCCATGATCCTCTTTTTCTTATGATAATTGAGAGCTGAGTTGATGAGATAACCACCTGTCAGTGACCATGCTGGGAGGTCTAATCCCTCCTGGCCAAACTAGTGTGGACAGGCTTTAAGTCATACATTTAACCTTGTAAATTGTGTTAATTGTTTGATGTGAATGCTCACTTATAATGTGCAATATTCAATGTCGAGATTTTATGATGTCAATGTACTGGGAGTAGCAAGTGGGGCGGCACATGCCTCAGGGCAACAATGTTGCGTTTCAATTTTGAGCACCCTGCCCCACTTGCTGCTCCAACTCCTGGATTTGTTTTCATATTCTTAATCTTATTATGTATTCATCTCTTGCCATTGTTTTGTATCCATTTTCTTCCATTTTCTATATTCAAGGAATTTGGGGAATTATTCCAATTCAAACACACATTTTAAACGACAACAATTTTACTAGGAATAAACTACTCCATTATCCTGTATCTTTACAACACTAGATTTTATCACTTGCATCGGCCAATGTAGAACTAAAGAGCAGTTCGCAGAAATGTATACATCTTTATAAAGAAAATTAAACTGAAATTTGGACCTATGCCAAGTCATTGTATTTGATACCTCATCTAAGCTCTTTATCTATTAAAAGTATGTAGAGCAGATATTTTGTATTGTTGGCAGCATATTATTAACAATTTACATGTACATGTGTATTTGCAATGATTTTTTTTTCTTCATATTTTGTTGTTGTCCTGAAAAGTTGTCCTGAAAAATTGTCACAGAAGATTTCCAATCTGAATCTCATTATTTACCGGTATTGCAGCATGGAAAGTCATCTAGTAAATTTGGAAATAAGTGCATTGTGCAATCAAACGATGCGTTATGTCAGATACACACAAAATATAGTTCTTAGACATGTGTTTGTAATGGCAATAATTCACTGTCAAAAACAAAATAATGCAAATGGAAGTACACGCGTACTGAAAAGTTCAATTTTGTACATATGACAAGAACAAAAGCGGGACTCGAAGCTTTCTACCCATTTGACTTCACAAATGACATGTGGTGGAAATATGAGAGAGAGATAGAGATAGAGAGAGAGAGAGAGAGAGATAGAGAGGAGAGGAGGGAAAGAGAGAGAGAGAGATAGGGGTGGGAGAGAGATAGAGGGGGAAAGGGGGGTAGGGAGATATAGAGAGGAGAGAGAGGAGAGAGAGATGGGGAAGGGGAGGGAGAGAGAGGGAGAGAGATAGGGTGGGAGAGAGAGAGGGGAGAGAGATAGAGGGGAGAGGGAGGGGAAGGGAGATATGAAGAGGAGAGGGGGAGGGGGAGAGAGAGAGACAGAGGGCAGGAGAGGACAGGAGAGGATGAAGGGGGAGAGATAGAGAGGGGAGAGGGAAAGAGGGGGAGAGGGAAAGAGGGGGAGAGAGAAAGAGGGGGAGAGAGAAAGGGGGAGGGGAAAGGAGGAACAGAGAGAGAGAGAGAGAAAGGGGAGAGGGAGAGCGAGAGATAGATAGGGAGAGAGGGAGAGGTACATGTACCATATCTCTTTCAACCGGCCACCACAAACAATTGCCCTTTCTGATGTGTGAACTGAACCACAATTCCCCGAGTTGCACATCACTGGTCATTAGAATTCAACGAAGAAGAACCTTTTCCCCCTCATCTTCATTCAATTAAACCTGACCACTTCCTTCCTATAACCATTGTGCAGACAAGCGATGATCTCTCTATCCATCAGAGGGATAATTATTTATAGTGTACCTATCAGCTGGACAAATATAATTAGTGTATCTATAGCTAGAATGTAGGGAAAAAAAATTGTTATCATATCCTTAGCCTGTATTTTGATACCATGTACCTTCATATCAAATTTCATTAAAATCTGTCAAACATTACTGAAGTTATCGATCAGAAACCAAATTTGTTACGATCGGAAGAACGGAAGGAAGGAAGGATGGACGGTAGCGTTACTATATCCCCTCCGACTTCGTCGGCGAGGGGATAAAAAATCACCTGGCATTGCTGGCAATCTATACGTGTAGGTACACAGTTAAGGAGTACATAGAAAATTAAGGATAACATAAAACCCAGCATATATAGTTTTCTCACTATGGGGGTTTCCAAAAATACATCATATGTACACTTAACATGCATTATATGAATGTTCCCCTTCTACAAATTATTAACTAGTAAGGAACAGTGCCTTGTATTCTTTAGAAAATGCGTTATATAAATCTAAGTATTACTATAACAGTTATCATCATTTAAAGACAAAGACCAGTTCTGGTCATGCGATTGCATTGTAAAAGAAACGTTGTGGAATCGATCAGAAAAGGTTGATCATCTAGCATATAAGTATTGGTGTGTACTGCAAGGTTCTGGAATCATCAAAATGATAAGAAATTTGGCCCAGTCTTGGTAAAGTTACAAGCACTGTACACAGAAAGATGTATATGGGACTACGCGACCACGTGCGCGATATCTATTTGGTCCCAATAGATATAATAATTTACCAAATATATCAATTAGTAGGCAGTTTGCAACTTTCCCAGCAAAATTTGTATCATCACGTATTAGTCAAAACATATTCTTTCACATGATTGGTAATGAGAGCTTCCATTTCATTTTTTTGAGAGAGGGGCGTTTCCAAAACTGGTCTTTACCTTTAAAACTATTCAACATACATGTACATTGAACTAAATCATATACATGTAGATTGTAAACTGACAAGTCATATGGCCAGACGTACAGAGACAACAGGGAGCAAATTCTTTTCTATTCTGATTAGATCCCCTTTTCTCCCAGGGTATCACAACAAAGCCGCAGCTGATACGATGTCAACTTTTTCCCATGATGCATCACGTGAAAACACTGGTGTCGCTAGATGGCGTTGTGGTTTGTGAATCCACGCTAGATGGCACTGTGGTTTGTGAATCCACCATATTAGGCGAATACATGCATGCAAATATGTACTTGTTATTTTAGGATGTTGTGTTTTTGAGTGCTGCCAAGTATCAAGGATATTGCGCGTGGTGTCAACCGCGAACGCTGATGCAATAATATAGACGCGTACGTTGGCAGAAGAGGAAAAATGAATCTCCATTTACGGTTATTTTGGTTCGAACTCGTGGCTTGCACGGGTGTTCCTAAAACGTGTGGAAGCAAAGCTCCACGGATATATGCAATCAATGCTTGATAATGAAACAGTTCCTTTATAAACTACTTTTAATTTTGGTTTAAAATGGCAACATCAAAATAAAATTGCAAGACTACATTCTACCCTACAGACAGCTGTATATTTAAGATGCAAAGCCAATTCACATACATGTATTTAATTATCATAGGCACCAAAAAGAAGGAAAAAAAAAGTAGATTATTCCTTAAAAAGGGAAAATAAGGATCATGGCAATAATTTACCAATAACTTAAAGCCTGTCTGCACCAGTTTGGCCAGGAGGGATTAGACCACCCAGCGTGGTCACTGACAGGTGGTTATCTCATCAACTCAGCTCCCAATTAACATAAGAAAAAAGATCATGGGGGACATCTATGTAAAGGTGACCATACTAGAATCTCAATTTTACTAAAGCAAATAAAAATACAAAACAAAACAAAAATTACTGCAAGTAGTGCCCATGTACTTGCTCAACTGCTTATACATTTTACCAAATAGACATAGGAAACAATGCCTATTAAAGACATAGGAAACAATGCCTAAAGCATAGATGCAAATGTATCACTTTTGTACATGTGGCACTTTACACATACATGTAATCATTATCACTTTGGTACGTACACTTGAAATTATTTTTGTGTGAAAGGCTGAAAGGGTCCTTTGGTTAGGATGTTATTCTCTTACAGTGCATATGGATTCGAAGACTGAGTAAGGACAAGTACATGGTCAAAACGATAGTACTGTGATCAGGGTCTTTCCTCCTTCATTCTCATGTGGCACTTAACAATAATCACTTTGGTTGCACCCTCAACATTTTTGGGGGTGTGAAAGGTCCTTTGGTTATTTTTTTTTACTGTTGTGTGAACAGGTCCTCATATTGAGTACCGGTAAGGGCAAGTTCATGGTCAAAACGATAGTACTATCTCAGTATCTGGGTCTTTCCTCCTTCATTCTCATGTGGCACTTAACAATAATCATTTTGGTTGTACCCTCAAATGATTTTTGTGTGAAAGTGTCCTTTGATTAGGATTTGTTTTCTCTTACAGTGTGAATAGGTCCTCAGACTGAGTCAGGACAAGTTCATGGTCAAAACGATAAGTACTTTCTGGGTCTTTCCTCTTTTGTTCCCTGACCTACAAATTAAGCGTCTGTTCAAAGGCAGAAGGGCGTTACCTCTGTGTTAAAGTATACGAATTAATGCCCTTCTGGCTCCAAACGGACTACAGTTCAAAGTGAAGTTGTAAAAACATCTAGTTTTTGTCTCTGCATTGTATAAAAATGCCTGCATCCATTACGAATGTAGAATGATGCACAAGCTAGCACTACTGCCCGCTTGCCAAAAAAGACTATCCCATTCTGATTTTGTGAGCTGATATTTATCCGCTGGTTCGCAAATCAAGTGACGATTGATCAATCTATTATTGAACTGTTATAGTGTTTGCTACTTTTTCACCATCCTGTTTAGCTACTTGTAACAAGTGGGATTCAAATAACACATGAAAATAGATCCTGATCATCCTGATCATCCTGATTCCTGAGCACTGCATTCATTTTCAAAAGTCTTGCAATTAGCCTACTTGCAATTAATAAGCAGATAGATGTATACATGTACCTGTACTAGTATAGTCCCGTTAACACTGCATAAAATCCATTTTCTAAAACTGCTATTCACACTAATGGAAAACCCATAAAGAAAACGTCTGTGCTTGCTAATTCTGTGTTTTGCGGCTCGTCACTGCTCTACATGCAATGGCAAGGAAGTTAGGACGGTCATGTGTGAACAAACTGGAATAGTTCACTGGTATTTGAGAGAGCGAAAACTGGAATCCCTGAATAGATACCGGTAACTGAAACTAAATATTAAAAAGAGGGTATTTCCCGGAAGAAAAATCATCTAATATTCACAAATAGTCTGTTTGAAGCTAGAAGCTACAGTAGAAGGGCATTAAATCATATGCAGTCAAACCTGCCTTAGCAACCACCTGTCTATAAAGACCACATTTTTCATTTCCCTCAAATATGGTTTCTCATTGAAACCTGTACATAATGACCACCTGCCTATAGAGACCACTTTTCATGTTTCCCTCGAGCGGTCTTTATATAGAGGTTTCACTGTACTTTAGAACAGACTAACACCTCCTTGTTCCGAACAGATGAAATGCCGAAGCGTATCATAAATCAATACATCATTTCCCATTTCTCACAAGTCTATTGTCCTACCTGAACAAAATGACCTCGAAACTTCGAAAGCTTGACCTCCTCTACTGAAATTCCTCGAAAAATGAAAATTTCTGAAGTTCATTCTCTGAAAACACCTACAATGAAAACTCACTGAGCTTCAGTCTAATAGCTGTGTTGAAAAGCCATTTTTCACCAAGGCAATATAGCCAGTTTGGAACGCTGACTGCACAAGTTCATTAAACATGATAAATACACACTGCACTCTACTTGAACATTGGTTTATTTGCGGAGTAAAAAATAGCTCGGTTCCAGGAAATCACAGGTATTTTATCTGAAGCAACCTTTCATACGATCTTTCCTTGTTAGGAAAGAGGCATGACCCGGACGATCCCGTTCGGTTGTTAACAATGCAAGCTCTCTCGTCATAGAAACCAGTAAAACTTTGCCAAAACACGGATGTAAAAGATATCTTCCTTTCCAAAAATAACAAAGAAGGGAAAGATATTCAGGAAATGGGAATTCAAGGACTCGACTTATGGTGGGTATGATTACACTTTGCATTAAAAAAAAAAAAAAACGTGTACGTGCTCTTGACTTGACATGGGAACATCAAAAATATTTTATTTCAAAATGTTTTCTCAGATCACTGATAGTCTATTTTGGTAGTATGTTTGTTGATACATGTACAGTTAGCAACAAAATTAGTCATACCCCTTGTAAATTTGATATTTGCTTTTTGGTTCGTAACTCGAGCATGAAAGGTGGACCGTTTGAATTAGTGCCTTTGTTGAATACTTTTAGATGTGAGCTTTAATATGTCACATTCTCAAGAAACATCAATTGGGACAAATCAATTTTTCACATACTTAAAATATGAAAACTTGGTAAGGGTATGAATAATTTATGATAATATGATACTAAGCTCTTATTCTGAAACTGAAAAGCTGGTCCTAAAAAAAATGGATGGGACATGAATACAAATTATAAAGCGAATATGCCTTCTTTTACTGCTGAAGCTATACGGTACCCAAAAAAGAAGCAATAAAACTGCACAAATTGTTTTTGTTTTGTCTCGTTGTCTTCCTATGTTCCTGCCCCTTTTCTAAAAATGATTATGATATTAGTAGGGAGTTCTTTCTTAACTCTTTCTTTCTATCTTTCTCTCCTCCCCCTCTCTCTCTCTCTCTCTCTCTCTCTCAAGAATGGATTTACTCTCTTCTCTCTATTTTTCTCGTCTATTCCCTTTCTGTTTGGTTTGTGTTCATTTGTATATAATTTGTACACACTCAAAACACTTTGCTTGATTCATGTCTGATCCTACCCTCCCACATCCCCCCCCCCCTCTCTCTCTCTATCTCATTCTCTATCCCATTCCCTTCCTCTGTCCCCTTCTCTCTCTCCCTCTTATTTACCCCCCTGCTCTTTATCTCTCCCTCTTATTTACTCCTGCTCTTTATCTCTCCCTCTTGCTTTCCCTTCCTTTTCCTTCTCTCTTCCCCCTCTCTCTCTCTTTTCAACTCTCTCTCTCTCTCTCTCCCTCTCTCTATCCCATTCTCTCCCTCTCTCTCTCTCTCTCTTTCACATTCTCTATCTCGTTCCCTTCCTCTATCCCCTCTCTCTTTTCAACTCTCTTTCTCCCTTTATTTCTATCCCCCCCCCCTTCACTCTCTCTCTCTCTCTCTCTCTCTCTCTTTCTCCTGCCCACTCTTTTTTCACCCTCTCTACCCCTCTATCACATGGGCCTGATTGGAACAAAGAGCGATGAAAATAACCTCTGGCTTTTGGGATGTTGATGTGGAAGCCGGTGAGAAGCGCCAAATGGGCACTTCCTCTCTCCGGCACAGCCCTTAACAGGAAACAGCCTCAATTTCCCACTTCCTATTTCCTCGCATGGCAAAATGAAAACGTTACAAACAGAAACTCCTACAAAAAACAGCCTTCATTTTCTCTCAGCCCCCCCCCCCTGCCTTTCAACTAGCTACTTTCAACACACACAAAAAGGTATAAAGGTTTTCAAGATGTACTCATACATGTTTGCTGAAGCAGTAAATGTAATCTACTGAAGCAATGGTCCGTGTGAAAAAACATCACCATGGTCTAAAAATCTAATTAATTAGTATAGAATTATCTTTTCTTTTTCTGATCACTGAAACGATAATGAACTAAAACTCTCTAGTGGAGCATAAAAGGAATATTTAGGGAACATCACACGTACTTTTAGAAGTTCACAATGCCATTCCCTTGACTTCCTTTTCTACAGACAAGTTTCACATACCATTGTCTTTGGGGATAATATATTACTGTCTTTGCACTTTTTGCAGGATATATTGTTCATCTGTTTGGAGCTAGAAATGAGTTGTCTTTCTCTGAACTTTAGTCAGGGAAAATATCTGGCAAAATCCCCAAAGTTTCTGTGTGAAAAACAAGCATACAATCATTTTTTTTAAAAAGAATGCTTTTACTATTTCTTGCCGACATTTGTATTTGCAGTGAAACCTGGTTAATAGTGACCACCTGTATAGAATGACCACCTGTCTACAAAGACCACATTTTTTGTTTCCCTTGAAAATGGTTTCTCATTGAAACATGTACTAAAGGAACCTGTATATGAAGACCACCTGTCTGCAAAGACCACTTTTCTTGTCTCCCTTGGGTGGTCTTTATAGACAGGTTTCACTGATTGTGAATTATGGCAAAATGAAGATACGATCGTGTACCAGCACATGAAATCAACCATGTGATATTACAAAATCATAGTTTGGCTATAAGATAAGCAATTACCTTTTCTTCAATCCGAACGTAGTATAAAGAAATGTTGTATAACTAAATGTCAAAAAAACGTATGTTTGAACGTCATTTCAAACAGAAACTCCGTAAAGAATCAGCTTGAGCTCCAGTGTGAACATTCAACATTGTATCATATGAAAATTGTATAACTGGACGGGCTTATCATGAACGCACATTGCTGATTGGCCAGCTGTCATGTCAATTGGCATCTTCAAAATTAGATATAGTACCTGTATAGAAAGTCTGTACGCTAATTTGGCTGTACAATGATTCTTTATATGACGACTGACATTTATGAGATTGATACACCTCTCAGAACCTGACAATCCGGAAGATATTCCGAACCGAGTCTGTGAACTGCACAAAATACTGAATTTATTTTAAACTGTTTGTGTAGGCTTCAATGCAAAAACAGTATGATCTTCACCCTTATCTTCAGTAATTCTTTAGCAATTATTGATATCCAGAGTTTACCGTTATCCAAACAAGGCTGGTCTCTTGTATAGTATTTATGTCAACTGGTAAATTATGAATAATTTTATCTGTTTGACGCCAGAAGTATGTTAACCTTATGTTATTCTATACACAGTCACCCCATTGACTATTGAATTATTTCATTCCTATAGAATTAAGTAGGAAAAAACAATACTTACCATGTATTGCAGTCTACATGTATTCCACAAGTACCTATTGTTGTAGGTGGATAACAATGGCAAGCACTCTCATTAATGATAATTCCAGAATACAAGGCACAAAATGCAGATCGCAAGTGTTGTGCTGCGAGCGTACAAGCGACTTTGACAGTCCGAACAGCAAAGTTCCTAAGCTATGGTTTGCGTTACCAGTGAAACCATAAACAAATCATGGATAACGCCAAAGTCGTCAATGACGAGGGCAATGACGATTCCAAACGACGACCGAAGCCCAACAAAATCAACTGTCCAAATGTCAAATGCTACGTCCGAGGCCGACAGCTTACTCCTATACCATGACTACATTTGCAGATTGCGTCCAAACGAATGGTGCTCGTGAGAGTAGGTTAACCGCTACTAGTGCTGCGATGTGTCTAATTTTTCCCTAGACCATAAATAGCAATAAGGGCAGAGAGAAAGAGACGGAGATCAGAGAAAGAGGGATAGGGGAAAATAGACAGACTGTCTTTCTCTTAGCTACAAAAAGGAAGAGGATACTCTAACAGTAGTCTTAACATACAGACTGTAATTGGTATACGATACAACAGAAACGCTCCAAGTCTCCAAAATTGATTCTAAGGGGCATACGAGTCAGCTTTTAAAAACAATATAAAATAAAGATTCAGCAATGGACTACAATCAGCGTATATGATGAGGGAGAAGTACGCAAGATGCGTTGATGACAGGGGACGGTGGATTGGCGAAGGTCTGTTTTGGGGAGACTACAGCCATAGCAGGGTACCCATTTCGTTGGATTGTCTGTAGAGGAAATAAGCCGCTCTTACTTCCTCTTGGCAGGAAATTACTAGTAGAGCGCCCAGTTCTTCTTTAAAGAGCCTGCTCGTCTATTCATTGTCCTATCATCATCGATGGGCTCTTGGTTCTTTACAATATTGGACTGGAGTTATTTGGGGTTTTAGGTTGAGGTTTTCCTTGTTTTATTGTCTCTGTATGTTTCTCCCCTCCCCTCCCTCTCCATTTCCTTCTATGGTCTCTCTCTCTGTCGGTTTATCTGTCTCTCATTACAATTCTCCCTTTTCTCCCTCTCTCTTCCGCCTTCTCACTGGCTCTGTATATAATAACTGCTTTTCACTGTCTCTGTATTAAAGGGAAAGACCAGTATTGGGAACTAAAAAAAAAAAAATTGAAATGGAAGCTGTTATTACCAATCATGTGAAAGAATATGTTTGTACTAATACGTGATGATAAAAATTTTGCTGGGAAACCGCCTAATAATTGATATATTTGGTAAATTATTATATCTATTGGGACCAAATAGATATCCCGCACGTGGTCGTGTAGTCCCATATACATCTTTCTGTGTACAGTGCTTGTAACTTTACCAAGACTGGGCCAAATTTCTTATCATTTTGATGATTTCAGAACCTTGCAGTACACACCAATACTTATATGCTAGATGATCAACCTTTTCTGATCGATTTCACAACGTTTCTTTCACAATGAAATCGCATGACCAGAACTGGCCTTTATCTTTAATATGCAGACAGTGTGCAAATGCTCATATGACAGCTCAATATGTAGTTCATATAAATTCCCCCTTATCAATATCATTATTCTTACATGTTCTGTGCATACAGTATGCTCTTTGGAGATAGATTATACCCCTAGATGTGGTAGGGAGCTATTTTTTAATTTTTTTTATTCCACCTTATACGCACTCACTTATTAAGACTGTAATGCTGAATTTCTCTCCATTCCTCCCTCCCCCCCCCCTCCCTGTTACTCTCTGCCATCCAGTTTAATATCCGTACCACTGTCTCCTACCCCCCATATTAAATTCAACCTACTACGACCCATTCCCTCTTTAATTAATGTACACTTCCACCCCTCCCCTTCGACCATGGATATCCAACATGTAGTCTGCAACCGCAAACCCTTGTTAGTCAATCGTGAGTAAAGGTGTGTCTGAACCAAGAGACTATGCCGACTGCATGGTCTACTGCACCCCATAGGCTCCGTACTTAAGCAGCTCCTGACACAGACACAGACTGACAGAGCTAGGCTCGGCTCAAGACTTCATGGCATCGTGGTTAAGTGTCAAATTAGAGTCTCTGCCTTGCAGACTACATGGACCCTACCACAAATTCCCCTTTGTGGTATCTGGGCCACACCCACTCACTGTCTGTGTTGAAAACTATCTGTCTAGATAGTCTATTTCATGTGCATATTTGATGAAAGAGAGAAAAATCTACATATGGCCTTGCAGTGTTAATGCAGCTACTGTATAACCCTGTATCTCTCTCTCCTCCCCCTCTATTCCTCATCCCTTGCTTTCTCCCTCTTTTTTGTTGTTGTTGCGTTTTCCTATTTCTCTTCTTCTCTCTCCACCCTCCTTGCTTTTCTCTCTCCCTTGCCCCACCCTCCCCTACCCCTTCTCTTTCTTTCTCTCTCTCTCTCTCTCTTTCCCTCCCTCTCCCTCTTTCTCTCTCGTCTTTCCGTCTCTCTCTCCCTCCCTCTCTTTCTTTCTCTCTCGTCTTTCCGTCTCTCTCTCCCTCCCTCTCTTTCTTTCTCTCTTGTCTCTGTCTCTCTCTCTCCCTCCCTCTCTTTCTTTCTCTCTCGTCTGTCTCTCTCTCCCTCCCTCTCTTTCTTTCTCTCTCGTCTTTCCGTCTCTCTCTCCCTCCCTCTCTTTCTTTCTCTCTTGTCTGTCTGTCTCTCTCTCCCTCCCTCTCTTTCTTTCTCTCTCGTCTGTCTCTCTCTCCCTCCCTCTTTCTTTCTCTCTCTCGCCTCTCTGTCTCTCTCTCTCCCTCCCTCTCTTTCTTTCTCTCTCGTCTGTCTCTCTCTCCCTCCCTCTCTTTCTCTCTCGCCTCTCTGTCTCTCTCTCTCCCTCCCTCTCTCTCTCTCTCTCTCTCTCTGTCTCTCTCTCTCTCTCCCTTCCTCTCTTTCTTTCTCTCTCGTCTCTCTCTCTCCCTCCCTCTCTTTCTTTCTCTCTGATGGACATGATCCTTATTCCTTTGTAAGACCATATCCTCCACCACCCGTTTTTTTCTTTCTTTCTTTCTTTCTTTTTCTCTCTCTCTCTATCCTGGATTCTACCCAGGGCACTGTTTTTGTTATAACTTTCAAGAGCTAATTCGATCTCTCCTCCCATGCAATTTATTCACTGCCCCCTCCCCAATATAAAGGCAATAGTGCATGAGGCACACGATTGGGAGCTGGCATACCCCCACCCTGAAGACCAATTATTACTTGTTATATACCTCACTTTAGAAATCTAGCCATCTGATTGGTCGAAATTGGAGTCGTGATTTCAAGCCATGCCCCACTCATAGGGCATAGCAATAGCCCACAGGGCCTAGTTAAAAGTTTCTACCCTCTGCCTCATTATCCTGCGATTCCCATTGGTTTACTGCGATCCCCATTGGTTTGCGTGTTAAAATTGTCTACGTGCGAGCACGGACGCCATATACAGTGCTCTTTGTCTGCGATTCCCAAATGATTGAAACTTTCACTCGAAGATTAAGCGAAGATTAACAGACAGTGTTTCAGATTTTCTGTGATGTTTTAACAAATTTTTACTCACTAAAAGGCTAAGGTAAGAATTCTTGGTAGATTTTTGTTTTAATTCGTCATATAAAAGTCATATCGACTGCTTTAATACTCGAGGACTAGCTGTTTCTATACTGGCTCGCGGGATAGTTGAATCCCCTGCTATCACCCCGAGGCGCGCCGCCCTATCCCTTGAGCGTATAGAAACAGCTAGTCCTCTCGTAGCAGTCGATATAACTATATTGTGTACATACAGTACATGTACACTGTAGCTGTATTTCACCCATGACTGACCAGATGTCTCCCCCTCAGTGCCCCCACCCCACTGGAGTAGACTCTGCCCCTGCCCCATTTATCAATGTCTGGATACGCCAAGGACTTCTTCATATGAAAATTCCCTAGTCTAGTCACGGACCTGGTCTACTTCTCCTTTTCTTTGCTTAACCATCCCCATTTCCTTGTACAAACCACACACTAAAACGTTCATCAATGACAATTACAATAAACCTGGCTATAGTTTAACGATCGGGTCATTTATTGTTATGTTTACAGCAGGAAATGCTATGTGGATAATCGTTGCTTTTAGTAATTAACTGCTCTCTGCATTTAAAGGAGGAACACAATGTATTTCGTAGTTCAAGCAGCACTTCCAAACTCATCATTGCAAAATGCAAACAGCAAAGTATTTCATGCCATGAATAGGCTTGATATTTAAGCCAGTGATTTCATGATTTTAAATGCACTTGTGATATTGAGAGGAAAAAAATCTAGTAAACTACTTAAAGGGATCCGGTAACTTTGTCTCAGATTCTGAAACAAAATTCTGGATTTAGCTCATGATGCAATGATAATCATAAACCTTTAGGTCAGTCAGGAACCCCATGACTTTTACAAGCTGATCGCCTGTCTGATTATCAAGATATTTATGATTGGAATTACAAATTTTGAAAACCGTTCGCCTGACGGTTTTCATAACACTATAGTCTATTAGGGAAAACGAGTATGGTAAAACCGGTCAATCAAAGATTTTTACTTTTTTGAGGCACTTCTTGATCATTTTGAAGCGCAATTTTTTTAGGGCTTCATTATTACACCATATCACAGACACTAATAACATGTAGGGCCGTGTATCTCAGATTTAACACTGTTAAACGATCCCTTTAATTTTGTTCACATGCGAATTTCAAACCAAAACTCAACGACAATAAACAAAAATCTCTCTCTCTCTCTCTTCTTGTATTACCCATGGAGTGAGGAGTGTGTACAGTGTAGTTCTTAGGTGCACATTAGCATGACTAAAGATTTTGTTCTCATTCAAAATTGTCTGAAAATGTCATCTACTGTACATGTATGTATGGCAAAGTCAACATTGTACTGACTTCATATCTTTCAAAAGGTATGGGATTGTGAAAAATCTTTCATTCACAATACTTCAAATTTCTGAATTATAATATTCATTATTATATACCTCACTTTAGAAATCTAGCCATCTGATTGGTCGAAATTGGAGTCGTGATTTTAAGCCATGCCCCACTCACAGGGAATATCCATTAATCTGTGCCCTCGTAGCCCGCTCACAGGGAATATCCATTAATTTGTGCCCTCATCCTCCTGCGATCCCCATTGGTTTACGTGTTAGAATTGTCTTTGTGCGAGCGCGGACACCATACAGTGGTTTTTTTCTGTGATTCCCAAATGATTGAAACTTTTAGTCATTTTGCTAGCAAAGATTAACAGACAGTGTCTCAGATTTTCTGTGATGTTTTAATCAATCTTTACTCAATGAAAGGCTAAGGTAAGAATTCTTGGTAGATTTTTGTTTCAATTCGTACGATCGGCATATAAAAGTCATATCGACTGCTTTAATACTCGAGGACTGGCTGTTTCTATACTGGCTCGCGGGAAAGTTGAATAGGCGCGCCTGGGGGTGATGGCAGGGGATTCAACTATTCCCTTGAGCGTATAAAAACAGCCAGTCCTCTCGTAGCAGTCGATATCTCTATACCGGTACATATTGATACATGTAATTACAAAGTCATCCTCTCTATCTGTCTGTCTCCCTCCCCCTTCTCTCTCTCTCTTTCTCCCCCTCTCTCTCTCTCTCTTTCTCTCCCTCTCTCTGTCTCTCTCTCTCTATCACTGTCTTTTGTCTCTCTCTCTCTCTCTCTCTCTCTCCCTCTGTCTCTGTCTCTATCTTGCTCTGTCTGTCTCTTTCTCTCTCTCTCTCGTTCTTTCTCTATGAGGGAGAGATACAACTACAGTTTGTACATGTAGTCTATGCTCAGACTCTGTCAAACACAGTTTCACCTAAAGGTACATGTAGCAAACTACTGACTGACCAAGTCCGTGAGTCAGACTACATGAGTATACTCATACAGGGTAGATTAAAGGTTGTGACACACCCTTGTCAGTCGCAATGTGTAACAGTGTCTGCAAAGTAAGACTAGACTGACAGCAAGTCACAGCACACTACATAGGCTCTGTACTTTAGCTGCTCCAGACACAGCCAGAGACTGTCAAAGCTAGGCTCTGCTCAAGGCTTTCAGGAATTGTGGTAAAATGTCAAATTATAGTCTGTTCCCAGCAGACTAGGGCAGATTAAGGGCTGTGACACACCCACTGAAGCTCCATTGAAACAAGGAAGTCAAAACATGGAGCATTCGCTGAGGATGAGTCATCAGGGCTTGTTTCACTAAAGTTCAGAAAAGTGCAAGGGTTCTGCTACCCCTACAGGCTGTAGGCGTACATGTATCTAAACTATCTACAAAAGCAGAAACATGTCGCAATCCACTTTAAGTCAAAGCTCAAAACTTACTGACTTCAGCAAATTATGACCTAATTGAAAGAGACTGGGGCTTTGGATCTTTTATAATAGAAATGTGGTGTGACATAAATCATTATCATCATCATTATCATCATAATCATCACCATCATCATTGTCACAATTATCATCATCATTATCATCATAATCATTATCATCATCATCGTCATCATCATCAACATCATCATTACCATCATCATCATCATAATCGATATCATTATCATTATCACCATCATCATCATCATCATCATCATCATTGTCACAATTATCATCATTATCATCATAATCATCATCATTATCATCATCATCGTCATCATCATCAACATCATCATTACCATCATCATCATCATCATAATCGATATCATTATATTATCATCATTATCATCATAATCATCACCATCATCATTGTCACAATTATCATCATCATAATCATCATCATCATCATCATCATCATCATCATTATCATCATCATCGTCATCAAACTCATCATTACCATCATCATCATAATCGATATCATTATAATTATCACCATCATCATCATCATCATTATCATCATAAACACCTTTATAGACAGGTGGTCTTGCTATAAAGGAGATAGCTTTTAAAAGCAGGTTTGACTGCATACACACACGCACACACACACAAATAATTTCATAAAATTCTAATACAAAACATAAAACAAAGAAATATAAGAAGACTGTGTTCAAACACAGAAATCTTCATACATGTAATGCAGAAGAATGAGAAAACCTCTGATCATGAATCCTGATATCCAAGTCACTATAGATCCCTATTAATTATTTTTGTTCATATTTGGACATCAACAAGAAAATAACTAACTAGAATTTTGAAGAAATATTTCTTTGTAGCATCTTACAATAGATTTATATCTTGATAAGTTGACTTCTGCTTGGCAACTTAAAATCATATTGACTGTTGACAGACTTCATATCACAAAAAACAACCATTCTTTTATTTATTTCAGCTATAACAGTACACCTGACTTCTTTCAACATATGGCATTAAAAAAGCCATAAATTCATCTCTGATTTCTCAATCACAATTTGTATTTCTTTTATATTTGCCTATTTGCTTACAAATGACTCTGAAAATATCAGGAACTTGAAGGGGGAAAAATGACAACAAGATTTGTAGCATATTCTACATGTACATGGCTAAGCTAAAGAACTATTATTTATAATACACATATTTGTATTTGTCATTTCAACCATTCACATAATAATTCACGAGTGCTATATGGTTAATTGCAATGGTGGGTGTATTGCACTGGTAAGCGAAGGGAAATGGGGGAAGAGAGGGAAAATCCCTTTCACGTAAAGTAAGTGCTACTTCCAAGTAGTGAGCTACTTTTATCGTTCATTATATTAAAAAGCTTTGAGAACCTGACTTGATTTTAATGGTCATATCAGGCTTTCATGCTGACATAATTTGCAAGCAAGAAGATGGATTGATTGAATAGCGTCAAAGAGCGTTCACATCACAGAGGATGTGTTCACACAAAATTGGTCAAATTATCTGTTTGGAGCCAGAGGGGCATTTATAAACTCATACATGTGCACTTTAACACAGAGTTAATGCCTTTCTGGCTCTAACCAAACAAAATCAACAGACTGAGGGGTGTTAACGGTGTTCACACAAAGTCAAGATCAGTGGAGTTACATGTAACTGCAGGCCTTCATGATAAAATGAGTGTTTTATATGGATTAAATTCAAGGGAGTGTTCACATTGGAGGATGTGTTCGTACAGAAATAGTGTTCACACTATTATTAAGTCAAGATCAGTGGAGTTACACGTAACTACAGGCCTTCATGTGTGTGTATTGGGTTTTAACAGACATGTATCAATCAGATATGATTATTTACGTCTGGGGACCGACCTTTAATGTCACCATCCGAAAGACGCGATTCAGTTTCGAACCTGCGTCCTCGGCGGAATCAGTTTGTAACTTCCACTGTTAGCTGGATTACAGGTGCACGCCACAACACTTAGTTGTGGCGTTAAAATTAGTCTTTTTTATATGGATTAAATTCAACGGAGTGTTCACATTAGAGGATGTGTTCACACAGAACTGGTTTTCATACAAAGTCAAGATTTGCAATCACAACAAAATGACCATGATGGGCCTTCTCAATCAAACGAGTCTTTGATGAGATTTAAATGAAAAGACTGATGAAGTTTTTATATTAGAGGATGTATTCACACAAAGTTACACGGTATGTTCAGCAGAGTTGACTGTTCACATGTACATGTAAGTGATGCAAACATTTTTTTAAATGACTGACAGAAGGCATTCATCATAAAATGATTTTGTAAGAAGATCACATCATTTGTTTTGGAGTCAGATGGGTATGAACTCATCATCAACGACCTTCCAAGCAAACAAAAGGAGCAGAGTAAGTGGATGTGTTCACAACTTCACACAAAACTGTTTTCACACTCGGGCAGAATCAGTGGAGTTGAATGTTGACGTCATGCCATCATAAAATGTGACTCTTGTCTGGAACAAACATGCACTATAGAGAGAGTGAAGGAGTTGTCAACAAGTGCTGTTAAAGCCCTCTAAAGTGTTGGGAGCCCCCTCCCCTCCCTCCCCTCCCCCCAATTTATGGCCAAATTTCACTTAAAGTGTATCATAATGTGAAAGAGAATGTCATTTATTTAGAGACACATTTCTGCAAGGATTTTCAAAACAAATGTGTTTGAAGTCGAATATTGATGAAAGAATATACAAAATTTATGTTTTCTGCAAAGAACAGAAGACCCAAATTATGTATCCTTATATCAATATTTGATACAATTTAAGTGAAATTTCGCCATCAATTGTTGGTGAATTTGGGGCTCCCAACACTTTAGATGGGCTTTAACACTAAGAGCAAGACTCAATATTTATTAATAGTCGTCCATCAAATTCCGGCAGTTCATGCTAAATTGATTTTGCGATGTTTCAATAAATTTTGAATGAACTTGGTAAACAGTAAAGGAAGCACTCACACAAAGCAAGTGTTCAGCCAAAGAACATGCTTATGTAACTGGCCCCTGTTTCACAAAACTTGTTATCAATATCAAGTTACAATAACTGTTATAAGCTACTGAAATCGTGGCATTTAATTGGCTGAGAGCAAATTTGTCATAGAATTTTAGCATTTGTTATTGAAAACATGTTTTATGAAACAGGTCCCTGGACTCAAATTAGAATGACCCATTCATGACAGCAAATTTAAAGAGCTAAATTGATCATATGTTTTACATGTACATCAAATTGGCAACAATAATATTTTCTTTCGATATTACAGTGTTCTATCAAAATGTATTACTATTGTTTCATACACTGCATTTAGGGCAAATTTTGCATGGCCTCTTTCTTTTGCATGAATTTCAAAGAAAATCTGACGATGTGTCCTTCAGTCCTTCACTGTAGATATTTTTTATTTATCTATAAATCTTTGTATAAAATTAAAAGTACTCCAAATAGATCAAACTCTGAAATAAATAACACTTATCAAAGTTAAATTCCTATTTCGAAGTTTTAATCAATCAACCTTTGATCACCTTCAAATTCAACAAGATGATTTCATGGTTGTTTGCTTCCACCACGAGAAAAATTGATAACAACACAACATCCAGAACATTAAGACAATAAACTAAACCAACAGTACTAATTTCTGAGACCTTAAAATTAGGATTTGATATGCAAAAAAAATACTGGTACTGTTATTTGGGGGACCCCATGCCTTTACTGTAACTGATATTAAACAAGTAATATAATTCTATACCTTTAACGATCCTCATCGTTTTTCCCCTAATACATTTACATGCCATATTGCATTTATAAGGCCAAGTGTACCAATAACAAAAACACTTCATAAACAAAAGTTCAGCAAAAAATGATGTAATTTTTACTAATTTCCATAAGAAAGAATGACTTTTTCATTCTGACATACCGGTAGGCATACATGTAGCAAGACCTTAGCCCATAGGGGGTCTATCTGTAATTGTTGAGAGTCAAAAGAAGCCAAGTCCCATACCGGTATGGGTTTCTGGGTTTCTGACTTTCAGGTCCAATTATGGGAAGGTTTCGGTTAGAAGTTTTAAATTAAAAAAAACTGTAAAAATTGGTTAAAACGCTTTGCGTGATCACCAGAACACTGTGCTTTAAAAAGCCAAATTCTTTCTTCTGACGTTGATTTTGTTACCTACTGTACATATATTTTGACTGTAAGATGTCAGTCTATTTTATGACTCTTTGAGACATTTCGTAAGTTCTGGTAACAGAGGTGAGTTGATTTGAATGTGCATAACAAATCACTATTTTATTGAACGATGGCCGTACATACATGTACATCGGGCCATCCTACAGGAATTATATCATAGAAAAAATTCAATAAAATTGAACTTGAGAGTTGATACTAGAATCTGAATCTGAAATAATACAGCTCAAGTTTGCTCAACACAGTCTACATTAAACCTAAGAGTTTTAAGATTAATAAGAAGTGTAAGTCAATTAACTTGCACTAGAAAAGTCAGTGTGACTGTGAGTCATCTTTTTTAAAACAGTAACTGACCTCTAAGTTCTAACTGTAGATCTACATGTACATTGTATATTTTATTGATCATAAAGAAAATGTCAATATCGCGTCTTTAACTGTGTTACAACCATGACAACCGAATGATAGACCGGCTACATGTACAAGGTCATCCAACTTTCATAAAACATGTCACTTTATCATGATTTTGATTTATGAAATATTGCACATAAACTTCTTTTTCTGTTTTTAAATCAACTAAATTGAACTATTCAACTACACAACCTGTCCGAATTTGAACATACATCCATCGTCTGGGCATGTATATGAACAGATAGCGATAAGTTTACGGTATCTCATTTTATACAACGCCTACTAAGATTCTTGCAACCTCATTGGTCAATTCTTGATCACATGACATGCGCTAAAAGTACTGTTGAACGGCATCATTCTCCAGCCGTGCAATTCCAGTTGATCCTTTCGCACCATTGCACGCTGACGTCACTAACGATGTGCAAAGTATATTGTGAGGTAAGTGAAGTCACCGTGCAATGGTGCGAATTCGAAAGGATTAACAGAAATTGCACTCCGCGTAACAATAAACATAAAGCATGGTACATGTATGCGCATGGTGCGCGCATGGTTTGCTGCCTGCATGCTTATAATAAGAGTGCGCGTTCACTATGATATAATCGGCAATTTCTTCAATAAAAACCAAACAAAATCGCTGAGATTTAGGCCTAGGAAAACTGTTCGTTAAAAAAAATTGTTTTAATCTCGTTAAAGTCCGAGGTGTTGTATAAAACAAATAGTGAATGGTCTTTATTCGTGCAATGGAACAATATTTTGCATTCGGTGAAAGATGAGTCGCTCCATTCAACTTGGCTGCGCCTCGTTGAATAGAGCATCTCTTAGAGTCTTATCTTTCACTTCGTGCAAAATCTTGTACCATTGCACTCATGTCATGGCCATTCACTATTTGTATAATAGCTATCACGATTCACAGTCATTAGGTCTACTACTCATCTGCTCATAGTCATACTAGTCATACTACACAGCTCAGTCACAGCACTGTTGTTCAGGCATAGCCTACACTCAGGCTACAGTATCTCAGCAAGGTTCATTGTGTTCAGTCCCATACATACATAATCGAGCGACTTACCTCGACTGTATTTTGATTTTCCTTCGTTAACCGGTTCCAAAATGCCACTTTGAAACGTGCAGATAGAGCAAGAACAGTAATTCTGACGCAGAGTTGCTGTAGCGGCCGTGCGAAATTATGCAGGTTGTCTGTATGGTCATGGCAGTGGCTCGATTTTCCATACCGGAAATTCGATGAAAAGTTTCCAGGAAATTCCAGGTAACTGAATAGCGACGTCACCGGAAGAGGAACGGGGATATTCCATTGAAGGATGCGAGACTCTACGTGCATCGCTAATCTGCTTCTTCTCACGCTTGATGACGTCACTAAACTTTAGGCCAAACAAAATAAACTGGCGATGGTTAAGGGTTGTTGTTGTTGTTGGCGTTTAAGATGGCGCTCTTCAATCTTGACAGATTATCTGCGCCACGGCGTTCCTTCTTTGATGTTCATCTTTTCGAACTTTAGATCTAGGCTCACTTTTACTGATGTTTTTGGCTCTGTCTTTCCAGACTCCTGCTTTCGAGTTCAGAGTTGGCTCACCTGTCTCAGCGAAGTGCTACTGTGCAAGATTTAGTATATTTAATTCCCCCTCACCATTAGTAGTGCATTTTAATCATAGGGATGTCATCCAGGCGCGCCGGAAGCAGTTTGGGATTGGGGGGCAAACATTCCAGGGGGCTCACCTTTCAGGGGCAGTGGCCTAATGAGCAAAAAGGTCAAGGGGCGGAGGGAAACTTTGGGGTTTTAGGCAGTAAATTACGGTCAGATAAGCATATTTAGATACCTTCTTTGTGACACTGGCAGGTAACTAATTGGCATGGGGTCCAGGGGGCTGAGCCCCCTGAAACTCAGTGGTTTTAGGCATTTAATTATGGTCAGATGAGCATTCAGGGGCCGTCAAAGGGCCCCTGGAGGGGTCCAGGGGCGGAGCCCCGGAAGCTCAGGGGTTTTAGGCATTTAATTACGGTCAGATGAGCATATTTTGATACCTTATTTGTGACACTGGCAGGTCACTAATTGGCGGGGGGTCCAGGGGGCTGAGCCCCATGAAGCTCAGGGCTTTTAGGTATTTAATTACGGTCAGATGAGCATCCAGGGGCTCTTCTTAGGGCTTTTGGTGGGGTCCAGGGGGCAGAGCCCCCGGAAGCTTAGGGGTTTTAGATATTTAATTACGGTCAGATGAGCATCCAGAGGCCCGCCTTAGGCCCCTTGGTGGGGTCCAGGGGGCGGAGCGCCCGTGAGCTCAGGAGTTTAGGCAGTTAATTACGGTCAGATGAGCATATTTTGATACTTTGAGAAAAAATCCGGAAAAATCATATCATTTTAGCAACATTTGTATATTACTGGTATCGAATAAGAAATTAACGACGTGTGAATTTTATTTGGGGGGTAACTGCCCCCATCAGTACGCCAGTGTTCAGGGGCTCATAACTTTTCACTCCTATCATAAAAAACACACACGCTTTCCATCCTCTCACATATTTTCACGATATGCACGTAACGCTATTTGAAAATCCTCCATTAATTGTTAAATATAGGGGCATGAGGAATTTATAAGAAGTTTAATTCCTGTTTACACTCCTTTTCTTTGAATGGAATGTAATTTTTGTGTGATTCAATTCATTTTTTATTTTATTTTTGGTTAAAAAATACAAATCATTTTTACTCCTTTACTGCTTTTTTTTGGTGGTTTTTTGGGGGGCGAAATGCGTTTTGCCCCACTTCCGGCGCCCCTGATGTCATCTCTATGATTTTAATACAGATGATTTTCAAACATTTCAAGCGCATCTCTTTACTGTAGTCAATCGATTTAGTGCCGATTTTCGTATATACCTAGGATAAATACCTAGGATGGTTCGGTGTAGTGTCCCTTTATAAAGGGGCACTAGTGCGGTGATAGCATAGAGCAGAAAAGCGTTTTATTGTGTTTAAAACATTATTTGCACCATGTATTTCAGGTTATTTTATTATTTTTTCATTTCTAAGCATTATTAGAGATTTCATTTACCAATTTATTTGAAATTTATCTTTCCTTGGTGGTCGATCACCTGTGAAACACGCTTGGTCCAGTTATCATCCACTAATTACGCAAGAAGGTCCTGCTTCATGTCCATGCAGGCTTTTTCTTACTCGCCGGATCCTCTCTTCAAGTTGAGTTATTGTTTTGTTTTATCGTTTCAAATACTTTTTCTTTCATAATAGACCATATTTTCTCGATGGGGTTCATGTCTGGCGAATTTTCTGGCCAGTCGTCTTTCCTTCTCCACGCTACTATTGTTCTTGTTGGGCGCCATCTTTAAACGTCCGAGGTTTAAAGACCTTTAAAGCCCAAGTCCACTCCAAAAATAACTTACTTTCAATAGAACCAGAAAAATCAGACAAACCAATCAAAAAAAGTTTGAGCAAAATCGGATAACTAATAAGAAAGTTATGAATTTTTAATGACATGAAAAACTTTGAAAATCACTACACAAATTGGCAACTCACTCATGAGTCTGTGACGTATGGTCCTCACTATCCACTAATTATTTTCTTTATATTGATAATATAAATTTCCTATTTTCCCCTAAGAATCTTATTTCTTCACACCAGCATCCAAGTTAGATTGATAGTAATATGTTTTTGTGTGGATGCACTTATATAGAGTAATTTTTTCCAGTTAAATCATGAAAAATTTGAATTTTGATAAACTATTTATATAAAAATCAATAATTATGAAATACAATATTCAGAAAATAGTATCAATTCTTCAAAATTTATAAAAGATTTTGGGAAATGTCATGCACGCAATATGATACAAATCATATAACCTGGGCAAAGGCATGGGAAATCAAGTTTTGGGAATAAAAGGAAATTAATGGGATTAAACTATATAAAGCAATTGATAAGTAGTGAGGACATGACGTCACAAACTGATAACCAAATTGGCAATTTGTGTAGTGATTTCCATTGTTTTTTAGTTTTCCATACTTTTTCAAAAATTCATAACTTTCTTATTAGTTATCCGATTTTGCTCAAACTTTTTTGATTGGTTTGTCTGATTTTTCTGGTTCTATTAAAGGCAAGTTATTTTTAGAGTGGACTTGGGCTTTAAATTCCTCTTTTTCAACGTTTGACCTGGTATCTCAGCCCAGCAAAACATGTGGTCAATTTCTGCAGCCTGGATGCATTAGTATACATGCAGTACATATACATTTGGTTGGCAACAGTTGGCGTTATTACTAAAGTAGTCATATGCGCAGTTGAGTTGGCAGAAAAGGGCGAAATGAACTTTCTGAACACGGTATTTATCTTTATATCCATGCGTAAATGTGCCACCTTCAAACAGGAAATTCTTTGTTTGGATTATTACACATATTAGTGTTGACGTAATATGTATATATTTTATTCCATGCTTTAGTCTACTTTAAAACAATTCATGATAATGGTACTAGTCTATGTAAAGGCAGGGAGGTGAGATGTCTCACCTCCCTGATTAGATGTAGCATTTAAGTTTCGGTTAGGGTGGAGCTAGGGAACTGCCACGTATTCCCCTTATCAATCCATCTTCTTTTTCGCGTTCTCTTTCACCTCTTTTTCTTCTCTCTTTTATGTCGTTTCTATTTGTTTTTTTTGTTTGGGCAATTCGTTTCGAGCGGCATGTTTCCCCCCCCCGTATTTATATCTACACTTCAACCCACAATTAACGTGCTGTAGCGTGACCCCAAGGGGGTCTTATTAAATGAACGTTGTTTTTTCCGTATTTTTTTATTTTGATTTCATTAAATATACAAACAATACAAATAATTCTTCTATAATATAATTCAATTATGTAATACAAAAGTTACGATGAAAAAAAAGGAATGAAATCAATTGTGATATAAAACAAACGTATGGTGCAAGAGAGCTACCCCGCCCCCCCCCCACACACACACACACATACATTATCCAAAACAAATAATATGCCCTTTCAAGAATACAGGACGAAAGGTAACATCTTCTGAAAAATTGGAAGTTATTGAAACAGTTTTGAACTTTAATAGTCCATTCATTCATTGCTTTGAATATCGATGAAAAACTTAATAGAATTGGTAAAAATATAATGCTATAAGTAAGAAAAGGAGTTTTCTGACAGTTTATATCAAATATAGGCCAATTTAATCAAATTCAAATTGCGTGCATTCAAATTAACGCAAAGGTCCGAAATTCATTTTTTGCCCCCATTTTCC
Source organism: Mesocentrotus franciscanus (assembly GCA_037976565.1). NCBI lineage: Eukaryota > Metazoa > Echinodermata > Echinoidea > Camarodonta > Strongylocentrotidae > Mesocentrotus > Mesocentrotus franciscanus. Next base: position 16,354,510 of record CP137684.1, on the reverse strand, counting down.
ATGCAGATGAAAATTGAGGTTCTACATTCCCGAAGGGTTAATGCCCCCCCCCCCCGCCCCCGTCAGAAGAAAATGAAAGTGGGTAAGTGAAAATTGTTTATTAATTGCTTTTTACTTGTAACAATTTTCTAGCCAAGCGCACAGACATTCTGCAAAACGCCACGCCCATTTTATACAGCGCCACGCCCACTCTGCCGTAACGAAGGAAGTACTGATCGAGGAGGCCCCTCTGAAAGATACTCTGGAGACGCCACTGTATTTGGTCATTATGAAAGGGTGTATTATAGTCCATTTGAGGAGATAGTCTAAAGAGCCCTAATTGAACTTTGTCTATACCTAATAAAAGCAATAGAGATGTATTTGCTTTATGTGCAATTGGGCAAATAAAGGTATGCACACACGACCATACAAAACTGAATATCATCGTTCGAGCAAAACTTTCCACGTTTACGAATACAAGCTCGTTTAAAACGGTTGTGTGATCATTCTACGTCGCTAATAAGACTTGTTTTTATGCAGATGGCTAGATGATTAGGGGATTGAATTTGGCATTGTACTGGTTAAGAGTTTTGTGAATCACTGGTTCAGGAAAAGTGAATCTCGCCGAAGTCGAAAAACAGCGAAAGTTGGAGGATGGGAGATTACTACACGACAGAGCACAGTTCGTGGGACTTTGAAAAATTTATCTCGCTACCTGCGAATATTAAAGCACCACGTCTCTACTGCGTTGCTAGCGATGACGTTGTCCTGGTTGGCGATACGCTGCGCGGACTCGTGTACGACGTCAACCTCAAAACCGAAAAGATAACGAAGAAACCTCTGCAGGGAGATGTAATGGATTGTGCTATGACACCGGATGGCACACTCTATACTAGCGAATCTCCTTCGGGATGTATTGGTGTGTACGCTAAGAATGGGAAACGTGTCGGGGAAATCCGTGTTAGCGGTGTCGCATCCCCGTGCACCCTGGTCATCGACGTCGACAAGGATGGCGTGATCGTGGCCGGGAACCTGTGCGGGGGCAGCAACGAGGTCCACTTCTTGAATCCGTCGACAGGGGAAATCTTACGAACCGCGACGCTGTCCGACGGCGAGGAGATCAGAGGAGAGATTCGGGTGACGACGTCAGGCCTCGTGGTCGTCAAGGCCTGCGAAGACGGGTTCGTTATCCTGGACGGTGAAACGGCGAAGATCAGGAGCACGTTGAAGCGTAAGGAATGGGCTGAATCACGCTGTGCCGTCGACCCGGTCAGTGACACCCTCTTTGTTTGCTCTCTTCAGGAGAGCAAAACAACATCGAGTCCCACCATCGCGGTGGTTGACGAAGTCGCCATCGACGGTCGATTGAAGTACAAAGAACCCATCACGTTCAAGCAGTTGACCAGGCCTGTGATCGCGCCATTGATTACGTCACGAGGACAGATGATCGTCTGTAACGGCAAGGATCTCCTGGTTTATAAGAAGGCTTTCATCTACGAAAACGCATACACGAAACCAGAGAAAAAGTGGGTTAAAGTTTGAATCAAAATTCTCAAATTCGGCTTTCAGAATAAAAATCCCGAAACAAGGCTCTCCGAAGACCGAAAATGATCATTGACGAGGTAATAAAGTAATTACAATGCTGATACCACTAACATTATATACAATAATAGGAAATATAAAAAGTAGGCCTACGAACATATCAATTCGGTGAGATATTTGAAGATTGTGAAAGATAAAATAGGTGATAACTAGACCGAATAGCCAGCCTTGATACACTGTATTATGTCATAATTGTATAGGCCTCGTATGGACAATCAAGAGGCAGGAGGGCCCAAAATGAAGAAGAAGAAAAAAAAACGTTGAAAAAAAGTTGTAAGATATACCCAAGTAGGATTGTAAATTATGATTAATCACCTATATATTACGTAGAAACAGAGTGCTTGAAAAGGCGAAATCGATTTATCTTAACAGTCGTCACCCCCTAAATGATAATTATGTAGTTCTAAGGTCAGGAAATAGGCTGAGATCTCTGAGGTACAGAACAAGCAGGTTTCTGAACTCATTCGTGCATAGCTCAATCAGGCTGTTGAACGAGGAGGGTTTGGTTTAGTTCTAGTCAGATACGCAAGTATATACCTTAATAAAACAACAATGTAGAATTCAATTTTGCTTACTGTCGAAATATCAAGCAAAATCTCTCTTAATTTGAGAATTGTTGACATTCCTATGTTTCTATGCTCTGATAGTCTTAATTAAATGCTCCCAAGCTGATGAAATGATAAATAGCTTTATGATTTTTTATAATCGAAAATAGGATATCCTCTTGTTCCAAGTATTACTTTTATCGTATGGTACAGGCCTGTCTTATTTGATCTGAATTATGAATTGAATTTGATCTGAATTATGAATTGAGTTTAATCTGGATTATGAATTGGATTTAATCTGAGTTATGAACTGAATTTGATCTGAATTATGAAATGGATTTGGTCTGAACTATGAATTTAATTTAATATGAATTGTGAATTGAATTTAATCTGGATTATGAACTGAATTTAATTACTTAGTCTGAATTATGAATCGAATTTTAGTCTGCATTTTGTACTATCGCATTTCGTGTTATCTATAATCAATTGTATTATTATGTATCCATTTGTATCTTATTGATGTTTATATATCTGTTATTTTGTATTGACATGCAAACAAACAAATTTCCAATAATTGGATAATAGATGAATTGAATTGAATTAAATTGAATTGATTTATATTTATACACTATGTTTAAATGTGCCTCAGTATACCTAATCCGCTTAAAAAAAAATGTCCATCCATATTTCAATCAATTTACTTGACACCCATCTATTAATTATTTTTTCCAGGTTTCACTTTGCAATCTCCTCTTTGCTTATTATTGTATTAATGCACTTTACAATTCAACGTTATAAATGACAATTATTTCCCGTTCTGCATATCTTGCTGTTAACCACTTTTATATGAAATAAATCTCAAAAATCTGTGTTGGATATTAACGCATTATGTATAATACGATCTTCAATTTAAATTTAGTTTTAGTAGATTGAAAACAAAATGGAAGAAGTGAGAAAACTACGATTTTTTTCAGGATTAAAATAGAAAATTTAATTGTAATATTACCTTTTCCATATTCCAGTTTTTGCTGTGTTATCATTATTATTTGTTAACTAGTATAAAGTTTAAGCAATTTAATACGTTGTTATGTAGAACGTAATGTTATTATTTATACTCATTTGTATATTTGTATAGCCTATAATTGCAGCTTCGTCGAACATAACTTCACAGCAAAGAGCTCTTTCTCGATTGCGAGTTGTCAATATGCAATTCTCTTAGATGTTTGAATACAATGTGCATCATGTGGACTTCAGTCATTCAATACTGTGATATAATTATTGCTAATAAATCCCAATTTATATCGAGGCTTTTTTCGGGCGTGCTAGCAACATTACAAGAGGTGGTCCGAGATGATGTGAGAAACATAGCATATGGCCGTTTCAGGTTTTTGTCGTCTAGTATTAAGAAAATTAACAATACATACGTATTCCCTTTAATCCGTTACTATCCTTCAATTTCTTATAAATGTTATTAATCATGCTATGTGTAATTTCACTCCGATGTCTATGTCTATGTCGACGTCTATGTATGTTTATCACTTAAATATTTCGATTATTACTGTTTTTGTTGATAATATATATAGTATATTGCTTGTAAAATCAATTCCTTGTAACATTTCCATTTATATAATTTGGACGAATAAAATTGAAGTTATAGACATTTATAGAATTTTACATAAAATTAATAGTCCAGTGATACAACACTGATAACGACAAGTTCATACCCCGTACAACTTTTTTTTGTGGGGGTTCGGGTCCCCTTACATATTTCGGTGCCTTTTTACAATAAAAAATAGATACAAAGTTACAGTAAAAAAAAAGATTTAAACCGTCTTTAGTTTGATATGACATAATTTTCCACTAAATCCCTCGAACCCCGAACCCCTAGTTTGTACACGGTCCTGAATTTGGAGATACGAAATAGAAAGCATTAGGCCAAATAACAAAAATAACGTGTTTCTCGTCCGGACTTTAAAAGTAGGAGGAGGCAGGGCATTACTATTTACTATTTTGCAATGTTTTGCAATTTTTTTTCAAGATGGCTGCCATGCTAATTATAGCTGGCCAAGTCTATTTATTCATAGATATTGTGCTATGTGAGTATACTGATGCAATGTATGACAAAACAAATGATTTGTATCACTTTAGAAGCTATTTAAACAAAATGTATATCACAGGCTTTTTGTTCCTTTGGTGCTTCCCCCCCCCTTTTTTTCCTGAATAGTAAATAGTAAAAAAAAAAAGGAGGCGGGCGGGGACGAGAAACATTTCATTTTTGTTATCTGGCCTTACACATATCAAATTTGAGTTATGTAGCAACGAGATCATCAGGAAAATTGGTATCATAAATATCGTCGCAGAATATCGCACGTTTTACTCCCCTATATTGACCCAATATTTGGAACATTCTTCATCATGGACTTTAATCGTTCAATATTTGTAACAGAAGGGGCATGTCGATAAACTTCCAGTAGCACTCATCGAAGTGCGAAGTAGTGCATTCTTAAACCCTTGTAATATTTGCAGGGGCGTAGCGTGATGGAGGGGTTAGGATGGGTGGCCCGTGTCACGCTCCTTCGTAAAAGTTTCTGTCGGCATATTCGTGGTTATGGATTTTGGGGGATATAGGAACTTGTCAGAAATGTAAGGTTCTAGATGAATATTGTATACATATATATATATATATATATATATATATATATATATATATAGAACAAATAATTCAATTTGGAAAATCCTCCGTCACGGCAATATACAAATAATAATTAAAACAATTGAAATAAAAAACCTTGAGAGTTCACTTTTTCACTATGACCAGTTTCAATTTTATTTTTATTTTTATTTCAATTGTGTTAATTATTATTATATATATAGAGAGAGAGAGAGAGAGAGAGGATATTGTTCTGGAGGAGGAGATTTGAAAAGAGACTCAGCACAAACTACGTTTTCTACATGTATATAGCGATATTTTTTCTATGGGGGTTAGGGGTTGAGCCCCCAAGCCCCTTAGAACCGATAATGTACTATATGCCTTCATGTATTGTTCTAGCAACACTTCAGAATATTTGCACAGCGTGTTCATCCTTTGTATAATGGTCAATATCATTATCATTATGAAGATTATGGTTCCAGTTTGTCCGTTTAAGAGGAGGGTAATTGAACTGAAAATTTAAACTGTTACAACTTCATTATGAGTTCAAGTACATGGGGAAAATTAGTCTAGTCCTGGACCCTTTTATTGATTTTTTTATTCGCCGACTATACGCGTTAAGCCGTGTGGTGGCGCGATCCCGAGAACGGCGCGATCCCCGAGAAATAAAAAAATCAATAAAAGGGTCCAGAACTAGACTAGGGGAAAATGGAAAAGTGTCGCAATACAAAAAATAGAAAAAAATGCGATTATTTCAGTCTTCTTGAAAACTAAAACTAAAAAAATAATTTTGTTCATTTAGTTAGACTTGTTAATGGAAAGGCTATTCAAATTTGTACCTATCAGGACTACTGCGGACCAGAGGCGGCCCTCCGGGGGGGGGCACAGTGCCCTCCCACTTTTCAAGCACCCAAACAGTGCCCCTTTTTACATAGAAAAGTGCCCCTTTAACTTTGTAAGATGTGCCCCTTTTACATAGGAATAGTGCCCCTTTACTTTCACAAGTGCCCTTATTAATTTGTAAAAGTGCCCCTTCCCCTTTTCAACTCTGATAAGTGCCCCTTTTATTTGGACACGTGCCCCTTTTACTTCGACAAGTTCCCATTTTCCTTGCAATAAGTGTCCATTTTCCATTCTCATAAGTGCCCTTTTTAATCTCTAGTAAGTGCACCTTTTCAGGTACGAGAAGTGCCTCTTTTCACTTTTGATAAGTGCCCCCTTCACCAATGATAATCGCCCTATTCAAATCTGAGAGGTGCCTCTTTTACTTTGAAAAGTGCCCCTTTCCCTTTTAATAACTACCCCCATTTTAACTCGGATACGCGCACCTTATATTTTCACATGTGCCCCTTTTCCTTTCTAATAAGTGCCCCTTTTCCTAATAAGTGCCCTATTAAAAAAAACCCCCTTCCCCCTTCTCATAAGTGCCCCTTCTCTGGTAAATGACCCTTCTCTTTTTCACTTCAGATAAGTGCCCCCTTCACCTCCGATAAATGCCTCCTTTAAAATCTGATCGGTGCCTATTTCAACTAATGCAAATTTTCCTTTATTATAAATGCCCCTTTTTCATTTACATAAGTGCCCCTTTTCAGGTGCGATATGTGCCTCTTTTCACCTCTGATAATTTCCCTTTTAACAATGATACGTGCCCCTTTTCTTATTAATAAGGGACCTATCCCCTTTTCATAAGTGCCCCTGTTCACCTCTTGTAAATGCCCCTATCAAAATCTGATGGGGGCCCCTTTTCCGTCGACAAATTCCTATTTCCTATTCTCATGAGTGATTTTTTTCATCCCTGGTGAGTGCCTGTTTTTGAGGGTGTAAGAAGTGCCCCATTTTCACCTCTGATAATTACCCTTTGTACTTTGACACATGCTCTTTTTTCTTTTCTGATAAGTGTCCCCTTTTCCCCTAATTTCAAGCGACTAAGAGTAATTTTCCCCAAAGCTCGCTCGCTACGCTCGCATGCATCTATAGATGATATACTTACGTTACTTGTCAAAGGCCTTTTCAGTCTTCCGTTATGAGAATGTGCTTATAACCCCATCAGGATTGGTTTTTATTTCCCTCTTTATAAGATGTAATTTTTCGCACTGCGACCTCACAAATCTTTTTTTTAAAATCCAGGGGCCCCCCCCTCCCCTAGCAAAAAACCAGGTAAAAACACCCTTTTTGAAAAAAAGAAGATGGGCCCCCTCCCCTGGCGCCCAAGGTGGGGGGTGGCGTTGGAAAAAAAAATGCCCTTCTCCGAGGGAACTTTTTTTTTTTGCTCACTACCTACCCCACTGAGCGAAAAATCGACCTTTTTAGGCCCCCTCCCTTGAGAGAGGGGGAGAGGGGGAGAGAGAGAGGGAGAGAGGAGGAAAGAGGGAGAGAGGAGAGAGAGAGGGGAGAGATAGAGAGGGGAGAGAGAGAGAAAGAGGAGAAATAGAGAGAGAGAGAGAAGGGGGGAGAGAGAGCGAGAGAAGGGGAGGAGAGAGAGATGTTTACCTACTCAAGAACTACATAACTCTGAAACGTACATCTGACAAATAGAAAACAAAGGGCATACGTGTAGGTGTCAATCTGCATTATATGCTATTTATTGACCGCATTCTGTCATCCTTTGGTATTCACAACTTGTTGAATTATGTCTTAATGTCATTCAAACATTGAAGTTCATTGCAAATTGATTCAAAATGAAAAAGAAATATTCATTTGCACAAAATTTGCAGGAACAATATTGAGAAAAATTATTGCAAAACAAGGAAATTACATTTCACTTTAAGGCATAAAAACTTACAAGTACAAAATCATAATTAAGTACATGTACAACAAATAAATAACATGAATACTTGAAATGGAAATTCGGAAGCATACTGCTTTACTGACAACAAAGTAACATATTTCACATGGATTGATAAAATGAAAGGCTCATAATAATGGGTTTTAATGGGGGAATTTGACACCATTCGGGTGTTTACCCAAGAACAGGTGTTGTCAATCACCAAGAGTGGGCTTCACTTTAACGACAGCCAGGTCTTGTGTAATGCACCATGCCCTAGCCTCCTGCCATAAGGAGTTCTCATCATAATAAATTGGAGTATTTTCTGGTGGGACCACGAGTTTGCTGCTTCAGAGACCTTTGCAGACACAGACACGTTGACTTATAATTCGATCAAAACTGGTAGCAGCAAATTATGATACAATACAGATGGACACTGACTTCTATGTGGCTTTAATAAAGAACAGAATAACTTCTGATGTAATACAAGACATAGTTCAATAGACATGTAGATGTACCAGTAAAGAAATAAATAAATTATGACTACTGTAAAATATTCATCAATTTGAAAACATTTGGCACAAAATATGAAATCTGAGTAAAAAAAAAAAATTCCTTAATTTTATTTTGGTCGATTGTTAAAGATGTCAGTAAAATCTCATGTCTAAAAGCGACTCTTTTGACCTTTGACCTACTGTTCATCTTCAAATGCTGCATTTTTAATACATACTTGCTAACCTTCCATGTTAAAAATTACAAATTTCCGAGGATAAATTCAAGAAGACAGCGCATTTTTCATAGAAACACAGATTTTTATCAGAAAACTAGAGGAATGTAGAGGTTCACAGCACTGGGCTGAAGGCAGGGAGGTAGGAATCATTCGTCCAAAATAGGAGAGGTCAGCAGCTACATTAATACAATTTTTTTGATAATATGATAACGGGATGGATAAACACGTGATAAACAAGAAAATAAAAAGCCTTTGGCACTGACTTTGGTGGCAAAAGCATAAAATACTATAAACTCCATTTCAGTTCTTCAAAACACCTACCAACCTACAATGTAAAATGTACAATGCATAATACACAGACAAAAAATACTTTATCTACCACAAGAATTATGATAATTTTTCCCCCTTCTTTGAGAAGGTATATTACACAAATACAGTGAAATAAAAACATCACACTGTCTAAGAAAGTAAAAACTTAATTTAACCGTTAAATCATTTATTCATCACTCATTTACTAAAGGCATCGCCATATGAACCTTATTACACTTGGTGTAATAAGGCAAACACTGACATTTTCATAATGGCCTTATAAAATAATTCTACAAACGATTTCTTGCAGAAAAGTCAAACTTGTCATCTTTTTTGTATAGCAAGGCATATCAGATCAGCTGCTATGCATAAGATATAGATTCTTCGGGACCTAGAATTGCGTGAATGTCGCGAGGAAGCCTTGTTTTGTCACGTAAGCATCGCTGATGAGGGTTACGATGACTTGGCCAGACTTGCTCTCGTAGACGAATGGAGATTTCGTACCGCACAGCTTCTCGGGTGAAACATTCTGGTAGGGTTCTGATATCTGCAGATGGAAATCAAGGATAGAATGCGAAAATAAGACAAGCGGCATTCACCATTTAAATCCTGTCTGCACTAGTTTGGCCAGGAGGGATTAGACCACTCTGCTGGTCACTGACAGGTGGTTATCTCATCAACTCAGCTCTCAATTAACATCAGATAAAGAGGATCATGGGTGACCAACGGGCACCGCTTAGGCATTGTTTTCTATCTATTTAAGAAAATTGATCATCTTACAACACATGAATATTTTACGCTATAAGGAACACTACTGATACCAATATTCCTTAGTGCAAGTTGTTGTCCGTGTTTGGTTTTCTAAGCTTTCATATCTTAATCAACTCTTGTCTTTGATTTAGTTATTTAATCAATGTACAAATAATGTGTACTGGAATTTCTTGAGGTACCTGCTCTGGTTGAAGTCGAGGGAGAGAGATATACCCTTACCTGCACATAGTCAAATTTGCAATTTTCTCCTTCCAATTCGAAGTGAGTGAAGTCTATCCTTATCCTGCCGTTGCCGCTGGCGGTGATCGTGGTCGAGCACTGTACCTGGAGAGGGTACCTGCCGGGCCAGCCCGGAGAAGCAAAGGACTTCTGCAACCCTTTCTGGGCTTGGAGACTTTGGGTGCAGGCTGTGGCTGGAAGAACAAAAGTCGGAAACAGATTACTTCAAATATTCTATGTTTCTCTCCACAACAAGTAGTTACTAACTACTCATTTCATCTGCTATGCATAATTGGGTTTTAGAACACTTGCTTCCGCGACAATCGCTCCACGTTAGTTTCCTACACTAAACATATTCTTAGCTTCAGCCCCTGGGTCCAACATTATAAGTTGTCCTAAATCTAACCTAAAACTCAATTGCAACCCTCATCCCAACCCTATACCTTCACAAAATAAAGCCTGGAGCGATTGTTGCCAGAGCATGATGATATCGCTATGGATAGAATGTCGCTATGTCTGTTAAGCCTCTGGCAAGCATTTAAATGAGAAACAGTCGTTTAAGAATTATGCATCAAATCAGTAAAAGAGAACTTACTCCCTATTCACACCTAACAAGTATTGGTAACAACTACAAAAGTCCTTCTTATTAGTTTGTTATATCATGACAACCAATATAGTGAACTATTCTTCTAAAAACAAATATATTGGTGTGATGGAAAGTTCTTACCTGGTGCTGCTGGTTCAGCTGGCGGTTGGTATGGTGCAGGGGGTTCATTTGGTGGTTGGTACTGTGCAGGAGGTTCATTTGGTGGTTGGTACGGTGCAGGAGGTTCATTAGGTGGTTGGTATGGTGCAGGAGGTTCATTCGGTGGTTGGTATGGTGCAGGAGGTTCATTTGGTGGTTGGTACGGCGCAGGAGGTTCATTTGGTGGTTGGTACGGTGCAGGAGGTTCATTCGGTGGTTGGTATGGTGCAGGCGGTTCATTTGGCGGTTGGTATGGTGCAGGAGGTTCATTTTGTGGTTGGTATGGTGCAGGTGGTTCATTTGGTGGTTGATAAGGTAGGTACGGTGCTGCTGGTTCATTCGGAGGTTGATATGGTTGATAGGGTGCAGGAGGTTCATTTGGCGGTTGGTATGGTTGATAGGGTGCAGGAGGTTCATTTGGCGGTTGGTATGGTGCAGGAGGTTCATTTGGTGGTTGGTATGGTGCAGGAGGTTCGTATGGTGGCTGGTATGGTGCAGGTGGTTCATTCGGTGGCTGGTATGGTGCAGGAGGTTCATTTGGTGGCTGGTATGGTGCAGGAGGATCATATGGAGGTTGATACGGTTGGTACGGTGCTGCTGATTCATTCGGAGGGTGATATGGTTGATAGGGTGCAGCTGGTTCATTTGGTGGTTGATACGGTTGGTACGGTGCAGGTGGTTCATTTGGTGGTTGATACGGTTGGTACGGTGCAGGTGGTTCATTTGGTGGTTGATACGGTTGATAGGGTACTTCAATCTGCATTAAGAGGTAAAAATTAATGTGAACAAATCGATTACATGCTTTCAATATAAAAAGAATAAATCATAAACAGAGTCCATCTTACTCAACTTATAATTGCAAGTTCCAATGTTGAATATGTAACATCTTTATCCAGAATTCAAGACTAATTTCAATCAGTCGTGTCAACATGGACAGAGAAGTTTTGACCCAGGTTAATTGATGTCAAAGAGTAATTTAGAATTCAAATCTAACCTTGGCAGGACATTCCATGGAACAAGGTAAGTCTTTCCCATGTGGAGTGCCAGGAGTGTCACGTTTGACAGATGTGAGGGCTATATAAGAACCCATTGTTATTATCATCATAATAAAGCCTTAGCATAGCTACATGTAGTAGAGTACATATAGTCACTTCAATTGAAGGTCACACTTGTTCAGAGGTCAATTGCAAGGAGCACCACAAATTGACCTTTAAAGCCACATAGTAGTCAGTGTCCATGTGTATTGCATCATAATATGATGACACCAGATTTGGTTGAACTGGCAATTAGTGTGTCTGTGTGTGCCCAGGTCTCTTGGGCAGTGAACCCGTTGTCCCACCAGAAAATACTCCAGCTTGCCTTCATATCTCGAGGGTGGTGGTGATTTTTTATTATGATGAGAATTCCTTATGGCAGTAGGTTCAGGGCACAGTGCATTACACAAGACCTGTTGGGTGTAGAAGTGAAGTCCACCCTTAGTGATTGACAACACCTTTGACTGGGTAAACACCCAAATGGTGTCAAATTTCCCATGAGAACCCACTGCTATGAGCCTTTAAGACTGTACGTGCTTGTGTGTCACAACTTTCTCTCTCAATATGCCATGAGCAATAATATTCACAAATCTAGAATTGGAAATGCCATCAGCTTTGAAGAACTTACATTTAGAGGACTAGCAGCGATTTCCGCATGGTAGCCCGATGCTCTGACGTAGGAGTCGCTGTGGAAGTGGATCTCGCATGTAGCAGAATTGGAGTGCCATTTGAACGGAGCCAGAGACCCGCAGAACTTCTGGGTTGCTCCATCTGGAATACTTGTTACCTTTGAAAATGGACAGGACAGAAAATATTACTTACATTACGCAGAATTGAATGTATATTTATCGCAAGGGGCCATTTTTGTGCATAACGCATACTTCTTTGTGAAGCACCTCGATATGAATTATTTTAATGTTAGGCTTCCTGGGAGTAATCTAAATTTGTAAAGACAATTAGGCTTGCACCCAGTAAGTAAAGATTGCGTGCTCAATCTTGTAAGTTAAAAACAAGTCACCTGTTGAAGAATAATTATACCTTAATAGTATAACAGAATGCGAACTGCATACATTAATTAGAAGTTGGTAGGTAACATAAACATCATGGCTTGCCCTACCTAACAACATTTTATAAATGCAATTTGAATTCTGGTTACTGAAATAAAATTATTTGTAACGGGTTTAAATCAAATAATTTGTATGGATCATGCACTTCACGAAGACGTATGCATTAAGTTGGTACAAAAATGGCTTATTGATTAGGTTACATCAGCCATTGACTGCTTCACAGAAATGCTGTGACAATCACTTTTGTGTTCAAATTATGTGTGCAACTAACTACCGGTAATCAGCACCATTAATTACAGCAACAAGAACAAAATTTGGCGCCACTGAAAATGGCCTAATATAACACTTCTGAGGTCTTACCGGCAATTAAAAAAAAAAAAATTATTTTCAAAATTTATACACATGATTTTTACGGTACATGAATTTTTAAACTACTCAAATACAAATCCATGTATTTTGTTGATGTATAGTGAATAAAACATGTCATAAATGTTAGGTACTTCATGAGCATTAGGGGAGGCGGGCTGGCTCAGTGGTATAGAGCAGTGGTCTTGTAACTGGGAGGTCAGCGGTTCGAAACCAAGTTGATGTGCTAGTGCCCTTTAGTAAGGGCATCAATCCTCATTACCAAGTCAAAGCTGAAGGAACCACTACACTATCTATAAACCTAAAACTTGTCTGCAAACCTGTTTGTAACCCAAGCCCCAATTGTACATCTATGACAAAATGAAAAGCATGGAATGAAATGTCGCCTGATCAAATGTGAGGGTCAACATCTAATTAGGGAAATCCAACCTTGATAGCAAATTACTCTAGAGGAAAGCAGAAAAAATTTGTGAAGTAGACTGGGGAAACGATGGAATCGGACAAAACATGAGAAAGTTATGATTTTGAAAAAGTTATGATTTTGAAAAAGTTGTAATCACTATGGGCATGGGCTCTTCAAATTGGCCGAATCAGTAGTGTCTCTGTGATGTAGTGGCGGACAACTTTCCCATTTGTTCCAACACACAAAATGACTAAATTTCAATTTTTCAAAAATGTAAGACTCGTGAGGGCCTTTACTCTAGGACCTAGGATAATATGCTATCCATAATATATTACAAGTAGTGCCCCAATATATCACAACTAACAAGTGGTGCCCCAAGGGAGGAGGCACTTTAATAGGAGAAAAACAGAAATGAATGATATTTGTGTATACAACAAACAGTAGAGTTATCTGCTACCACGTCACAATTTATTTACCAAACTGCCAATTTGAGATTCGCATAGACTTAGTGATCTCATACCGGTATTTCAAACATTCATAACTTTCTTATTATTGGTCTGATTTATTTCAAAGTTTCACAATCCTGTTTATCTTTTATTTTTCTGCTTTCATACAAAGGAAATTATTACATGGGATGGATTACCCTTAAACCTTTTGTTTATAAAGCTTTCTTCTATGAAATACCAACCAAGACTAAAACAGATGTTGCTTGAGCAAATATCAAATTACTACGGGACCAACATTAACAAGTTTGCTGTCAAAGCGAAAAAGTTTGTTCGCAGAGCTTTCTGCAAAATGGTTACAAGCATTCAGACGAATACAGATAAATATCATGTAGTTATCCATGAAATAATTGTACATCACAATGCTTTTTTTTGGTGCACCGTAAGTGCCATTAGAGGCAGATATGTGCGCTTTACAAATCTTAAATTATTATTATTATTAATGCTTGTATTTTGATCAATTAACCCCCTTTGCCAACTGTACATGTAGATAGTAACCACCACCCCAATATTGATATTGACCTACGTTTGGACAAAGAAAAACTTGCCTCTCTTCTTCAAATTCTAGATAGGTTCAGGAATTGTAAAAGACGCATAGGAGTCAGCTTTCATGGGGAATTCGACACCATTCGGTGTGTTCACCCAATAATGGGCGTTGTAAATCACCAGGATTAGCCTTAGTTTTATCACCAACAGGCCTTATGTATAAATGCTTTGCATTTTCCATCAATTTCCCATATGGTAAAGTGTTAATCTTACATTTGCATCACCCGAAGACTCTCTGAAGAGACTAGGGTGTATTTCTGGATGGGACCACGGGTTTGCTGCATGCAAGACTTCTACACCCATTAATTTTTATTTCCACCTACCAGTAGTCTGGTGGCCTTCTGCACATGATAACTGACGACTATCTCCATTAAACATCCAGTGTCATTAAATTCCGTATGATGTCATGTTTGTGAATTTAGTGACCTCTTGAGGTCGGTGAAATTTCTGCTTCATGGTGTATCTCTAAGAATCCTACGCCATGAGAATAGACCGGTTTACTAACATATTAACAATTTATGCATACTTTTGAAACAAAAGTTGCTCTTGACATAGCAACAATTAATGTACATGTATGCAGACTGGATTCAAGTCTTGTAGTTCATTAATAAAAATGGAATAACTCATCACTGCACTGTAGGTTCCCAGGAAAGAAACATCCATATATTTGCATATATTAGTAAACCGGTCAATAGTGTACCGAAGTGCTAACGTCATACTCGCTTGTCGTCCCAGTTACTGGTTCTAAACAACAAAGCCTGCGCATGAGGTTCACTGCGAAATCATTCAAGCAACCGGCTGAAGCAGGGCGAAATCAATATTTGGGGCGAGTGGGATCACCACGCCATTGTTTAGCACATAGTTGTTTGGAACCAGCAACCTTGAAAACCTGGGGGGTGTTTCACACAGACTAAGATCGACTTTAAGTTGGACTCAACTATGGCAGGCCATTCATGCCACTGTTTGTTCTCACCATTGGTCTCTCAAATATGATCTTAAGATATTTTTCCCTTCAATATTGAATTATCAAAAAATGTATATTCTGTAGATTTGTGACCATGATTTGTACGTCCCTTGAGAGACCAATGCTAGTAAATGGTGAGAGCAAACAGTGGCAAGAACGGCCTGCCATAGTTAAGTCCAACTTAAAAGTCGATCTTAGTCTTTGTGAAACACCCCCCCTGGCCAGTGTGACGTCACACTTCGGTACTCTATACAGTCCATTGACCATCTTCAACTGTGTCATGAATATCCAAAGAAAGATTTGCATATTCATAACATTATTACCTACCTTAACAAAGTCATAACTGCATGTGCTGGAGTCTTCCAGGTTAAAAACGATGAAGTTGACTTCGCATCGGGAGCCTTGACTAGTCGTGAAGCGGACGGAGCAGTCAATGTTGAGTGGGTAGAGGCTTGGATAGTCCGGAGACTGCACGATTGCAGCATCTCCGTTGATTTCGGTGACACCATGGTACGTCTCACAACCTGGATGTGGCAAGAATATTGGGATGGTTGGACCATTCAGGACAAATAATGATGATATTATATATTTCTATAGCACACATATCCGCCACCAAGGTGCTCAAGGTGCTTCAATATTACCCCGGCTCTGCTAGACTACTGTTTTCGGTGCTCAAAGCATTCAAAGAATTCCTTCCTACCAGTACCCTTTTCACACCTGGGTAAGAATATTAGGATGGTTGGACCATTCAGGACAAAAATACCTGTATTTTAATGGCTAACTTGATCAAATTTTCTTCCTCAAATTGACAATACTGGAATTTTTTTAACAGCAATTTTGTTTTTCTGATAAAAGTAAACAGGAATATGTATGGACAGAAATTACATTAGCATTAAAAGTAAACTACCATACATTGTAAAATAGAAAAACACAAGTGCTTGTGAACTATTCAACATAATGCTAACTGGAGGCTGTTCTAATGCCTTTTGTTTTAGAATTCATTCAAACCTAATCACGTCCAAATCATTCTCATCTAATTTAATTCAAATCCAATCCAATTTCCACCTATTCCATTCCAAACTATTTCAAATCCAATCCTTTCAAATCACAAATCTAAACCTACTAAACATATTCAATTGCAATCTAATCTAATCCAATCCCATTTTACAAAATCAAAACTCTTTCACATTATATTTACAGAATGAACTCCAATCAAATCCATTCCAATCCCACCCAAATCTAGTCCATTCTAATAAAATTTATCAAAATCTAAACCAATTTTATTTAATTTCATTCCATTCAATCAGATCTATCAAATCAATTTCAATCTAATCTACTTCTTTCCATTCCAGTCCAATGAATCATTTCCAATACAAACATTGTAATTCCAAACCAATCCAATCTTTGTCACCCTCATTAAATTCTTTATCTCCATTTAAAAGAACATACAAATAAATGCATATAACATACCGTAAACAACTGAATTATTCAAACCCTTAGCAAGTTTTGTAATATTTTAAGTACTGGTATGCGAAAAATTGATTTGTCCTGATATATGTTTCTTGAAAATGTGACATATTAAAGCTTACATCTAAAAGTGTTCAACAAAGGCCTAAATTCATTCCTGAGTTACGAAAAACACAACAAAATGTCACATTTAGAAGGGGTATGAATAATTCAGTTAACTGTCAATACAAACAGTTCCATGTATACATAAAAACAGATGGACATAAGGTAAAATATATTGGAGTAGACTGTGAGAATGGCAAACAGAAAATAAAACAAGTCATTATCCAAAACATCTCAAACCAACCGTCTACTTACCTGTGACTGGGGCAATGACAGGGACTGGATTCGGCTCTGATTCGTACGCTGCATAGAAACCGGACGAGGGCGTCCTATCATCGCTCTTGAAGGTCACAGAGACCACGTTACCGTCCGAGGTCCATGAGAAAGGGTGCTGCTTCCGCCCGCAGAACCTCTCGCTGAGACCTGAATTTACATCTTCTACCTAAAATAAATAACAGAAAAACAATTACCAACATAAGAGCTCAGCAATTATTTTCTGTTTTCGATGAAATATTATTTTTACATCTTTCTTTTTGGATGCTACCTATAAATATACATGCCCTTTCCAATAAAATGAAAGGTACGACAGAGCATGAAGCATTTTGACCATGGAGAAGTGCAAAGAAAATGTTAAAACTGCTTCAGTATTTTTCCTTCTGATTTTCAATAAAATGAAAAATATAAAAATCAATATTGCTGAAAGTGCAAAGAAAAACAAATCTTTCCCACTGATTTTCAATAACTATGACTCTAAAACCATATCATCCTAACCTGTGGATATATTTCAAAGGAATTCCATATAATTTTTACCAGATATATCATCACAATATTCATCACCATCATCATCACCATCATCAACATTGTCATCATCCTCATCACCAACATCATCATCATCATCATCATCATCCTCATCCTCCTCCTCATCATTATCATCATCAAAATCAACATTATCATCGTCATCATCATCATAATCATTATCCTCCTCATCGTCATCATCATCAACATCAACATTACCATCAACATCACCATCACCATCATCACCATCATCACCATCATCATCATTGTCGTCATCATCATTATCTTTATTACTATTATTATTATTAATATTATTATCCTTACCAGAACATAATCATATGGGCAGCCTGTATAGCCTTCTGTATTGAAGTCATTGAAGGTGATGATGATGTGATAACCCTCGCCAACGGTGATGAGGATGACACAGAGGGCGTTGTCAGGATAGTTACCGGGGTAACCAGGGCTGGAGAAGTATCCTGCCGGACCAGTAAGCTCCTCGTTGCAACCTGGGAGAAAAGCACAAAAGTCAAGGTCAAGATATTGGCCAATAGTGCTGTAGCTCGCATCTGAAAATACCGGTCTGGTCTGGCTCATTAACTTCTAAAATCTTAGCAGGATTCTCGGCCGGGCTGGTATCTCATCAAAGGAAACAAATTGAAACCCATTATCAAAATTTTGACACATTTAATGTTTGTTTTCCTTACAGGAATTTGCAAAACAAATTACTATACTAAACCAGGAGAGAGATGTAGACATATACACAAATATATTAGAAAAAAATTAAATTTCTGCGTTTTACAAGATGACAAATAATGAGCTTTCCAGAACTCTTTTCTACAGGACCTCCGTTACAGAGTTGGCATGATTTGTGTTTTAGTCTGGTTTGTGTCTGACCCGGCTTAAAACCTTCAGCCTGGCGGGCTTGAGACCGGTTCTGAATCTGGACCAGGGCCAATATTCATAAAACCTTACTAAGACTAGTTGTCAACTAACTATGTATAATAGACCACATAATTTGGTTGAAAGCTAGGTTAGTATCAGCTTTACAAATATGGGCCCTGATCTATAGAATTGAACAAAATCTTATGGCCGTGTAATAAAAGGAGCTTACTTTTTATGTTTTGTCCGAGCGAGATCTGCTGGAAATCAACCAGGAAACCTTTGTAGAAAGTGATGAAATCACTGACGAAGATGAGAGTGACTTGATGGAACAGGATCTGACGTTCAAAAGTATTCTTGGAGCCGCAGAGCTTCTCGGCTGTCTGGGCGTTGACTGTCGTCGGGTCAATGATCTGTCGTTGCAGAAGTATTGAAAAGGGTTGTAATCTCTTGGTGATAACTCTTCAAAAGATGATAAAACACTCTTCAAAAGATGGTAAAACATTCTTCAAAAGATGGTAAAACACTCTTCAAAAGATGATAAAACACTATTCAAAAGATGATAAAACACTCTTCAAAAGATGGTAAAACACTCTTCAAAAGATGGTAAAACACTCTTCAAAAGATGGTAAAACACTCTTCAAAAGATGGTAAAACACTCTTCAAAAGATGGTAAAACACTCTTCAAAAGATGGTAAAACACTCTTCAAAAGATGGCAAAATACTCCTCAAAAGATGGTAAAACACAATAAAAAGATGGTAAAATACTTGAGAAAAAACATCTAAGGCAGGATAAATGAATATAATATCTAGGGAAGTCACTCCTTTTTATTTAATCTAACTCATTTATTCAATTTCCAGGAACATAACATCAAATGAGAACATACATGTACATGGACAGTGATAGCATACATGAATGATAGTAAGAATATATAACAAGAAAAAAATCAAATGCCTGGGGATTGCTCAAAAGAAATATAAATTTATGTTTAAGGGCTCCTTCAGAGGTTGTTGTTTAAGCAAAAATCAGGTTATTCACACTCTTGGGAATTTATTGGATTTTTTCAGCAAAGATGATCATCAAAGCTAGGTGCTCTTCTTCATGTTCAGTTAACAACTAAATTATTCATATCTCTTGTAAATTTGATGTTTTTTATGACTCGAGAATGAAAGGTGGACTGGTTCAATTTAGGGCCTTTGTTACATAATTTTAGATGTAAGGTTTAATATGTCGATTCTCAAGAAACCTAAATGGGGACAAATCAATTTTTCACGTACTTAAAAAAATACAACACTTGGTAAGGGTATGAATAATTTAGATGTTAACTGTATGTGTCTTCAAGTTTTTTTAAATTTTTGTTATTAAAGGGAAAGACCAGTATGGGAACCAAAAAAAAAAAAAAATTGAAATTGAAGCTGTTATTACCAATCATGTGAAAGAATATGTTTGTACTAATACGTGATGATAACAATTTTGCTGTGAAACCGCCTACTAATTGATATATTTGGTAAATTATTATATCTATTGGGACCAAATAGATATCGCGCATGTGGTCGTGTAGTCCCATATACATCTTTCTGTGTACAGTGCTTGTAACTTTACCAAGACTGGGCCAAATTTCTTATCATTTTGATGATTCCGAACCTTGCAGTACACACCAATACTTATATGCTAGATGATCAACCTTTTCTGATCGATTTCACAACGTTTCTTTGACAATGCAATCGCATGACCAGAACTGGCCTTTATCTTTAAGATAAAAACATAACATTTTTTCATGTAGGAGCCAGGCTTTCACGGAAGGATTACCTGTAGATAATCAAAGACACACAGGGTGCTCCCTGGGGCGGGTGGTTCCAGGATAAACTCTTGGAAGGTGAGCTGGACACCGTAGCCCTCATCCACCGTGATGTTGAACTCACACTTGAGCTGGTTGGCATAATCTCGAGGGAACCTCGGTGAGTGGATGGTACCGGAGGGCGCCGTGATGTTGTGCACGCAGGCTGGATGGATAAGACACGGGAGGAAAACAAAAATGGATATATTTAGAGATCTTCCAGAGTTTGCTGCTTTTTCCGGCAGACGTGAATCTTGGTTAGCAGGCTAATCCAGTTCTAAATAAAACAAGTGATCTGCGTCAGAATACTTGAAAATTAGAGGAGAATTCAAAGATACTTAATGTTTCTGTCAGAGTAGTAAAAGTTCAAATTTTCACCCTTTGGACTTCATCAGGAAATGATGAGTGTAGTACAGGGAGAAGAAAGAAAAGAAAAGAGAAACTGAACATGTACGAAAGAAGATAAAAATAATTAGAGGCCAGCTGTCTATAGAGGTCACCTGTATTGCCATCCTCTAGAAGGAAACGTGTTGAAGAACTTGTCTACAAAGGCCACCTCTCTACAGTGGTCACGTTATGTGTTTCCCTTGGGTGACCTTTATAGACAGGGTTGACTGACTGTATGTAAGGAAGAAGATAAAAACAGAGAAAAAAGAAAAGAAAAGAAATGCAAGTGAAGGGTGAGAGAAAGAGAGAGCAGATAAGGAGAGAGAGTCGAAGAGAGGGGAGAGAGAGAACACTAAAACTATAGAGGTGCAAGGAGGCGCGATGGCTCAGTGGTATAGAGCATTGGTCTTGTAACCGGGAGGTCCCTGGTTCGAAACCAAGTCGACGCGCTAGTGCCCTTTGGTAAGGCATTAATCCTCATTATCAAGTCCTTCGGAGACGACCCAAAGCCGTCGGTCTCCTGGTTGCTTACTTACAAGCATACACATGCTTTCTTTCATAGCAGTCAGGTAAAACAAACCCACTAACCAAAATCTAATTCTTACTAGGTTCATCTGATCTATCCTCTGTGGAGAAGCCGGCGTCGTATCCAGGAGCGCTGTTGGCGTTGTCACTGACAAACGTCAGAAAGACCAGGTTGGTGTCCGACTTCCAGGTGAAGGCTGTAGTCTTGCGTCCACAGTACTTCTCCGCTCTTCCTGTGACAACGTCACGCACCTGTAAAAAAGCAGAAAACAACAAAAGTAGTGTAGAAAACGTTATGCAACAATAACAATCTATTTGAAACATTGAGCCCCTCCTACCACCCATCCTCTCTCACCAGCGCTATAGTATAGAGATATCGACTGCTTTGAGAGGCCTGGCTCAGTAATTTATAGGCGCAAGAGAATGTGCACATCCTGCCATGACTGGATGTGCACGTTCTCGAGAGCCAACAGCCAGACCTCGAATATTAAAGGAGTCGATATGTCTTTTTTATGCCGAATTGAAACAAAAATCTACCAAGCATTCTTACGTTATCCTTTTTTAAAGTAAAAGATTGGTTAAAACATCACAGAAATTCTGAGACACTGTCTGTTAATTTTCGCTGGAAAAATGACTGAAAGTTTGGGAATCTCAGACAAAAAGCACTGTATGGTGTCCGCACTCGCACATAGACAATTTTAGCACGTTAACCAATGGGGATCGCAGTATGAGGGCACTTTTCAAAAGACTATCGACTGGTAGGCAGGTACGAGGGCACTTTTTAAAAGACTATTAACTGGTAGGCGGGCATGGCTAAAATCACGACTCATTTCGACCAATCAGATGGCTAGATTTCTAAAGTGAGGTATATAATTCTCTTTAGAACTATAAGCTCAAGAAAGCTTACCAACAGTCCTTCTCAGGACTACCAACAGTCCTTTTCAGGACTTACACACACTCAAGAAAGATTACCAACAGTCTTTTTCAGGACTCTCTTATCCTCTCCCCCTCCTCACATGGTGCAATTGTAAGCCTACTGTATAACTAGAAATATCGCAATCTGTATTGCCGCCCAATGCGAATGTATCCCCCGGCAGTGGCAGCAATTTTGTGTCATCCTTATTTTCGAAGGAGGGACAAAGATCCCCTCTCCCCTCCCTGAAACAAAAGGATGACGTAGAGATTGCCACTAGTGGCTCGGACTATTGTCAAGACTACGATAGGAGCAGCATCACCAAACCAATATGAGTGTAGATTAGAGTATAATGCATCTCTGTAGAAAATTTGAAAGAAATCTTTAAAGAAATGTGGCAGTTAGAGCACACAAAAGACAGCCACCAAAATACGACCTTTGACCCTATAACAGATGGAACACAGGTGACAGCATCACCAAACACTAAACATGTGTAGATTGTACTAAGACACACCTCCATACAACATTTGAAAGAAATCCGTCAAGAAATGTGGCAGTTAGAGCGCATAAAAGACATATGACCTTTGACCATATAAAAGACCGAACAATGAGGGCAGCATCGCCCAAAAGTGTAGATGTGCAGATTGTACCAAGATACATCTCCTTTCAAAATTTGAAAGAAATCCGTCATGAAATATGACCTGCAGAGCGCACACTAGACACCCATCAAAATATGACCTTTGGCCCTATAAAACATGGGACACTTGTGGCAGCATCACCAAAAACTATAGGTGCGTAGATTTTACCAACATACACCTCCATACAAAATTTGAAATAAATCTGTTAAGAAATGATGCAGTTAGACCACACACTAGAGTGCACACAAGATATCTATAAAAATATGACCTTTGACCCTATAAAAGACGGAACAATGGAGGCAGCATCACCAAAATCTATAGGCTTCTAGATTATACCAAGATACACCTTCGTTCAAAATTTGAACAAAATCCTTTGAGAAATGTGGCCTATAGAGCGCACACAAACAATCCACAAAAATATGGCCTTTTACCCTAAAGAAGACGGAACACTGAGGGCAGCATCATCAAAAGTTATAGGTCTGTAGATTATACCAAGATACACCTCCATACAAAATTTGAAAGAAATCCGTCAAGTAATGTGGCAGTTAGAGCACACACAAGAGTATGACGCGACGGACGCGGCGGCGGCGTAACGCTGCTGAATCCAAAGTACCCCACCGGCATACTCCCACACATACCGGTATATATCGTTTACAGAGACATTACATCTTATTTTTAAAATGTAGCAATAAAAGAAAAATATTATTGGTGCCAATTTGAAGGGCAAGATGTGATGTATTTAGCCCTAAAAAAGGCCATCCATGACGGATTAATGCCCTGCTATTGAAACATACCTCAAGGTAGTCCTTACTGCAGGTGAAGTCGTCCTCCAAGTTCAAGAAACGGAAATCGATAACGACACGGTTCCTTGGATCCACCTGTATCACATCTCGGCAGTATGCCCCGTCGGGGTAGTAGCTGGGGTAATTAGGAGACTGGAGAGTGCCAAGTCCTCGGTGTGCAGCCGACCGCAGTCTAAGAGGACAAGGAGTGGAAAAAAGTGGGATGGTAGCCGACTATTTCTTAGATCATCACCCATGGTAAGATACTGCACACATGTATGAGAAGATGTCAAAAGTAACATTGTCTAGATATGACTAACTACTGGACTACAAACAACTAATAAAGACCCTGCCGGAAGTGAAAAATGAAATAGATGAATCATATATCAACAGAAAGCTTAAAAGCCATAGATTACAATAATATCCATTATGTGCTATTTCAGTGTCTGTCAGAGGAGTATCAATATAAAGAAAAAAAAGACATATTGCAGGACAGTAGTCCAAAGATTAATCAGTGACAACAATATATATATTGAACATTAATAATAATTATATTTGCTTATATAGCACTAACACTTACTTTATCAGAAGTCTCTAAGCGCTCTACAATAATGCAGCATAATTACCCTGGCTTTAGCAGTGCAGCTGTCACGCGCTCTGCGTTTCAAGGAATAAATTCCTACCAGGTCCCCATTTACTTCACCTGGGTGGAGTGTGGCAAATGTAGATCAATGTCTTGCCAAAGGACATATTAAACCTTATAGCTGCAATTGCAAAACAAAATAGATTTTTTTTAACGGTCAAACCACAAACCTGATATAGCTGGTCGAGGCTCAAAAGCATAGAGAGCATCGAATCCTCGCTTTTCAACGGTGGCGTCCGTCTGGAACAGGACCAGGGCCTCGTTGCCCTGAGTAGCTATGCCAAACGGTTGCTGATCCCCGCAGTACTTGGTCTCCGTGTTCTCCAGTACATCTTCAACCTGTTAAGCCAAGACCAGACAAAACAAATGGAATGAAAAATAAACACAACAATCTTCTTCTTGAGTCACTATGCCACAACGTTCACTCTTGATTAGATTATCCCAATCCAGTGTTGGATGCATTGCATCGCGCAGGGGGTCAATGCTTCCAGGGGAGTGATTCACAAAGACTTAAGATTGACTTTAAGTTGGACTTAACTATGGCAGGCCATTCATGCCACTGTTTGCTCTCACCATTATGATCTTTAGATAATATTTTTTCCTTCAATAATGGATTATCAAAAAATGTAAATTCTGTAGATTTGTGACCATGATTTGTACGTCCCTTGAGAGACGAATGCCAGTAAATGGTGAGAGCAAACAGTGGCAAGAACGACCTGCCATAGTTAAGTCCAACTTAAAGTCGATCTTAGTCTTTGTGAAACACCCCTCAGCTACCTCATCTCTTCCCTCCCGGAGCTCTTCGTTTTATGTCACCTTCTCTTTCTCCCTCACTTTTCCTCTCTGTTCTACTTCATGCGACTCCTCTCTCTCTCATTTGTTCTTTTCTCTTGTTTTTTCCCTCATACTCCTTCTCCGGGAGAGAAGGGATGAATGTTCAGAGCACTTAATTCATCTTTTTTCATGCATTCTGTGCTTTGTCGAGATTCAATTTTTAATTTTTAATGCCAGTTTACAAGTCTACATGTCGGTTCTGTTACATGTATTTATATTATTGCTGTTATTATTATTGTTGTATTTTCTTTGTATCCTTAAATGTATTTATATATCGTCTATGTTGCTGTTTATGTATGTCACTCGCCAGTGGAGGACAAATTTCTGTATTTTTTAAATCAGACAATAAATTATCTTGAATCTTGAATCTTGAATCTCAGGTCTTCTTGGGTGCAAGGGTCTCATAGAGGCTGTTCACACCGCAAGGGGGGACCGTGGGCGGACCGTGGATCGCGCTATTGTAGCGCGACCCACGGTCCGCCCATTGGCATTCGCCGGATTCACACCGCAGTGAGATTATCGTAGCACCCCCTTTTTAAAGAGGTACTGTTGCCATGAGGCGTGACGTCATGAGGTCAGAGCGGTCAAAGATTTCGCGCTCGATATCGCTGTACCTATATGCTAGCCGGCCTACGTTTATTTCATGGCGTTGTAGTTACATTGTGCATGTATTTCTAATTTGATTTAACTAGACTCTTGTATTTTAACTGTGTTTGTGGACGTGATCACAGCAGGACGAGTATAAAATTCCCCGCGTGTAGAACGATGACTTCTGGCGTGCTATCGTAGCTTGGGTTCACACCGGCAGAGATAGCGCGGTCTAGCGCGCGCTAGACCGCGCTATCTCTCGTGGACCACCCCCAAGAGGTGCTCCAGTGGCACGCCGTTTTGGCTCGCCGTGGCTCGCTGTTGGGCGGACTGAAACGACGACGTACCTTCCACACCGCAGAGATAGCGCAGTCTAGCGCATTCGCTAGGATGCGCTATCTCTGCCGGTCTGAACAGCCTCATAGATATGGGCAGGCTAGGATATGGTTGCACAGTCTGCATGCTCCTCTCCACACAGGCAGATGGTGTCATCGTTCTTACTATACATGTACCTCCACTTCACAACAATGTGTGATGTGAATGTTGTTATCCAGTCTTCCAGCAAAGAAAGAACTATGCCATGGGTTCTCATGGGGAATTTGGGCGTTTACCTGATAACTCTATTGTGACAATCATATGGTTTCGCTCAATAACTTTTGAACCAGAGCCCTAAAAAATATGCCACATCAAAAATTTAGGATACAGGAAAACTCCCTACACCATTAGAGAGTATGTAGCATGCTTGATGCACAAGGTCATATCTTACAAACAACATAAATCAAGAATTTAGGATTAAAAAAACCCTGTATGTTCATACCGAAACATAGTCGTAGCGGCATTCTGGTGTCGGCGGCTCTTCTATTGTTTGTCTCCTGTACATGTGTTTGTAGTGAGTGGAGAGGTCCTCGACGCTACGACCATGCCTTCTCACAGGCTCCTGGAGAGGGCTTGGTTCTATGGCACCTAGACATTCAAGAGTTAAAGAGAATATTAGAGTTCTGGTCAACCTTTGTCAATTCTTTTTATTCAGTATGAAAGAACATCATAACAATGTCAAATAGCAATACACAATTAATATAAGTGTCATTTTTTTTCCCTTCTAAAAGCTATCTAAATGTATTATTCCTTTAAATTATTTCAATACATGCACTTTGAAAAGAAATAACACCCTGCCGATTTACATTCAAAAGAAAAAAGCATTCAAATCTGCGAATTGGCAACAGTCCCCGCAACACCATACATACCTGTATAATGGTATAATCATACGCTTAACATCATTTTCCCTTACAAATAGTACTCTTCTTAGTGATATTTATTGATGTTTTTTGGGTACACATATCAGAAGACAGTACCACATAAAGGAATACATCAACGTTGCCATTTTACCAATGGACTACTGATTCATTCCACAACACAGGTTTGAGAACTCACCTTCGATCGAGAAGTCTTTGAAGACGACAATGACGAGATGTTCTGCAGGGGCGTGCAAGAGGAACTCCTTCTGGGTTTTTGATTCGTAGGGCTGGGGGTAGTTGGGACTGTTGAAGGCCCCGCCCGACAGGTCGGTAAACACTTTGGCATCTGGAGAAAATATCCACAGAAGATAGATCAAGAATTATGCGAGAAGAAAGATTGGGGCATAAAAATTTCCGCTGCTGACTCTGGTAGCTTGGAAAAATGAAATGGCACAAAAAGATGCTTCTGGGGGGTGTTTCACAAAGATCCTAAGTTGAACTTGACTCTAAGTTGGACTTAACAATTATGGAAAGCCGTTAGCATCTATGAAAATATTTTGTAAAAGTAATTTTAAAAGGCATCAAATCATTCATATTTTCTATTATCAAGGAGATTTCATGTTCTTGATGTGGAATTTATAACAAGTCTAAAATACTTGAATTTTCGCTTTTGAATAGATTTTATTTTAAGGCTACAAATGGCTCTCCATAATATTTAACTCCAACTTAGAGTTAAGTTCGACTTAGGATCTTTGTTAAACACCCCCCTGGCATGTAAAGTGTAAAATGTATAATTGTAAAGAAAACATAATTTGATCACATCACATTCTAAGGCTATAGAGGCGGGTGAATACATGTTTAAAGCCCCTCTGCACTAGTTTGGCCAGGAGGGATTAGAGGGAGGGATTAGAGGGATTAGCGTGGTCACTGACAGGTGGTTATCTCATCAACTCAGCTCTCAAATAACATAAGAAAAAGAGGATCATGGGGGACCAACAGGCACCGCTTAGGCATTGTTTTCTATAGAGAGGGAGCAAGTAGCTACAAGTAGTGTACAGTGGGGCTTTAATGTTACCTTAACTTCCATTCAGATATGTCAAATACAAATTTTTACTTCACCGACGCTACTAACTTTTATGCAGCATGAAAGTCTGGTCCAATCACTTAAGCTCTATCTTGTTATATTTTTAATATGAGGGCATTTTGTGAGCCAATCTTTTGCAGGGGACAAGTATGTTCCTAAAATACTCTTCGATGCTAACATATAACGAATTGAAAGAGGCCATAAATTAGTTTTCATCTCTCCCAGTTCTCAATCTTCTCTTTTAGCCTATGTAAATGAGACAACTCATAGGTCAGCAGCTGGAATGACCTTTGACCTACCTTCAGGAGGAACCCTTGCTCGGCTCCTGTACTTTACATTGACCTGGTGGAGAGCGAAGGTCGGCCCATGGAAAAACTGAATCACGACCTGTGAAAACAAAATGAATAAAATATTCTTGTCAGAGAGGTGAAGAAAAGAGAAAAGGGTGAATTGCCGATTGGTTTACAACCAGTTTGTCTACTACCCAATTACCGGTAGTCTAATCCCATATTATTTCTGATTAAATGATTATTAGACCATATGAATAGTAGACAAAATGGACATTAGACAAACTGGAAATTAGACAGACTGGCAATTAGACCAAATGGGTAGAAGACGTATTGGAGATTGGACGAAATGGGAATTAAACCAAATGACTATTAGCCTAAATGGTCATTAGACCAAATGATAAGGAGACAAAATGATTATTAGACCATGTGGATAGTAGACTGGTTGGGCGTTGGGCGTTGGGCGTTGACCGTATGGGAGTTGACCAATTGGGTAGTAGACAAACTGGTTGGAGACCAAATGGCTATAAACCAAGAAAGGCGACTTGCAGAATGATGACTGATGATAGTGGTGACAACTATTGTATTGATGCATAATTATCACAAAATGGTAATGGTAATGATGATAAACAGAGAAGCAACATAAATATTGAGACACTGGGAGACATAAATTACAAAGACTAAGAAAACATTTCATTTATTCTTACATGAGTGAGAAGCAGGAATCAAGAAATACAAAAGACAAGTTGAGAGATGAAAATAAAAGGATTCAGACAAAAAGAAAATATAAAGTAAATCAATGAAAATAATGACGATGATGATAAGAGGTAACTTACCTCATTGGCATCCGAGGTCCATGCGAACGGGATGCGGATTCTCTGGCAATACATGTCATTACGCCTTGTAGTGGTATCGAGAGTCTACAGGAAAATAGGGGGAAAAAGATTTACATCTCAATGTTCAACATTAACAACTATGTTTAGTAATAGCTCTTAAAGGTTAGATCACCCTCAAAAGTTTCAGAACAGTTAGAAACTAACATTTTGTTGGCTGAGAGCAGGACAGATATTTGAAATTTTCCAAGGTGTTACATTGTTCAGGACATCAGCAGAAAGCGTCTTAAAGACACATAGAAGTGGGCTCTCATGGGAATTCGACACATTTCTCAGGTGTTTACCTAATAACAGGTGTTGTCAATCACCAGGATTAGCCTTCAGTTTTATGACCAACAAGCTTTATGTATTAAATGCTCTCTGCCTTTTCCTCAAATGGTAAAGTCATTATCTGACATTCACATCACCCGAAGACTCTCCGAGAGATGAGAGGGTATTTCTTGATTGGCCTACAGGTTTGCTGGGTGCAGACTTGTACATCTATTAATGGTATATCCACAAGAGTCTGGTGTCAGGGAATTATGACCTTCTGCACAAAGGAACCCGACAACCCATCCCCTTTAATCCCACTTACATTGATGTAGCTATTGCAATCCGACTGGGGCATCTTTAGATTGATGAAGGTGATCTGGACTCGTCTATGCTCATCAGGGTCTGACCTCACGATCACGTAACAGTTCTGCAGACCGGTGGACAGAGATTCTGTTGGCCATGAGAACGATCCTCCCAGATCAGCATCCGAAAACCGTTGACAAGCTGAGTGTTAAAAAAAGTACAAAGCAATTATCCAATTATGGGAATTTAGAAATGGAGGGTCTTATGACAGTCCTTTTTTTTCTCATTGGTCACATTTTAATTCTATGCATCTTTTTTGACAAAATTCATGACAACTCCAAAGGTTTTTGAAGAATTTAATGAAGCATCGCTAATGAACACTAAAAAATATATATAATGTGTAGTAATAACTATGTTGCATACAAATCATGCTCTTTCGACTTCTACCTTATGATCATTATAATGAGCAGTATCAGTTGCGTTGGCACATGCTCATTTTTATCTTTTATTACATGTATTACCATTATTAATCGCCAGAGTAAATTGTGCCTGGGAAGGGAAAAGCACTTTAAGTGTAAAACTTTTAAAGGTATTTGAAGAATTTTATGGAACATTGCTTATGAACGCAAATAATGTGAAGTAATAACTATGTTCTCAGAAGTCATCCAACAAAAAGAACCCAAACCGAGATTCCTGAGCTGAACCGCAGCAAACAACATCCGCTTCCAAGTCAACCAAGCTCCATCAAAAGCTTAGCTAACACAACCCAACATTAGCAAGCAAGAACAAGTCGCCATCAAGGATCTACGTAGCAATAACCCGTCAATCCACATCCTACAAGGGCAATGCTACAGTACTTCTCAACAAAGAAGAATACAACATCAAGATCGGAGCCCTCCTCGAGACTCTGACTTACAAACAACTCAAGAAGGATCCCACACAAGCAACGGAAAGGAAACTCAACCAGCAACTACTTTCACTTCACAGAACAGACGCCATACCCAAGCCACTTTACTTTAAGCTTCGTTCATCTTCACCCACCTGCCCCATCCTGTTCGGCCACCCTAAGATACACAAACCTGCCATCCCACTTCGTCCATTCATTTCACCCCGAGGATCACCTTGCTAAGACACAGCAAGTCACCCGACATCGATTCTCCAACCACTCGTAGGACAGTCGCAGCACCACATTAACAACTCAAGCATTTCGTTGACATCCTCTCCAAGACCACCATACAAGATACAGACATGGTCAGCTTCGACGTAGATTACCTCTTCACCAACGTTCCTGTCACCGAATCGTCAAAGAATGCCTCAAAGCTGACGACACACTCCCCGACAGAACCAACCTCACACCGGATCAAATGCATGACCTCATCATCTTCTGCCTTAACTCTACATCCTTCACCCGTTAAAGCCAACATCTTCATGGAACACTTCGAAACAGCACTCCAGATATGCTCACAACGTCCTTCTCTCTGGCTCTGATACGTCAACGACATTTTTCATCTGGCCACACAGCAGACACAACTTAGACCACTTCCTCACCAACAACATCCGAGCACCAAATTCACCATGGAGACCGAGCAAGACAACAGCATCCCCTTCCTAGACGTCCACGTCACTATTAAAACAGTTGAAGAATGTTTCTACATTTTGTAAAATCATTACGTCGAAGTTTGGATAAAATAGTTTTCTTTCTTTCTCAAAGCATTAGACCCTTGGTATCTACATGAAAATGTATATATTATTATATATAATATGTTTTATACATTACATATATTTTTTAATTTTTTATATATTTTTGTAGCATAGTATACGTGCTGTTAGCACTGACAATATCTTATATACATGTAGAAATTGTAGAGTTTATAGTTTTGCTTAAGTTTTTGTTGTTGTTGTTCAATTGTTGAAATCTTGCCTTCAATTTATTGTGTGTTGTTTGCTGCCAAAGAACCTTTCTGTAGTATTAAAGATACATATGTTTCTTTTCTCTTTTTTTCAATGTCTTAGTTGTAAAATATCTTTTTACCATTTACATATCTGTATTTCTTCCATGCCCCAGGGAGGGGCCGTTTAAGAAATAAAACAAACCTTTCAACCTTTCACCCGACAGATATCTTCACTACGGATCCTTCCACCATCCAGCCGTACTACAATCAGTTCCCAATACCTCATCAACTCAGCGACGCCGACCATCTACAACAGGAAATGCAACACGTCACCACAGCTCTCACTACCATCAACAAATATCCAAGACACAAGATCAAGACCAAGATTCCAGCCAGCAAGCCCGCTGCCAACACCAGCCCTGAAGAGAACCAACTAGCAGCTACACCACCGAAACAAACAGTTGTTCTACCCTATATTGGTCAAGCCTCACAAGATTCAACACATCCTTCAAAGCAGCAGACATCCAAGTATGACACATCTCTTCCTACAAACTTCACTCGATACTTCACTCCTACAAAGACAAGCATCCACACCACAAGAAAGCCGTAGTCTACTAAATACCATGCGAATGTGGAAAAGTCTACATTTGCGAAACTGGAAGAAATCTAGAAACACGACTAAAGGAACACAAAACTAGCTTCAGACTCAGCGATTGGGACAGGTCAGCCATCGTCAAACACGCCCAACAACACGAACACATCATCGAATGGGACAACAGTCATCTCATCACTACCATCAAACACTAGCTGGAACACACCGAGTCTCTGTAAGAGGGATGTACTCCAATGGAAGAAGAAGAAGAAGAAGAAGAAGAGTCCGAGAAGCCGTCGAAATTCAACGCCACAATACTGTGCCTCAAGGCTCAGGACTATACATCAACGACATCTGGAAACCACTCATCAACAAGTACATCGACACACCGCCACCACCGCCTACACTCCCGCCACAATCACCCGTGCATCAACCACCATCAACCGCCGAATACACAGAGCAGCCGCCAGCCTCACAGCTACAACGCACAGCAGACAACACAGCGACACACAGCGTCTCGTTGACACTACACCCGCGGACACGTAGTACACCCACGTAGTACACCCACGTCCACAACCCGGAGCCCACGCACGCCTGCGATTCCCCACTCCTGATCGAAGCGTCGAGCCCCTCCTACCACCCATCCTCTATATAGTTCTTTTTAGCTCAAGAAAGATTACACCAGGGGGCGTTTCATGAAACAATTAGTCAGTGGTTTTCACCGACTAATATCATTTTCACCGACAACTTTATTTCACCGACTATTTTCCAGGCCTCTGATTGGTCAAATTTAGTCAGCGCTGACAGTTGTCGGTGGACAAATGTTGATGAAACGCCCCCCAGTCCTTTTTAGGACTACACAAGAAAAATTACTACGGTCCTTTTCAGGACTCCCCAATCTATCCCTCTCACATGGTGCAACTGTAAGCCTACTGCATAATAACTATGTTGCATGCCAATCATGTTCTTTCTATTTTTACTTTATGATCATTACACTGAACATTTTTTATTATTACCATTATTAATCCACAGAGTCTTAGTCTTTTAAACACCCCCCAGGTATGACTGATCAAGACATTAGGGTGAACCACTTTCTCTGCGAGGAGTTTTATATATTTATTTATTTATTCATTTTATTCAAACGGGGAAGCTCTCTCGGTATTAAAACTGTTTTTCTGAGAGGCCCTGTACAAATTGCAGTTTACAAAAACAGAGGAAATTTTTAACTATTATGGATTATTATTATTTTTTTCTTCTTTACACACCATGACATAAATATGATAAAAGTAGATATTTGACCAGCTTATACAATATAATATACGCCCTTTCATATCCATTTAACAGAAAATTAAATCGGGAAAGCTGAAATACTAGTTTGATTTGTTAGTACAGAAAAGAACAATCTCTGGGTTTAAAAAAAGACATTGTTACTAGCTGTTAGAAAATATTAAAAATGTAGTGTTCTCCAGTACAGATTTGCAAATGCCCGTTTTGTGCAGTAGATCATCACAAAACAGAATTCAAAAGCACCAGTTTTGCATTAACACGTTGACTTCTGAATTCTCTAGTCACCATAGGCTTAATACAGGGAACACCCAGTTCCAGTACGCAATGGGTTAAGGTACTTACTGGCTGGTTGAGGAGCCTCAAGGGTGCGGTAGTCGCCCTCAAAGAATATATAGGTCCGGTAGGGAAGAGGGGCGTGGTAGGTAAACGCTAGCTCATTGGTATCGGAGGTCCAAGAGAAGGGGAAGAGACAACCCGACACCTCGATGAAGTTGTCCCGGCTCGACCTTGGGTCAATCTGTGGTATTAAAGGTAAATCAGAAATAAATGCAAGGGTCGTGTAACATGTGTCTGAGGTCAAGGGGGGGGAGGGGGCTGCAGTCCTTCTAGAAATTTAAATTGACAGATTATCAGGAAACCACAGCCTCATGTTTCGACAGTGAGGTGGTCTCGGTAGTTTGTTTACATTTTGTATCTTAACAAGTATCTCAATGACAAAATTACATTTTCACTGCAATAAAGGAGTCAATTTTCGCTGTGGTCGTTCCCAAAGTTCTTGTTGTCACAGGCAGCGTTGCCAGCGTGTTCCAAGATTTTCGGCAGTCAGGTACTCTAGGATGGCAGCCGTGTAAACGGGGGCTCCACCCCCGTCCCTCTGTGCATTGACATTGATATTCAGGCAACATTGTAGCTTTGGCCAAGGCCGGGGTAATACTATGATTGCGGCGCCCTCAGGGAGAATAGTATAAATACTGATTAGGCTACTCTGGGTAAACAAGATATATTATTATTATTATCATTATGATAACAAATTGACTAAGATACAAGTTGGCCCTTCATGAAGAGTTGCGCTATAAGTGTTACAAGTTCATCAGGGATAATTTTCATCGGTATATACCAGGAGTGGCCAACCTTTTAAAGCTCGCGGGCCACAGCTAACGATTGGCATAACTTGGCGGGCCGTAGGAAGTCTTCCCCCCTCCCCCCAAACCCCCCCACACACACAATTTTGCAAACATATTTCTTGATTCACAACATTTGTATATTTACAAACGTTACTGCGTGTGGAAATTACAAACTGAAATTAACACGGCGAGTGATGTTATTGTCGTTACCTGATGTAATGTAATGAGAGGAATTTAAGGAGTTTTGTATCAACCACGTAATGAGTCAATATGTTATGAATGATGAAAACAAATTATGGAAATAGAGATAGCTGTGGGTAAATGTTTTACCCTATTTCATCGCTGCTATGCGGGCCGCATTTCATTTATGAGCTATTTTTATAATTATTTTTTCAATGCTCCGCGGGCGGAAGGTTGGCCACCCATGGTATATACAGTCAAACCTGCTTTAGTGACCACCTGTCTACAGCAAAGACCACATTTTTTGTTTCCCTTGAAAATGGTTTCTCATTGAAACATGTACTAAAGGAACCTCTCTACAAAGACCACCTGTCCACAAAGACCACCCGTCTACAAAGACCACTTTTTGTGTTTCCCTTGGGTGGTCGCTACAGACAGGTTTGACTATATATGCAGTTAATGAACTAGCTGAATACATCTAGAGCAAAACAGGCGTTAAAATTGGAACAAGTCAAAAGCAAATCATTATTCCTCACAAAGCGTCGTTTAAATTTTTTTAAAATTCATTCATAAACACATTCGATTTAGTAAATGTTAACCCGGTTGGGTACTGATTTTCTCTTTTCCCCATAGGCTTTATACAGTGACCTCCTAGTTCCTGTATGGTTTAAAATTGTTGAAGAGAATGCAACAGTGATGAGAAATTTGAATATTGCCAATTTGAATGGCAAAGCCCAGTAATCCTAGGTTTACATTATGTTCCCGGTGGCCACGACAGCCCTGTTTGCCCGAAAAAATATAGTGCGCAGTGGGATTTTGGCCATTTTTTCTCTGTATTCAAGTTTTGTTAGGTCCTGCCAGGTTTTTTTTATTACGTACTGTCACGTTTTGTTGCATTTACTGT
The DNA here is from genome assembly GCA_037976565.1 of Mesocentrotus franciscanus. Classification (NCBI taxonomy): domain Eukaryota; kingdom Metazoa; phylum Echinodermata; class Echinoidea; order Camarodonta; family Strongylocentrotidae; genus Mesocentrotus; species Mesocentrotus franciscanus. The sequence continues at coordinate 16,318,889 of CP137684.1, read as the reverse complement.
TTTACTACGGCCTACTAGGTTTCTCACCTGCACCGCGACTGTCGTGGCAATTTTTTTGACATTTTAAAAATCTGGCCCGGCATCGACGGCAATCACAGCCCGTCACGTTTGCCCATTCCGTCCCCTCGATTTGTCTCAAGACGGGATGTCTTGTTCACGGTGGCCTGCAATGTGATTGCGGGAACAAATAACGTAAACCTAGCATTACAACAGAAAATGTACCTGAAACTCCGGTGGGTTCTCCGTCTGAAAGATGAAGGATGAGAATGAGAAGATAACTCGGTCCTGTGGATGGGCGTGCACGATGTACTCACAGGCGTAGTAGCGGTACTCTTGGAGCGAGTTAGGGTGCTCGGGATTGGTCACGTTGCCAGTTGGGTCCACGGTAACGGTGGAACAATCTACATTGGAAGAAACAAACAATACATTTGTAATGAATGATCAATGATAACAATGCCAGTAAGAATTATATAATAATGATAATTATAATAATAAAATTGTGATGATTACAATTGTGATGATTTGTGATAATATTTCTACTAATAATAATCATAACAGCAGTCATAGTGGTTGTGGTGGAAGCGGTAATGGTAGTGGTAGTACATGAAAGTGGTAGTGTGGTAGTGTGGTAGTGTTAGTGGTAATGCATGAAAGTGGGAATGTTAGTGGTAGTGCATGAAAGTGGTAGTGTGGTAGTGTGCTATTGTCAGTCGTAGTGCATGAAAGTGGTAGTGTGGTAGTGGTAGTGGTAGTGCATGAAAGTGGGAGTGTTAGTGGTGGTGCATCGAAGTGGTAGTTGAAGTGGTAGTATAAGTAGTAGTAGTGGCTTTTTGTATTTCACTTGTGTCTATCGAGTCAGATGCTCCTGGTCCTCAAATATTATTACCCTGGTCATAGCCGAACAGTCAAATATGTAGCAGTCTAGCCTATCTGGTACCCATTGCTTATTGCACAATTTCAGTGTTGCACGAGTTGTGATTAATCATTTTGCGACAGTTTCACCCATCTGAATCATTTGCGAAATTTGCACAAGATTCATGCAAGCGGATGTTTCTGGTTTTTATAGCAGTAGCTCTAAACAGATAGAGTTCCTTAGGCTTACCTTCCAAATTTCGCCGTTCTGCTCTCACCGCGGCACCCCAACCATTGTACGTTATCACACTGTCCGTTCTGAACCTCAAGATGGCAGCATTCGCGGTTGCGGTCCATATCACGTTATGTTGAACACCACAGAAGGTCTGCGTAAAGGCCGTTTCCGTGTTCTCAATCTGATGTGGGAAAAAAGAATGGTTAACACTCGCTGTGCGTATGTCACGTAGTGTGACAAATAGACTAAGATATTTTCAATAGCACATTACTCCAACAAGTAAAATGCAGATGCTCTCATAAATCTAAAAATCAATCAAAAAATCAAATCTAAATAGGAATAGGCCATTTAATCAAATTTATGGATATGCCTTTGGGAAGTGCCTCGATGATACCAATTATTTCATGCACCTGTTAAAGTTGATACTTATAGGAAATATTATCAAATAAATATAGTTTATTTTATAATTGAATGAGTTATTAAAGCAATTTATGCAGCTAACATGTGTTTTGATGTGCGCGCAGGTAATGTAAATCCGCCAGCGATACTAAATTCAATCAGCGATCAGCGGCCGTGTAGGTAATGCAACTCCCAAGAGCCGCACTACTCGCAGATGAATCGTAACAGCAGAATCGCCTCGATTTTTCCAGCTAATCTAGCCATGATACGATCGACTAAATGAAATATTCTTTGATTTGTTTGAATTTTATTTTATTCATAATAATGATCAAATCAATACTGTTTTTTTTTCATACTGGAAGAGGTGAAGTCTCCGATGGATATGTCAAAGTGAAACTGCATGGTGGTAAAAATCCCCATATATGCAGGCTTGCTGTACAACAAAGCCGGGGACACAGCCATAGTTTCACCTTCTTTTTCCCCATTTTTCAACGTTTTTATTTCACAAATAATACATTTCTTAGAATATCAAGATGGAAATATTAATGAGAAGTAACTTACAAACGATATTGTATTATAATTTATTCTATAGTAAGGGTAAAAAAACATACACGTTGAACCTGTGTTTTCAGCCTTATAATGTTATACATGCATTCTACTAGGTACCCGGAAGTGGCACACTAGCCACGCCTCCCTTTTCCTACGTCACAGCTAAAGGCCGTTTTGGATGACAATAGGGCAAATTTATCCCAGAGAATAGGGTGATTTGTTTTCACCCTAATTTCGCTTTTTCGTAAGTGTTATATTGTTTGAATGTCATCCAAGATCATTGTATGGCTTATAAGCTTTCTGTAGATATGAATATCTCCATATTTAGGGCTCTTCTATGAATATCAACTTTAAAGGTACTATGTCCCATTTGCAGGCCAAAAAATGAAAAGGTTAAATTCCAACAGCATTTGAAAGACAATACTAATTTAGAACTTCCCTCAAAACGAAAAGGCTTGAAAATGGCTTTTAGTGGGAAAATAATGACCATTAGTTGTCGAATCGACTTAAATGATTGCAATCACCTTAGTAATAGTCTGATTTTCAGACCCTTTTACCGAATGGTTGTACGTTTTGTGCTGCACAAAGATTCAATCAGTTTAATTTTGGCCATTACAAGTAGTGGGTTATTGATGTAGATAAATGCTCATGCATGTACCTGTTACAGCTCATTTTATGTATGTTATTAACAAAGAAAAAAAGAGGTCAGTCAATCACTCAATAGTGTCAGACAGTGAAGTCTAGAAGGTAAACAGGTTAATTTCCTTGCACTAAATTTGAATACCAGGATACTGCTAACGTTTAAATTTCACAGATAGGACATACATGACATATTCATAATTCCTGCAAAGTTCTACAGAATTTTATGTTGGCTGCAAAAGGGACATAGTATCTTTAAAAATAAATGTATCTCAATAGATAGAATTCAAATTGCATATGTTAATTGTTGCTAGGTAGGACAAACATCATGGCTTGCCCTACCTAGCAACACATTATATATGCAGTTTGCATTCTGACTGTTGAAATACAATTATTTTTAACAGGTAAATGAAAAAAATTGTATTTAGGCACTTAAGTATAAATCTGTTGACATTAGGAAAATGGCCTATTGGCGACAGGTAATCAGAGGTATTTTCTGGCACTAGTTTGCAACTTTTTTGCTTCAAATCACTGTTTTTTCTGTAATGGTTTTTACACATCATTATTACAAGGAATACAAACATGGTAGGTAAGTTTTGAAACATAACATTAAAATCATTAAAATGCCTCTAAGAAGGCTGAAAACTGCCACTGACAATACATAACTTTTAATACAGCCCTCTTGAGGGCAGCAGACAAAATGTTCACCATTAAAGTGAAATACTTTATTCACAAAAGCCCTGTCGTAAATCCATTAAAGAGAAGGTTCATTGATTAAAAAATTAACTTTATTGTCATTATTGCAAAGGGTACACTTTGATTGGACAAGTTTATCAAAATTCAATGCTTGGAAACATTCGAAGTAATGATTATAATCAATTACAAAACGCTTAAATACAGCCCCGACATAGCACCTGAAAGCTCTCCGATCACTGCTGAGATGTGTGACATCACATGTTGAACATGATTTGCACAAGCAGACGATGTCCCATGACATCTCACACATTTTCAGTGCCTGTTTTGTCATCTTCTCTTCAGTTATTTCTCTTACTTCACTACACTCAGGCTAAATGTTTAATCTATTGCCTCACTCTAAACCCCGCGCATGGTATTATTTTGATGAAAAATGCAGCGATAAAAATAAAGGAATCCGTCGCTTGTAAACAAAATAAGACGCCATTGTATTTTCAGCTGCATAGACCGCGGTATGTTCGGCGTTTCAAGAGGGAACATGCTATCATTGCGGGTTTTTTAATTTGAAAGTGTTGTTTCTTTGATTGTTCATTAACCCCTATCCTGTGTATTTACAAACAAAAGAATTTAGTTATCAGAATCGGTTTCATATCCCTTTCTGAATTGTGTAAAATCCCATCACATTTATATGCACTAAACTCATTATAATTTGAGAAATAATAGCATTGCACTTGTGTTCATTCTTTATGGGATGTCGTCTGCTTGGGCAGGATTGGTTCATATTGTGACGGCATTAAAACATCATTTTTTCTCTGGCGAATCTCTCGCATATCCCAGATGCTATGGAGGTAGTTTTATTTGTATTTTTATAAATCACCCGATTGGTAGTTGACCTAAAACTTGTACGATGGCCATTTGTTAGCTTACCCGTTTCTAGTAATACGTTATTTGCCATTTTTGTGATTTTCTTTGAACCCGCACTTTAAGGGTAACAATCATCCTTACCTGGACGTAATCGTTCACAAGACAAACGTCCTCTTCCAACTCAAAGTCGCTGAATTCAATCAGGAGCCGATCGAACGGATGGACGCTCAGATAGAGGTCGCAATACTCGTTGTTGCGGTAGTCACGCTCACCGTGCCCGTTAGGCGATGTTAAAAGTTTTGTTCCTCTCTGGTGAGATTCTTTCATCGCAATCTTCAATAAAGAGACAAAAATATTAAATTTTTTTCTTTAGCTAATCTCTACAGATGGTATGCGATTTTTTTTAAAAACCCGGGTAAGCCCCATCGGCATCAAAACTGTTATTCATGAGGGCCCTGGGTGACCTAAGCAATAGACCCGTTTACCAATTTTATGCAAAATTTTAAAAACAAAACTTTCTCTTGAAGGCCTGAGGGCCCTGCATGAACCATGCAATAGACTTGTTTACCAATTTTATACAAATTTTTAAAAACAAAACTTTCTCTTGAAGACCCGAGGGCCGTGCATGAACCATGCAATAGACTTGTTTACCAATTTTATGCAAATTTAAAAAAACAAAACTTTCTCTTGAAGACCTGAGGGCCCTGCATGAACCATGCAATAGACTTGTTTACCAATTTTATGCAAATTTTTAAAAACAAAACTTTCGCTTGAAGACCCGAGCGCCCTGCATGAACCATGCAATATACTTGTTTACTAATTTTATGCCTATTTTTTTAAAACAAATGTTTCTCTTCACGACTAGAAAGCTTGCGAGAGGCTTGCCCAATATCAGGATGCAACATCTCCTGCGAGTGGAATGGGTGAGCATTTAATTGTGCGATACAAATTTGAAGAGCCACAAATGTCTTGTGTTCATCAAGGAAATTGTACCAACAAGAAAATAGTATATCATACCTGCCAGCAAAAATTAGGAATCTCTCAAGGCAAATTTAAGACTACAGTCTATTTTGTATACTTTTCACACAGAATATTTCAGAAAAAGAGAGGAATCTAGGGTTCGTAACAAAGCTAGGTTTCAAAGCTTGAAGGCCAGAATATAGGAATCATTCCTCCAAAATAGGAATGGTTGTCAGCTATGGTATATACAGTCAAGTGTCTACACATCTCATCTACACTTCCGCAGTAACATGATGCATAAACAAGTGCACATCCCATCAAAGTTATATATCCAACTTAAAATGCACACTCTGTTTTAGATTAGTATCTAATGCAATAGACTTTGTTGACATGAGTCTTACCTCTTTGAACCCAGATAGTAAATACGTCTGCTTCTGCTATATTTGCTCCTGCAAGAAAATAAAACAAGAGTAAAACAGTGGACACTATGTCATACAGGATATTCCAAACTTCAGTGATGTTTACAGCTTTTGTACTTCCTTGTCATCCCTATGACCATGATCCTGTCATCATCTTTATTGTCATTTTATGAAAACTAAATTCCCTGATTTTTTCAAATTGACCCCTAATAGGATGTTTCTCCTCCCGTTGCAGCACATCATAACTACAAGACATACCTGTCGCCGTTTCTCCTCCCGTCGCAGCGCTGCTAACGAAGATGATGGAGTTGATAAGCTCCACCTGTCCATCCCTATTTTCAGGAGCCTCATAGGTACAGCTCCGAGGCGAGTCAACGTCTTGAAGGTCGAGCCACACCCTATGATCCGGGTCATTATCGCAACCCTTCGTAACATTCTCCAAAGTTCTACGATAAGAAAAGTACAGTCAAACCCGCTCTAGTGACCACCTGTCTACAAAGACCACCTGTCTACAAAGACATTTTTTGTTTCCCTTGAAAATGGTTTCTCATTTAAAACATATACTAAAGGAACCTGTCTACAAAGACCACCTGTCTACAAAGACCACATTTTTTGTTTCCCTTGAAAATGGTTTCTCATTGAAACTGTACTATAGGAACCTAGCTGTCTACAAAGACCACCTGTCTACAAAGACCACATTTTTTGTTTCCCTTGAAAATGGTTTCTCATTGAAACCTATACTAAAGGAACCTGTCTACAAAGATCACCTGTCTACAAAGACCACATTTTGTGTTTCCCTTGGGCGGTCGCTATAGACAGGTTTGACTGTAGTTATTATTGACAACCAATTAACCCACTGCTTACTGGAACTGAGTGGTCCCTGTATTATGCTTATGGGGAAAAGAGAATTCAGCAGTCAACGGGTTAACTTTTGCCCGGGCAAGAATTTGAGCCCTAAAAGAAAGTTAAGTGATTGAATTACGATACTAAAATGTTGCCTACAATCATCATTGATTTTTCAAAATGGTAAACATTGCCTTACATGTAGCTTTCTCTATGATCTGAAACATAACCCCAAACATAAGAACTAGCTACAGGTATATCTGTACACCCTTCCATACAAAGAAAACAAATTTCCTAACCACACTAAGTACTGGCAACTCTATCGATTCCATCAGGGAGATGATAGAAAGGAGAAGAATCTTTATTTTACGACATTCCAGGGGTATTAAGTAAGCTTAGTTTGCTGCAATTGATCCTCCAAACTCCTGATAAGCAGCGCTCAGACAGCCGCTCGGTACCCGGAGGCTATGAAAGTTACGCAACAATGAGTGCTCGGTCGTAAATCAGAGCGATAACGCTGGGTTGGCAGTGCTTTGAAGTCCCGTGCTCAGCACCACCGATTTTGGCATTCTTGCCATCCCTCCACTGTTTTTGGCAATACACTAGAATCGATATCTACACATTCTGGCTGCGCAGTCACTCAAGCCTGTGCATATCATATGCGCAGTGGTTGTATCTGAACGAGGTGATAAACAAAGAAGTTCTACGCTTTCGAAACGTCAAAATCCGACCAGATATAGCCAAGTTACACGTTAGGTTATGATTATTTTGGAAAATATGAAGATGAATATTGATGGACATTTATTCAACCTTGCACTATGATGTGCATATTTTGATATATTTAGAAGGAAAGAGGAGATTGTAAAAATTATACTGATACAAGTCCCATATGCGTGTTTTTGCGTGTTTTAATGTGACACGACTCTGAAGTCTGTCAAAATTTTTGAAACTTTGCATTAAATACATACCTACAGTATATATTTATAACCAGACAACTTTCACCCCCACATTGTATTTTTCCGTAGCAGGAACTCCACAGATACAGACGGTTGTTTCCCAACTCTCAATTTCCCAATCTTTCAGGTACAAAAACAAATTTCCGGCCGGCTTTGGGACTGAATCTCAGGAGCACAAACGGTTGCCATTTTTTCATCCCTACGCTGAGCGAAGGCGCATGCGCAGTCACTCCTCGCCTGTCACTTGCTTCAAAGAAATTTACGAGCTCGCTCGGCGTAGTAACTCGGATTAGTTGGGATCAGTTGGGAAAACATTCTGCAGTGTCGGCGCCAAGGATAGGTTCAAAAGGAATATATCAAGATTCTTCTCCTTTCTATCATCCCCTGATTCCATAAAGCAATTCAAGTACCTCTTTTGTCTTAAAGAAATAAGTCTAGGGAAATGGGTGTTCCTGGATTAGAACATTTGCTATCAAAACATAAACAGTGAGAATCCTCTATCCAACAACAAAGTAATACGGGAGTAGCCTTGACAGGTCAATGGCCTTTGATACTCCCTCACATCCACTTCATCACAGTGTCCGCATCTTTTCTCATTTGTATCATTTGTGTATTTTCTGTTCATTTTTTCTGTTTATTTCTGCTTACATTGTATTTTTTAAGAGATGTGAAATAAATGAATATGACCTAAATAAATGAAGAGGAGTCCATCTGGGGTAGGTAATAGAATGAAAATCTTACGTGATTTCAAACTCCTGCACATCTCCTGCACCTACTGGAAGACCAAAGAAGAGTTCAGTACAAGGTCGCGAGTTGAGGTCGGCGTAACTGCTGTAGGTCATCCTCTCGCAATCAAACCAGTTGCTGAGATTGGAGGCGTGGCCATCAAAGCGAAACGTTGCTATGATGCTTCCTGACTTATAGGCATCAACTTTGACCTGGACATTAAACAAAATGAAGTAGAATGAAAAGGCCATGTCTGAAAATGTGTTTAATCAATTCCTCCCCACATCCATCTTTCTTTTCTGAAGCCATTTCTAGTCATTTACCATTGTTCAATTTGTTATATGTTTTTTCTGCCTGTATTTGATCTTTCAGTAAATCTTTTCAGTGCTGCAAGCACTCCAAACTGCCAAAATTGAAGAGAGAATTTTTTTTTTTTTCTTCCAGAAATTCAAAGTGAGTTCATGAATTCTTAACTTAATACATGGAAAGTGTTTACATGAATACAACAAATTAAATTTAGTCCAACAGAATCTTATCTGTTATAATACGTGTATTTTGTGAAGTTGGTAGCATTTGAGGGTTAAAGAGAATTATTATGCAAACTAAAGAAAAAACTTCACTGGGTATTATAACATTAGTGTGTTGTAACATTTGATCTGATGGCAGTTCAGCCTTGTGCTAAACAAGTTATCCAATAAAGTCTTCCTCTTTCTCCTCTTATTCATTCTTTTCTTTCTTCTCTTCTCTTCTCTTCTACTTCTACTTCTACTCCTTCTTCTCCTTCATCTTCTCCTTCATCTTCTCCTTCATCTTCTTCTTCATCTTCTTCTTCATCTTCTTCTGCTCCTTCTACTTCTGCTTCTACTTCTACTTCTGCTCCTTCTCCTTCATCTTCTTCATCTTCTTCTGCTCCTTCTTCTGCTCCTTCTGCTCCTTCTACTTCTACTTCTGCTTCTACTTCTACTTCTGCTCCTTCTCCTTCATCTTCTTCTTCTTCATCTGCTCCTTCTCCTTTTCCTCCCCCTCGCCCTCCTTCTGCTCCTCCTTTTCCTCCCCCTCCCTCTCGCCCTCCTTCTCCTTCTTCCTACTACAAATACTACTACCACTACTACTACTACTACATTGAGTTGCAACCTACTTTTCTGATTCCGATATTCTCCCAATCTGAGACATCTGAATGCTTGTAGGTCGCCCTAGAGCGTGTAATTGTGGTTCCCCTCGCATAGGGATTGTACTCGTTGAAGCCCCGATCCTGAAACAGGAACTTGTCAAGAGCCTCGGTTTCACCTCCTCTCGCCACTCTGTACAGAAGTTCCCAATCTGGAATGATGAAAGATGGTTCGGTGTCATATCTGTTTGCACATCAAGTTCGCTATTATTAGGTGATGGTTTTATAGAGAGTGAGATGGTCCTACCGGAAGCACCAACACCTGTTACTTACTATGAATGAAACAATACAATATCAACAATCTAGCATAATCAATATTGGAACCATTAACACTAGCACCATAGCACCATATCATCCAAGCACAAAACATTCAAGTGTCAGCAACACACCATTACCATTTACAACACACAAGAACCACCAATGCATGAACACCACCAGCACATAAGCACCACCAATATGTTAGCACCGTCAACACACAAACATCACCAACACACAAGCACCATCAAGACACAAACATCACCAAAACATGAGCATCACTAGTGAACAAGCACAATAAACATAAGCACCACCAATATGTTAGCACCATCAACACACAAACATCACCAACACACAAGCACCATCAAGACACAAACATCACCAAAACATGAGCATCACTAGTGAACAAGCACAATAAACATAAGCACCACGAATATGTTAGCACCGTCAACACACAAACATCATCAACACACAAGCACCATCAAGACACAAACATCACCAAAACATGAGCATCACTAGTGAACAAGCACAATAAACATAAGCACCACCAATACGTGGGCACCACTAACACACAAGCACCATCAATCAACACACAATTAGCACCATTAATACACAAGCACCACCAGTGTGCATGAGCACCATCAACAAGCACCATCAATACACAACCACAACCACAACACAAGCACACCTAATAAACACACAAGCACCACCAACACACAAGCACCAAAAACATGAACATCAAGAACATCTTACCATTTGGTGTTCTCCTAGAGATAGACCTGTAAGAGGCATTGAAGCCTCTGTAGTTCATGTCAATATCAGTTTTAAACTGGACCAGGATCTCGTTGCCACGGGAGATATAGCTAAACACCGGGATCCGCCCACAGTACGTTTCTACGTTATTGTCGAAAATGTCGATGATCTACGTTAGGGAAATTCAGAAACATGCACAAAGTGAGAATTGGATGGTTGTAAATTCCAGAGAACTATTCAATGCTTGAAAATGATATGGATAATTGACGAGTCGCCAATTAACGGAGAAATCTAAAAGGCTTTCTGACCAGTATATTATGGACATTTATCGAATCTGTACCACACTTTGACAAAATGACCTAACAAACTTTCCAGCGGTGGTGTGGAATATGTTTAATTAAATTCATTGTTTACAAAACAGACGGCATACTTTTTAAACAGTTTACTCAAAGTGAAAACTCTGATGAGAGTCACAACAAGTTCCAATTTTCGACCATCTAATCTATGATCATCACAAACTGAAGTGAAATGTAGACGTGCATACAATACTTGAGAAGGAAAATTCTTTGTAGAAATCCTTGAAGCGGACAAAGAGCTAGAAAATGTTGGGGGCTAGCTGGTTTTGAATATTTCTATTCTACAGTATTGCTTATAATTAAGTTGGAATAATTTTCTTTTCCTCAGTTTCATGAAATGATTGCAACAACATGATTTATTCTTGATAGATCAAAGTTTATATCTTCCCTGAACTTTAGTGATCAATCTCTACGACTCTTTAGATTGATCAATAACATTTTGAGAAGATATAACCTTTATCCAGAATAAATTATATATTCACAATCATTTTCATGAAAAGAGGTTAAGTAAAAATACTCACATTTAAGGGTAACAATTTAGCCGACGTCAACACAATCAGAATATTTATCACCGTAGTGATTCTGACACTCTTTATAGGGTGCGTTCAATCGACACTTTTTCACCCTAGAATCACGGTTTTCAAAGACGTTTAGTTTAAAACACGGTTGCGTTCAAGCCATTTTTCGTTGGTCGTAAAAATAAACGTGTTTAAAAACACAAACATGAAACGCTGAAAAGATGCGTTTTGTATCATGATTCTGCAGAATCACGGTCGCTAAAATTCGCTTGAACGAACGGAGATCTCAATCATGATTCTATGACGTCATTATCTATTATGTATATTATCGCTACCTATTTCTATTCTTCCTGGGTGGGCTGGAAATGAGCGAGAATCATCGTTGATGGAAAATCGCTTGAACGATCTCCCGCAGTAACCGTGTTTTGTATCGGCGTTTTGAATTGTGATTCATGTTTGTGATTCTAGCTTGAAAAATCGCTTGAGCACCCTTAGAATGGTAAAGTGTGACGTCATCAAAAATCTAGTTTTAGAATTTCTCAATTTTTCTTCATTTTCGAAGAGCAAAAAAATAATGTCCAAATGTCCATAATGTTATGAGCCAGAGCAATATAACACTGAGCTCCTATAGGAAATCTATTCATTCTGATGGTCATATCTCAGCCAATACTTAACATTTTCAACTGGTTTCGACATTTGGACATTAGACAAAATTTAGAAATTCTAAGAATAGATTTTACGATGTCACAGCTTCGGTACTCTATTAAGAACAAATCAGATCTTTACGATCATTTAATGAAAGCGAGGCAAATAAAAATGATTCCAACTTTAAGGGCAACAATAACATGGTACCTTGACATAATCAACACAATCGATGTCGTCGCCGTAGTGGTTCTGATACTCGTTCAGCGTGCTCCGCGAACGATCTCTAGAGGCAGCGGGGAGCTGTAGTCATCTCTCTCAAGCTGGAAGTCATGAAAGGTTAAGACAAGGAGGTTGCGAGGGTCGGTGCGGATGGCGTACTCCACCGACTGGTCCGACTGATAGATTACAGGGTAGCCAGGCGACACAAAGAAACCAGAGTCGTCTTGTAGAGCGATGATATTATCTGGAAATAATGAAACAGTAGTTCAGACAAACCTGCTTTAGCGACCACCTGTATATAAAAATCACCTGTTACCCTTGAATAGTGGTGTTGTGGTTGAGTGGATAACGTCACCGGACTGTGGATCACAAGGTCCGCGGTTCGAGTCACGCCGCGGCACTAATGTCCTTTGGCAAGACATTAATCTACATTTGCCACACTCGACCCAGGTGAGGTAAATGGGTACCTGGCAGGAATAATTCCTTGAAATGCTAGAGCGCCGTAATGGCAGCCATGCTAAAGCCGGGATAATAATTTCCTTAGCTCTTTGAAAGCGCATAGAGACGATATAATGTGATATGCGCTATACAAGAACCAACATTTTTTATTATTACTATAGTGTTTCTCATTTGAAGACCCGATTCGATGAAAATACAACTTTATATCAATGGAAAGCTAAATGAATGTAGAATACAAATATAAAGGAATACAAAATATTTCCCCTTCAGTATTGCACAAAACCAAAATAAAACTCATTTTCTTACCCCCCCCCCCTCCAAATTACAGGTCAACAGGGGTCAAATTTGCTGCAGTTACGGTAAAGACATAACATGTGTGTAAAATCAATCTAAAAAATTTGTGCCCGGCATTCTATGGGCAGACGGAGATTAAAGGAGTATGAAGAAATTAAAGAGTAACATAAAACCGATGTGCACTGGACCGTAGTCTGAGCGGGCCCTATTCCATGCAAGCACGTATGAGTGCGTCAAGTAATCTAATCACTAGTCATTTTTACATTTTTTGAGAGTGTATACAAGGTTAGGATATCTCGGTAAACTTGTATTTGAAGCTCAAATTCTTAATATAGTATAGCCACATGGAACCCCTAACATATAGATCAAAATATTTGTTTGTAATTGGTACACTTTAACTAAATACATTAATAGACCAATTCGTAGTTAGCACATAGTACAAACGACCCCAAATATCCAGATCTTTTACGCATGGAGTAGTCCCGCTTTATGCATTTTAGAATAATCACTGCCAAAGTGAAGGAAGTGTGCTTCGTGAATACCTTTTGTTTGCCTCTTGAGAAGAATACTTCCACCTGTCCAATCGGACTTATCAGACATCATCAAATTATATATCCCAGTTAGGAATCTACGCTCCACAGATATGAATCTCCTCCAAACTCCCAAAGTCACCAGATACTAAGGAGAACATGCTTCCAGCACCGTAGCACCCCTCCCTAGGGAATGCATTTCTTCTCCGGCTCCGAGATGCATCCTTCATCAATAATTTTAAGCAGTCTCCTAAAACATACATGTTTTCTTCCGTTTGTATCTGAACTGCAATTGACATTATGTTATTAGTTAAGGTAATTAGTATTTTATCACGTTTTTCTTTCTCCGTTAATCTTAATTTTGTTTGTTTTCAATTAAGTATTGTATTTAGAATTTTCATGTATTGTCATACTTCCGTAACTGAGATGTAATTATGTAAGTGTAACTATTCCAAATGTCATGGTAAACTTTTTTCTAGTCTTAATCTATATTTATTTAAGTCACTAATTTGTATATATGTAATAATAAGATATAAGTTTGTTCTTTTGCTATTTGTTAAGCGCATAGAGATAGGAACATATTATGCGCTATAAAAGCCTGACATTATTATTATTATTTATGAGTTAAAGAGAAGGTTGAGTTCTGGGAAGAGGTGAAAAATAATTTGTGAGCGTTATCATTGTTATTATGCAAGTGTGGAAGAACATCAGATTCAAAATGTTCCCTGAATAGCATGGCTCTTCAAATGCCTAATATTCTAAAATGGCATGTAACAGCATAAAAATCGGGACAGATTTTTATGCCACATGTTTGTGTAGTCCCATATACATCTTTCTGTGTACAGTGCTTGTAACTTTACCAAGACTGCATGGGCCAAATTTTTTCTCATTTTTTATGATTCGAGAACCTTGCAGTACACACCGATACTTATATGCTAGATGATCAACCTTTTCTGATTGATTCCACACTGTTTCTTTCACAATGCAATCGCATGACCAGAACTCAACTTTATCTTTAACCCTTACCTGCTTCCCGATCTATGAGTTCGTAGGCCAGAAGGAAGCCGGTGTAGACCTGTTTGTCATTGGTTCTAAACGTGATCCAGACCTGATTGCTGTCCGAGAGCCAGGAGAAAGAATGATGTTTGCCGCAGTAAACGTTAGATCGCCGACTGTAGAAGTCCTCAATCTTTGAATAAAATATAATAATAGTAGGGATGAGACAGAAATTCCCAAAAGGAAGATTAAATGGGGGTCGGGGCAACGTCCCTGGCGGAGGTAAAGGGGGCAGCGCCCCTTACAGGGTAAGGGTTAGGGTTAGAAAAAAAAGGAAGAAAAAAAACGGTCTTGAAATCTCGAAATCGGCGGAGGAATCTCATCCCTGTAGGTCCATTTATATTGCGCAGCAAGTCAGCAACTATATGAATATACTCTACTACGCTTAATACAAAGTATCATATTATACCCCGGCTGTAGCTGAGCCGTCATAATAAGGAGCTAAAGCATTCAAGGAATTTCTTCCTACTGGGTACCCATTTACTTCACCTGGGTGGAGAGTGGCATGTGTAGATTGATGTCTTGCCAAAGGACATTAGTGCCAAGGAGGGACTCGAACTGTGAACCATGTGATCCATAGTCCATTGACATATCCACTAGACTACAACACCTCTACCTATAAATATAGGTTTAAATGGATTTGATTTGTGCCTTACGGATCCCAGGAGTCCTCCCGCAGTTCTAGAATCATAACACGTAGAGATAAATCTACAAATTCATTGTCATCATTTTTTTTTGTTAAAAGAGAAAAGCATCTGGAGTTGAAGATTACATAATTAATTTTCTAGTAAATTATCCTGAATTGGAATACGGATCGACTGTTCTCAGATGCTGACTAAATAGGATCCCTGATATCGTCAAACCTGGTTTAGCGACCACCTGTCTACAAAGACCACATTTTTTGTTTCCTTGGAAATGGTTTCTCATTGAAACATGTACTAAAGGAACCTGTACATAAAGACCACCTGTCTGTAAAGACCACTTTTGTTGTCTCCCTCGAGTGGTCTTTTTATACAGGTTTCACTGTATCTGTAATGCTTTCTGCCTGTTAGCATACTTGTTGCCACATGAACATCAGTATTATACCAGCCCGCTAAGAAAGCATGTACACTTGTATGCTTGTAAGTGAGCAACCAGGAGACCGACAGCTTTAAGTCCTCTCCGAGGGACTTGGTAATGAGGATTAATGTCTTACCAAAGGACACTAGCACATTGCCTTGGTTTTGGACCCGGGATCTCTTGGTTTAATACGAGACCACTACTCTACCACTGAGCCATTGCACCTCCTCAGCAAGAAACTGCTTACCTTGACGTAGTCTGCGTCGCACGCCGGACCAGGTTCGAGCTCAAACTCGTCAAAATACAGCACGATGCGATGCTCTGGATTGGCATGAAGGACGTACTCACAGTTCTGGTTATCGGGATAGGCGTTCGGGAAGTTCAACGAGTGAAGGAAGCCCTCTTGAAGCAACGGCTCGCCAGTGGTTTTATCTTCAACGAGGCCAGTGAGGTCAATGAACTGGTAGCAACCTGAATACAAGAACAACAAGTAATTCCAGGCATCAGGTATAGTCACTTTATCTCACTAAAAAAGTTGGTTTTGTTTTGTTTTATGTCTATTTATCTAAAGCATATGGAGTTGGATTTCCAAGTTATAAAACAAACAATTATATGTTCGTATGTGCAAGCGCATGCACATGTGGTGTATATAATTACAAAATAAAACAAATCAAATCAAACATTAAAAAACAAATTCCAAAACAAAGAGTTCAAAAATATGTTGTATTTAGATTTCTGATTAAACAAACGCTGGACATGAACACGTTTTCTTTATATCAGATTCATTGGGCAGTTATCATTTGTACACACTTTGAACATTAAGACCTTGTTCAGATAAGACACAGCAAACCTGCATTAAAAAAAAATGATGACGTAACGTGTAATACAACCAAAATTTCTGTATCTTATAACACATTGCTCAGTGAATATGCGTATGACCTTTGTTGCTCGCAGTTGCCATTCATTTATGGTGGTTTGCCGCGGCGTATCTCAGCTCAACAAGCCTTTTAAGACCCTATTGGAAGTGAAATATGAAATAGATGAATTATATAACAGAAAGCTCATAAGCCATAGATTACAATAATATCAATTATATGCCAGAAGAGTAACAGCTCTCCGAAAATCTGAAATCTAAAGCTTTGAAAATTGGAGGTTGTCGACCTAAAAACAAGCTATAAACTTGATGACATCATCTGATGTGGAGTACTCATATTCACAGTGACTTTGCATTAATTAATCACGGCTCATTGCCTCAGCTATAAAGGCGAGCTGATCAGGTCCACATGTTATGTCGTCATCGTAACTGCAGCAAATTTGACCCCTGTTGACCTGTAATTTGGAGGGGTGCGGAAAATAAGGTTTTAATTTGCTTTTGTGCTAAAACTGAAAGGGAAAATATTTTTGCTTCCTTTATAATTTGTATTCTACATTCATTCAGCTTTCCATTGATGTAAAGTTGTATTTTCATCGGATAGTGTCTTTGAGTGACCATTTTGTAGTAAGACTCTTTTTAACCATATGGTGAGGGTAAAAGGGAACATCGAGCGTACTTACTTGGCTTTTTATTAATGGTGGTATATGATGCAATGAAGCGATTGAAGACGAGAGAATAGGGTGTGATGAATTCCACGGTTACTTTATCAGTCTCAGAGACCCAAGCAAACGGTTTCTTGGTTCCACAGTAACGATTCAAGCGCCCACCATCATCACGTATCTAAAAGAAGAATAAAGTGGTATATACCGGTACATTAAAAACTAGTACCAACACCCAACTTCACTTTCAAAGCCATCATCACCATCCTCGCCATTGTCACAATCATCATCATCATCATCATCATCATCAACATCCTCTTCACCATCACCATCATCAAGTCATTATCTTCATCACAATCACCATCATCTTTATCATCACTGTCATCATCAACATCAAGCAAGTGCCTTCTTATGTTTTTGCATCAGACTATCGGCATTATCAGTTGCATAGCTATGGGGGGTAGAGAGAGAGGGGAAAGATGAAGGAAATGGAAAAAGAACAATCTTACCTCCACAAGCACACCACACAAGCAGACATCTTCTTCGGTCATCGCAGGACGAAAGAGATCTATACCCTCGAGGGTAAACTCTTTAAACGCCAACAAGATCCTCTTATCAGGTTCAATATCTATCACAAGCCGACAGTACCTGGTAATCAATCAAAAAACCATGGATGGGATTTAATTTGATAGAAAATATTGCTGTAGTAGATAATACATTTACTTATGTAAAAAAAAAAAAAAATCGGACAGTGCATTTGAAGGGAAATCCAACCTCAACATAACTACTCTAAAAGAAAGCAGAAAATCAGAGAAGCAGACTGATGAAAGTTATGACTTAAATCTGACAAAAAATAAAGTTAGGAATTTTTGAAAGTTGTAATCACTATACGTGTGGGCACTTCAGATTGGCTAAATTGGTAATGTCACTGTGACGAAGTGCCGGACTACTTTCCCATTTATTTCAGCACATAAATGATTAAAATTTCAACTTTTCAAAATGTACGATTTAGGAGAGTCTTTTCTTTTTAGAGGACCTGTAATAATGAGCTATCCATAATATATTTTGAGTAGTGCCCCCAGGGAGAAGGACTTTTTAGTCAGAATGCCACTTCCATTCAATGAACAGGGGGCTAATTTTCGGGGTAATTTACAGGGGTTATTGTCCTTTAGTTTTCAGGGGTGATTGTCCAGGGGGTAATTGTCCTGGTACAGCCTGAAAGGAGGAGGGAGCATACCTTGGTATTGATGATTTATCTGGCCAGTAAGGCGATGACAGCGCTCCACTAAGAGCAGTGTAAGTACGATCACACACTGAAATTCAAAATCAATATTATTAAAACATGGTTGAAAAATAATTTATGTTGCAGTCAACCAGAAAACAACAAGAAATTTAAAAGTGATACTATTATCAGTAACCAGAACATGGTTAAAAAAATAAAGTATATTGCAGTCAACCAGAAAAAAATCATATATTTCACATACATGTACATGTATATCACCATAAATCCTTGAGTATAAAGACCACTTTTGTAATAAAAATGAAACAAGTATTTCAATAGATTTCCACAAGATGTGGTTATCTTTTGTCAAATCAGATAATGGAGCCTTCTATTTTTAAATGGGAGAAGTGGGGGCAGGGCATGAAATAGTGGTCACTGGAATCGAGTAAAAATAAATGGTCTGGAAAATATAAACATTTGATTTATTTGATTTTTTATTGATTTATTCACCACTCGTTGATTTATTCACCACTCATTGATTGGATTGCCCTCGTCAGCTAATATAGTCGTTTTTTTCAAAGGGGTCCAAGCCAAACAATAACAAGAAACACATTAACAAACAAACACATTTTACTTCAGAGTGCTACTTTTAAGTCTACAAGTTACATCTTCAGTTGTTGAATGACTGAAATTGTTTTTTCACAGGGGTGCATTTTCATAAAGCTACTGGAATACTTAGCTTCTTTTTCCTTGAACCCCATATGGTTTTTTTTTAATTCCTATAGTAAAGTTCTTCGACCTTGGTCCTTTTTTATGAGCTTTGAGAAAATGAGATGATTTTTTTGGGAAACCCCTTCTTCTCTTCTTCCATCTGGTAAAAATTCATTCCTCTCTTAATTTCTTTCTTTCATATCTGTTGTGGTCTAGTGGATACGACGTCGGACTGTGGATCACAGGGTTGAAGGTTCGCGGTTCGAGTCCCACCGCGGCACTTATGTACTTTGGCAAGACATTTATAATCTACATTTGCCCCTTTCCACCCAGGTGATAAATGGGTACGTACCAGTGGCAGTAGGAAGGAATTCCTGGAATGCTGTGAGCACCGAAACCGGTAGCCTAGCAGAGCCAGGGTAATTTTTATTCCCTTTATCTTTTCTTTTGGTGGTGGTGGTGGGGGAGTGGGGGTGTTTACTTGGTTGGATTCTTACTTGTGCATGGTTGCGTGCTGCACGATCGAACGGTTGGTTCTGAGGGGGATGGCAGGCTACTGCAGTAGCCAACAGGTGCCATTTGGGAGGGGCTGCTCGTTGTGAAACAGCGATCGACACGGACTTGTGAACCTGAAAATGAAAGAAAGTACAAAAAACGTGTAAATGCAGTTCAAATTTTAAATTTTAGTCAATAGTGCATGAACTGCATGATTATTAAGAACAGATAATGAAATTGTCACAATTTGCAATTTTTCCATCAGATTAGATGAGGAAAACCGAGGGGAAACTTTTCAATTGATTCCGCGAAAATCTGCTAGTTTAGTTAGATCTAGGTCTAGTACTAGTTTAGTAGTTAGTCCCAGTCATGTCACCTCCCCCTTGTGCCGTGTTGTAAGACCAAGGGTAGGAAAGGTTGACAAATTTCAGTTTTATTCGCCAATTTGGTGCTAGTTCGCACGCATCCCATCGTCGGTACGGTATGCAATTGCATTGTGCAGCAGTTTGCCGTGAATTCCGTGAGAAAGTGTATAGGGGGTCTATAAGTCTTCATTTTTAGGAAAAAAACTCCCCAAAAGATAAGAAAATTGACACGATCCAGGTAAGAAACATAACGACTTTTAAATCATGGCCATTATTTGAAGAAAAGATGAATATTTAGGCTACTTGATTTTTAAATTTAGGTCTGTTTTAGTAGGGTATCTCCATGCTGGAGTTACGGGTCAAAGTCTGGATATGATTCTGAACTAGCGCTGAGAATTCCCCATATCAGACGATTATTTCTATCCAACAGGAGATGTGACTAATGTGCCTTTGCATTGCCTGGCTATGACTGAGTATGACTATAGTCAGCTCAGTTCAGAATGTTACAAAGCTCTGCAGAGACCAACGGACAGAGGATGTCAGCGGTCCCAGAGCTTCGGGTGTACAAGCAAACTCACCGACCGCTGGCCGCTGAGCTGAGCCCGCAGAACATTAGCAGACGATTGTGCCTCTGATCTTCCTCCCAAGATCCCATCGCTTTCTCTCCGTATCAACTTTAGCACTTCATTTACTAATAAAACAAATTGATCGCTTAATCCAAAATTTGAGACGATTTGCTTGTAAGACAAAGCTTATTTCTTTGTTTTGTTGTAAGCATTCACTTGCGTTTACAAAAATCAAAGTCAAATTTTACACGCTCTGTGATGCAACCTACGCTCCATAAATATAATATGCCCATCGCTTTCATTATTTCATTATTGACTACCTAATGTCCGCAAAAACTTCCCACATGAATCTTTGAGAACATGATTCCTAGGCGCAAATCAAATCAACTAATTGCAAGAGAATCAACAATTTTGGATTATCACAAATACTTAAAAAAATATCGACTCGCTGGGTTTTGAAATAAGTTATAATAGGATAAGATATGGAATTAAAAAAATGTAAATTGTGTGTCTCGAATTGCCCCCCCCCCTTTTCCATAAAAAAAGATGCCATTTGTCAGATTAGTGGGGGAAAATTGACCCCTTTTACAAAATCCTGGAGCCGCCTCTGCAAATCCCTGCAATAGACATGTTTATCAATTTCATGCACAGTATTTGACAACTGAAAATCTTGCCATAGGCTTTCCCGACATAGCAGAAACTAATGCATGCAAAGTGGATGGCATCAATAGAGCAGGTGAATGAAATGGCTTGTAATTACCAGGGCCTTTAGGGACAGAAACAAGTATAAATAGGCAATTTTCGTAATTGAACAAAATTTATACTTAGTGCCTCGATACGAACTATTTCATTCACCTGTTACGAAAATGAAGTTGTATTTCAATGGTCAAAATGCGAATTGCATTATATTACTTGTTGATAGTAGGACAAGCCATGATGTTATTCCTACCTAGCAACAACTAATGTATGCAATTTGAATTCTGACTAATGAGATACATTTATTCGTAACAGGTGAATGAAATAATTCGTATCGAGGCGATTCACAAAGGCAATTAAAAGCATAAATTTGGTTACATAACAGAAACTTGGGCCCATTGAAATACATTAGTTCAGATCTAACAGATCTAATTAGATGTCTTGATGATACTATGTGCTGATTAAAATCTAGCCTGATAAAGGCCAAAACTGTTTAAATTAAAAATTTAGAAACTAAAAGAAAAAAAGTCTGTTAGTGTTGAGAAACAGCCGCGGTACCTTCAAATTTCTTGTCGTCATGCAACCCGGACCTATTGACTGAAGAAGCCCAGACAGGATTGATGGATTTCCTACTATTTTCCTTGGAAAGGTGTCGGAAAAGTTGACACCCTCCCCGTGACCCCCCGTATATGCCACTAAGAAGATATCTGCGCATGGGCAGATAAAGGAGATGAATACTGGATACGTGTGAACTCATGACAATTATATAAACAAAAGCAAACAAAGGTTATTCATGAAGCACCTCCATCACTTTACCAAAGTGGGACATCTCCATGTGTCGAAGACTTTGACTTGTGGATATTTGGGGGTCATTTTGTACAAGTGTTATTTCCAAAGTGGCTTTATTGTCTGTACAAGCCTATATATAGGATCGGCGGGCCAGTTTCCAATTTACACAACTGCCTAGGGAATTCGGTAAACCAAAAAAAATCACTTTTGCGCCAGCATGTTTAAATGAAACAGAGATGAATATTCCTTAGGCTGTTGTGTAAACCGAATACGCGCGGTCGGCGGGTTTCCTGGCACAATGTTACGTGGAAAGATGTAAAAAAAAAAAAAAAAAAAACCGCCCCTACCCGCCCCTATACTCGCCCCACCCTTTACTTTTCTTTCTTTCCGCTAACGATCACTCACCTCCCCCGCATGTCGTACTACATTCTGCATATGAAATAACCCATCTATGTGTCTGAGCCGATGATCGATGGCAGCATCCCTAGAGAAGAGAGAAAATATAAATAATTATCAACAATATATAGACCGGCTTACTAACATATTCAAATTTATGGATGTTTCTTTCATGGGGACCTAGTGACGAGTTATTCCATCAACCTGTTATTAATGAATGAACTACAATACTCGGAATCCAGTCTGCTTATATTACTTGTTGCTATGTTGGGCAAACCTCGGGCAAGCTTTCAGGTCGTCAAGAACAACCTTTTTTTAAAGTATATGTAAAATTGGAATATGTTAGTAAACCGGTAAATTAGAGTACCTTCATCGTCAGGGGGTGTTTCACAAAGACTAAGATCGGCTTTAAGTTGGACTTAAGTATAGCAGGCCGTTCATGCCATTGTTTGCTATCATTATTTACTGGCATAGGTCTCTCAAGGGACATACAAATCATGGTAAAAAAAATCTACAAAACTTACATTTTTTGATAATTCATTATTGAAGGAAAAAATATTATCTAAAGATCATAATGGTGAGAGCAAACAATGGCACGAACGGCCTGTTATACTTAAGTCCAACTTAAAGTTGATCTTAGTCTTTGTGAAACACCCCCAGGTCCTTATCAAATGATTTATTATTAAAGGGAAAGACTACCCTTATAATTAGGTGATATTAGTAAAAGCATAAAAACGAGAGAAACAAATTTGGCAAAGTTTAAGTAAAATTCGATCATAAATAAGAAAGTTACGAATTTCTTTAGTTGTCTTGAGTGAAACACATATTGGCAACACTGTAACGTATTTTGAGCTCCTCTCCAATTTGCTCGGTACAAAAAGTTTCATAAGTTTTTATTTTCTTAGTTACTAATGAAGAAATAATTTTTTTTCACTCGGGGGTTGTAGAGAAACATGTTTGGAAGAATTATATTTAGGGTGCATGTATGATTGAAATTTTCTTTAGGGGAAATATAATTTTTTTTAAAGTACAGAGCAAATTGGATGGGACCTCGCAAGATACGTAACAGAGTTGCCAATTTGTGTTTGATTGATCGCAAATTAAAACATTCACAACTTTCTTATTTTTAATCGGATTTTGCTCAAACTTTCACTGACCTGTTCCTATCATTTTTCCGCTTCTATTAAAACCAACTTATAATCAGGGTGGACTTCCCCTTTAACAATAAGAAAAGTGTATGGGAGAGGCATAAAGCAAGAATAATGTACAGTTTCTCCGAGTCAGCACGACATGGGCATCGTCATTTTCTTGATAACGTGACGTACTAAGTCGTTTATCAAGTAAATGTATTCAAATTTTTGGATGCTTCCTTCTCAGGTGTGTGTGTGTGGTGATGAAGCATTTCATTCACCTGCTACATGTATTATCCTTTGTGTCATGAACTACAGTTGCCAGAACGCAAATTGCATAAATAAGGTGCTCTTCTGGGGCAGGTTTCTCGTAAATGAAATAGATGGTCAACTGCTATATTTTAGTATTTTCAAATGATTTAGTAACATAATTGTTTCCCTGTTATATATTTTTCATCAAATATGATTTCTATTTTCTCAGCTATGATTTTTCCTCATTGAAAAGTAAAGGTTTTGTTATTGATTAAAAAAAAGTCTTTCCAACTAAAGCGTGATGCATGATACATGTACAACTTCAACTGGTGCGTCACGTTTTCAAGAAAATGGCTGCGCTCATGTCATGCTAAAAGGCATCACATTCATGCCAAGAATATCTTCATTTATATATCTCTTCGTAATATATATTTTCGTAAGGAATATTGTACATCAAAGGGCAGGAATACATATCATTTTTAAAGAACGGCATCATTCAAAGCAATCTCATAAACTTAATTCAAATAGATTTGAAATCCTTAAACTTTGCAATGTGAAAAACTCGTTCTAACAAGACTTGTTTCAAGGATTAAAAGTGTCAAATGTCTCTCCTTTTTGCACCTAGTTCTTAATTCATAACTGCAAAGTACAAAAAAGTGGACGTTCAACGCGCCAAGTCCAACCATTTGGAATCGCAGTTTTTAATGCTATTCAACATGGAGTGAACCAATGGCGCTACGCACGGTGCATCCCGGATGCAGCATCCGGTCTTACATGCATGGTTGTGGTCAGGTGCACGGTTCGTGCAGGGCGTGGCGTCATCTAAACAACGCCACACGTGCGCATAATCTATCAACGTTATATCAATGCATTCTGTAAAGTTCTCCGACATGCCGACAAATGCATGCAAAAGATGCTAAATTTTGGTCAACCAAAGAAATTCGACTTTTTGGATAGCTGAATTAAGTTCCGTTACTGCGTTAGCTGCAGCACCGTTGCATACTAATGACTGTGAGGCATAATAACCCGTTTTTCTTCCATTGAAAGTTGAACTAAAACAGGTGACCTAATTCATCTCATAAATGAATAGTATAAAGCCATTATCTCCCCTACTCTCTATCTCTCATTCTATCTCTCTCTCTCGCTCTCTCTGTCTCTGTCTGTCTCTCTCTCTATCCTAATTTCTATGATTTAAAAATTATATTTTACACAAGGCCTTCTGCATAGCACATTTCAATCACAGTGCTTACCAATGAGCTTGTTATTAACATTGTCATGATTAAAAAGTGTCGAAAATTGAATTTTAAACATGATCGTTCAGATTTTAAGAATGATAGGAAAAGTATGCACAAAAAATGAAAAAAATAAAATACGACTAACCATACAACTCGTAAAAACGTGTAACGTGTAAGAATGACATAAAGTTATATCATTCTTACACGTTACACGTTCATTTGTAGTCATCTTGCTGAAAATCATGTTTTCAGCAAGATGACTACAAATGACATTTATATTCAACGAATATTAAAAATTCTAGCACACGATATTTTACCATAGCCAGTTTAAATAATAAAATTGCATAAATTAAGTCACTTACCTTTCAAAATCGTAACGATAAATTTTTTTTTTAATAGATGACTGTCTTTTAACTATCTTAAACATTTGTTTTTACTTAATTAATAACTGGTTTTTTCTAAGAAAACATCTGAAATAAATTGGAAATTAAACTTACCACTAATAAAACAACTATTAAAACGTCTGTCCTGCATGGCCATAGGGCGTATCCCAAACGGTCCAACATAATTATTGCAAATGGTGTTACCTGTCGTCCAGCATTTGTATGGCTATGTGGGCAATTTTATGAGCTACTGCCTCGAATGGGTACACGACTCAAAATTCGACACTGAACCCAGATAGTATTTATGAATTAATTTGTGAAAGCTCAGGAATCTACCAACACATCAGCCAAGGGGGTAAAGTAGGAGGGGCAGGAAAGTCATATATCTTTTCAAATTTGCCCCATCAAGCAAATGGGCAAATTTGGGAAGACATTAAATGAGATAAAATTCGACAACGATATTTGCCGAAGATTCCGACATTTATGATTAGATTAGTTCACAGATCAAGTGATTTCAATACTTTTGTTAGAGTTTCAACTTTTCAAATCACCCTCAGATTACTGCAAAATGGTATGGCCTATGCAGAAAGGAATTTTGAATCGGTGCGTTGTAATTTACATAAAGCTTTTGTTCAATACGGCGCTTCTACACTTTCCTTTGCTGAGGCCAAACATTCGATTTGTGAAAAGAAGAATTAGATTAACATTTCTTTTAGATATTTCTCGATCGTGGTTGGAATACCTTTCCGCCACGTTGTGCTTTCAGATGCCATGTGACGATGATTGTAATTCAAATTACAGAGACTCATTCACATTATTTTACTCGATTAAAACTTAGGCCCGTATTCTGGAAAGCCACCTAACTTTAAGTCGGGTTTAAACCCCGAATTCGTCCTCTGATTTATGACTGGATGGGAAGACATTAAATATAAAATTTGAAGTTTTTTTGTTGCCGAAGATTCTGACATTTATAATTAAGTTAGCTCACCCATCAAGTGATTTCTTTAGATATATTTTGTCCTATAAATCATCTTGGTTCTCTAACTAAATATTTCGTCTGAACTTAGAATTACCTTCCATAAAGAAACATGAATCAATGGATTGTAAAATTTAACCATGTTTATGTCAATTAAAAAGAAAAAGAATATGGGCCTATATTTATTATAAATAATTATTGAAAACTTGATATTTTGGCTAAGATGAAGCACTGATTCAAATTGTGAGGGGAATCAAAACTGAAACTCAAAAACAAAAAAAATTCGTCTTCGTTTTGTCTAAGAAATGTTACATGTATTTGTTGGTGATTTTGGTATCCTGGTTCAATGCGCATAATTTGTACAAGTGACTTGACATTGACATAGTTTATCACCCCGGTCATTGGATTTAATTGCCAATCCCTACATGAACGTGCACACACTCCGCTCCCTGGGGAGTATTTCGACCAGGCGCCATCTTACAGGCGCACACATGCCAATCCTACCACATTATAACATGTGCATCCTGCTGTGTACCCATTTAACATATGGGTGGAGAGTGGCATGCGTAGATTAATGATTTGCCAAAGGATATTAGTACCGCGGTGGGACTCGAAACGCGAACCTAGTGATCCACAGTCCGGTGACGTATCCACTAGACCAAAAACATCTATATGAAACACACTTATATACCAAAGAAATTTATTTAAAAAAGAAGAGGGTAAAGGCAAAAAACAACAACAAACAAACAAACAGATAGACAGGCAGATAAATAACAAGTAAACAACGGAACACGGTAAAAACAAAAAAAGATGATAGAAATTATTTTGGATGAAAATCTATTTTCCATGTAGTTTGAAATAATTATATGCACATTTGATCAACCACTTTCAGGTTATGATAAAAATAGATGGTAGACCATTTGGATTAGCGAATTCCAGAAAAATATATTGTTGTTTACTAATTAAAAAGTACAATCATCCTTTGTTGTGTTTATTTGTTTTCTGTATATGTTTCGTAAACGTTTAAGGGAAATTGATAAAATTTATAACCATTTGCATCAAGGACAGAAGACTATTTTCAAATCAATTCAAAATGTTATTAATTAAAAACAATCTTGCGTCGCAACATAATGTTGAATTGTGCATAATTTACAATCAAAATGGTAACAAAATAATAACGAGAAAGATACTTACACGTTCAAAAGAATTATTTACGCGAGTGATGGTTGAATATAACATTAAATATCAAGTAGAAACGAAAGAAAATACATTATGAATAACATTACGCAGTTCTTAACATAATAAAATAATTTTCTCACAAATATACTCCAAAAGGTACAGGCAGAGTGCGAATATTATGATGGGTGATGGGGGAAATTATGAGAAGAAAAAAAAAACGCCAAATGTTTAATAATCTCATGTACAGCTTATTACGGTATTTGTTAACAAACGTATGATAGAAAAGTACGAGCTGAAGATAACTTATCAGACTCTTGCCTCCTGCCCTCAAGTTCTCTCTCTCTCTCTCTCTCCCAGATTGTTCATCATGCAAAAAGTTTGTTGCAGCTAAGCATTCAGTGGACTTATGGTTGTAGTCCCATCTGAGGGACTTGGTAATCAATGATTAATGATAACCAGGTTACAAGACCACTGCTCTACCACTGGGCCTCCTCCTCTCTCTCTCTCTCTCTCTAATGCGTTCTCTCTTTCTCTTTATAGTTCTCGGTCTCGTCTCTCTATTATGTTTTCATGTTGTCTCTCTCTCTCTCCCTTAACCATAGCTCTATATCACTCTCCTCCCCATCTCTTTCGCTCTCTCTCTCTCATGCTATCTCTCTTTCGCTCTCCTCCTCCTCCCCTTTCTCCCCTCTCTCTCCCTCCGTCTCTAGCTCTCTCATGCTACCCCTCTCTTTCTCTCTCTTCTCTAATTCCTCTCTCTCTCTCTCTCTCACTCTCACTCTTTCCATTGTCATCCCAGTAGATAAACGTAAATAAGGATAATATGTTTAACAAAAAACTATACCTCTATCAACCGTCTGCAAGAGCAGACTATAATCTAACTGTCAACAGTGATATGTCAAAAGCGACCTGAACTTTAAACCCTCCGATATGACGATAAAACCCTGCAACCCTCGCTGCTGAAAAACGCTGTAATGTTTGCAAACGAGCGCTACGGAATCACTGTTTAACTAAACACACGTAGGCCTACCAGTCGAATGCAGTTTTTATATCAGATTTAATACGTGTGAGAGACTGAAACGCTCTATTATATCAGACTAGAGTTGCAACCATAATGCACAGCTGTTGAAATATAAGTGTCGAAAGTCGAAATCTTTGCTGTGGTACCTGGCTTTGATGTATTGCACAAAATTCAACGCTAGTATCAGGACCAGTGATAGACTCGATCTCGATTGGCATACTTATATTGGATCACCTGCATCTAAAAGTATCCTTTAGTATAACTGCAGCTATATATGTGAAGCTGTTCCTTAGTCGCATTAGTTGACAGGTACCCGAGTGTCTTACATTAATTGCTTTTTATTCTTTGAATGTGACACTTATCATATTAATTCGTGGTGTTGTGCCCTGGGAAGAACTTGTATTGAGGTCATCACAACATTGGAGCTTGGCTTTGGAGTTTGAACATGTCGAATAACAACGTTGAAACCCCGTAAGAATATTGCTTTATTTGACCGGTATTTATAGTTTCGTTACGGATATATGAATCGAGTTAGCGAATGTTGTTGTCACTTGTGGTTTATGTCTATTGGGGGTGTCGGGGGCGCGTGCCCCCAATCGAATGGCAAAGAGAGAGAAATAGAGAGAGGGGGGATAGGGGAAAGGATAGAGTGCGAAGAGAGGGGGAGGGGAAGAGAGACGAGAGAGAGAGAGACAGAGAGAGACAGAGAGAGAGAGAGAGGGGAAATGAAAATGATTGAACTCCCTATAAAAAATTAAGCGACTAAAGAAAGAGAGAGAAAAAAACCTTCCTACACCGCTAATGAAGGGGGTTGCAGTTAACTGAGTCTGGAGTTTCGCCAATGATTTGTATGCTCCTTTTCCAGGCTAAAGCAGGGAGATGATTTATCCCTGGCTAGAGTAAGTCCAGTATTATAAAGAGAGGGGGAAGCTTATTTTGCTTGTACTACTACTATTAATAGCAGTAGAAGTAGTGGTAGTAGTAGTAGTAGTAGTAGTAGTAGTAGTAGTAGTAGTAGTAGCAGTAGTAGTGGTAGTAGTAGTAGTAGTAGTAGTAGTAGTGGTGGTTGTAGTAGTAGTAGTAGTAGTAGTAGTAGTAGTAGTAGTAGTAGTAGTGGTAGTAGAAGTAGTAGTAATAATAGTAATAGTAGTAGTAGTAGTAGTAGTAGTAGTAGTAGTGGTAGTACAGTGTAGTAGTAATACTAGTAATAGTAGTAGTAGTAATAGTAATAATAATAGGGGTAGTAGTATTGTAGTAGTAGTAGTAGTATAGTAGTAGCAATAGTAATAGTAATAGTAATAGTACTACTACTACTACTACTACTACTACTACCACTACTACTAGTAGTAGTAGTACTAGTAGTAGTATACTACTACTACTAGTAGTAGTAGTAGAAGTAGTAGTAGTAGTAGTACGCTACTACTACTACTACTACTACTACTACTACTACTACTACTTTTACTACTACTACTACTACTACTAATACTACTACTAGTAGTAGTAGTAGTACTAGTAGTAGTAGAAGTAGTAGTATTAGTATTAGTAGTAGTAGTAGTAGTAGTAGTAGAAGTAATAGTAATATTATTATTAGTAGTAGTAGACGTAGTTGTAGACTTAAAACTAATTGTTTAGCACAACGCTTATCTGTCACAAGATCTATACAGCTAAGATAACTAAAGCGATTGAAAAAAACTTTATTTAATATGTTTTCAATTGGGTCGGGGGCAGGTACACTTATGAAGACTACGAGGAGATGGTTGAATGCTTGTTGTCAAGGCAACCGCATCGTCCTAGCATTGGTATCATCTGTGGGTCAGGGCTGATGAACCTTGCGAACAAGCTTGAGGAGCGCTACAATGTCTCGTATGAAAAGGTGCCAAAGTTCCCAGTCTGCACAGGTGAGACATATTACTACTACTACTACTACTACTACTACATGTACTACTACTACTAATAATAATAATGATAATAATAATAATAATGATAATGATAATAATAATAATAATGATAATGATAATAATAATAATAATAATAATGATAATAATAATAATAATAATAATAATAATAATAATAATAATGATAATGATAATAATAACAATAATAATAATAATAATAATAATGATAATGATAATGATAATAATAATAATAATAATAATAATAATAATAATAATGATAATAATAATAATAAGGTAATATTAATTATGATACTGATAATAATAATAATAATGATAATAATAATCATGATGAAAATGATAGCAATAATAATGACAATGATGATAATATCAGTAATAATGATACTAATTATGATTACCAGGGACATGCTTTTTCAAGTGACCAGCCAGTGCTCAGTCATCCACTATTGCATTTAATAACCAGCCTATAAGACTACAAAATGTATTATCGAACTAGGCGTTGTGGCGTGCGCCTGTAATCCAGCTAACAGTGGAAGTTACAAACTGATTCAGCCGAGGACGCAGGTTCGAAACTGAGTCACGTCTTTCGGATGGTGACGTTAAAGGTCGGTCCCCAGACGTAAATAATCATATCTGATTGATACACTTCTGTAAAAACCCAATCACACACACACATACACACACACACACACACGACTATCATACCGTTGTTCTATGTATCTCGCAATTTCTCTGCGTTTGTAAGATAATAGGGGTCTGGATATGTTTTCCTTTACATTGACTGACACTTTATAGATCCTGAATCGCTACCTTCGCTACCTGATTGGCCAATGCTGACAGTAGAATGCGATCAAATAAACTATTAGCCAATCAGATTTAAGGTTAAATACACACCTCCTTTAAAGGCAACTGTTGATTGGATAATGTTGAGTATAACCGTAAGTGATATTCAAGGGATTGTACGCTTCAGGTTAAAAAAGGGAAGTTTCCACAAATCAAACGCAATCTCTAAATACGCAATTCTGATTTGTTTCAAATAAAAACTTAATGTTCAATTGCTGCTTTTTATGCAAAAGATGACATTTAAAAACAAAACATAATCTTTAATAATAACGATGATAATATAGGGTTTTTTATAGCGCTAATGGATGGCACATTGTCACTCTGTTGTTACCACTGATTTGTTCATTACTGTACACAATCAAGAGCTAGATCATTATTTACCGACACTTTGTCGCCTCTAAGTATCGTTCCGTTCGAATTTATCCAGCATATATCTATAAAACAAAAATCATGCCACTTTTTTGCGCTACTAATTATCATTCTTTCTTTTGTCTTTTTCTTCGATTCTTTGTACCTTCCTTCTTTCATGTTTCTATTCGTTGTTCATTCATTCTTTCTCCTTTCCTTATACATCTACTTTTATTCTCTTCCACTTTTTTAAACTCTAAACTCTCAAAGTTGAAGGGCATACTGGTCAATTTTGTTTCGGAACTCTGAAGGGCAAGAAAGTGGTGATGATGCAGGGGCGATTCCATTTATACGAGGGGTACCCACCGTGGAAGGTAAGAGGGGACGTTTACAACTTAATCAGTTTCTATCATTGTCATGAAGTTATCGAAGTAGCATAATAATCAGAAATAGAAATAATAATAATAGGATTATCAGACCCTGCAACTTTTGACGGAATTTTGGCAGCGAAGTAATATCGTTATAATAGCGAAGTATCGTTATTCTTATTTATTCCTTTCTATATATTTTATCTATTCATTTATTTACTTATTCATATTTATTAATTTTTTGTTTATTTATTCATTTATTCAATTTTATTTTTAATTTTATTCATTTTATTTGTTTGTTACATATTTGTTTACTTATTTGTTGTGTATTTATCTATTTATATACTTGTTCTTATTATTTATTTGTCTATTTATATATTTATTTACTTATCTATACCCTCTAGGTGGCCTCATCCGTCCGTGTGATGAAGTTGATGGGGGTTGATACGGTGATCGTGACCAGTGCAAGCGGTGCTCTCAATCCCGCCTTCAAAGTCGGCGACATTATGGTGATCATGGACCACATCGGGATCCCCACGCTCTCAGGGGTCAATCCCCTCGATGGGAGAAACGATGAAAGGTCAGTACATTTCTGTATAGTTGTTTGTTTGTTCATTTTTTGATTTTTACAATGCAATAATTATATTGGCACTTATATATCGCTCTTACAGTAACTGTTTCACAGCGTTTTCCAAACATATACAGTCAAACATATTATAGTAAAGTAGGGGTAAAGTAACGATGACTATATCTGCCTATGTGGAGAGGAGCAGACTTACATCTCCTAGTCTGCCCACATCTACCAGACCCTTGCACCCAAGAAGATCTGGAAGCACTGACCCCCCGCGTGATACAATGCATCCAACACAGGATTGGGGGCAATCTCATTAAGAGTGAACGTTGTGGTGTAGTGACTCGAGAAGAAGAAGAAGAAGACGACGAAGAAGACATAAATAATACAAGGACATACAATGATTGATTAAATGGTTGAAAAGAAAGGTCTTCAAGGACTTTTGGAAAATAGGAAGAGATGGTGAATCCCGAATTCACTGATGTTCCAAAAGTGTGGTGCAGTGGTGGGGAAGGATTTCGTTTCTTTTGTTCTGTATTTTTATGGGTTTTAATTTGAATTGGGGAATGATTAATAAAGTAGGTCTTAACCTGTATGATCGACCGATCCTTACAGCTGCTCTTCGTATGTGTTGTTGTTGTTGTTGTTTTGTTGGGGAGGTCAGTGGCGTAGTGTGGGTCTATCCAGCCCATTCATGAAGGCACACCCGTCTTATTTGATCGGTGGATCGGCAATTTTAGAACACGCAGCCCGGTTAGCTCAGTCGGTAGAGCATCAGACTTTTAATCTGAGGGTCAAGGGTTCAAGTCCCTTATCGGGCTATGTCCAGTTTTTTTAAAGTTTTTTTTTACATAATCATACTACATGTACTTGATGTTACCACCACATGCAGAAAGCAGAAAGACATAAGCCACGTTCAGGAGGGGGCTTCCTATATAGTCGGCGTAAGTTAATCCTTGCAGCAGTAAATATCCCATAAATATTTGACTTACACAATTAGTTGTCCATACCCTCTTACTCGGACCAACTTGCCACGATTAAGTTAACACGACCTTCCACCGACCCAGTCTCACTTAGCGTAACTTCCAGAAGTCAGGGGTGGATCCAGGATTTTCCAAGGGGGCGTAAATGTACGAAACTACGAGTAGCCTTTACGGTGCGGAAATTTTTCACCTGTTGTCTTTTAATGAGTGTAACATTTTCCTTGCATTATTGATCACTTAGATCGAACTTATGAAAGAAGATCTTTGACAAAATGACATGCACAATTCATCGCAAATAGATTAAAAAATTCAGAGTTTTGACGTTCTCCAAAATAATGGAATTATTTTTATATTGACGACGTCATACGTATACATGCAGCCCGGTTAGCTCAGTCGGTAGAGCATCAGACTTTTAATCTGAGGGTCAAGGGTTCAAGTCCCTTATCGGGCTACATCCAGTTTTTGTTATTTTTTTCATAATCATACTTCTTGATGTTACCACCACACGCAGAAAGCAGTATTTGTGTGTATAGAGAAATTGTAATAATTTTGTAAAGACATAGACGGTTAGCCATTACAAGGGTTTACAACACAGCTGATAGATAAAGTTGATAAAAAATAATATCTGTAAAGCGCTTAGAGGCGGTATTCCTTATTAAAGGTACTATGTCCCATTTGCAGGCCAAAAAAATGAAAAGGTTAAATTCCAACGGCATTTGAAAGACAATACTAATTTAGAACTTCCCTAAAAAAGGGGGCTTGAAAATGTCTTTAAGTGGGAAAATAACGACTATTAGTTGTCGAATCGACTTAGGAGCTATAGAGCCAGTAAGTAATAGTCTGATTTTTCAGACCATTGTACCGAATGGTCGTACGTTTTATGCTGCGCAAAGATTCAATCAGTTTAATTTTGGCCATTACAAGAAGTGGGTTATTGATGTAGACAAATGCTCATGTACCCTTTACAGCTCATTTTATGTATGTTATTACCAAAGATGAAAAAGCCAGTCAGTCACTCAATAGTGTCTGACAGTGAAGTCTAGCAAGTAAACAGGTTTCCTTGCATAATTTGAATATTAGGACACTGCTAACGTTTAAATTTCACAGATAGGACATACATGACATATTCATAATTCCTGCAAAGTTCTACAGAATTTGATGTTGGCTGCAAAAGGGACATAGTATCTTTAAGGGCTATAATAAAACCAGATTTATTATTATTATGAAATATAGTTTATCTGTCGAACTATTCTTATATGATTTACACATTTAATGTTGCCGTTTCTTTGGATATATTATTATTATTATCATCATCATTGGCATTATTATTATTGTTATTATTAATATTATTATTATCATCATCGTCA
This sequence comes from Mesocentrotus franciscanus, assembly GCA_037976565.1. Taxonomy (NCBI): domain Eukaryota; kingdom Metazoa; phylum Echinodermata; class Echinoidea; order Camarodonta; family Strongylocentrotidae; genus Mesocentrotus; species Mesocentrotus franciscanus. The sequence goes on along the minus strand of CP137684.1, from coordinate 16,284,100 downwards.
ACGTTATCATCATCATCATCATTATGATCATCATTAAATTTAATGTTTTAAAAGGCTACAAAATATTAATAGTTTCAATACACTTATGTATTAATGCCTGAAATTTGCTGAAATTCTGCGGTAGACCTAGAATAAGAGCAAAATTGAACATTCATGAACGTGTTTAGTGATCATTTCGTCGATGCGCTACTCGAGCGCAGCCCGGTTGGCTCAGTCGGTAGAGCATCAGACTTTTAATCTGAGGGTCAAGGGTTCAAGTCCCTTATCGGGCTATGTACAGTTTTTGTTCTTTTTTTTTTACATAATCATACTTCGCCATGTTACCACCACACGCAGAAATCAGTATTTGTGTGTATATATAAATCGTAATGATATTTCAGAGACATAGACGGTTAGCCATTACAAGGGTTTACAACACAGCTGATAGATAAAGTTTATACAAAATAATATCTGTAAAGCGCTTAGAGGCGGTATTCCTTATTAAGCGGTATATAAAACCAGATTTATAATTATTATAAAATGTAGATTATTTGTCGAACTATCTTGATATGATTTACACATATAATGTTGCCGCGCCTTTGGATATATTTATTATCATTATTATTACTATTATCAATATTATTATAATCATCATCGTCAACGGCATCATCATCATCATCATTAAATTTGATGTTTTGAAAGGCTACAAAATAGTAATAGTTTCAATACACTCATGTATGAATGCCTGAAATTTGCAGAAATTCTGCGGTAGACCTAGAATAAGAACAAAATTGAACATTCATGAACGTCATTAGGTGCTTAGTAATCAATTCGTCATTGCGCTACTCAAGCGCAGCCCGGTTAGCTCAGTCGGTAGAGCATCAGACTTTTAATCTGAGGGTCAAGGGTTCAAGTCCCTTATCGGGCTATTGTAGCTTTTTGTTCTTTTTTTTTTACATAATCATACTTCGTTATGTTACCACCACACGCAGAAATCAGCATTCTTTTTTATGTATATAGAAATCGTAATGATATTTCAAAGACATAGTCGGTTAGCCATTACAAGGGTTTACAACACAGCTGATAGATAAAGTTTATACAAAATAATATCTGTAAAGCGCTTAGAGGCGGTATTCCTTATTAAGGGCTATATAAAATCAGATTTATTGTTATTATGAAATATAGATTATCTGTCGAACTATTTTTGTATATGATTTACACATTTAATATTGCCTTTCCTTTGGATATATTATTATCATTATTATTATTATTAGTAGTAGTAGTAGTATAGTAGTAGTACATGTAGTAGTAGTATTATCATCATCATTGGCATTATTATTATTATCAATATTATTATTATCATCATCATCATCATCATCATCAGCATCATTAAATTTAATGTTTTAAAAGGCTACAAAATATTAATAGTTTCAATACACTTATGTATTAATGCCTGAAATTTGCTGAAATTCTGCGGTAGACCTAGAATAAGAACAAAATTAAAAATTCATGAACGACATTAGGTGTTTAGTGATCATTTTGTCGATGCGCTAGTCAAGCGCAGCCCGGTTAGCTCAGTCGGTAGAGCATCAGACTTTTAATCTGAGGGTCAAGGGTTCAAGTCCCTTATCGGGCTATGGTAGCTTTTTGTTCTTTTTTTAAACATATAAATCATACTTCGTTATGTTACCACCACACGCAGAAATCAGTATTTTTTTGTGTATATAGAAATCGTAATGATATTTCAAAGACATAGTCGGTTAGCCATTACAAGGGTTTACAACACAGCTGATAGATAAAGTTTATACAAAATGATATATGTAAAGCGCTTAGAGGCGGTATTCCTTATTAAGGGCTATATAAAACCAGATTTATTATTATTATGAAATATAGATTATCTGTCGAACTATTTTTATATGATTTACACATTTAATGTTGCCTTTCCTTTGGTTATATTATTATCATTATTATTATTAGTAGTAGTAGTAGTAGAAGTATTATTATCGTCATCATTGGCATTATTATTATTATTAATATTATTATTATCATCATCGTCAACGTGATCATTATCATCATCATCATCAGCATCATTAAATTTAATGTTTTAAAAGGCTACAAAATGTTAATAGTTTCAATACACTCATGTATTAATGCCTGAAATTTGCTGAAATTCTGCGGTAGACCTAGAATATGAACAAATTGAACATTCATGAACTGGGCTTAGACTTTTGTTCAAAGTCAAGTTTAACAAAGGGAGTTGTAGTCTGAGGTCTATGTATTCCTTTAGTTAAATGTGATTTTAGACCCAAGGTCGGGATTAACTGGATTAGTAAAATATTCCTATCTCGATCTATGTCGCCAACGCATACGAAGCCCGGTTAGCTCAGTCGGTAGAGCATCAGACTTTTAATCTGAGGGTCAAGGGTTCAAGTCCCTTATTGGGCGTAGTCCATACATTTTTAGTAATTTGTTTTCCTTCGTGTCAATTTTGACAATTTTCACACTTCATGTCTTGAAACGAATGTAAAATTTTCCTTTCAATATTGAACACTTAGATCTATTATGAAGGAAGATCTTCGACAAAAGTGACAAGTACACTTTATTATGTGAAAAAGAATTGAATATAAATTGGGCCCGTAGGCCTATTCTACTCAAATATAAACCCGACGCTTGGTTTAGATATTTGTTCAAAGTCCAGTTTAACACAGGAAATTATAGTCTTAGGTTAATGTTTTCCTTTTGGTAAATTTTGATTTTAGACCCAAGATCGGGTATAACAGAATAGGCCATTTTCGTAATGTAATCAAATCGAAGTGCTTTTTGTTTGTTTGTTTTTATTTCCGTAAATTCAAAAACAAAATACAAACTACAAAAATGTATGATTTAAAAGAAAAAAAACGAAATACAATACAAGAGATATAAAAAGGAAACATACGGCTGGTAACCCATAATCAACTGCAACAGTATATTGTTGCTGCTGGTCATCCATGGGGCCAGAAAACAAAAGATACATTGTTACGAATTATTTCATTTATCTGTTGCGAATAAATATATTTCAATAGTCAGAATGCAAATTGCATACTTTAGTTGTTGCTAGGTAGGACAAACATTGTGGCTTACCCCATCTCACAACACGTAATGTATGCAATTTGAATGATTCTAACTATTGAAATACAATTATTCGTAACAGGTTAATGAAATAATTTGCAACGAGGCTCTTAACAAAGATTTATGCATCAAATTTGATTAAGTTACGGAAATGGCCTATTAATAGTACAGTATTAGTACAATATGGACCTCAAAGTTTTGACGTTCCCAAGATTAACGAAAATATTCCTATTTTGATCTATGTCGCTAACGTATACGGAGCCCGGTTAGCTCAGTCGGTAGAGCATCAGACTTTTAATCTGAGGGTCAAGGGTTCAAGTCCCTTATTGGGCGTAGTCTTTCCTTTTTTAATGCATTTATTCTGGTGTAAATTTTGAAATTTTTCACCTATTGTCTTGAAATGAATGTAACATTTTCTTTTCATTATTGATCACTTAGATCGAAGTTATGAACGAAGATCTTTGACAAAACTGACACGTACAGTTTAATATGTGCAATAGAATTAAACATAAAGACCTGTATTCTAGTGAAATTTAAATCCGACGCTGGGTTTGGCCTTTTGTTCAAATTCAAGTTTAACACAGGAAATTATAGTCAAAGATCTATGTATTTTGTTGAACATGAATTTAGACCTCTAAGGTCTGGATTAGTTGAATACGGACCTCAAAGTTTTGACGTTTCCTAGATTAACGAAAATATTCGTATCTGGATCCATTTCGCCAAGATACACGAAGCCCGGTTAGCTCAGTCGGTAGAGCATCAGACTTTTAATCTGAGGGTCAAGGGTTCAAGTCCCTTATTGGGCGTAGTCCATCCATTTTTTAATGCATTTTTCCCTTGTAAAATTTGAAAATGTTGTCTTTTGCATCTTTTTGTTATTTATGTATTATACCATCAACTAATGAGGAGAGCCTTTTACAGGAACTCAGTTTATTTTGGTAATCGCTAGGCATTAGTTTTTGATTTTTTTTTCTGTTATTGTATTTATTATTTTACTTCGTTTCCTTGTATTCTCAGTTATTGTTGTACTCCTTAATGTTACTGGAAATGAAGACAAAAAAATAAAAATGAAAAATGAACTTTAAGATTAATTATGAAGGAAGATCTTTGACAATTATGACACGTACAATTCATTAATTATGTGAAATAGAATTAAATATAAAGGCTCGTATTCTACTAAAATTTAAACCAGACGCTGAGTTTAGACTTTTGTTCAAAGTCAAGTTTAACAAAGGGAGTTGTAGTCCGAGGTCTAAGTTTTCCTTTAGTTAAATGTGATTTTAGACCCAAGGTCGCGGGTTTAAGTGGATTAGTAGAAGATGGAACCCAAAGTTTTGACGTTCCCTAGATTAATGAATATATTCTTTTCTGGATCTACGTCGCCATTGTACACGCAGCCCGGTTAGCTCAGTCGGTAGAGCATCAGACTTTTAATCTGAGGGTCAAGGGTTCAAGTCCCTTATTGGGCGTAATCTAAATATTTTAGTGCATTTTTCTTCTTGTAATATTTTAAAATGTTCACCTCATGTCTTTAAATGAATGTAACATTTTCCTTTCACTGTTAAACTTTTAGATCAAATAGGCCATTTTCGTAATGTAATCAAAATTAATGCACAAATCGTTACAAATTGTATAATTCACCTGTTACGAATAATTGTATTTCAATAGTCAGAATACGAATTGCATACATTACGTGTTGTTAGGTAGGACAATGCATCTTATGTTTGTTCTACCTAACAACAATATTGATATATGCAATTTGCATTTTGATTATTGAAATGCAATTATTTGAAACAGGTAAATGAAATAATTTATAACGAGGCACTTAACAAAGATGTATGCATTTAATTTGACTACATTAAGAGAATGGCCTATTAGTACAATACGGACCTCAAAGTTTTTACGTTCCCCAGATTAATGAAAATCTTGATCTATGTCGCTAACGTATCCGCAGCCCGGTTAGCTCAGTCGGTAGAGCATCAGACTTTTAATCTGAGGGTCAAGGGTTCAAGTCCCTTATCGGGTGATGTTGTTATTTTTTGCTTCTGTGCACTCCCAGAGCAGTTCAGAGTTTTCTTATATTCTAAAGTAATCAGTCTTCCCTCCTCAAACTGGCAACAATTCATCTCATTTCCCTTTCCTTCATAGTTTGAACAGGAGTTCTCATCTTCCTGGTTTGAAGAAGAAACAAGTTTATTACATGAAGCAATGTGAACAAAAATGGCAAACTTGCCAATTGCAAACTCGATAATTGCCAATTTGTACACTGTATATAATCTGTATCCATCTTTTGTAATTTGTATTTCTTTTTTGTAAATAATTTGAAATTGTTATTTATGTTATTTTTTGTAATGTTGTCATCTTTTGTATATGGACTTGCTGAAAATCAGCCTTGCGGATAAAGGCGGATTTTTAACACCGTATTGAAATAAAACAAACAAAAAACAAACTTTAAAAATATATGATCTTAGAACTTCCAGTTCTGTTGAATATTTAAAAGAATATAAAAGCATCTAAAGTATGTGTGAAGGAATGAAAAGCCTTTCGAGTTGTGTCCTTATTGCCATAAACATTATGTATAATAATTATGAAGTTATTGGCATGCGAACCAGTATGGCGTCTGCGGAACCCGACAGCGAACGACATTATGATAATGACACATCTGGGCCAGAGGTTAGCAGGTGAAGCCCGGTTAGCTCAGTCGGTAGAGCATCAGACTTTTAATCTGAGGGTCAAGGGTTCAAGTCCCTTATCGGGCTCAACGTCTCATCTTTTGCTCTTTTACCGCTGAAAAACGACCACTATTTTTTTTCTTCTTTCCATGTCGCATAGAACAATGTAACATCAGAATTCTTGGGAACATGGGTCAATTAAAAAAAAAAGTTTTTGCTGACTTCATCTCTACCTTCTTCCTCCATCTCTTCTCTCGGCTACATGCGTCTTCCTCTCCCCCTCTCTCTCTCTCTCTCTTCTCACTCTCTCTCCTTCCTAATGTCTCTACCTCCCTCACTCTCTCATCATCTACTCCCCACTCTCATGTCTTCACCTCTCTCTCTTTCTCTCTCTTTCCTTATCTTTATCTCTATACCTCTCTATTTCCCCATCACTCTCATGCCTCCCTCTCTCTCCCTCTCTGTATCCTCTCTCTCCCTCGTTCTCTTTCTCTCTCTGTGCCTTTCTCTGTTTCTCTTTATCTCTGTTTCTTCCCATCTCTCTCCCTCCCTCCCCTCCCCTCTTTGTCCCTGTTTGTCATTGATAGGTTCGGGTCGAGGTTCGTCGACATGAACAAGGTTTACGATGAGAAGCTGCGGATGTCGGCCCTGAAAGTCGCCGAGGAGCATCGCATTGCACCCTTCACCAAGCAGGGCGTCTACCTGATGGTCGGCGGTCCCTCCTACGAGACTCCGGCTGAAGCGCGGTATCTCCGCGCCCTCGGAGGCGATGTCGTAGGTACGCAAGACGAAATAAATAAATAAAGAAACAAATAAATAAATAAATACTTAAATAAATGAATAAATAAATAAATGATTGAATAAATGAATGAATAAATGAATAAATGAATGAATGAATGAATGAATGAATAAATGAATGAATAAATGAATGAATAAATGAATAAATGAATGAATAAATGAATGAATAAATAAATGATTGAATAAATGAATGAATAAATGAATAAATGAATAAATGAATGAATGAATAAATGAATAAATGAATAAATAAATGAATAAATGAATGAACAAAAAATATCTAAATGAATAAATAGATAAATAAAAACATAATTCAATGAATAAATAAATAAATAAATTAATAAATAAATACATCAATAAATATAATTATATATAAATAATTCTTTAATTCTTTAATTTGATATATATTGTATATATTTTATGGACGGTTTAAATGAAAATTTTGAACAATAAAGAGTTTCCACTTTATTTTTTTTTGCTGAGTGTATATTAGGAAAAGGTAAGTGTCTCAAACTTCAAAAATAAAATCATGATATTAAATGAAAATATTAAAAGAATAATGTGGCTCTATATCATCGTACAGGAATGAGTACCGTACCGGAAGTGGTAGCTGCGAGGCATTGTGGGATGAGAGCACTTGGATTGTCGTTGATCACGGATGTCGTGACCATGGACTACGGGGCAGCGGGGGTCATCAGCCACGACGACGACATCCTGGAGACGGCAAATGGCGAGCTACTGCCATGATAGATCTCGTGGTTGGCATAGTAGAAAAAATGGACTGTGAGTGATACTTGGTTGGGTAATCCCTTTGGCAGCTCACTCAGGAAGCTATACTGGGATGGTAGGTGAGGCGAGTGACTACAAGGAGTGTCAATGAAGTGCTGGAATGGTGTGTGGACAAGCACTTGATAATAATTGTTTTGTTTAGAGCGAGGGTAAGTCTCATCACCACCAATACTGTCCTTCCTGAGGGCCATGGAGGCAACTATAATTACCCAAGCAATTGCCAGTAACACGTATGCACCCGGATGGAGCATGGCAAACGTGGATTAATGTCTTGCCAAAGGACGGTAATGTCGGGATGATATTCGAACCCTTAACCCATAGGATTGGGAGTCATGAATGAATCACGACACCTCCAAATGATAAAATTTAGAACTAAAGTCGAGTATATATTTTATTGGAAGAAATTGGATGAAATTGGATTTGTGGCAATAGAAATTAAGAAGCAGAGCGACTGTAGTAGCTGTGCCGTCATGAGTTGTAGGTGTTCAGTTTCAGCACCTGTACATCCAAGCAGAATTGAGCTTGCTTCTCCATCCTGCCCTCAATCCAGACAGCACGAGATAAAGAGAACATTAGACCAACAAGAAGAAAGACAGGGGGATAGAGAATAGGAGAGATAGAAATAACGAGAAAGATGATAATGATAGATATTATGAATTCACATGTATGTATATAGCGGTTAATATGATGTCTCCAAGTGCTTTACATGTATGTTATTATCCCGAGGGGAGTACATATGGAGGAATGGAAGGAGGTAGAGAGAGAGAGAGAGACAGGGAGAGAGAGAAACAGAGAAACAGAGAGAAACGGAGAATGAGAAAGAGAGAAAGAGAAAGACAGGGAGAGAGAGCATGAGAGAGAGAGAGAGAGAGAAAGAGAGAAACAGAAAGAAACGGAGAATGAGAGAGAGAGAGAGAAAGAGAGAGAGAGAGAAAGAGGGAGAGAGAGAGAGAGAGGGAGAGAGAGAAACAGAAAGAAACGGAGAATGAGAGAAAGAGAGAGAGAGAGAGAGAGAGAGAGAGAGAGAGAGGGAGTGAGAGAGAGAATGAGAGAAACAGAGAGAAACGGAGAATGAGAAAGAGAGAAAGGGGGAAAGAACTAAGCAAAAATTCAAGAATGGAAACTTGCATCAAAATGGATGTGACACGGGACAACTTTCCAATGTTTTGCTATTAATAAATGTTGTTGCACGAACTTCCACAAACACCTTTATGTTTCTAAGATGATTTTGTCAGCAAATATTCTGACACCGTGCCTTTTATCAAGTCATTAGATATATTTTTCTCCAATTATATTAATTATTGGCTCGTTACGGTAATAAATGAAGCCAGATAGGCGGAATGGCCAATAGCGCAGAAAATACTTCTCCTTAGAGGAGAAAAAAAAGTTCTCCATTTTCATTAACTTCTCACTGCCTGTTTGTGAGTTTTATGTGTTTTATCATTCCTGTTATATTTCTACAAAGATATACTCTATATATTCATTAGTTAGCATGATCGTAAAGACTTTCGAAAA